>OZ004713.1:6384282-6984282 GCA_963924515.1 Vespertilio murinus
TATTTCTTGCCACTCCTGTCTGGCCTGCATAGTTTTTGTTGAAAAATCAGCTGACAGTCGTATGAGAACTCTCTTGTAGGTAACTAGCTGCTTTTCTCCTGCTACTTTTAAGAATCTCTCTTTGTCTTTAGTCCTTGGCACTTTAATTACGATGTGTCTTAATGTGGTCTCTTAGGGTTCCTCTTGTTTGGAACTCTCTGCCTTTCCTGGTCTTGTAAATCTATGTATTTTACCAGGTAGGGGAGTTATTTGGCATTATTTATTCAAATAGGTTTTCAATACCTTGCTCTCTCTCTTCTATTGGCACCCCTATAATTCAAATGTTGGTAAACTTGACGTTGTCCCAGAGGCTCCTTACACTATCTTAATATTTTTTATTTGTTTTTCTTTTTGCTCTTCTGGTTGGGTGTTTTTTGCTTCCTCATATTTCAAATTGTTAATTTGATTTTCAAAATCCTCTACTCTATCATTGAATCCCTATATATTATTTTTTATTTAAGTTAGTGTATGCTTGATTTCTGACTGGTCCTTTTCTATATTTTTGAAGTTTCTAGAAGATTCTTGAGTAACCTTATTATTGCATAGTTTTGTACTCGACATCCAGTAGTTTTATTTCTTCTATTTCTTTCATTTTTGAAATGCTTCTTTGTCTCCACATTTTGGCTGCTTCCCTGTGTTTGTTACTATGTATTGGGTAGAGCTGCTATGTCTTCTTGAGTTGGTATAGTGGCTTTGTGTATAAAGTGTTCTATAAGGCCCAGTGGCTCAGCCTCCCCAGCCTCACCTGATCTGGGAGCTCTACGTGTACCCCTTTGTGGGCTGTGAGCAAAATCTTGTTGTAGTTGAGACTTGATTGCTGTTGGTGTCAGTGGGAGGAATTGACATCCAGGCTAATTGGCTGTGAGGACCAGCTGTGACTACAATGGGAGAGCTGCTGTACAGAAGATGCCCGTAAGGAGCAGGACTTGCTTCAGTGGGGCTTTGGTGCTCACTGAGTCAGCTTCTTAAGTGTGTCTATTATGAATGTGTTGAGTTATATTCTGGTATAGTCTGACAATGACTATTGGATATGGCTCCTGGGTCTTCAGGGAAGTGCAAAGTCAGGCATTGCCTCGAGCCATCCAGCAGGAGATACAGAGAGATCTGCAGATTCTGCACCTCCACACCTCCTACCAGTCTCAGTTTGCTTTCTTTTTTACTTCTCTGGTTGTAGAACTTCTACTCAGCCAGCTTTCCAGCAATTCTGGATGATGGTTGTTCTCTATTTTAGTTGTAATTTTGATGTGTTTATGGGGGCGGCAAGTAAAGACATTTACTTATGCCGCCACCTTCCTTCAGCTGTGAATATACTTTAGATTATAATGATTTCTAAGGCAGGTTTCTTAGGAGGGCTTAGAGAACTGAAAATAATCAATTAATAAATATAATCACTGTTGATTCTGATGACTTGGACAACAGGTTTGTAATTCCTCTTGGCAGTGGGGAAGAGGCAACAGAATTTGAAAACTACTAAGAAAATCTTCATAAGCCTAAAACAAAACATAACCTAAATGGCAAGGGAGGGGAGAGGAAAGAAACAGATCTGC
Organism: Vespertilio murinus; assembly: GCA_963924515.1. Classification (NCBI taxonomy): domain Eukaryota; kingdom Metazoa; phylum Chordata; class Mammalia; order Chiroptera; family Vespertilionidae; genus Vespertilio; species Vespertilio murinus. The sequence goes on from OZ004713.1 coordinate 6,385,869, forward strand.
TGCATTTGGTTCTGGTATTTGTTTCAAGGGACATTGTCGGCCTAAATAATATTGACTTCTTGAAACAGCTAATCATTAGATTTAAATAATTTTATAGTCCATATCAATATGCATGATAAGCAAGCTACAAATGCCAGAAATGTATTCTAATGTAAATTTATTTACATATAGTTGCTTGGTGGTTATATTCTTATTGTATATACAAAGCACACACACACACAATTACATTCAAAGATCAAGTCCATCTAATTATGATGACCCTGTCGATTCAGAAGCAGAGGCCGGACCACGGAGAGCTCGAGGGTTCCCAAGTCACAAAGGCTGTGCAGCTCCCTTCTTTGACAAAACATGAAGGATGATGTAAAATAAGGCCACTTAGAGATGCTGTCCTCTCTAAGTAACAGGAAAGGGTGATTAAAGTTGAACAGACATTTGTTAAGTTTATACATGTGCGGAGAGCCAAGATCAAGGAGTTTGGGTCAGTCAGGATGCTTTTGGAATAATAACTCGGGAAAGCCAGAGCGCAGGCAGGAGCAGCTTGAAGAGCCAGGCTGATATAGTAGAAAGTGGCATTTTCAAAAGGACAATAATGTCCTTTTGAAATCCATCCAGGACACTTTGCAATGACAAAGGCTTTTGGACCAAGAAATTAGGACAGTTTAAGACATCATTTTATCAAGAACCGGTTTCCCAGGGGCCTCGCCTGCCAGACATGGGGAGCAACAGGTGGCAGTCCCCAGCAGGTGTACACATCGCTTCCAGAAAGCAGACACATTCCGGCTGGTGCCTGGACACCTGCACCTGCCCCAATGGGTAGCTCAAAGTCACTTTGGAATGAAGAGGCCAGGATAAGCGGCCTACTGCTTTTTTCTGGCCAAGTAGAGAATGGGGAAGACTAGAGGGTCCTCTTTTCAAACTGTTGCTTCTTTTGCATATAGCCCAAGTAGGAGCAAACCCTGAGGCGTGTGTGAGAAAGTACACTTTCCAGGATCTGATCATGTTTTTGATATGGAGTTTGGAGGAGTTCAAAGCTACCCTACACCTACTAGACACCTTTTGTCTGCCGATCAGAGTCCATGAGAACCAGCCTTCCCAGGCACACGAGCAGCTGCATCCACAGGCAGGATCTGTCAGGAATGTGAGCCACTGTGGCTGCATTTAAAGAAGTATGACTGCTGACACTGCACTGAACCTGCTCTAGCCACTGACTTTCTCTGTGGCCTTCAGCAAATCATTAAACTTGTAGGTGCCTCAGGTACAAGAGAGTGTGATTCTTGGTCTAAGATGCTATTTCAAAACAGAAACTCGAGTTGTGGGCTTGTTGGGGGAGAGACTACACTGTCTGGTAGTGGGCGAAGCTCTAGGGCGCCTTTCTCTCAGAGGTGCTTGCAGCGAGTACCAAAGGACACTGAGGTACACTGAGACTCAGGAACCTGAGAGGGCGGGGCTAACCAGAAGCCAAGGCTGTAGGCTCCACCCTGAAACTCTGCCCCATCCAAGCTGAACTCAGAGAGGCTTTTGCAGGTTTCCAAGTCTAGTGGAATAAGGTTGTCTCCTGGCATAGACACAGCTGATCCTCCCAACCTACCAACTCAGGGAAGCAGCGAAAATGCCGAAATGAGGAAACAGATCACAAATGAAAGAAATGGAGGACAAAAAGCGACTGGATATAGAGTTCAAAGCCACGCTTATAAGATTGTTCAACAATCTCTTAGAAAAGGCCGATAAAATAAATGAGACCTATGAGGATATGAAAAGGGATCAATAAGAAATAATGAAGGGTCAACTAGAAATAAGGAATACAATCTCTGAAATAAATAATATTATACAGAGTCCTAAAAACAGATTGGAAGATTGCAAGAATCAAGTCCAAGATTTGGAACACAAAGAACCAGAAGACACTCCTCCGCAGAAGCAAGAAGACAAGAGAATCCAGAAAGTTGAAGATGGTGTAAGAAACCTCTGGGACAACTTCAAGCGAACCAACATCAGAATTATGGGCATCCCTGAAGATGACAGGGAGCAAGATACCGAAAACATATTGAAAGAAATAGTGACAGAAAACTTCCCCCACTTGGGGAAAGAAATAGACTTACACGTACAGGAAGCACACAGAACCCCAAACAAAAGGAATCCAAAGAGGACCACACCAAGACACATCATAATTAAAATTCCAAGAGCTAAAGACATAGAGAGAATATTAAAAGCAGCAAGACAAAAGCAGGTAGTTACCTATAAAGGGGCACCCATACGACTGTGAGCTGATTTCTCAACAGAAACCATGCAGGCCAGACGGGAATGGCAAGAAATATTCAAGGTGATGAATAACAAGAACCTACAGCCAAAAATACTCTACCCAGCAAAGCTATCACTCAGAATCAAAGGCCAGGTAAAAAGCTTCACAAATAAATTTAAGCTAAAGGAATTCATCACTGCCAAGCCAGAATTATATGAATTGCTAAAAGGAGTTCTTTAGGAAGAGGAAGAAAATAAAGATAAAAATTATTTGCCGGCGTATAAGACGATTTTTTGCCCTGAAAAATACGTATTTGCTGGCGTATAAGACGACTGGGTGTATAAGACGACCCCCTAACATTTCCACAAAAAATACAGAGTTTGTTATATACTCGCCGTATAAGACTACCCCCCACCTGGAGGCATATTTTTCAGGGCCAAAAAGTCGTCTTATACACCGGCAAATATGGTATGAACAAACACGTAACTATCAACAAGTGAGTCTAAAAACCAAAGGAAGTAAAAATCATGATGAACAATATTAACTGGTGAATATAATAGAATCAGAGGTATGGAAGGGGAGTGGACTGATGATTCTCGGGGAAATGGGGAGTGGAGCGGGGCGGGAAGAGACTGAACATAAACTGCACCTATGGATGAGGACAATGGGGGATGGGGAAAGGGCAGAGAATTGAATGGAAACTTGGTGTAGGGGAGCCATGGAGGGGGGGATGAGGAACATTTGTAATAATATGAACAATAAAGATTTATTTAAAAAAAATAAAAAATAAAAACTACCCCAGGAAAAATAAAAAAAGGAAAACAGAAACTCCATCTTAATTCTTCTTCCCTTTCCACCCCTTGATCTCATCGCAATGTGCATTCTGCTCTCATAGATCTTTTCGATTGACCGGCTGGCTTCTTTCCTTTCTGTGGACTGATATCATATCCACTGAGCAGGAGGGGCTCTTCTGGTGCTGGGGAACACCCTGCCCTGTGCAGGTGCAGGTGTGCAGGTGTGAGCTCCTCTATGGACAGAGCACACTCCCCTTGCTGAACACCAAGCCACTGACTATAGGGCTAGTGTCATCGCTTCATCTCACTCTGCTCTGTGTCCCAGCCCTGTGCACACACAGGAGCGACTACAGTCATACCTGCCTTCTGCGAGGGCAGGAAGCTGTGCTGGTTAAAAGCTCTCCTTTCATGGGAGAGCTTTGGGTTCCAACCCTGCTATTGCCCTTTTCTGAAATGGGTTCTCCAAGTACCCCTTGAGAACCCCCACTGCCTCTCCTATAATATGGGGAGAAGAATAGCCCAACCTCATGAGTCCTGAAAGCTAGGTGACATCACATATGTACAGTGCCTGGCACACATGCTATATTCAATAATCACCGTGATAACTTTACATAGTTCACTGCTTGTTCCCACAGTCCTTTTGTACTCATATCCCAGCACTACTGGGAGCCCCAATGTCACGAGCCCCATTTAGTGCTTCTTTCCTCAGACTGTGTGCCTCCCCTGCTGTGGACTCGGGAGGTGGCAGTCAGCACATTCTTCACATTTTGGTGCTCCCCCTCAGTCACATGGCACTTGGGAGCTCAGGGTTTCATTTTATTCTTGTCTTTAATGTTTAGTCAAAAAGCTTTTCTGTTTGGTTCACTTCGAGTTTAGTTGAGTAAACTTCTGCTGGGGTCAGAAATCCTGTCACTTATGCCAGATGGGAGGGAGCAGATGGGAAAATCTGTGCCAACAGCTGGCCTGGGGTGACACAGCTAGTGAATGGAAATCTGGGCATTTGAACCCAAACTTGTCTACATGATGCTAGTCATTGTTTCTGGAGTCAGGGGCAGACAATATGCCCAGCTACTGCTCATATGAAATACGACTGCTGAGCACTTCATGGTGAGACAGAAGCACAGAGAAGGTAAGGGACCTCCACTTCCTTGTGTACCCGGATGGTTTATGAGCTGAGACTTTGAGGCTGGCATGAGTGTCGTCTAGGTGAGTAAAAGGAGGAGGTGGGTCAGAGGAGGGCATTCAGAGCAAGTTGATGGAGGCACAGAACAGCGGGGGAGGGTGGACAAAGTACTCATAGGTAGTATTCCTTCCTCAGAGGTCCTCCGATTTGGACATTCTTCAGAATCACCTGGAAGGCTTGTTAAAACACGGGTTGCAGCTGGCTACAGAGTTTCCTATTCCTGGGTCTGGAATGGGCCCGAAAGGGGCAGTTCTCTCAGGTTCCCGCTGATGCTGGTGCTGCTAGTCTTGGCTGCACACTGAGAGCCTCTGCTGAGGAGAGAGGCGATGAGGAGAAGGTCGGCTGGAGAGGAGATAAGAGAGTGCCTACGTGCCCAAGGGCCTCGGGCTTCCTCCTCCTGCAGACCCAGGATGGAAATTTCCAGCGGGACACTGCTCAGGATGAAATTTGGCATGACTCCCGGGTGTCCTGAGGATGCTTCAGGCATTACTCATCGCCTGGGCATGAGGGAACTCACTCCTCTTCATAGATATTAAGGACGGATCCCTGGAATGTGGCACCTCTTGCCTCCACTTGAAATTGAGCAAGTGGAGAGTGTCCTGAGCCACCTAAGGAAGCGGTACCTTGTTGCCACTTTGTCACTATGGTGTGGCCACTGCACGCTGACAAAGACACAACCTAACCCCAAGCCTCAAGCACTTACTATGTTGAACCCAAAGAGCTTAAAACCCATAAAAATCTTCCTAAGAATATTCTGTAAAAAATTAAATAGATTAATCTAATCTCTTATTGCAGGCTCCTCTTTTTAAAACTTTACATTTTCCCTCTATATGTTCTGCAATTGATTGGTTTAATAATACTCAACTGTGTATTGTTTTGGGGAACACTTCATACATTAAGTACGTGGTTATATTAAATTCTACTGCTTTCTTTTTCCTAAATTCAAACTGTCCCAGCTCCTGGAACTAGAGGAGCCAGGGAAATGCATCATTCTCATGAAGGAAAGTCTTCATCCATGTCACCCTCTGCGTCAGTTCTCCTTGGCTGTATGACAAAAATAATCCAATTGTGCCTTTCTTTGAGTGCTTTTGTGATTACTGTTTTTGGGTGTTGTTTTTTTTTTAATGATTAATAAAGTGACTTCTTTTCTCCATGAGAAATGCAATAACTTGCTACATTATACAGAAGAAAAACAACAACAACAGCAGAGAAGTAAAAACATGCAGACTGCCCGATGCTTTAATAAAAGTAGACACCATGGCCATATGTTTCTCTGAATGCTTCCAAAATCTCCCAAGTTCACTAGAGATCCTGTCCAGTGGATTGCACTCTGTAGTATTATACTCCATGTGTTTTACACTTGGACTTTTGTAGTGTTATACCCTATTTATTTTATACGTAGACTTGGCACATTCAATGTATATTCTTATACATTTTCTCAATACAATATTGTAAATGTGATCTTGCAGTGGGTACCATTCACCTTTGGTGGTGAGGTAACATTAACTGTACAATCATAAAACAAATGCTTTCTGATGACTCTTTCATAGCACAGAAAGCCTAGAAGGGAGGCAAGTTATTTAACACTTAAGCACTACCCTGGCTCATGGATTCAGACTAGTGTCTTATGTTATTTTTATGAGATTTTGTCCTAAAAATGTCCCCCATGTCTAGGGAAAGACTGACACAGTCCCAGGCAGTAATTATGCCTGGGGAATGAGAAGCAGGGAGTGAGGTTTTGTGGAAAGAGACACCACGCATTGGAGGTCCCGCCTCCGAGCCAGACACTGCCCACCAGTGAGGCGTGGACAAGATCCTTCTGCTCTCAGAGCCCGTGGCCTTGCCTCCAAGATGGAAATAACATTAAGATAAGCTTCACAGGACTTTCATCTTGATAAATAAACAAGAAAGCAGTTGCAAAGAGCTTTTTAATAGTAAAGCAATTTGTAAATGGAATAGGTTATCAGACTTGCGCATGACGTTGAAAATCTGGCATGCTTCAGAAATGCAGCGTGAGGACGGATGCTGCTGCCTCTGCCGCTGGCCAGGGAGGGCGCTCGCGGTATGAATCCGTGTTCATCATCCTCTTCTCCTGCTAAATGGAGAGCATCCCATCTCTGAGTCAGATGCAGCATGTGGGAAAATACCTCGTGATCATCTTCCCCAGAAATTCTCTCCCAGTAAGAAAGCCAGTGCCAGGTCGCGGTTTTGTGGATAACACAGCCCAGGTTCCCAGTGTGCTTTTGGTTAGCAATGCTGCCCAACTTCATCCTGTGGGTGAGCGGCAGCCTGTGACTTCACACATATTCTGAAGTAAAAAAGGAACCTTTGCTAAAGGCATCGTAAATTACTCAGAAGAGAGGGTCCTGGGTTTCATGGGGAGCCCCATGCTGACAGCCCACTGCCAATCCGTGCAGTGGCAGGCAAGTCATTATGCAAATGACGTCATGAACTTACATTAATGGGAGCAGGTTGTGCCGCAGTCCTTTGTGTGTCTGGCCATCCTCCTCCTCACCATCATTGCCCACGGAGAAAGCAGCGAATGGGGGGCATTGCTTTTTTTCTGTTTTGATTCTTAAAAATCCAATTCAATCAAATATCAGCCCAAGCCTAGCTTACTATAGAGATTTTCAATCTATAATGGAAAAGGTACTCTTCCCTCTTTTGTAGACTTAAGTTTGCACTAAAATATTGAGTCAAATGAGCTTTAGTACCTGAGAACACATACAAAGACATGTTCCTGTTGTTAGTTTAGGTGCTGCTCCGCCCAAGTCCCCTCACACTATCCCAGATGCTGCCTGCCTGCTGCGGGCCCAGAGAAGTCCACGTTGGTATGTAGCATAAGTTAGAAATTTGGGAGCAAAACCCCTGCTTTTATTTTTGGAGGGGTAATTTTTATTTAATAATAATCCTTTAGCAAACTCAGATAACAACTTTAGCTATCTAGCTCCCGCTCCTCCCAAAACAGATCTCATCTGCAAATCCTTAGGGAGTAAAATCAGAAATTTTGCAATACCTTCTTTGGGAGAAATCACCTACCTATCAGTAATGTGGGTGATACTGCCATGCAGTTATTTGTAGCTGGACTGTATATATAGCAACAAGGAAAAGAGCGATGTTAGATTGGTGAACAGTGTTCCACGAAATGCTAAAATGATAAATTGGCTGATAATTAAGCTCATTTGAATTCAGAGTCTCCACAAAGGTCTGGGAATCAGCACAGCTCTGTTTTTGTCTGATTTCTCCATGACCTCTAGAAGCTTTCTCATAGGAGACTAATTTGGGAACAGAATTTGGTGGTTCTAGTTTCAAAAAGTACATCTCTGGCATATAAAATATTTGTAAGTGAAGAGAAGTTTAATAGAGGGAATGATTCTGTGACTCTCTCCACCATAAGAAGCTATTTGAGTAAAATATATCATATTCACATGTTCACGCATGTATACACATGCACACACATATGCACATTTAGATTCTAACATACTTGCACTTCTACGGCTGCGGATGATTTATTAATTGCTAACACCCCCAAGATGAAGGACAGGAGGAATTGCTTTTTGTCAAGGTAGCAAATGATAGAGTATCCAGATAGGTCTAACTTGAACTGTGAAGGGCTGGCCAAGTCACACAACCTCTCTGATCCTCAATTCCTTTCTTTGTGAACTGAGGATAAAACAAACACTTCATAAGGGTGTTGTGAAGACTTCATGAAATAAAGTTCAAAGAGCAAGCCTAGCCCCGTGCTTGGCACATGACTGGTGTTCAGAAATTGATGTGTAGCATTGAGGGAAGGCAAGCAATCTCTGTATATTTGACCCATTTAATAGTACAGCCAATTTTCCAAGGAAGACTACAGTTAAGAGATGTGGCAGAGGAATCCAGTTTCAAGGCGTGTGAAAAGCTCAACCAAGGAGGCAAGGGGTTGTTGGTCTATCACAGCCCAGAGAGGTGAGTCTTTTCCTTATTTCTATACAACTGCCTGTTTCTATTAGCCAGAGAGCAAATGTGGTATTCTACCAAATTGGAAGTTACACATTGTAGACATTAAAAGGATTAATTTTGTTTCCATAGAATTCTGCAGTAGATTGGGTGGATCCAGCAACTTATCATCTGTGAGCTAAAAGTGGAGATATAATTAATCTGGAGGACTCCCGCCTCCAGGCATCCACATCAGCAGAGAAGCCACATCTCCTCATCCCTCTCCCGCAGGCGCCCTGTTACAGAGCCAGAATTTTGAATCTACCAAAGCACCTGGGTTGGTATTGGTCAGAAAGCCAGCGTGGTGTGCTTCCAACTTCATCCTCAGGTCCTTGCTCCCTCTTCTTATCTTGATCAGCACTGTTCTCATTTGTAGTGGAAATTCCTTGGGTCAATCTTAGAATTTCAGTCCTTTTCAATTCTTTACATTTTTGCTGGCTGCATACTTCCTTCTTTTTCTCTTACCCTTTGGGTTATTTTATTCAATTATCAAAACATTGAGAAGAGACTGCACTTCTCTGTGCTCCTCCCTGTAGTCCACCCAGAAGGCCCAGCGCCTTCAGCAGTGATGGTGCGCTCTGACCCACGTGACAGATGCCAGTTCTCATTATAGCGTCCAGGACACTGTACAGTCCATCCCAATCAGAAAATCCCATCTGTTATGGAGAAGGTTTGTTTCTGTTTGATTTATCCACATTCTGTCATTTCACTACCTCTCACATAAAATTGTAGGAGGGGAAGGAGGAAATTGTAAAAATAAAAGGAAGAAATGTTGCTACCTAGATTCCAACACACTCGACTTGGTAAAGATTTGCTCCCCTAAATTGATCAAGATTTAAAAGGACCACATGTGTTAAAGTACAAATTTCATTCCCAATCATTCCCTCTTTTAAATGATGTGGCTCCGGGGTGCTGCGCCAGCTACTGCAGAGAGTCGTGTTGCGGAGACGGTGGAGCCTGTTGTGTTTCTCTGGCCGCATCTGCCCATGGTGCTAATAACTCAGTTTGTTCTAATTTGATACATGTGTGTTCCTCAGGGTTCTCTTTACTAAAAGGGATTCTCTGTGACTGAAATCACAGATTCTTCCCCACTGAGGGGATGCCATATTTTTATTTACAAGGACCACCTAGCCATTTTTTTTCCAGGATAGAAATAGAGGTAAATTATTTTTTAATTAAAATTTTCCAATGTTTTAGCATTATTGGGATTGATGCCCTTCACAGCATTTCTTAGAAGTGCATATATCACTTAAAATTATCTAAAATCCAATTACGTTGGGCTATTATTCCTCTTTAGGGTAAAGACATGTTTGATTACCTGTTTATTTTATTTCTCAGTGAAGGCCTCCAGGCCCTGATTTATCTGGTCCCCTTTGCTCCATTCCTCCATTCCTTTGTTAATAGCTGGCTACCTACACTCAGAGTATAAGTCATTCTCCATTATATATTTCCAAATTATCTGATATTATTAAGTATATTTATTGTGATAGTTCATCCTATTATGTGAAATGTCTATGAATAGTCTTGAAATGATTTTCCCTTTTAATTTACTCAAACTAAATAACCAAGTTACAATCTCATCTCTTGGTCTTTTTGTCTACTGCCCACAGCCCTAACCTGAACTTCAGTCCACTTGGGTGCATCATTTCCACACTTTTCCCCATCAGATTGAAAATACCTAACAAGAGAACACCAACCCTTATTTAAAAATATGGAAAAACTAGGAGTTGGAACAACCAACAAACGTTTAATTTCTTACTGGTTGCAATTAAATAGGTTACTTAACTTATTTCATCCAGGTTTTGTTCTCTATAAAATAACTCAGATCCAAGAGTCACCCTCGTGACCTCAAAGAGCTGCTGTAATGTTTCACAGGAAGAAAAAAAGAATATCTCAGCTGATGCTCAGTGCAAGGACAAGTTGAGACTGCCATTCTCTGAGCCTCACGCAGCTGGCTTACAAGGGCGGGTGTCTGCTGCTCAGCCTCATCTAACAGAGGGAATGGTTCTGTGACTGTCTCCACCATGACTCTCCACACCCATTGCAGCTGCTGTGGAATCAGCTCCTGGCCACAATGTGAATAGACGTAGGACTGTACAGGAATTTACAATTTTCATTTGTTAAACACAACCATGATTACAGATTAAATTATTATTGAATTCATTGTAGTATCCTTGATTGGATCCTAGAACAAAAACAGGATATTAGTGGAAAAAGTGATAAAATTTAATAAAATCTGTAGTTTGGTTTAGTTTAAAATATTTCACTAATGGTTAAATTCTTAATTTCCATGAGTGTACCATGGTCATATAAGGTAATAACTATAGAGGAAGCTGGATGAAGGGGGTATGGGAACTCTGTACTATCTTTGTAACACTTCTATAAATCTAAAGTTATTTCAAAATAAGAAGTATATATATTTTTTCAAAACAGAAAATGTACTAAAGTTGTTTGAAAATTGTAAGCTGTCAGACACAAAAATACACAAAAGTGAAACTATGTTTGCAGTAGGCAGGATCTAAGGTGGTCCCAATGGTGTGTGTTTCCCGGTATGTACTCATGTTTCATCTAATCCTCTTTCCTTGAGTGTGAGCTGGACATATTCATTCATGTCTAATAAATAGAAAATGACAGAGAGATGGGCTTCACTTTTGAAATCTGGTTACAAAAAGACAATAGTTCCCGTGTTGAGTGCTCTCTCTTGGCTCACTCGCCCTGGGTTAAAACGCTGTCATTCAGGAGAGCTTTGTGGAGACGTCCTCAGAAGTGATCGGAAGCCTTCCCTACCCCCGTCTCTGACCTAGGAAGTAGAGCCTCTGCCATTTGAGCCTTGAGACCCCTGCAGTCCCAGTTGACGTATTTGATTGCAACCTCAAAAGAGACCCTAAACCGGAACCATCCAGCAAACCTGCTCTTGGATTCTGCCTCACTAAGAGAAATGTTTATTTTTTCTAGACACTGATTTGAGGGCTGTTTACTTAAGTGCCAGCTCAAGGTCTCACCACCCTTCCTCAGCATACTGACATCTCTTTGTGTCACTGATTTTCTTCACCTGTGGATGAATTGCCTCTTGGTTTCATCTCTTCAAGCAAGTCTTCCTAAAGCCCAGACTGCTCACTTCATCCTGAAGAGTCATAGGAGAGAAGTGGGTTCTCTGTATGTTTTGACTGTGAAGTCCATGAACCTTTGGAAAAGACACACTTTGCACAGCAAAGCTGACAACAGCCTGAAATGTAGACAGTAGTTCAGAATTCCTATTGTTTGTCACTGCCTTGGAGCTCTCTGTGACAAAATTTAAAATGTGAAAAATAAATAACTAAAAAAAGTGGAACATTAAACTCATTTTTTTTTCTTTTTTGTTAATCCTCACCAACGGTATTTTTTTCATTGATTGTCAAAGGGAGTGAAAGGAAGGAGGAGAGGGGGAGAGAGAAAGAGAGAAAAATATCTATGTGAGAGAGACACATTGATTGGTTGCCTCCTTCACAGTCCCAGCTGAGCTGGGGATCAAACCTGCAACCCAGGTTCATGTTCTTGACCCTGAAGTCCCAGGCCAACCCTCTAACCACTGAGCATATCAGCCAGGATGGAACACTAACCTCTTTCATATTCAAATTAAAGAATCTATTTAAAAGTTAATTATTATAAATTTAGTGAAAAATATTAATGTAGGAAAATTACCTATTGAACATAGAATATCAGTTTTATTTTCTCTGTCTTTTACTATACTTATTAACAATATTAGCAATATTTTGCTAAGCACCTTAATTTTTGTAAATTATATTTCAATGTATTTGATTTTCTTGGTCTGCATTAAGCATATCCATGTGTAGAAGGCATAATTGCTAAATGCCTTTATGTGAATATTAAAGGTAAATTTAATATTCACATAAAAAAGCTAATTATCTCAGTTTGAGCTTTTTGTTTCTATTCTTCAATTGCTAAAGTCAACCCATCTATTAGTCTTTATTTTATGGCATATATAGTCTTGCCTGTGTCTTTGGAAATGCCATAAATTCTCAAGTATCTGCATAGTTTTAGTGGGTGGGAAATTCAAAATTTCCTGGAATACCAGCCTCTATTCAGCCCAGTTAGCTCCCTTTCTAGACTTGCTAATTTTGTATCTGCAAATACACCTTTGTTTATATATCACTTACAGTAAAATAACAGAAGAAATGCAAATACAATGAAATTCTGTGCTTATTTATTGTACTCCTTGCAGGGAGTATAAAAATACCTCTGCGGTGTCTGGTCTGAGGTTATCCCTTCATTAACTGAGCTAATTGATCTTTATATACATCAAGTCAAGGCTCGTGGAAGAATAATGGAGAGGATGGTTATGAAATTTGTGTTGATAGCACTATTGCCCTAAATTTATAATTGGGACAAAGAGATGTCTGTGGTAATAATTTGAACATGAGTAAAAATTAGACAATTCCAAGGACTCTGGAGAAGAGCTACGGAGGGGAAATTATCTTAGTTTTATACTAAACTAAAGACCCGGTGCACAAATTCGTTCATGGGAAGGGCCTGGCCAGCCCAGCACCAATTGGCAGATCAGGGCTGGGCCTGTTGGGAGGAGGAGATGGAGGGAGGTTGGCCAGCTGGCCTGCCCTATGGGGGCCTGATCAGGGCCAGGCCAGATGGGGGCGGTGCCTCAGGTGATTGGCTGGTGGGCCCTGCCCCCAATTAGGGTGGGGGCCGATTAGGGGTGGGACCAGCCATGGGGCGGGGCTGTGGGCAGTGGGCTGGCTAGCCCTGCCCTTGAATGGGGTGGAGAGGGACAATTGGGTGCCAGTAGCCTGGGGGAGAGGGCATGGATGGTTGCCTCTGATTGGAGTGGGAGTCCAATTGGGGGTGGAACTGGCTGTGGGGAGGGGCCGTGGGCCAATCGAAGTGTTGGGGGCCATCTGGGGCAGGGCCAGCCCAGGAAGGGGCTGCTGGATGTTGGCATGCTGCCCCTCCCCTATTGGGATGGAAGAAGTTTTTCAGGGGCAGGGGGCTGAGGGGAGGGCCAAGGGAGGTTGGCCGCTGGCCCACCCTCCCACCACCCCCTCCCCACAATCAGGCTGGTTCACTGGCAACAGTGAGCATCATAGAGACTGGGTGTTCTGGTCATTATGGTTTTCCAGTCATTGGATTTATATGTATATAATAGAGGCCCAGTGCAAGAAATTCATGCACGGAGGGTGTATGTGTGTGTCCCTCAGCCCAGCCTGAACCCTCTCCAATCTGGGAGCCCTTGAGGGATGTCCAACTGCCCATTTAGGCCCAAACCCAGGCCTAAACAGGCAGTCGGACATCCCTCTCACAATCCAGAACTGCTGGCTCCCAACTGCTCTTCTTCCTGTCTGATTGATTGCTCCTAACTGCTTCTGCCTGCCAGCCTGATCACCCCCTAACCACTCCCCTGCCAGCCTGATTGCCCCAAATCCCTACTCTTCTGTCCTGGTCAACCCTAACTAATCTCCCCTGCAGCCTGGTTGCCCTCAACTGCTCTCCCCTGCAGGCCTGGTCCCTCCTAACTACCCTCTTTTGCTGGTCTGATCACCCCCAACTGCCCTCCCCTGCTGGCCATTTGTGGAAGCCATTTTGTGTCCACATGAGGGTGGCCATCTTGTGGAAGTGATGGTCAATTTGCATATTACCTCTTTATTGTATAGGATAGATGTTCAGATGTCTGCCCCTGGAAATCTAAGCATTGCATCATAACATTGAACAGACAAGGTCCAGAGGTTGATATTGAACAAAACAGAAATTGGCTCCTTTCCTACCAGCATGGGACTCCTGAAATTTTCAACAATAATGTAAGTATATTTGATGGAAGAGATGCTTTTTAGCCATTGTGCTACTCTATATTAGCGTAGCACACTTGGCACAGTGCCTATATAAATCAGTGGTACATGGCATCCATACAGCCTCCTTAAGCTCAGAAGGAATGATAATTAAAACTAATCTTCATATCAGAGATGTGTGAAGATTAATGAAATGGGATTTCCCCTGAGTTTTGGTAAAGAACAATACACCATGCAACGGATTACTACAAAGTTTAATTTGTAGTTATGCAAGGTAGTTTATAAGCACTTTACATTAAATAAAAATATATTTAGTGCATATTGATGCATCAAATATTATTTTTAATATATATACGTGTGTGTGTGTGTGTGTGTGTGTGTGTGTGTGTTTATTTCAGAGAGGAAGAGAGAAGTAGAGAGATAGAAACATCAACAATGGGAGAGAATCATTGATCGGCTGCCTCCTCCATGCCCTACACTGGTTCATATGTTGATGATTAACCACTGAGCCATACTGGCTGGGCTCAAATATTTTATACACAAGGCAATAAGTGTAAAACTTGAGTATTTAATCATGAATTAATGCACAGCATATGATATATATATATATATATATATATATATATATATATATATTACAATTTAATTAAATAATAAATAAAATAAAAACAATGCAGGTTATTTACAACTCAAAACTATATGAAAATTTTTGAAGAATCATTTTCCACTCTATTTTTGTTTGAATTCCGAGTTTAGGATATGTTTCTATAGATAATAGAGTCAAATGAGGAGAACTTGCTCCAACTGTTTTTGAACTCTTAATCTAGATGCAGTGAACAGGCTAGATTTAAGCGGAGAGAAGGTGGAGGCAAACGGGTCAGACAGGACTGACACAAGGGTTCACAGAACAAGGGGCACCAATACAGTGCTCCCAAGGTCACCCCTCCTAATAACATCACCCTGGGAATTAGGTTTCATTGAATAAAGACAATTTCATCTTCAAATTTGCTGTTAAATTTTATTTAACAGCATCCATGTTTCTACATTTTATTCACAACCACTTATGTACTCTCTAAGACAACTGAAGTGTTTCCTAGCCTGCACCTCCAAACTCTTCCAGTCTTTATCCATTACTCAATTCCAAAACTGTTTCACAGTTTTAGGTAGGTGTTTCAGATATATATATATATATATATATATATATATATATATATATATATAAAGAGATTTAGAGAGTTATAGGATCAGCTCACATTGCTATACAGGCTGCAAAGTCCCATGATCTTCCACCTGCAATTTAGAGAACCAGGAAAGTTGGTATGTAATTTACTCCTGGTTCCAAGGCCTGAGAAATGGGTCTGTGTAGGAAATAGGCCTCTGTGATCCATCTCCAGCATAGTCAACTTTTAATAGAAACATTTACTGAATTTCTCCAGGGTAAACAGAATGTATGGAGAAGGGAAGATGTTATAAGAACAAATAACTATGTGTGTGATCTAGCATCATGGTAGAAACAACCCATCCCCCCACTCCAGGAACCCAGGACAAAACATCTCTTGCCCACCTCAACTAGACAGGGGGAGGTGAAGACAACTATAAAAAGCCTCAGTCTATTTTTTTAATGGCTTTAATTGGAGGCAATGATACCTAGGTGATATATGATGAAAACTATTAACCCCATAGTATTCAGCCAATGAGGAACTGGAGGAAGGACCCTTGCACCTTAGGGAATAAATAGGCTATGATCACTACTCCAGGTGTGCCTGTTCCATGGAACACCCACTCTTGCAAGTGTATTAAAAATATTGTTTTTGCAGAGAAACCAAGATGGCAGTATAGATAAATACCTAACTGCTGTCTCGCACAACAATTTCAAAACTACAACTAAAAGACAAAATGAACATCATCCAGAACCACAGGAAGGCTGGCTGAGTGGAAATTCTACAACTAGAGGGAAAGATAAAAGCACACTGAGATTCACAGGAGCTGTTGAAGGCAGAGGTATGGAGGTGCACATGTGTGGAGAGGGTTGGCAAGGGAGTATGTGGCTGGCTTTTGCAAGCAGGAGGAAGACTGCTCTGAATTAGAGTTCCAAGTGAGACACTGGGAACCCAGACTCATGAGGAGAAACTGGACTGTCTGGCAGCTCGTGAAATTTGAGAGTGGCTTTCTCTTAGAGGTGCTTGCAGTGATTACCAAGGGACAGTGAAACCCAGGGGCCTCGTAGGGCAAGGCTGATGGAAAGCCATTGCTGTTTGATCCATCCTGAGACTCTGCCCCATCCAAGTTGAGCACAGAGGGTTTTGCATATGAATGGCCTGGTCCTTTGAATTCTAAACTTACCTACCAAACTACAGCTGAGTCAATGAGACCCAGAACATCCAAAAGAAGGCCCAAGGCCCTGCAGCATCTTGCATTTCTTCACAGCTGGGCCTCATCTGGGCACCTCCAATACCCAAACAAAGAAGGGGAATCTGCAGATCTCTCCATAGCTCCAGCTGGCTGGCCTCAGTCAGACACTAAATTAGCCCCTCCTTGGAGATCCAAGAACCAGTGTACCCAGGGGTCAGGGTGGGACATCCAGATTACAACTCCTCAGATTCATAAGGGAAACACTCATGTGGCAGACTCAGTGAGCAACAAAGCCCCATTGAAGCAAGTCTTCTCATAAGGGTGTTGCCAGCACAGAAGTTCGTTCCCTCACCATAGACATAGCTGATCCTTACAGCCAATTATCCTGGAGGTCAATTCTTCCCAGTGATACCAATAACAAACAAGGCTTACCTATAACAAGACTGTGCACACAGCCCACAGAGGGATAAACCAAATGCATCCACCTCAGGTAACTGGAGAGGCTGAGCCACTAAGCCATATAGGACACCTACCACACAAAGCCACTCTATCAACTCATGGAAGTAGCCAAAATTCAGAGACAAAGTAACAAATCACAAATGAAAGAAATGGAGGAAAGCAAATGACTGGATATAGAGTTCAAAACCATGGTTATAAGGTTTTTCAAGGATTTTCTAGAAAAGGTCAATAAATTTAGCGAGGCTTTTGAGGATATGAAAAAGGACTAACTAGAAATTAAGCATACACTGACTGAAATAAAAAATATTATACAGAGATTCAACAGCAGACAAGAAGAATGCAAGAATCAAGTCAAAGATATGAAATACAAAGAAGCAAAAAACACCCAACCAGAAAAGAAAAAGAAAAAAAGAGGAAAAAAAATTAAGATAATGTAAGGAGCCTCTGGACAACTTCAAGCATATCAACATCAGAATTATGGGGGTGCCAGAAGAAGAGAGAGAGCAAGATACTGAAAACCTATTTGAAGAAATAATGACTGAAAACTTCCCCCACCTGGTGAAAGAAATAGACTTACAAGACCAGGAAGCACAGTGAACCCCAAACAAAAGGAATCCAAAGAGGACTACACCAAGACATGTCATAATTAAAATACCAAGAGCAAAAGACAAAGAGGGAATATTAAAAGCAGCAAGAGAAAAACAATTAGCTACCTACAAGGGAGCACATATATGACTGTCAGCTGACTTCTCAGTAGAAACTATGCAGGCCAGTTGGGAGTGGCAAGAAGTATTCAAAGTGATGAATAGCAAGAACCTACTACCAAGATTACTGTATCCAGCAAAGTTATCATTCAGAATTGAAGGTTAGATAAAGAGTTTTACAGGAAAAAAAAAAAGCTAAAGGAGTTCATCACCCCCAAACCAGTATTATATGAAATGCTAAAAGGTATTCTTTAAGAAGAGGAAGAAGAAGAAAAAGGTAAAGATAAAAATTATGAACAACAAATAGATATCTATCAACAAGTGATTCTAAAAATCAAGTGAATAAAAAAAATCTGATGAACAGAATAAACTGATGAATATAATGTGGCCTGACAATTCTCAGAGGGAAAGGGGTTTGGGGGGTGCAGGAAGAGATTGGACAAAAATTGTATACCTATGGATGAGGATAGTGTATGTGTGTGGTGGGGGGGGGTGTAAAGGCAGAGGTTGGGGTGGGAACTAGGGGGAGGGAAGCTATTGGGGGAAGGAAAGAGGAGCAATTGTAATTATCTGAACAATAAGGATGTAAATAAATAAATAAATAAGTAAATAAATGTCTCAATTTGCCATACTTCTGTCTCGGAGTGGTTATTTGAATTCCAACAGGTGAGCATTTCTCACAGTCTGAAAGCATGAGAACCCTAGTACTGATATCTAGAACAGGAGATGGATGACTCAGCTCCAGCAGTGAGAGAATAAGTCAATACCTCCTCCAACTTTTTATCTATTCAAGCTCTCAGAAGGTTGTCCCACTCTGGGTGAGCTGCTTTACTCAGTTCATCAATTTTAATGTTAATCTCTTCAGAAAATACCCTCAAATACACACCTACACATGATTGTTTACCACCTACCAGGGCATCCTTACCCAGTCAAGTTGACACATACAATTACGCATCCCAAGAGCCATCCCAAACCTTTCTGTGATGTTAGAAGTGTCCTATATATGTGCTGTTCAATATGGTAGCTACTGGGCACATGTGGCTATTGAGCCCTTGAAATGTGACTAGAGTAATTGAGAGGGATAAACTTTTAATTACATTTTATTTTAATTAATTGAAGTTTAAATTTAAAAAGTCCCATATGGGAAGAGCAGATCAAGAATTAATAACATCAGAAATGGTAGGGAAAAGTATGTCAAGTACAAGAGTTTGCTTGGGAACTGGTAGGGGGCACAGATGGTGCATGGATATGTTACAAAAGAAAAAATGATAAAATTCCACGGTGGAAGAGCAGAATAATTACTATAAAAATACTTCAAATATTATGTGAAATCTCCATTATTCTTAGTGCCCTTCAGGATTTACTATTTGTAGTCTCTTGCTCTTTGTAAATCCCATTGCTCTGCTATGTATTCCACTCACACCACATACGTCAGCCAAATACACTACCCAGGAGATCATGTGAGAGAGGAGGATCTGCAGACCTTGTCAAAGCAAGCAGATACCAAATAAGTAGGACAGAATTTCTGTGAGTGAGACTATTCCAGTTACTTTAGGTCCTTGTACTGATATTCATTAAAGGCCTGTGATTCATTATTCGAGGCCTGAGTTGTCCCATAAAGTCAGAGTTGATACCCACCCTGATTAGGCCATATATCAGTTGTACCAGTTAATAATGTGGATTTTTTTTCAATAGATGGAGGTACACATATGTTGATATATATGCTATTTGATATGTATACTATTTTGTTGTATTGACAGCAAGCTTCAAAAATTCATATGTGGAGGAGAACCAAGATGGTGGTCTAGGTAAACACCTAAGCTGCCATTTCATACAACAATTTCAAAACAACAACTAAAATCAGAACAGACATCATCCGAAAACACACGAAAGCTGGTGGAATCGGAAATCTACAACTAGAAAGAAGGAGAGAGGCTCACGGATCGGATTGGGAGCTGCAAAATGCTGGGGCAGGGAGATGCTCATGCACAGAAATGAAGGGCGGCTGAATGCCTGGCTGGCAGGAGGGGAAAGGAAGTCCCTGATTGCACTGAACCCTTTCTGACTGTACTGAACCCCAACCCCGGCCGAAATTCTGTGGAACCAGGCTCATCCAGGTGGAGTCCGGACTGTAGAGAAAGGCACATGGAGACTCAGAGACTGGGAAGCTGGGGGAGCCAAGAGCCACAGCGAGCAGGGTCTACAGTCACACATGAGTCAGTGTGCGCAGAGAGGTCTGACTGCAGAGGTTGCTGTGACCTCTCCATAGTGGAAAGAGTCAGAAGATCCAGACTACAGAGACCCAACCTAATTCAGGGTGAGCCCCTAGGGCACCCACACTCTTGCAGAGGGAATCTGGACTGTCAGGTGGAAACTGCACAAGGGCAGGGCTGACTGCAAGCCAAGACTGTCAGCTCAGCCCTGAGACTCTGCCCATCCAAGCTGAGCACAGAGGCTTTTGCAATTTTGCAAGTCTGATCTTATAAGACTGTCTCCAATACAGAAGGTATCCCTGAGTAGACACAGCTGATACTCACATCCAATGGGCCTGGAGGTCAATTCCTCCCAGTGATACCAACAACAATCAAGACTTAATTACAACAAAGCTGTACACAAAGTCCACAAAGGGGAGCACCAATGGTGTCTACCTCAGGTAACTGGAGAGGCTGACCCACCAGTCCATATAGGACCCCAAACACACAAAGCCATCCTACCAACTCTGGGAAGCAGTGAAAATGATGAGACAATGAAATAGATTTCAAACAAAAGAGAGGGAGGAGAACAAAAGACTGGGTATAGAGTTCAAAACCACGGTTATAAGGTTTTTCAAGAATTTCCTAGAGAAGGCTGATAAATTTAATGCGACTCAACTAGAAATTAAACATAAACTGACTGAAATAAAAAATATTATACAGAGATCCAACAGCAGACTGGAGGAACACAAGAATCAAGTCAAAGATTTGGAACACAAAGAACCAAAGGACACTCCTTTGGAGAAGCAAGAAGAAAAGAGAATCCAGAAAGTTGAAGATAGTGTAAAGAGCCCCTGGGACAACTTCAAGCATATCAACATCAGAATTATGGAGGTGCCAGAAGAAGAGAAAGTGCAAGATACTGAAAACCTATTTGAAGAAATAATATCAGAAAACTTTTACCACTTGGTGAAAGAAATAGACTTATAAGTATAGGAAGGGCACAGAACCCCAAACAAAAGAAGTCCAAAGAGGACCACACCAAGACACATCATAATTAAAATGCCAAGAGCAAAAGACAAAAAGAGGATCTTACAAGCAGCAAGAGAAAAGCAGTTGGTTACCTATAAGGGAGCATCCATACAACTATCAACTGATTTATCAACAGAATCTATGCAAGCCAGAAGGGAGTGGCAAGAAATATTCAAAGTGATGAATAGCAAGAACCTACAACCAAGATACTGTATCCAGCAAAGTTATCATTTAGAATTGAAGGGCAGATAAAGAGCTTCACAGACAAGAAAAAGCTAAAGGAGTTCATTACCTCCAAAACAGTATTATATGAAATGCTGAAAGGTTTTCTTTAAGAAGAGGAAGAAGAAGAAAATATAAAAATTATGATCAACAAATACATATATATCAACAAGTGAATCTAAAAATGAAGTGAATTAAAAATCTGAAGAATATAATAAACTGGTGAATATAATCAATCAGGGGCAAAGAAAGGGAGTGTATTGATAATTATCAGGGAGAAAGGGGTGTGGGGGTGAGACTGGATTAAAATTGTATAGCTATGGATGAGGACAATGGCGGAGGGGGTGATGTAAGTGCAGAGGGTGGGGTGGGAATCAGGTGGAAGGGAGCTATGAGGGGGGAGGGAAAGGAGAAACAATTGTAATAATCTGAACAATAAATATTTATTTTTTTAAAAAATGAATTCATATGACAAATTTCCTGAAAGCATTAACATCATAGATATTTTTATGCTTAAAAATGTCAAATTTTGTGCCAAAAAAAGAACATTTGCTGGAAGTTTTAATTCATTACTTTATTTTGAAGAAAAGTGCTGCTGAAAGTTAGTGCATACTTCAGGAAGTTTATGGTGAACATGCTCCATCTTAAGATACTTGTGAATGCTGGTTTAAACAGTTTTAAATTGATTATTTTGATGTGAAAGACAAAGAACGTCCAGGTCAATCAAAAAAGTTTGAAGACCAACAATTACAAGCATTATTGAATGAAAATGCGTGTCAACTTAAAAAACAACGTGCAGAAAGACTAAACAGTGCTCAGCAAACAATTTCCTACCATTTTCAAGCAATGGGAAAGATTTTAAAGAAAGGAAAATGGGTGTCCATCAACTGAAAGAAAGACAAATGGAAAACAGAAAATCATCAATGAAATGTTGCTTAAAGGGCACAAAAGAAAGTGGGGTTTTTGTTTTTGTTTTTGTTTGCATCTAGTTGTGACTGGCAATGAAAAGTGGATTTATTTTGAGAATCCCAAATGCACAGAATTGTGGGTTGATCCAGGTCAATCATCAACATCGACTGCAAGGCCAAATCGCTTGGGAAAGAAGACAATGCTCTGTGTTTGGTGGATCAGGAAGGTGTGGTGTAGTAAGAGCTTCTAAAACCAGGTGAAACTGTTAATACTGATTGCTACTGATAAAAACAATCAATTTGAACCATGCTTTGATCGTGAAGTGACCAGAATGGGCCAGAGACATGGCAAAGTAATTTTACTTCGTGATAATGCACTACCACACGTTCAAAACCAGTTAAAGACACATTAAAAGATCTTTTCTTTGGAGAGACAACAAGATGGCGGCAGAGGTAAAAGCCTAACTGCAGCCGCACTCAACAATTTCAAAAAATACAACTAAAATATAGAGCGGACACTATCCAGAACTACAGGAAAGTTGACTGACTGGAAATTCTACAACTAGAAGGAAAGAGAAAACCAGAAGGAAAACCAGAGGAGCTGTAAAAGCCTAAGGTATGGAGGCACCGTGCGTGCGCGGGGAGAGGACGGAGCCGGAGAGGAGGGGTGGCTGAATGCCTGGCTGGCGTTCCCTAGCGGGAAGGAGATAAAAGCTCCGGACTGTGCTGAACCCCAACTCCGACTGCACTGAACCCCAGTTCTGGGCGAGACCCTGGGGTCCAGGCTCATACAGAGGGAATCTGGGCTGTAAGGCGGAAGTCAGCGGAGGGGCGAAAAGGCAGAGCTCCTGAGTCGCACACATTGTGCGCTGAGGACGGACTGTTCGCTGAGCTGCTGAATTGCCCCAGCGGGAAGGACTCAAAAGCTCCGGACTGTGCTGAGCCCCAGTTCTGACTGCACTGAACCCCAGTCCTGGGCAAGACCCTGGGGTCCCAGCCTCATACAGGGGGAATCTGGGCTGTAAGGCGGAAGCTAAGGGGAGCCAGAAGCTGGCGAAAGGCAGAGCTCCGGAGTCGCTCACATTTGCGTGCACAGAGGACAGACGGTTGATTGGGCCGCGAGATCGCCCTAGCGGGAAGGAGACATAAGCTCCGGACTGTTCTTAACCCCACTTCCAACTGCTCTGAACCCCAGTTGTGGGCTTGTTGGGGGAAAGACTACACTGTCTGGTAGCGGGCAAAACTCTAGAGTGCCTTTCTCTCAGAGGTGCTTGCAGCTAGTACCAAAGGACACTGAGGAACACTGAGACTCAGGAACCTCAGAGGGCGGGGCTAACCGGAAGCCAAGGCTGTAGGCTCCACCCTGAAACTCTGCCCCATCCAAGCTGAACTCAGAGAGGCTTTTGCAGGTTTCCAAGTCTAGTGGAATAAGGTTGTCTCCTGGCATAGACACAGCTGATCCTCCCAACCTACCAACTCAGGGAAGCAGCGAAAATGCCGAAACGAGGAAACAGATCACAAACGAAAGAAATGGAGGACAAAAAGCGACTGGATATAGAGTTCAAAGCCACGCTTATAAGGTTGTTCAACAATCTCTTAGAAAAGGCCGATAAAATAAATGAGACCTATGAGGATATGATAAGGGATCAACAAGAAATAATGAAGGGTCAACTAGAAATAAAGAATACAATCTCTGAAATAAATAATATTATACAGAGTCCTAAAAACAGATTGGAAGATTGCAAGAATCAAGTCCAAGATTTGGAACACAAAGAGCCAGAGGACACTCCTCCACAGAAGCAAGAAGACAAGAGAATCCAGAAAGTTGAAGATGGTGTAAGAAACCTCTGGGACAACTTCAAGCGAACCAACATCAGAATTATGGGCATCCCAGAAGATGACAGAGAACAAGATACCGAAAACATATTGA
The DNA here is from genome assembly GCA_963924515.1 of Vespertilio murinus. Taxonomy (NCBI): domain Eukaryota; kingdom Metazoa; phylum Chordata; class Mammalia; order Chiroptera; family Vespertilionidae; genus Vespertilio; species Vespertilio murinus. The sequence continues at coordinate 6,409,654 of OZ004713.1, forward strand.
AAGAAATAGTGACAGAAAACTTCCCCCACCTGGTGAAAGAAATAGACTTACACGTCCAGGAAGCACACAGAACCCCAAACAAAAGGAATCCAAAAAGAACCACACCAAGACACATCATAATTAAAATTCCAAGAGCTAAAGACAAAGAGAGAATATTAAAAGCAGCAAGACAAAAGCAGGTAGTTACCTATAAAGGGGCACCCATACGACTGTCAGCTGATTTCTCAATAGAAACCATGCAGGCCAGACGGGAATGGCAAGAAATATTCAAGGTGATGAATAACAAGAACCTACAGCCAAAAATACTCTACCCAACAAAGCTATCACTCAGAATCGAAGGCCAGATAAAGAGCTTCACAAATAAATTTAAGCTAAAGGAATTCATCACTGCCAAGCCAGAATTATATGAATTGCTAAAAGAGGTTCTTTAGGAAGAGGAAGAAAATAAAAATAAAAAATTATGAACAAACACGTAACTATCAACAAGTGAGTCTAAAAACCAAGGGAAGTAAAAATCCTGATGAACCATATTAACTGGTGAATATAATAGAATCAGAGGTATGGAAGGGGAGTGGACTGATGATTCTTGGGGAAATGGGGAGTGGAGCGGGGCGGGAAGAGACTGAACATAAACTGCACCTATGGATGAGGACAATGGGGGATGGGGAAAGGGCAGAGAATTGAATGGAAACTTGGTGTAGGGGAGCAATGGGGGGGGGGGATGAGGAACATTTGTAATAATATGAACAATAAAGATTTATTTAAAAAAAAAAAAAAGATCTTTTCTTTGAAGTATTAACCTACCCCCTGTATTCGCCAGACCTTGCTCCTTCAGATTGGCACTTGTTCGACAGCCCACCCACTTTCTGAGCAGCACTTCAAGACATACAAAGAAGAGGAAAATTGGGTCTCTGAATGGTTTGCCTCAAAACAAGAAAAGTTCTATTGGGACAGTATCCACAAATTACCTGAAAGATGGGGAAATGTGTAGCTAGCAATGGATATCACTTTTAATAAAGCACTTTTGATGTTTCTCTTGAAATTATTGTATTTTTATTACAAAATCCAAATTATTAACCAGTACAACTAGTACAGTCAGAGTTGATGCACACCTGAGTCAGAATTGACACATAGAATAAAATTCAGAGAACATAATAAAGGCTTTTCACAGTCCACACAGGACCAACTTATTTTGTGCAGGAAAAGTTTTAGGTTACTGCTGCTAACTTAACAGAATTTGATTACATATCTTGCTTCTCTTCATCTACTTCCAAACTTACAACTTCCCCGAGGGCTTAATAATTAAACCATTTACTATTACTGGAGTTTGGTTTTGGTTTTTACTTTAGCTACTTTTTAAAATATATATATACTTTATTGATTTTTTTACAGAGAGGAAGAGAGAGGGATAGAGAGTTAGAAACATCAATGAGAGAGAATCATCAATCAGCTGCCTCTTGCACATCCCCACTGGGGTTGTGCCCGCAACCAAGGTACGTGCCCTTGACCGGAATCGAACCTGGGACCTTTCAGTCCACAGGCCGACGCTCTCTATCCACTGAGCCAAACTGGTTTCGGCTACTTTAGCTACTTTTTAATGACAAAATAAAATATGGCCCTGCATTGTACTTGAAATTATGAACACTCCATTCGTGATAGAAATTAATGTGCATAGTGGGGAATTTTAAGGGATTTCTTTTATCTCAATTTATTTTATATAGTTAAAAATATTAGCTCTGTGTATATGATATCATTTTATTTATAGTATGGATATGTTTGTACATAGTTGGTTACTTCTGTATTTATTGCTCTGTTCAACAAACAACTTTAAAATGGTACACCTTAGCAGCATACTATTATATGGAACCATAATAATCAACAGTTAGCAAGTGTATCCCAAAGCTGTGTGGTTTCATGTTATGTATGATTGAGGCTTTATTGTGATACTTAGAGGCCTGGTGCATGAAATTCCTACTCTGGGGGGGAGGGGGCGCGTCCCTCAGCCCAGCCTGCACCCTCTCACAACCCAGGACCCCTCAGGGGATACCTGCCTGCCAGCTTAGGCCAATCCTCTTAGGGTTTGGGCCTAAGCCAGCAGTCAGATATCCCTCTCACAATTTGGGATCCCTTGCTCCTTACTGATGTCTGCTTGCTGCTCCTCACCACTCAGCTCGCTGTTCTTTAGTGCTTCTGCTGAGGTGGGGGAGGCTCCCACCACTGCCACTGAGCTCGCCGGCTGTAAGCCTAGCTTCTCCCCACAGGGGGGCACACTAACCACCAGGGGGCAGCTCCTGTGTTGACCGTCTGCCTCATGGTGGTCAGTGCACATTATAGTGCACATTCTGGTCACTCTGCTGTAATGGTCACTCAGGCTTTTATTATATAGACTAGAGGCCCAGTGCACAAATTCATGCATGGGTGTGGTCCGGCTGGCTTGGCCCCAATCCGGGCAGATCAGGGCTGGGCCTATCAGGAGGAGGAGATGGTGGCAGATTGGTCTGCCAGCCTGGCCAAGTCAGGCCCAATCAAGGGTTAGGGGGACCAATGGTGGGTGGGGTGGGCCATGTGGAGGGGCAGTGGGAAGTGGGCCAGCTGGAATGGGGTGGGAAGTGTTGATCAGGGGCCAGCAGCCTGGGGGAGGGGCCATGGGTGGTTGGCCAGTTGTCTCTGCACCTGATAGGAGTTGGAGGGCTGATCTGAGGTGAGGCTGGGTGGGAGGAAGGGCTTCAGGAGATTGGCCAGCCATCCCCACCCCCTGTTGGAGTGGGGTGACAATCAGGGGTGTGGCTGGCTGGGGAGAGTGGCTGCATGAGGTTGGCTGGTCAACCCTGCCCCATATTGGGGTGAGAGGTGTGATCATGGGCAGGGTGGCCAGGGGGAGAGGCTGTGAGCCTATTGAGGTGGGCCTGGCTGGGTGGGGGGCGGGGCTGAGAGGAGAGGGGAGGGGGTTTTGGCTAGCTGCCTCGCTCTTGACTAGGGTGGGAGAGTCTGATCAGGGGCAGGCTGGCAGTGGGGAGGGGCTGTGAGGTTTTCCAGCTGGCCCCAGCCCCTGATCAGGCTGGTTCACTAGACACAGTGGGCATCAAAACAACCAGTTGTTATGGTCATTATGACAGTTACGGTCGCTGGCTTTATATATATGAAGCCAGATGAAAATCATGCGCAGGTAGGGTCCCTAGTGGTTGTTGACTGCCAGCTGGGGTTTACCTTCCCCCGGCCGCCTCCCACTGCCAGCAGCCAGGGCCTCCCTTAGCACCTCCCTTGGCCTGGCACTGCTCTACCATCCTGCTGCAACCCCACTCTCGGAGGGGCCCATCAGGGCCAACAGCACCTCCACTGCCACCTGCTGCCAGCACCACGTCACCGATGCCCGCCATGTTCCAGTGCAAGTCTAACTCCCAGTTGGTCAAATCCCCACCCATGGGGACAATTTGCATATTAGCCTTTTATTATATATGATAGATAATATTACAAAATAAGATTCCTCCAAGTTTTAGTATTCCCTGTCTATAATATTCAGTGGAGAAGTTAAGCCACATGTTGCTTAACAGACCGTTTTTTTAACTTGCACCTTCAAAAACAAAAACTTTTGTTAGATTTGTTTCTACACTCTTCATGTGATGATGTAAGGGTGTAATGGATTTAATTCACTCTGTACTCCAATAACAACATATTCTACTAGTGCAATCGTTGTCATGCTTTGTTATTGAAGGGGAGCAAAGGACGTCCCCCAAAATGTCTATATGGCATGGTGATTATTTTGAGCTAAAGGCAGTTGGAACCCTGGAGACTCAGGCAGGTTTCTTTTGTGTGTGTGTGTGGTTTGTTTGTTTGTTAGTGTATGCTCCTTTTATTTTCTTTGGTTTTGTTTTACGTCTCCTTCAACTGCCTAAAAGAGGGCCCACCCCAGAAAGAGAGTTAATGGGAGATAACTTATGCACCGAGACCCAGCTCAATGGCATGGAAAACACTCACTCACCCGACATGTCTCTGCCCATCTTCATGTCAAATGTCTTCCTCCCCTCTGCTGTCTCCATCTCAGACCCTCTCCTTAGTTCAGGAGGCATGTAAGTCTCAATCACCTGACTCTATGAGAGCCTCGTATCTTTGGGGCTCAAGTATATATGAAATTTAACTTGTGTGTTTTTTTCTGCCTGGAAATCTGTTCAATGTCAGTTTATTTATTACAACAGCCAAAGAACCTAGACAGGAGGGGGAAAGTGTTCCTCCCTGTGTCACTTTTAGGATGCAAGGAGATAGGGTGGGTCTCCAGGCTTCCCTGCTATTGCCTCAAACCAGACAACTTGTGTTTATGTTTCATTGATTGGTGTTCCTTGTGAAAATTGTGTTTTAAAAAGTGGTCATGTTATTAAATTCAAAGAACAAAGCAGCAGCACAATATCATGTACACACACACACACACACACACACACACACACACACATCTGTGCTGATATCCCCAGTTGTTCCTCCAGAGCGCCTCCTCCATCCCCACCTGCACTTTGCTCAAGATGCTAATCTTAAGGGACCTTCAGGAGCTGCCTCGTGGACCTCCCCTGGCTTCAGGTAGGGTCATTTAGGCCAGGGCTGGCCACGCAGGCGCTCTCAGAGCAGGAGAGGTGGCAATCAGGGGTTTGTTCCTCCTCCCTGCCAGCAGACTCTGAAGGGATGGCTTCATATATTTTATGTCTGTGTCCCTCAAGCGGCCTGCTCTATGCAATTATTCTCTCCCAGTCCACACACTTCCCTGTTTCTCGGTCCCTTCAAACCTCATGTCAGGATATTGAACTAACCTTTCCAGCCCTCTAACCCCTCGTTTTCAACCCGTGAGCTGAAGGAGACACACTGGGGTGCCAGGAGCGTTTCTATATCAGGAGCACTGCCTTTGTTCCGAGGAAAACCGCCACACGCAGTCCTGGACAGAGTAGTTTATTAAACTCTCTCACATCCACCAGTTGGAAAGTGCCATGCGAATCTTGCTGGGACCCTGAGCAATAAGTACCATATGCTGTGTACACACATACAATTGTGTGTACACATGAACATGCACAGAAAACCCATACCTCCAAGCAAACTACTACAATATTATATAGAGTAATCAATTCATTGACCATAAAGGAAAGGGAAGATGCTTATGTATCCTATTTTAATTTCTCTAAGTGGACACTATTTTTGGAGTTACATAGAAAATTCACTTTTGAAGAGATGCAACTTTTAAAATATTAGAATATGCATTTGTTTAATGATTCCATTTTTTCTATTACTCTTTATTACAGTTTATATTGGGCATATCATTCAAATGAGTAGTAGCACCTAGAGTAAAACTAGAGGCCTGATGCAAGAAAATCCTTGCAAGAGCAGGCCTTCCTTCCCCAGCTTCCCTCTGGCACCTGGGACCCGGGCTTTCCTCTCAGCCCAGCTTCCTTCAGTCTAATTAGCATATTATGCTCTTATTATTATAGATATCCTTTTAAAATATATAAACAGACAAAAGTATATATTTAAAGATGTTTGTAATAAGGGAAATAGGAGCACTGTATAAAAAGGAAAAAACTGGGAAATTCTTAATAACAATCATTAGGGAGACAAATTTTGGCACATTTATTCTATGTAATACTATGGAGAGAATAAAAAAAATAAGACTATACTCTGAAATGTAAAGTGTTAAAAATAGTTGAATTAATAATACTACATATAATATCATCTGAATTATTAACAAATTGCACATCTAAGTCATATAAGTGTTTCTCAAAGGTATTTGGAATGGTTTTCGCTGGAGAGAAAAGTTGCACGGTGGAGGTGGTATGGAGAGGCAGGTGGTGGATGGGGACTGTGGAAATGAGTGAGGAGAATCCAAATTATTTGAGAAAAAATAACTCCAATATATGAATCAGAACTAAATGTTTCTAAGCACTATTTTTTTCACATTTTGATCATTTAGTGTAACAAGTGTTAATATGAAAAATATGGACAACTTCAGTTGTCTACGTCTTTTTTAGAATTGCATATGTTGGCGTTTTTCCTTTTCTTTTGCTTTTGCTGCCTCACATATTGGTAACTCCTGTTGCCAAAAATTCTTATAGGTGCTTTGACCAACATCTTTTTTATTTTGAGGGTAGGGTAAAATTTCTAAGCTATTTGTATATTTATTTTACATATTTTAACTAAATATTTATCCAGTTATTACTCTTTTCTCTTTATAAATAATTAGTAGCCAAACAGTTGTGTGTATATGAAGAAAAGTTAGAATTCAGAGATATAACTTAATGGGAAATAATCCTAATTAATGTTTCCTCCTTCTTGATTTAATTTTCCAATGCTTTACTTTTTTTTCAAATAATAGCATACAGAAAAATATTGTCAGTTCTTTCCTCAGGATAAGTTTATGTAATCTTCATGTAGGTCTATTAATGCTACTGAATTATTTTGTAAGATACAAATTTGACCAAATAGAAAAATTAGGTACCATTTGCTATGAAGAAATTCAAATACCAAAGCAACATAATTTAGAAAGCAAATAAAATAGCTTACTTAAATCTCATCAAGAAAGCTGTACTGTGCTTAGTAAAGTAAGTCAGATAGAAAAATATTTAAAAAAAACACATGTAGAATATAAAACTGAAAGCAACAAATAAGCAAGACAAACAAAAAAATTCATAAACAACAACAGTGCACACCATAGCCAGTGGTTGAGCAGCTTTAGCATATCATTAGCATATTATGTTTTGATTGATTGTTCAATTGTTCTGCCATTTAGTCTATTTGCATATTACCCTTTTATTATATAGGATCTATACTATCTAATTAGACTGAGACCTTACAGACAAAGCTATGGTGGCAGGGCTGAGGCAGAAGCAGTTAGGAGCAATCAGGCCAGCAGGGAAGGGCAATTGGAGGTGGTCAGGTCTGCAGGGGGCAGTTGGGGGCAAGCAGGCTGACAGAGAGGGCAGTTGGGACGAGGCTGGCAGGGGAGCAGTTGGCCTGATCAGGCCAGCAGGCAGAATGGCTAGGGGTGATCAGGCAGGAAGGCACATGAGCAGTTAAGTGCCAGCAGTCCCAGATTGCAAGAGGGATCCCAGATTGGAGAGGCTGTAGGCTGGGCTTGAGAGACACCAGTGAATTTCATGCACTCAGCCACTAGTATTAATTATAAACTACCACTTATTTAGCAACACAAGAAATGAACAAATAGACAAATGTCTTAAATGACATTAATAAGAAAGCATGATGAAAAAATTAGAAGAGTAAATTTATAAACCTATAATGATAGAAGTGTAATATGCAAATCAACCAAATGGCCAAGCAGCCAAACAATTGTCTGGACTACCACGCTATGACACCCACTGGCACCGGGCCAGCCAAGGCAGGTGCTACGCATTGGCCATCACCCCATGATCGCCCTGCCAGTGGCACTGCAGTGGGTGGGTGGGGCATCCCTCTGCAGGGCGACCCATCACTCCCACACTGTGAGAGGATGCAGGCTGGGCTGAGGGACCCCCTCTGCCTCCAGCTCATGAATTTCATGCACCAGGCCTCTAGTTATAAAATAATTGAATAGATAAAAATTTCCAAAAACTGGCTATTGGAAAATGATAGTGAACTTAGTATAATTATAATGCATATGGCAAAAATAATAGTAAAAAGAAAAGGCTAGAGGGAGGGCAGTTAGGGGTGACTGGGCCAGCAGAGGAGAGCAGTTGGGAGAGACCAGACCAGCAGGGGAAAGCAGTAGGGGGGCAGGCCTGCAGGGGAGAACAATTGCGGGCCTGGTACATGAAATTTGTGTATGGGGGGTGTGGGGGGGTGCCCCTCAGCCCAGCCTGCATCCTCTCCAATCTGGGACCCCTTGAGGGACTCTCACTATTCAGGACTGCTGACTCCCAACTGCTCGCCTGCCTCTGCCTGATTGCCTATAACTGCTTCTGCCTGCCAGCCTGATCACCCTTGATCACTGCCCTTCCTGCCTGATGATGCCTAAATGCTCCCCAGCCAGCCTAATTGCCCCTAACTGCCCTCCCCTGCAGGCCTGCCGCCCCCAACTGCCCTCCCCTACATACCTGCCCCTCCCAACTGCCCTCCCCTGCAAGCCTGGTATCCCCCAAATGCCTTCCTCTGCTGGCCCAGTCACCCCTAACTGTCCTCCCTGCTGGCCTGCTCTCCTACCACTGCCCTTCCCTGTAGTCCTGGTCCCCCCTAACTTCCCTCCCCTGCAAGCCTGTGTCCCTCCCAACTGTCCTCCACTGCAGGTCTGGTCCCTCCCAACTGCTCTCCCCTGCAGGCCTACTGCCCCAACTTCCCTCCCCTGTAGTCCTAGTTCCCCCCAACTGTCCTCCCCTGCAGGCCTGGGTCCCCCCTTACTGCCCTCCCTCACTGGCCTGGTCTCCCCCAACTGCCCTCCTCTGCCAGCCTGGTCACCCCTAACTGTCCACAACTGCCCTCCCCTGCAGGCCATCTTGTGGTGGCCATCTTGTGTCCACATGGGGACAGCCATCTTTGATCACATGGGGACAGCTATCTTGTGTCTTAGAGTGACGGTCAATTTGCATATTACTTTTATTAGATAGTATATGCATTACCAGTAATAAAAACAGAAATATAACCACAGATTCAAATGAAATTATTGAGATACCAGGTCATACTACAGACAACTTTATGCTAATAAACTCAAATATGACTTAAAGAATGGTACCCAATAAATAACTAAAATTGATGTCTATAAAAGATAATAAGAAGCTGAGATAGTTTATATAATTTTATTCTTTTAGAACTTCAAAATAATGTAAAATCTTACTTTGTTTTTCAAATGTGCACAGCATATAGAAAATGACAATTTTCCCAAGTAATCTTGATACCAATATCTGACTAGCAGATGTTCCAAAATAAAAATTCAGGTAGCTCTCCTTCATTATAAACACCCAAGTCTCTTAGATAATACACATGGTAGCAAATTGAATTCACCAATATATAAGAGCAATAGTCAGAGAACAACTTTGCTCAGGAATGAAAAAGACTTTCACATTACAAAAATCAAAATATGTGACAGATTATGTCAACATAAGAAAAACTGCCTGATCTGTGTAGTGCAGCCCTGCGGGTACAAGAGAGCACAGAGTGGGCTGTTGTAGGTGTCCTCCCAGAAACACACACATACACATGGGCCCAGAATGGGATACACAATCTCGAGGCCTTTGACAGGTTTCATTATCCATCCTTAACTTTTGATACAGTTAACAATCTTCCTGACTTACTGATAGGACACTTCCTCAGCATTGTATCTAATGGCAAAAAAGCTAGAAGGACATGGTATTGCAGTGAGGAATAGAATATATAAGTATACACATACATTTACTATTATTATAAAATATTTTCTGATTGTTCTAGCCACTTTAATAAAATCATAAAAATAAATTAGGTATAAATAGTGGAATTAAAATGAAATTATGATTATTGATTATGAGATTGCCTACCTACGAAAGTAGAGACTGAACTGGAACACAAATAGAATGAATAAGAAAACCTAGTAAGGTAGCCAACTCCAAAGCAAGCACGCACACAGGCACATCACATATCAGAAATGACTAACTAGGGAACATAATTAAAACTGTTTCCAGTCACAAAGAGAATTTAAAAAATATCCATGGCCAATTTTGAAAAGTGTTTGATCTTTATAAGAAAACTCTAATATAATTAATACAATGAAGAATGACACAAGACTTTAATAAAAGATTGATATATCATTCTTCTTAATGGAAAAGCACAATTTTAGAAATTGTCAATTACAATTATATTAGAGGCCCAGTGCAAAAATTCTTGCAGGGGTGGCAGGTGATCCAGGCTGATTGGGGGCAATCAGGACCGGCTGGCAGGGAGGAGGGGCTGCAGGAGGTTGGCTGGATAGAGGTTGGTTGTGGGAGCACACTGACCACCAGAGGGCAGCTCCTACATTGAAAGTCTGCCCCCTGGTGGTCAGTGCATTGGGGTTTTTTTGTTGTTGTTTTTTAAATAAATCTTTATTGCTCAGATTATTACAATTGTTTCTCCTCCCCCCACCCTCCATAGCTCCTTATCACCCGGTTCCCACCCCACCCTCTGCCTTTACCACCCCACTCATTGTCCTCATCCATAGGTGTAGGATTTTAATCAAGTCTCTTCCTGCACTCCCCACACACCCTTTTCTCCCTGATATTTTTCAATCCACTCCCTTTCTTTGCCCCTGATTCTATTATATTCATCAGTTTAATCTGTTCCTCAGATTTTTCATTCACTTGATTTTTAGATTTACTTGTTGATATATATGTATTTGTTTATCATAATTTTTATATATTTTTTTATTCTTCCTCTTCTTAAAGAATAACTTTTAGCATTTCATATAATACTGTTTTGGTGATGATGAACTCCTTTAGCTTTTCCTTATTTATGAAGCTCTTTATCTGCCCTTCAATTTTGAATGATAACTTTGCTGGATACAGTAATCTTGGTAGTAGGTTCTTGCTATTCATCACTTTGAATATTTCTTGCCACTCCCTTCTGGCCTGCATAGTTTCTGTTGAGAAATTAGCTGATAGTCGTATGGGTGCTCCTTTATAGGTAACTAACTGCTTTTCTCTTGCTGCTTTTAATATTCCCTCTTTGTCTTTTGCTCTTGGCATTTTAATTATGATGTGTCTTGCTGTGGTCCTCTTTGGACTCCTTTTGTTTGGGGTTCTGTGCACTTCCTATACTTATAAGTCTATTTCTTTCACTAAGTGGGGGAAGTTTTCTGTCACTATTTCTTCTAATAGGTTTTCAGAATCTTGCTCTCTCTCTTCTTCTGGAATCCCCATAATTCTGATGTTTGTATGCTTGAAGTTGTCCCAGAGGCTCCTTACACTATCTTCAACTTTTTGGATTCTATTCTCTTCTTGCTTCTGCAGGGGAATGTCCTCTGGCTCTTTGTGTTCCAAATCTTTGACTTGATTCTTGCAATCTTCTGGTCTGATTTTAGGACTCTGTATAATATATTTTTTTTATTTCAGTCAGTGTATGCTTTATTTCTAGTTGATGTATTTTCATATGCTCAAAGGTTTTGTTTATTTTACCAGCCTTTTCTAGGAATTTCTTGAAAAACCTTATAACCATGGTTTTGAACTCTATATCCAGTCTTTTGCTATCCTCCCTCTCTTTCGTATGAGATCTATTTCCTTGTCTCAGCATTTTCGCTGCTTCTGAGAGTTGGTAGGATTACTTTGTATGTTTGGTGTCCTGTATGGACCCAGTTACCTGAGGTAGACACTCTTGGTGCTCCCCTTTGTGGACTGTGTGTACAACCTTGTTGTAGCTAAGTCTTGATTGTTGTTGGTATCACTGGGAGGAATTGACCTCCAGGCTCATTGGATGTGAGTATCAGCTGTGTCTACTCAGGGATACCTTCTGTATTGGAGACAGTCTCATAGGATCAGACTTGCAAAACTTCAAAAGCCTCTGTGCTCAGCTTGGATGGGCGGAGTCTCAGGGCTGAGCTGACAGTCTTGGCTTCCAGTCAGCCCTGCCCTTGTGTGCAAGCCTCAGACCTCTGCCTTCCATGGCTCCCCTAAGTTTCTGCCTGACCATCTCAGATTCCCTGTGCAAGAGCATGGGTGCCCCAGGGGCTCGCCCAGAATTGGGTTGGGTCTCAGTAGTCTGGAGCTTCTGACTCCTGCCGCTACGGAGAGGCCGAGGCAACCTCCGCAGTCAGACCTCTCTGCACGCACTTACTTGCACACAACTGTAGACCCTGCTCACTTCGGCTTCCGTGTTTCCAAGTCCCTGCATTTCCAATTCTCCACATCCCAGCAACCCAGCACAGTAAACAATGATTGCTGCGCACACCTCTGCAAGAGAGTTCACCCTCACTTTCGGACCCAATGGCTGACAAACCAGCTTTTCCCCGTAGGCATCTGGGTTCCCCACGTGACCCCAGAAACTGGATTTCAAAGCGATGGGGAGCTTGTTTCCCTTGGGGTTGAAAAAAGCCTCTCACCCAGTCGCCCGCCACCAGCCTGATTCACATGCCTCTGTACCTAGGCTCCTCAGCTTTTCAGTGCTTATGCTCCATTCTCTTTCGGCCAGCCTTCCCGTGGTTTTGGGTGATAGATGTCCTGTATATTAGTTTTAATTTTGAAATTATTGTGCGAGGCGGCAGACCAGTTTTTTACCTACGCCGCCATCTTGGTTTCTCGAAAATTCAGTATTTCAGTGCATTATTAGAGTGACTGGTCAACTATAGTAATGGCCACTTAGGCTTTTATATATACATATTTATAATTTATAAATATTTATAACTTTAATAATATAATGTAACACTTTATGACTATAATTTAAAATTTGTAATATAAAATTATAACTGTGAATACAATTCACAGGCTGATAAACCAACATAGCTTTGAAATAAGCCCTGGTATATAAAAACATTCAGTAAATAACAATACTGCCATTTCAGAAGAAACAAAGATGAGTAGAAAATTTGAAAACAGGTGTTATAACATTTGGCAAACTAGATAAGATTATCTTCCATGAAAATGTTTTCATTCACAAAAGTAATACGGGAAAAAAGGGACTACACATTGAAAATGAAAAACTTCTTTTAATAAAACTTTAAGTGTATTCATGCAATACAAAATGAATCCAATGCAGTACAAAATTTAATTCATCAGAATAGGGAATGCCTTTTGTCTTTTTAAGAAAATGGCCAAAGCTGAATTTATAAAGGAAACTATTGCCATGGTACTACATAAAATTTAAAATGTTTGTGCAAAATAATATATGTATTTGTATGTGTTATTACAAAGGTAAATGATTAAAGAAGGAAAAATATTTGCACTGTTAGATTTTAATGATTAATAATTTTCATAATAATCGCACAAACTTTTTAGCTTGAACCTCAGGATGTGACACATCTTCCTTTCTAGGGTCATAATCCATCACGTGTGTATGTGTAGTTTGCAATATGGTCATACCAAACTATGAACAATTCCTTAGACATTCATTGTGGCCTTTCTCACACTTCTGAGTGTATGCCCAGGCTGCACCCTCTCCCTGAGATGCCAACCCCTCTTCCGCACGAGCCAGCACCAGCTCACTTTCAGGAGGTGGAGTGAATGCCTTTTCCTCCAGGAGGATTTCCAATAAGTAACCTTCTCGTTCTTCTGCTTCCGCAGCGCTTACCCACGCCTCTGGCATGCTGCCCAGTTCCCAACGTGTCTGCAGGTAATGTTCTTGCTTGCACAGCCATCTTCCCACCAGACGAGAGCCCATTAACAGCAGCCCCCTCTTTGCCCTGGCATCACATTCACTGCCTCATACTCAGAACTTGTTCCATCCCCTCGCACAGCACCTGACACTGAGCAGCCATTTCAGTACATATTCATGACATAAAGGAACCTGGGCTCCAGGGGGGCCTTCATTTTTTCCTTCCCAGGTGTTAACTTTTGAGGCTCTTGTGCATGTGCTTAATGGGTTTATGAGACATAGTACTCCACCCCATGCAGGACCAGCGAACCAGGCTCTGCCAAGGACTTTATGTCCAGCTGAGGCCTGGACCCTCAGTACCGAGTCTGGGGAGGCATTCTTCCTGCAGCCTGCAAGGCCGGGGCTCCTGCTCACTCACCCGGGTGCACACTCACGCTGGGTGCTCGCTGTGACAGTAACACTTAGGTCGCCCCCACCAGACGTCTTCGTGTTATCTGGGAAAGTATTTTAGGCCCTTGCCTGGCCACTGTAACTACATTTTTAAAAACTGAACAAAATCCATGCCAAAGTTATATCGCTACTTTCAGGGTCTTGTCACTACAAGCTGGGCACTTGAAACATTCCTTATAGGGCATGATCAATTAGAAGTTTAAGCTTCCTTATGTGATTTATTTTTAAAAGAGGAGAATTTTAATGGGACTCAGTAAAAACAAGTCTAAGTCATCACATTTATCTCAGTGTTAAATGTCTCTCAATGAGAATATTGTCTTGTGTTGCTAATTCTTGAGTATATATTTTTCTTTTTCTTTTTTTTATATATATATTTTATTGATATTTTACAGAGAGGAAGGGAGAGAGATAGAGAGCTAGAAATGTCGATGAGAGAGAAACATCGACCAGCTGCCTCCTGCACACCCCCCACCGGGGATGTGCCCGCAGCCAATGTACATGCCCTTGACCGGAATCGAACCCGGGACCCTTCAGTCCGCAGACCGATGCTCTACCGCTGAGCCAAACCGGCTTTGGCTTGAGTATATATTTTTCAAATATGAAATATAATTTAAAATTTTGAAGTCAGACTACTTGAGGTAACTACTTAAGAATTTTAAATCAAACTATATATTACCCACTACTATATGATTTACTACTTAGTTATCTACTGTGTATACTTTTAAAACACAGGGGTTATCTAACACACATTTTTCTAACTTCTGTGTAAAATATTTAGATAGGGTATTTTATCAGGATTCTTACTCATGTTACTTACAAAGGTCTTTGAGTCATTTCTATACTATTATATAAATTCAAATTTTAATAAAAATATAAAATTATCTGCATACTATACTACAATCAATGTCATCCTATATAATAATCCTATATAATAAAGAGAGAATATGCAAATTGACCCTCACACTCTTGCACAAGATGGCCGACCTCATGTGGTCAAAGATGGCTACCACAAGATGGCCAGCAGAGGGTAGTTGTGGGTGACCAGGCCTGCAGGGGAGGGCAGTAGGGGGAAAAGACCAGGCCTTCAGGGGAGGGCAGTTATGAGGGGACCAAGCTGTAGGGAAGTTTGGGGGGGGGGGTCAGGCCTGCATGGGAGAGTAGTTAGGGGTGACCAGGCATCAGGTAAGGGCAGTTGGGGGTTAATGGGCCAGCAGGGAAGGGCAATTGGGGGTTATCTGGCCAGCAGGGTAGGATAGTTGGGGGCAATCAGGCTGGCAGAGGAGCAGTTAGGCATCCATCAGGCTGGCAGGGGAGTGGTATGGGGATGATCATGTTGGCAGGCAGGCAAGTGGTTGGGAGCCAGCAGTTCTGGCTTGTAAGGGGGATGTCCAACTGGTAGTTGGGCATCCCCCAAGGGGTCCCAAATTGGAGAGGGTGCAGGCTGGGCTGAGGGACACATACACCCCAGTGCATGAATTTCATGCATCAGTCCTCTAGTAGGTTGTATAAAATGCATGTATATGATATAACTCCTTATTTTAAAATATTCCTTTCTACATAGATTAGTGTATAAGAATACATTCAGTGGATATAACCTTTCTACCCACCTCTTTATAATCTATAGTAGAGAACTTTAAATTTAGCATCTTTACTCTCTAGATATAATTTGTGTAGAAATTAGTATATAATCAAAGCAAGAAATCTTCAATTAAAATATTTATTACATAATTTCTTCCAGTCATGGTGGTAGATTCTCATGCTTGTATGGTCAGGAAATGTCTACATACATAAAAGCCTAAGTGGCCAAACTACCAGTTGGATGGTCACTAAGACACACACTGACCACCAGGAGACAGATGCTCAATGCAGGAGCTGGCCCTTGGTGGTCAGTCACTCCCACAACAGGAGTGCCAAGCAGCTAACTGGCCCATCTCAGTAGCCCACCGGCCCGGAAGCAGCCACTCACTCCCTCAGTAGTCCTGCAAGTCCAGTCTCTGGAGAACAAGCCAGGCATCAATGGACCGGCTCCACCAGCCTCCCTAGATGCTCTGCAAGGAAGAAATGATATAAAAGCAGCCTCCAGGTGACTCCCAACAACTGGCACAAAAGTAAGCAGGACCCATCCAGGTCCCAGGCCTGCAAGGGTGTCCTACCACCCACCCAGAGGGCTGATGGCATTCTACCCCTACAAGCTCCCTCAGGACGGGCGCCAGATTCAGGGCTCAGGGCTGGCAAACTCTGCTTCAGTGCAAGCATCTCCCGATCAGGACTGACTGGGTACAAGTCAGCAGCAGGCGTAGTGGGCCAGGATGAGCAGGAGCAGAGGCAGGAGTGGCAGGCGGTGGTGGACTGGCAGTTTCAGCCCGATCCCCATAGGCCAAGCTGAGGGACCCCAGCCATGCACAGATTCGTGCACCAGGCCTCTAGTGGAGTCATAAGAAAAGACGTGTGGAGTTACTGCCATTCTCTCAGGTTAAATAACACCTTGTGTTTACATAAAGGACAATGTAACCATCTATTTGCAACTCGGCTACTCTTAACCTTAAATTCCAAGTTTTGAAATTGCAAGTAGCCTGAGAAGAGCTTATTAAATTGGAATGTGTATAAAATAGCAAAATATTATAACATAAATGATTAGCCTTGACATGTTACGTGAATATTTAGGGGTAATATATTTAGATAATTATTCACTAATAATTATAAGTGAATCTGCATCACTGAACTTAAAATACTTATATATTATAATATAGTCTATGTAATATTGGCCAGAGATTCAATAAATAACACTTAATCAAGATGTTAAATATTTGTTTTTATTTCACATTTATAAAAATCTGTGTTTATTTGGATGTATGGGCTGAGTTTCTATTTTATCTACTTCTATGAGCAAATCCTGACTTCTCCATCTCCCCCCACCTTGTGGGGAGAAAAAAAAAAATGACATCAATGTCAAAATCCTCTGAAATAGAAATACCCAGAGATCAGGCAAACTAGACAGTCGTGGGACCAAGTTCAATAAATTTTCTGAGAAGAATTGTTAACTACATGTAATTATTTTAAAATGTATCATTAGGCCATATTTTGGTAGAAGTGCAGCTCCAATCTTACATAGTTTCCTTGTTTCCAGCCCAAGGACACAGTTCAGTGTTATAATTTATTCCTCTTAATGTGACTATTATTTGTGTTTTAGGAATAATTTGTAGATCTTTGACAAGGGGCAGAAGCCTCTTCAGATTATAAATAAATTACAGAAAATTGGAACCAAACTACTGTTAGTTATTGTTATGCTGACATTTTGGAGAATTCACAGATCATACGTTTGGCTAACTTAAATTTTCGGTACCTCCTCTCTCTTTGTTAAAAATGCCTGTTTTTCCATCATTTCTGACAGGGATTTCACTTCCAAATGCCTTTCCTGCGTATCTGTTACCACCAACCTGTCCTGCCTGTATTTAAAGAATAAAACTTGGAGGAGGTCTCATCTTGTGGTCTAAGGGCCCCAGCTCCAAGCAAAGCAGCACCCAGAGGGCCTGCCTGCTGTGCAGATGAACATCGATGGCCCACGGAAAGGGCTTTGCAGTCAGCCGGGCAGCTGGTAAGACAAGAGCAGAGACAATAGTTTCCTGTCCAAAGAGCTAGCAAGGGGCCACAAGAGTCTGAATGCCAATTTCTCACCCCCAAATCCTCTACTTTCTCCCACAATGATAGCAAGCAGAGTGATGCTAGGACTTCTTCCCCGAAGTTACCGTTTTGATTTGACTAATAGGAAAGGCAGTAACAATGGGAAGTTCAGGACCCACAATGCCCCAAGTGGCACCAAGGTATTGCAAACCAAAGGAGGCCCATCTTCCTGGGTTAGATGCTGCCTATTTGCATCCAGGAAGACAGCGCTTCTTCCTTGTGCGTCTACATAATGCAGAGACCACCACCTCCTTTCATTTCTTCTCTCATACTGAGCCCTGAGCAGAGGCTGATCCTCGAAACCACGACAGCTTAAGGCTGTCAGCCCCACAAGAAGGCTTCTGCATGAAGGGGGAGTATTATGTCTCTCTCAGAATTAAAGATCTAATCTGACTGAGCTCCATTGGTGCTGATCAGGGAAAGAGACTTCTTAAGAAATGAAAGACACTGATTACCTTTTATGGGTGAGGTATTCTAATTATCCAGTGGGGATTGCTTTCAGGTTATAAAATTTTTATTGAAAACTATTTAATTTTCAGTGCCTGTCATTCGAGGTGGACAAAAACGAGGCACATGTAAGAATTACTGGAGTCCAAGTTCAGACCCTGCGTAATTTGCATAGGCCCATAGAATATGATTTTATCTTCTTTTCACATAGGTAGACATCATCCACAGACTGCTGCCTGGCACACTGTCGTAGCAGGCTGTTAATAATAATAATACTACGGGAAATTCCGTTTCCGGAACCAGCTACATTTATTCCCACGAGAGCGTCCCTTGATGCTAAGGAGAACAAGTGGGGGAGCGTCCCCTCCGCTCTCTGCTCCCTGCTGTCCACCACGCCACACTCAGCCCAGGCATTGCTTCCCACAGCAGTGTGGTCACTTTAATGGTGAAGATTAACCAAAAAAAAGACAGATGAGCAAGAAAAAATGTAAGCAAATAAGCCAGAGCTGAGGTCTCTACGTTGTTTTACCGATGTTGCTACTGCTGGGTCTTAGACTACTAAAGGAACTCAGGAAAGGATTACATTTGGTTTGTGTGACGATGGGAAGTGCCAGCACAGCAGGGCGGCGCTGGGCATGACCCAGGAGCAGCGTGTCACCCTCCGTCCACACGGGGCTTTCAGAAGACACCTGTCTTCAGAGAGTGTCACCTTGTCAATAGGTCAGCACTTCATATGCTGCAGAATTACTGTAGGAAATGTCTGTGAGAATGGCGTTCTTGAGGCAATGTCTTCCAGCTGCTTAAGATGCCTGCAGCTCTGTCCCGAAGCCTCCTTCTCAGGGCCTGTACCTTTTCCACTTGCTCACGCAGTGCCGACTGCCGCTGAGGCTCAGAGGCGAGTGAGAGCCCCGGGACCTCAGAAAGGGCTGATGATGCTTTTCTCCCAGGTTTGGGGGCTGCCCAGCAGGAGGCACTGACAAATGTTAAAGAAAGGAACACAGGACTGAGCGGGAGAGACATGGACACGCAGTGAAAACACCGGTGGTGGCAGAGAACTAAGAGATCCTCAGAGCAGCAGGGAAACAGGTAAAACATAATAATGAGGAGGTGACGGGACTTCTGCCTGAGCTCCTGCCAGCAATCCCCAGTGTCCTGCCCGCGGCTCCAGCAACACAGTTAAATGGGTGGTCGCCGATAGTCCTGGTGCCACATGCTACTGTGGACAAAAGCAACTGGCAGGACAGTTTCCTGCAGACAAAGGTGTCAAGCAGGGTGCTGTGTCTCCCTGCCTGGGTAGTCGGTATGTGGAACATATCACGTGAAAACTGGGCTAGACTCAGAGGAAAAGGGAGTGAAAATTGGTGGAGGAAATAGCCATCAGATAGGCATTTAACTCCAACTTACTAGCGGAAAATAGCAATGATTTGAAACTACTTCTGATGAACGTGAAAGAAGGGGGTGCCAGCAGGGCTGCATTTGCACATCAAAAAGACGAGAATGATAACTATAGAAGAAACATGCAACTTTAACGTAGACAGTGAGGGCACCAGAATAATTAAAGATTTTACTGGTCTTCAACTCAGAGACCACGTCCAAGAAATCAAGAGAAGCTGAGACTCTGAAGGACAGCATTGGAAGAATTATGAGATCACCAAGAGCAAAGATGTGCCATTAGAGACCAAACTAAGACCATCCACACCCCGTATTTCCCATTACTACGCACAGATGAGAAAGCTTGGACGTGAAAAAGGCTTACCGGGCAAAAATGACTCATTTTGGGGCGGGCTGGAGGGAAGTTCTAGGGGTTGTCTGGACTGGCAGGAAGACCAGCAAGTGGTGCTAGAGCAGGTTAAGCCTGGAGCATCGCTGGAGGCAGAGATGACAAAACCGAAGCTTTCCTGCCTGGGCATATGAGAAGGAGGGCTCTTTTGGAAAACAATATGCTGGTGACATAGGAGGCGTGGGAAGAGAGGGGGACAGATGTGAGCAAGATCGCTCCATAAAAGGAGCCTTGGGCCTGCGCCTACGGCAGCTGAACAGGGCCAGGCTGTGGACATCAGCATCCAGGAGTTGGAGCCAACTCAGCAGCAGGTAACACACACACAAGAGCTAGTCAGTGCTCCCGTCGGCCAGGGGAACCAGACACACTTCTGGCCAATGCATTTTTACTGCCAAAGGCTCAGAGCTCTCCTGGATCTCTGTTGCCTGATTGAGCAGGTTGAACGTTGGTCTCTAGGTATCTGAGCAGCTCTGTTAAACAGGACCTCTCCCTCCTGTAGCACCCTCTTTACCAGACACTTAGCCCGCCCAGCAGGCGTCCTGGCTCCAGAGTCTCCAAGGCCGGCCAGCAGGGATCTCGGAAAGTGACCTGGGAGAGCCCAGCGCCAAAGCTCAGCTTGGCACCTTGATCTCAGTTGCACCGGGGAAAAGTTTGAAACAACAAACCATGTGAGAGGGTGCAGCGTGCTTGTGAGAATATTCAGGGCATAATTAGATAAATAACAGGCCCAGTGTCTATTTTTACTTTGCCTTGATGAGAAGCTTTGCAGGAGAGACTGCTGGTAGTTAATTCTCCTTAACAACAGTCTGTGTAATCACAAACCCCAATTAGCCTGGCCGGTTCTCCGCTGTACAAACTATTTCCTCGGCGCTTCACATCACTACTTTGTAATTAGCTTTCATCTACACGAGCTTTGACTAAAAAAATATAAAAGAGTGTAAGTGATTGTACTGCCACTCAGTATTCTGAGAAATAATCGCTTGCGATTTCAATCAGATTAATTTTATCACCCATATTAAGGAAAATTACCTCCCTCTTCACTCTCTACAGCTGAGGGCTATTTCATTTCCTGAGATGTTCATAAAAGCATAATATAAAGCAATCTGTAATTGTAAATATCCTTCCCTAATAACTCTGAGATATTTCCTTAATACGTCTTTACATTTGGAGTTTCCGTTCCATAAAATACAGTAACAAGTGCTCTATTATGTGTAAGTGTGCGCTGTTAGCTGGACAACTCCGCGCTGTCCTTCCTGTTTCTACACAGGTTATATTTAACTCGCAGATAATGGGAACAAGGTTTAAAAGTGATGGAGCGGAATAATGGCGTTCCGGCAATAATATATCTTGCCTTTGTGAGGAAGAGAACTTTACAGCCCTATTCCAGGTCAGCCAGCACGGATGCCATTTTTCACAGCCTGACAACTCTCACCTTCACCCAAACTCCAATGGGTTTTAAATGCCCTTTGCGGCCAGGAACTTGTGTCCTTCCTCCTGGACCCTGGGCAGAGAAACAGAAAGATGGGGAAACAAAGAAAAAAGAGAGACTGTAGGCACTGATGGCGGATTCTGCGGGCCTTCAGAGATCCCCAAGTATGACAAGCGAGGGGGGTGAGGATGTCACTGAGGGGATGACACGGGAAAGGTTGCGGTCCTGGATACAAGCTGGGAGCTGCCCCTCGGACAGGGTACACTGCCACTGGGCGCGCCTCCCCCCCCAAACCCCTTCTTCCCACCCCGACCCCCTCCACCCCCACTCCAGTGCAGGCCGTTTTCCCAGGGCTGCAGGCAGGGGTGCATCCTGAGCCTGCACTGCAACCCACACTAGCTGACAAGCCCATGTCCAGGAGGGTCTCCCCGGCAGAGCTGTACCTGCAGCGTGGGCTTCAGACATGCTCAGGATCCAGACGCATGTCGAAACACCAGAGCTGGGGGCCCGGGGGAGTCCACTGGAAGCCTTGCTGATATTATTAAAATATCATTTGTTTCCGGGGCTACCAATCCATGGTTTCCTGCACAAAGAGTCACAGCAGCTAAGAGCCGGATACCTGGACAGCTGCATCTGTCGGTCCTGTGGGCACAGGTCGTTTAAATGTGATAAAGACCACAGGGGCGGCCGGCGAGGAGGGAAGTTCCATCGCTCTGAGCAGTGGACCTTGAATGGCTCTCATATAGGCGGCCCCGCAGGGAAATGAAGTGTTTGGACGGCTTTAATCTGCTCCCTGCAGCAAGCACAGTGGCTTTTGCCAGCTCAACTTACAAGTGCTCTCCCTTGCTTAGCATTCCTCATACCTCTGTCTCCTGGCAGTCTGCATGGGCTTTGTTTTCTGCAAAATAATTTACTGTGGACCAAAACTTGAGGGTTAAAAATGGGAAGGGGAAAGAAAAGAAAGTAAAAGCATTTATTCTTTTCTTAGCCTTCCAATGCAAGAGAAGTCACAACAGAGGCATACGATCCTGTGTGGAATAGTGCCCAAATAGAAAGTCCCAGATCACCCCGTTCCCACATGGCTATCTTCTTTAAGCAGTGTGCTGACCCCCCCACTGCTGGTGTACTAGTAGGTGATGCTCTGGAGTAGCAACTGAGATCTGGGGCAAACTGTGACATCTCGCTACCTCTCTGAGGACAGGCCTTCTAGGATGCGAGCAGTGAAACAGAACAGACCTGGCAAACTAATTAGCTTCTTAACTTTTATTTCCCACTATCTGCATAGTCAATAGAAAAGTGTTGAACATATGTTCTTGCTTTGTACATCTTAACGCGTCCATCCTGACAGAGGGCTTCAGAACATGAGGGCGTCACTGGCAATGTGAAGGATCACAGCATGTCTTACCCGCACTGGCCCTTCGGAAACTGATGAGCTATAATATGATAGGGTCAAGCATAAAATCCTACTCCTGAACAGGAAGACCTGCTTTATGATATTCAAAAACAGTAGCCGCTTCTGCACCGAGCCTCTCAAGCAAACTGCATTTCACACAGAAGCCAGCAGCACTGTATTCCTGCCCTCTGAGCCAGCCCTAACAAAAGTTTCCTGAAATCCTATTTCAACCAGTAGGACTGAGGCTTTCCCCGTCCAATCAGAGCTGTGCAGCTCCAACCAATCAGAGTGGCTCTCTTCTAACCAATCAGTACTGTGCCTTTTGGACCAATCAACCTTTGAGGATTTAGCATCCTCATTTGCACAGGACAGACCAATCAGGAACCAGGAGCAGGGACCTCTGTCCATATACTAGCAAGCAAACTCCGCTGTGGCTCAGAGAGTGGACGTCCCATCAAGAATGGAACACTGTGGGCCGTGTTCCAGTCTTCTGGAGCAGAATGGAGCAGCCTCGCTGAACCTAGGGCAGCTTCAAAGCTGTGCTGTTTTCTCAGCTATGTTGTATCATTGCTGAGTTGTTTGCACAGAATAAAGATTTCTTCACTGCCCCCCAAATTGGTGATTCTTATTGGCATTGACTTGATAGCAACGACCATCAGTTGACACTCTCATCAGGAATTAACACTGAAAGCTGTCTCCTGGAGGATATTGGATCTCCCACATTTCCTCTGAAGTTCTATGTTGTAAGAAGTCGCAGGCATATAACTGCCAATGAGTGGGGCATTGGTTCACACTATTGAAGCTGAGCAGCAAGTGTGTAGAGGTGACCAAGGACATAGGCAGCACTTCAGGTATGACCACCCAAACTGTCCTGTTAGGTGGGCTCACTTAGGAAAAGCTCGACTGCTCTTGGCTTTTATGGAGATCGAATTATACAACTAATTAATACCAAAAAATCATAATGTAAGAAAACTACCTTGAGATAAAAGTTTTAAATATTGAAATATTTCTTAACCTATACAGAAACAGAAAGAGATGTGGTGGCAGGAGATAGAGATGGAGAGATAAAAATCTATTGTCTCTTCTCATAAGGACACTAATCCTATTGGGTCAAGGCCCCACCCTTTCATGCTCATTTTTAGTTACTCCTTTAGAGGCCCTATCTCCAAATATAGCCAGACTGGGGTTATAGCTTCAGCATATAAATTGGGGTGGGGAGTAACACAAGCATTCAGGCCATAAAAAAGCAATCTTGCTAAAATAAATCCTTAAGTAAGATCACCACCCAATGAATTTCTCATTAGCTTAGATGCCAACACAAAATAGTGATGGAGAGAATGGAAATAGACCTCAGTGAGTAAGTAACTGCATCATGCAACCAAAGACTCCCAGCTGCCTACCCCAGCATTTGTTACTACTTGCTATGAGTCAATTGTTAGAAAGACAGATGAAAAAGCATGATCCAAGTCCTTATAAAGAGCTTCTAGTTTCAGGAATTGATGCTCAGAGAAGAACTCTCTATTCCCTAGTGCAATCTGAAGTACAATAATGTTTATTTGTGTTGCTTTCATTTCAGAGCCAGGCTTACTTTAAACAAAACCACTTGAAATTATGATTATTTTCTGAGTAAACCAATGTGAGCCAACCCAGCTCAGCAGTAGGTAATGCCTTGCCTTAGCACTTGGCCTACTACTGCAATGAACCAGCATGCAGTAGTGCTCATAAATTTTTGCAGAATGAATTTAAGAATGAAGAGAGAACTTTATTCACAAATTTTCAAGTAAACCTGCACTGTTTTATAAGCAAAACACTTCCTGCTGAACATTTCCCAAATAGGGTAACTCTTGTTGGTGTTTGATATATGTATATGCATTTATTCTGTTTTTAACTTCTCTGTTATTTATTTGTTTTTAGCTAAGAAACTCTTCCCCTTAACCAACACTCTAGCATATAAATTATGCATCTTTAACATATCAAAGCTTATTTACCTTAAAAATATTACATTACTCAAATCTTAAAGAACCTTACAGAAGATACTGCCATTTAATACTTTTCAACTTATGTATTATTATTGTTCTATATTTAACATGTGTTAGAAACCCCACAATATATTACTTTTGCTTCAATTATCTTTTAAATAACTATAGAATATTTTTAAATTAACATTTACCCATTTATTTACCATCTGTGGCATTTTTCATTCTTCTGTATAGAGTCAAGTTTTCTTCTAGTATTATTTATATTTAGCCCAAAAAATTTCCCTTGTAGCACAAATGACAAATTCTCTCAGCTTTAGTTTGTCTTAAAATATCTTTATGTTACTGGTTATTATCACAAAATATGGAATTATACATTTTTTTTCTTTCAGTTTTTTTCTTCTTTTGGGTTGCATAGTATCTAAACAGAATTGGCACTGATTCTTATCTTTATTACCTTTTACATATCATTCTTTCTGGCAGATTTCAAGATTTTTTTTGGTCATAGGTTATTCTGGAAGTTAATTACCATGTATATTAGTTCTTATCCTACATAGATTTTGTTTTACTTTCTTTGATCGAAGGGTTTATAATTTTGATTATACCTAGAAAATGTTATGCCATTATTTCTCAAATTATTTTTGCAACCCTTTCTCCTTTCTTTCTGGGACTTCAAACACACATTTGTTAAGCCACCTAGTGTTATCCCACAGGTCTCTTCATTCTTACATTAGCCTTTCTTTCTCTCAGTTTTTGTTTTGATATTTTCTATTATGCTACCTTTAAGTTTACTGATATTGTCTTCCTTAGTGTCTGTTAATCTCATTCAGTGAATTTCTCATTTAAGATATTGTGTTTCTCAGTTCTATTTTTCAATTTCTTCTTCTTTTTCCTTTCTTTCTTTTTTGGTTTTGTTTTGTTAATCCTCACCTGAGTATATTTTTCCATTGATTTGTAGAAAGAGAAACATCTATAAGTTGCCTCTTGCATGCATGCTTTTTAAGGATCGAACCCAAACCTGAGCATGTGCCCTGATCAGGGATCAAACAGGCAGCCCTGCACATAATGGCATGCAACCAACTGAGCCACACCAGCCAGGGCTGCTCTGAAACATTTTAAATGCCTTCTTTATCTGATAATTATATCATTTAATGATCTCTGTGTCTGTTTCTATTGGCTGATATTTATCAGCATATGGTCACATTTTTCTGCTTCTTCAAATGTCTAGTAATTTTTATTTCATGCTACACATCATGATTGTTACATTGTGGAGTGCTTGGATTTTTGGATTTTGTGTCCTTCATAGAAAGGGTTGAGTTTCTTTTGTCAGATAGTTACTTGAAGATTATTTTAATCCTTGATTTTAAGCTATATTAGGGTGGGACTAGCTAGAGTTTTCCTTATTGGGAGCTAGTTTAGCCATACTTATAACGCCTCATCCTGCTGAGGTCTCTACTGAGTGTCCTACATATGCAACAAAATATCTTCTCTGGAGCTGGTGCCCCGCCCCCCCAGCTCAGTCTGAGCTCTGCAAAATGTTCAGCTGTACTCACTGGTCACCGAGTCACAGTTTCATTCTATGCATGTATAGACCAAGAGATGGTCAAAGTTTCAAGAAAACTCTTGCGAGATTTTTCTCTCTCCTCCTCCTCCCCTTCTCTCTCTGTCTCTCTTACTCTCTCTCTCTCTCTCTTTCTCATGCTCATTCTCACTCTTGCTCACTTGCTCTCACTCTCTCTCCTCAGCCATACTCTGAATTCCAGCCTCAAGAAACGACCTGCGCCCTCATCTCTGTCCAGTCAGTTCAAGGAGGCCATGCCCCTCCACCCTAATTCTGCCTCCTCTCACTGTAGTCTGCAAAATGCCACAGGACAGCAAGCTCACTCACCACAGGCTCATTTGTTTATTTTCTTCTCTCAGTTGTCTAGCCCTGTGGCGCCTGCTATTCTGTGTCTAAGAAGAGTCATTCACAGATTTTGTCTAGCTTTCCAGGTGGCTCTGGCATGAATACAGCAGAGTGGTTACTTCAACATGGCCACAGCTGTACTTCTCTTTTTTTTTTAATATATTCTTTATTGATAATTTACAGAGAGGAAGGGAGAGAGTTAGAGAGCTAGAAACGTCGATGAGAGAGAAACATCGACCAGCTGCCTCTTGCACACCCCCTATTGGGGATGTGCCCACAACCAATGTACATGCCCTTGACTGGAATCGAACCTGGGACCTTTCCGTCCACAGACCGACGCTATACCACTGAGCCAAACCGGTTTCGGCAGCTGTACTCCTCTTGATTTTTAATATTTAAGCTTATGATTTATCTGTGTCTATCAATATGTTTTATTAGCAAATCTTTATATGGATGAATTATATTTATATCCTCAAAATTCAATATAACATATTTAAGAAAATGATATACAAAACAGTCTTGAGTTGTATTCCCTAAACAATGTGAAGAATCATAGACAGTTTTGCTGAAATTCATCAAGTGTCAACAAGTGCTGGGCTAAGAGATGCCATGGAACAACATGAAACAGCTGTTGGTTTACAATGAAGCTAATATTCTGGTGCCCCAGAAGCAGATTAGCCTTGTGCATCCTCACACAGTACTTCCTTACTCCATTGGGGTCCTGTGCTGTTGTTACCTGTTAAGATATCAGCTGGGGTTTTATGTTCATGTGTAAGGCTACAATTTCTTCATTTAGGCAGTGGAAATGGCCATTCATTGAATGTCTTTAGGCAGATTTCTATTTTTCTGGATAGTATTCCTGAGGTTAAGCAGGAAATGACTACATTTCCCAATGGCAAATGCTTCTTCCAAAAAAAATGGAAATCTTCCCAGCCAATCAAATTCTACTCCCCAGCAAGGTTCAATCGCTATCCAAGCATGTAGAGAATAGTTTTTAGCATCCATTTGAACAAAATTGTTGTTGAGGAGCATTTGAATCCTGACATTTGAATGTGGCTGCAAGGTGAGCAGCTAGCCCGCGGAAGCAGGCTCACTCTGGGCTTGCTCTAATAAGTGAAAGGGAAAATGTCAAGAGAGAACCTGCAGCTTTCGAGCCCAAATGAGAGTGAGCAGGAGGAGCCCTATGCTGAGTGCACACGGAAGGCCTTCACAAAGGCGGGGACTGTTGTGAGTGTTGAAGGGAACGTTTGCCTGTGGTATTAAAACAACAGAAAAATCCAGCACGCGGCTCTACGACTCAAAATTGACAAAATGATTACTTTTTACCAAAACTCGCTGGTTTGAAAGGGTTAAATAATACTAAAACCTTTTAAAACACAAGCATCCAATTTACTAATGATTTGTACCTATGAGCAAATCAAATTAATTGCTGGAAGTATTACAAGTATAGAGGGAAATTTCACATTCATCAACCCATTTAAATCCATTTGAAACCCTTGTTGAGACGCATTAGAGAGATTTAGCTGTTTAAGGAGTGACCGTGCTTACTTGGACACAATCATTTAAAAGCACTAAGACGCTCCGGTTTCCCAGTTCAGCAGCGTGGTGCTGGGACCTCTTCCTTTCGCAGTGAATTCTCTGTGTGGCTGACGTTGGCTTCTTTTATTTTAGGAAGAGTCTGGCATCATAAGAGCCCAGAGCACTTTCTATTTCAATAAATACGTATTATCACGTCTCTGATTACAAAGGAATTAAGAAATAAGCAGTCAGCTGAAATCTATGATTACTTATAAAATGCTAGGGGCCACAATGGCTCATTTTAAAATGCTGGCTGCCACTCCCGTTTCCTTTCCTCCTGCTGAAACAACTTAACAAAGAGCAAGCATTTCCGAGCCACAGAGGCCACATCCAAGAACTCGCAGGAGGGATGCTGGATGGAGCGCTTGGCAGGACAGAGTCTGATCTCTGAGGGGCTGGTGTTTGCCGGGCTCACCTCCTCAGCCTCTGTCCGACAGGCCCCTCCAGGAGCTCGGGGAGAGGGGTGCAGCCATTTCCCCGAATTCCAAATGCCCCGTTTTAGTGGCATTAATGGGCACATGACATCGGGAGAAGGCTAGGAGGGGCAAGGGCACGGGTGAGAGGGGCGAGAGGCAGTCTGGAGGAGCCAGCCGGTTTGGCGGCAGCCTGCCGTTCCTGTTAATGGAAATCACGCCATTAGAGCCCCACCTGCCGGTGGGCAGCGCAGGCCCCCAGCTTGTCCCATTACAGCTTTTCATTAGAGAACAACCGCAGCCCTCCCTTTGACATTAAATGCGGCAACGCTTTGTGCAAAGAAACACCCGGACTGGTGGCTGGGCCCCAGCGGGGACCTCGCCTGCCTCTGGGCAGAGCTGCCGAGCGCCCTGGGAGCGGCGGGCAGGCCCAGGAGGCGGGCAGCAAGCCTGGACCTGCGCCCCCTCACAGAAGGGCAGGCTCAGGCTTCCCGCGGGACCTGCTTGGAGAATCGCCTCCTCCCATCCCCTTGCAGAGACCACACACCACAGCCAGCAGCAGAAACGCTTCCCGCGAAGTTCAAATAAAGGGCCGAGCAATTTTTTAGATGTGTGTTCTGAAAATTACAGAAATCAGAACGAATCACACAAACATGCCCAATGCCAGTTACAAAGCTGCCCTCTGGTGCCTTTTTTAAGCCTATTGTCCTATTCTCAAGAACATTTAAAATTTACTTTTAGAAAAGCCTTGATGGTCAAGCACCTGGTCCCACAGGAAGACTGGGGACTTTCGTGCCGCCAGAACGTCAGGGGGACGCTCTCCGTGATCTGACTTCTTTAGTGTGAGAAGGTCGCAGAGCACCCCTAGACTGCTTTCTGGACAGCTCCATCTGCCGAGTGTGAGTGAGCTTCCCTCCGAGACGTTTACTGCTCAGGCCCGGCGCCTCTGGGAAGGCCGCCCCTGCAGTCCTCCGGCATCACCGGCCTCCGCACTCCCAGACTCACCTCCCGGAACGCCTTGGTCCTCAGGAGCAGGGGAAGGTATCGGCTCTCTGGATTGGGGCAAACACCATCTCGCTAGCAGGGCCGGCAAACAAACACCAAGCGCCCTTGTTTCCAGAATCTTCCCTTCCGATGAAGAGCCACATCACACCCAGGCCAAGCCTCTGTGTCCCCTGCCCCAAGTCCCACTGCCTCCCAGCCCTCCCCCAGCAAGCTGAACGATCCACTGTCGGATCATCCTGAAGTAACCTCTCCAGCGTTTCTCCTTCCACCTTGAGGGGACTGGAGAGCAGGTGATGGCATGAGTTTGCCTGGCCCCTGAGGCAGGCGTGGGGGTCCTGGCCAAGGACTCTGCTTTGCCATGGCAGTGCTGCGTCTCACCCAGCGACTAGTTACCCGTGTCTGTGTGCTAACCTGAGTGCTTACAGGCGAAGACATCAGCCTGCCAAACGAGGAAATGTGCTCTGAGGCAGGGATGGGTGCGGGGTGTGGGCACTGTGCCAGCGGCCCATCCCTCCAGGCTGGCAGCCACCGCAGCAGCACTGTGAGCGACCTCAGAGGAAAGACAGAGGCCACCACCAGCCTGTTGTCAGGGGCTCTTCTCCTCCTTTCGGGTCAATTTCTCATGAATTATCCGCCTAACCTCCAAATATTTCCTTCAAGGCCCTTTGATACTTAACCCAGTTCTCACCGGAAAGGAGCAGTGGGAGGCCGAACGGACCCGGTCCTAGGGAAGGCTGGTCACAGAGGGAAACACTCGCTCGTCCGTCACACCGGGGGCAGGTCACTGGCCAGAATGGGCGTGGCCACTGCGCGGTGGAGAAATCTGGGATACGTAATCCCCTCAACAAAGGAGTCCCCTCTTCTTGCCCTCTCGCCCTCTTGGCTCTCTGGCTCTCTTGCTGCTGGGCCTGACTCCTGGCTTGAGGGGCCCCGCACTCTGCACTCACCCCCATACACAATGGACCCACGGACTGGAACCAGCCCAGGCTGTGCTGGACCCGCTCCACCATGAACAGACACGCGGGACTCTGGCTTTGCTCCTACTCTACTGAGGCCCCACTGCACCTCTCCCAGGACGGGGCGAAGGGACACGGGGCTCTGCAAGCCCAGGAATGTAATTTCACACAAATAAAGCTTTTAGCACATCGCATCCTCCCGCGGCGGCCTCTAGAAATACTTGTTCCAGTGGTGCTCCCAGAACCCCATCCCACTAGCAGAGGAGAAGGGCAATCCACCAGCTCTCCAGTAACACCTCGGCAAAGGACAGCAACTGGAACAAGAGCTGCACGAGGATCTGGGAGAGCAAAAGACCCCGCCGCCCAACCGTGGCTTAGAGAAAGGATTCGTCGGAAGAAATTTCTCAGTTCTGGGGAAGCCAAAGGCCCCTGGAGCAGGGATGCTAGTGGTGAGCACTCAGCACTGGATGCAGGTGAGTGACAGCTCTGGTCACTCTCAGCACATTGCTAGTAGTCCACAGAGGACCGCCGGATGGCGCACTGGCTTATACTGCTGTGCCCAAAGGCAGTGCCCTCCGACCCGGAAGCATTGCAGCAGGGCCCTGAGAGAGGGACCCGCCTTAAGGGGAAGAAGGGGAAGAAGGTTGTGCGCCATGCTGCTCCCGCTCAGTGCTCAGTGCTGCGTTGCAGCTGCCTCTCTCACACAGCCATTCGGTGCCGCCCTGCCTGGAAGCTCAGGAGCCAGCCCCCACGTGTGTGCTCATCTCGGAGCTGCACTTCTCACACAGCCCGGACCTGTCTTCCTGAGCGGCTGGCTTGGTAGCCAGGGTAGCCTTCTTCCTTCTTCAGAAGTCAGTGGCAGGCTCACTTTGTGAGGAGCAAACCGAGCACTTAGTAGACAAAACACCATCAGCTCTGTGGCTCTGTAGCTTTTTGGTCTAGGATAAAATAATGACACATTGACAGGAAGTGATCCCTGGGACGAAAATAGATTTGCTTTTGAAATAACAAAACCACCCAAGATCCCATGCCACCCTTCCTCCCCCGCCCCCCCCCCCCCCGCCCAACAAATTAATAACCTTCCATCTTCCTACCACAGTGGTAGATGCCTCAATATTTAGGAACCAGAAATGTCAGATCTATGTAAGTGTAAACCCCTGATATGCAAACACAAATACATATTTTTGTATCCACAGAAACCTCTATGTGAGGAAGAAAACCAAACATGCAAACACGTTGGCTGCTTCCAAACACTTGGCCCTGAGAGTTGACTATATTTTGTCATCGGCAGACGTTGTTGTTGTTTTTGTCGTTGGAGACGACGGTATTTTTACACGCTTCAGAAAGGATCCCTGAAATCCCGAACGCTTTTTAAAACAAACTTAAGGGAATCATTTACATTCAGAGTCCAAAGCCAGGTACCAGTAGGAGCCGGCACTGTAGTGAGGTGTCCCTTTTCCTCCCTGAACAAACGCAGAATCGTGTGCATCCCCTCTGCAGCCGGGTCACCTCTGAGCCGGGCAGCGTCGCCCTGAATGGCCGGCCAGGCCGGCCGGTGGGTGACAAAGGGCTGAGCCAGCGCCTGCTCCCCCGCACGCTGTGTTTGTTTAGCAAGGGCCTAGAAATTGTATTTCACCGACCACATTCGCTATCAACACACAATTATCTGGCTTAATCATGTGGAACAGCGGCAAATTCACCTGGGGCTTAAGAACTAATGACATTCTCGTCGGAGCTGCTTCAGTGCAACGGCCTGGCACCTGCAGCAGGAACGGCGCGATTGCCCAGGAAAATTTGGTTTTCTGTTTCCATTTCACAGCGTTGGCCTCCGCTCAGATCAGCACCGCTCTGATTGAACAGCGGGGCGGCCGCCCGACGGTTTGGCTGTTCTCGGCCTGCCCTACGGATGGGAAGATCCGCAAACCAAGGGCAGGAGAGATCGGAGATCGGGTTGATCGCGGTGATCGGCGCGGACAGCCCGAGGCCGGAGGCAGCTCACCCCGTGTGCCTCCACCTCGCATCCAGGGCCAGGCGAGGGATTGAGCCATCTGAGGGCCAGCCCCGCCTGCCTCCCCTCCGGGGCCGCCGCCTGTCCTAGCTCAAGGCGGCGAGGCCAGCTTTCAAAGCCGGCGCAGGAGACGAGTGCTCAGACTCCAATGCTGCGAGGCCGCCGGGCCTGGCTCCTGGGGCAGGAGACTTGGTGCTCTGCATGGTGTGCCCGCGGGGGAGAGGGGCCGGCCTGCAGCACCTCTTTTATTCCAGTTTGTTTATCCCTCTCCTTAGCCAGGCCTGGGGAAGAGCTCGGCCTTCTCTCGTGGCTGGATTCCTGGGCTGTGCTGGCCTGGGTGCCGCTTTCTGGGGGAGAGCAGAGCCTGCGGGGAGAAGCGGGCCTAAGGGTGGCCCCGGCAATGCGGCTCCGAACCCCCTGCTGACACCTGTCCTCTGTGCCTCCCCCTCCAACCACCACCCCACTCCCCGCCCCGGGAACATGCAGAGACACACCAACTGGGATGAAATGTACTCAGAGCAGAAGCAATAAGAATATGGATAATCCCCAAAGCAGCAGCAGAGAGAGAGAGAGAGAGAGAGAGAGAGAGAAGTAAAGTAAATTGAAAATTCGTGCCAGCCCTAGCAGTAGCTCCTCGGTTAGAGCATCTTCCATCCTGTACACCCAAAGAACTAATGACATTCAAATCCTGGATGGTTCAAATCCCAGCCGGGGTACATATGTAGGCCGTGGGTTCAATCCCCAGTCAGAATACATGTGGAAGGCAACAATCAGTGCTTCTCTCACATATATGTTTCTCTCTCTCCCTCCCTCTTAAAAAACTGGATAAAAGTGTATCTTCAGGTAGAATTTAAAAAAAAAATTAGCACGAGTCTGAAAATTCATTGACATACTGACTTGTAATATAACATATTTTTAAAGAGACAACATTTTTAATATATTTTTATTGATTTCAGAGAGGAAGGGAGAGGGAGAGAGAGAGAAATATCAATGATAAGAGAAAAGCATTGGTTAGCTGCTTTCTGAATGCTCCTCCCCCCCCACCCCCCCACCCCACCCACACACACACCACTGGGGATCGAGCCTGCTCAGGCCACGTGTGAGTCTCTCTCCCATCATCTACTTCTAGACAGAAGAGCTGGGGGGAAAGTTCAAGCCCAGTTATAAACCAAAAGGAAAAATCAGTGGGAAAGTGTATTCTCTGAGCTCACCTCCCCTGTCCTCCCCGCAGCCCCGGCCTCGGCGTGAGAATGTGGGTTCTAAGTCCCAGGTGAGCACCCCACCCTGCAGACGCACTTGTCTAAAAACAAGACGCCTTGTCATGTTGTCCCATGATCTACAGTGTTTAAGATAATCTCCTGAATTCTAATTACATGGGATGAAGTAAAAATACTCAAAGCAACTCATCACTAACATAACCCATCACTCTCCCGCCTTAGACGTGGACTGAAGTTGCCAGTGGAAAATAAGCCGGGTCTGCCGTGTGGTGGGAAGGACGACGTATCCATGGAAACTGTAAAAGCCCCCGTGCCACGGCGGGAAACGCAGAGAGAGGAGCTCCAGACCCAAACACAGCTGGGCTCGGCCTGTGCTCCAGGGAAACCTCCCCGAAGTCCTCTTCCTGCCCAGATTCCCATCAAACACAGACGCCCTAGACTTCGAAGCAACTTGAGCAATAAGACCGTCAAATGAACTGCCAAGATTTTTCTAAAAATCTTTTTAAAATCATCTACCTCGTCATTGATGAGGTTCCTTAGATCCTTCAAAGATGATAGTGAAAACAGTCTGCCTGGGAGCAAGCTGAGGGCGTTTTCTCGGGATGAACACGCCGGGAAGCACGCTCCCCATGCGCTGGGAAGGACTCCCACCAGCTGGCACACCGGCTCCTCTGGCAGCCCAGGACCCATCCCTCCCGGTGCACAGGCCTGCTCTTCCCCTCCCGAGCCCTCCCCTGCTGTGAGGTGTGGCCTCCGGGGGTAAATGTAAGAGTCTTGGGAGGGAGGCGGGGGTGCTGCTCCCCGCTGAGCGCTCAGGGCCCTGGGCCCGGCCGGCCGCTCTCCGCAGGCCTGTGGGTGCCAGCGTGGCCAGCGCCCTGGATACCCTTCACCGGGGGCTCAGCGCCATCCCAGCTGTGCTGCCAGGTGACCTCCGCCTCCGCCCGGAGCTCAGGCCTGCGCCACAGGCCGGCTTCTGGGAACAGGCGAGGGGGCTGTTAAAAAAAAAACAAAACACCAGGTCCGGCGGGACCAGAGGCTGCAGGGGAACCTCCGGGGAGGCTCGGGCCCTGCGCAGCCAGCATGGTGGTCAGCCAGGTGGGCCGGCGGCCAGGCCTCCCGGCTCCGCACCCAGGGCCGCACCCTCCGCGGACAGGCGTCTGGCCCTCATAAAGCAAAATCTCACTGGATTAGCTCTCAGTACCAATTGTTTTACTTTTCTTTAGAACGTATTGATACGTCCCCTTTTAATACACTTGGGTAACACCATGTAAAGCACACTTACTTACGTACAGAGGCAGCCCGCTCCTCTTTACACAGCAAGCTCTTTTTCAAAAATTTTTATCGATTTTTCACAGAGAGGAAGAGAGGGATACAGAGTTATAAACATCGATGAGAGGGAAACATTGATCAGCGGCCTCTGCACACCACCTACTGGGGATGTGCCCGCAACCAAAGTACATGCCCTGGACCAGAATCGAACCCGAGACCCTTCAATCCGCAGGCTCAGGCAGGCTCTATCTACTGAGCCAAACCGGTTTCAGCCAGAGCACGCTCTTTTACATGGGACTTTGTCCGCAAGAGTAGGGCCTAGTGTATGCTTAAACATTTTCTGTTATTGAAGTTATATAAATATATATACACATTTATATATGTTATGCATTGACTAGATTAAGGACAGAGAGGTAAAGATTATTATTAGCCAATGCAACCTTAACAGGGAGATTTTTTTTCAAGGTGAAAAGAGTGAGAAAAATAACTGGAGATTAAGATCTTATTGGCAATAATAATGGAGAGACAGTTTGTTTGCAGCAAGAGAAATTGGCCAAGATATGGGCCTACACATAATAGTGATATGGTCATATTGGTAATAAATCCCCTCCCTCATTAAAGAAAAAAAGCCTCATAGATAGCCAACCATTACTAAATTTCCGTATCACATAGTCATTTAGGAAATACAAATATTGAAGTAGATCTAAGCTCTTTGCGCTCACAACCTCTTATACCTCCATAAAACCTAAACACAAACAAAACCGTAAGCCACTACAATTTTAGCTTAACAAAATTAATGGAATGTGACTCATGAAGTTATCTTGCAGAAACAAAAATATCAATTCTGCATTTAATAAGAGAAAGTCAGATTTGTATTTTTACTTTTAACTTGTTCTTTTGATTCTTTTTTTTTCTTGAGCATGATAAAACATCACCTGAATTACTTTTGTTGAAATAGTCTTATTCTCTTTTGTAAATGGTAAATTATTTACATTTTAAATGTAGTCTTTAACTTTAATGAGCACATATATTTCATAGTGCTTCTTAAAATGCAATACTGATGAAAGGTAAAAAGCTCTTCAATGTGTAACTACTGTGATATCAACAATAAATGCCACTTATTATGTGTGGAGATTAGATCTCCTCCATTGTAAATATGGCACAGCATAAGGGCTTGGGTTACCAAAGGATAATAAGCAACTTTCATGTTTGTGTTTGCATATTTTCACATAAATAAACATAAAAAAGGATGGAAGTATTATAAAAAGGCCAACAGCAGTTATGGCAGAGTTGTGAGTTTATAAATCATTTTGGACATTTTTTTTGTTTCTGTTTTCAAAAGAAATAGATATTAGTTAAATAATAAAAAGTGATTCCTTTTACTAAATCTCCCATTATTAAGAAAAGAGCTTCAGAAATTTACATGTAGCATGACCCAATCCTAAAAGGAAAAAAAAAAAAGATATAAATGTATTTCAAGGTACTGAAAAATGTCTGTAAATATATTTACTTAATGTTAAGTAATAACCAAGTGTGGGAAGTGAGATTAGGGATAGCTTTATAAAATGTTCTCCTCTGGGCTTCTCTGTGTGTGGCAGCACCTGGCATTGCTCCAATGGCTGCTACCGCCCAGCAGTCAGGCCCTGGTGGCATCTGCTCCCCTCAAAAGTGGCCTAACCTTGCTGACTTGCTTCTAACAGAATACAGCGGAAATGAAGGAATGCCATTCTCAAGACTAGTTTACAAAACTGTTGCTTCCATCTGGAGCTTCCTCTTCCTCTTTCCCAGAAGGCTTGCCCTGGGTAAGTGGGTTGCCAAAGGTGAGCCACCCATGCAAGAGGCTCTTGGGAAGGATCCAACCCTCCCGAGTGAGCCTGAAGCCAAACTGAGCTCCTGCCCATGCCAATGCCAGGAGAGCCTTCAGATGAGACCACAGCCCTGGCGGTCAGCTCCACCAAGCCGAGGGAGCCTGACCCATGCAGTCATTTCCCACTGTAAACTGTTTTAGGACCTGCACACTTACACATTTTAAATAGACAGGCTACATAATGGAGTGAGCCTGGGCTCCTGGGAATTCTGTCCTATGAGCCAGCATTGCTCTAACTAGAAGCCCCACCAACCCAAGCCCACTGTTGGAAGCTATCTTTGGGGTAAATAAGTAGAATTAAAACTCTGATTTTTGCCTTGGGAGTCCTCATTATACTAGTGAGGACAGAGCAGTGATTGTGTAACAAGGAACACAACAATAGATCAGGTTCATCCCTCCCCCAACACTAAATAGACATACCTGTTCCTTGTCTAGTCAGAAACACAAAAATTGGAGTCTTAAAGATGAAGAGGGGAACCATGTCATTGGACATCTGAGTGGAGGGACACAAGCGGGTCCCAGCACAAGCAGCACTGACCAAAGCCTGCCTGGCAAGTCTGAAGCGGGCATAGCGGTGGTTTCCACAGCCCCGGCGAGGAGCTCACTGGTGGGGCTGCTGGATGTGTCCTTAGCTCACATTCTAAGAAGCATGCCACAGGCTGGATGTGGAACATTTTGAATAAGATGTGAACAAGCCCAGCGTTCCTGCTTCAGAAACTAGAGAGCTGTTTGAGAGAAAATACTTTCCTCATTCATCAGTGTTCTAGCCAATGGCGAGCTTCATTCAAATCAATGGAGAAAAACATTGAATACTGTGAAGGGCTGTTTGGGGCTCACAAAACGTAAATGAGTGAGAATATGCGACACTGTCCACAGATAGCCTGGGCCATGGTCCTTATTTGGTGCAAACCTTAGGGATCCAGTGAAAGCCGTCTTCCCCTCCCCTCCCTGACAGAGCTGGGTGGTAGCACAGGCTCCAGTTTAGGAGCAGGAGTTCCTGTGTTGCTGCTTCTGCCCCACGGTCCCGCCCTCCTTTTGGCTTTTGCTCTGTTTCTCTATTATCTGTGTTGCTCTGTCACTCCTGCCTACCTGGCAGAAAGAATGCCAGCACGCTGAGAAGATGCTTGCTCTGAGCATGTCTCTTGAATCCAAATGAAATGCGCATTTCTTCCTTTTACCTCACTTAGGCACAACAGTTCCATTCTGTGCATGTGTAATCAGAGGCCATAAAGAATTAGCTGGACCACAGTGCACTCAAGTCTATAGAACTGGCATCCCTTTATTTTTAAAGCATTTGTTTCTAGCACATGCACAATTTACAAAAATGGTTGAATTCCTACCCACCTGCTGCTAAACGTGCCCTTTCCTGTGTGGCTGGAGTCTGTCTCACAGGCAGAGTATGTTCCTCCGGGCTTTCGTTTGGATGGGGCCAGTTAAAAGAGTGAGAGTGTGAGGTACAAAGCAAGGCCTTAGGAGCCTGTGCTTTCACTTTCTCACTCTCAAATGGCCCATCAACAGGACACACCCCGACGAGCTGCTAGAGAGAGGCATGGGGCAAGCCCAGCTGCCCTGCCTGTCCAAGTGGAGGCAACCCTAGCTCCTCAAATAGCCATCTCCCAGACCAGGGATCAATCCCCCCAAAACCAGTGGAACCGCTCAGCCAGTCCCCCTCTCACCCGGCATAAAGCCATGCCGCTTTTAGTTTTGTGCCACTGAAGGTTTTGTGGTTTCGCTACGCAACATTCTACTGGCAACAGATAACTGGTAAGTGGAGTTTGAGTAGCTACTCCACGGAACGTAAGAACCATCAGAGAGACTAACTTGGAAAATACATTGGCATCTAAGCATCGCTGGGTGTGCGTGTGTGAGAGTGTGCATCTGAGATACAGAGGGCATGGTTGATATTTCTCTGCATGGATGACTGAAGACCATGCTTATTTTTTAATCTGAAGGTGACACTTGGTAACTTGCTCATTCATTTATTCATTCATTCA
The DNA here is from genome assembly GCA_963924515.1 of Vespertilio murinus. Classification (NCBI taxonomy): domain Eukaryota; kingdom Metazoa; phylum Chordata; class Mammalia; order Chiroptera; family Vespertilionidae; genus Vespertilio; species Vespertilio murinus. The sequence goes on from OZ004713.1 coordinate 6,448,229, forward strand.
TTCATTCACCAAATAATTAGTAGCTGCAACATACTAGAAATCAGGGATACAGAGAAAAATATGGTTATGGTCACTGCTCTTCAGAAACCTTCTGTCTCCTTGACAACATGTTAGAAATTATAATATAATAAAGTGAGTGCTCTGGCTTCTCTCTTTTGTAAATTATAAACATGAACCCATGCTGCACTATAGCTTATGGTTATTAGGTTTTATAAATACTGTCTTCTAATTTTCTATGAAAACCAAAATTGATCAAATAAAAAAAAACTCAATTTGTTTATTTCTCAGTCTGTAATGTCACTCCTCAAAGTAAGACTCCCTTTAAAATATGAAACTCTTGACATTGGCAGTATGGAAAAATAAAGTACATGTCGCTCAGTGGGTGCCGGGACCTATATTATGTCCTCCTGTTGGTTACAGAATTTTCAATATTTCCTTATCCTTTTTCACTCACACGAACTGCAGCTTAGAGCAGTGGTAATCATTTCCTGTGTTTGAAAAAGAGATGAAAGCATTCATGGATGAAAGCAAGTTGGATTTAATCTCCTTCTCTCTCATCCAGTGCACTGTACTGATCATTTTCCAAAAAAACAAGACTTAAGCTCATTTTTGTCATGACAAAACTAGTTTTATAGTAATCAGATGGCAATTCCTAGTGTACACAATTCTAATATAATTACCAGGAGGAAATGTAGAGGGAGTTGCAAGCTTGAGATAAAGGAAAGCCTGTGAATTTTGTATTAATGTCTCAGACTCTCTTATTTGTGCAAGTAATCAATCTTTCAGGGACTAGAATAGTAATTCTTCGTGAAAAAAATGACAAGAGTCAGAGGAAGAAAGAAGATAATCTGAGTTCCATTCGGTACACAGCGGGTCAGCTGTGATTGACAAAGCTCATCACAAAACTACAGCTCACAGAGTAATCCCAGTAGCAGTCTCTCATTTGCAGCCCAAGCCGTGTTAATGACATGTTTAACAGCTGCTTGTTGAAGTTTGGAATCTGCATTAACCCGCGGAGCAGTGAACAGAGAAATGAGGGAAGGGATTGAAATCAAGCCTTCATTATTCTGACAGCCCAGGTGAAAGGGTGCCCAGAGGTCGTGGAGAGGCGGAGGGGGGAGGGGATCCGGAAAGTGGAGAGTCCAATTGCATGTGAAGACTATCGCAGATGGCAGGGACTTATCGATAAACACGTAGGACTACAAAGGCAAATCAGTATGTTCCACTCGGAGTCAAGAAGGCAGGAGAGTCGGGCAACTGGAAGGAAGCCCTGGCTTGGGACACCAAGAACCATACTCCCATCCGCATTGCAGATCAGCTCAGTGCTCAGGACCAGTGGAGGCCGGCCCCACAGGAAGTCTAAGTGATGCCACGTCTGCATCTTGCCTCCGGGACACTGCTCATCCTCCCCTCTGGAAGCACAGGGCATCCGCACCACGTGTGCTTTCCAGACTTCCTAGATAGTATTTGTTCAGTTCGTTCAAATGAACTACCAAATGTGTTTTCCTTAAATGTAGCTTCTTACCACGCCCATGTGTCCTGTGGAAATTTGTCTCTGGCCTCTCCACCAGCAGAGGGTGCCCATTGATGATGGCATAGAATAAGCAAAGAGAGACAATGTCAAAGGACTTAGGCAAAACTTGGCTTCTCTTTGCCTTTTTTTCTTCTTCTTAAATTAAACGACATTCGGGTTAATAAGATATAGAGGTTTCAAATGTACAATTTGATGATTCATCCCTCTGATAACTACCATAGATTGTTGTCTGTGTCTATGAGGTTTTTCTTGTTTGTTTGGCAGCTCATGCAAATACCTGAGCTTTAGCATTCTTATCTATAAAGAGAAATAATGACATCCACCTATAGCAGTGGTCCGCAAACTGTTTGCTATTCGGTTGACTAATGAGTTTGCCGACCACTGGGATAGGGGCTTAATCACAAGGAACAACAACAGCCTGTAATTATTGGAATCAAGAGTCTAGGTCAGTGGTCAGCAACTCATTAGTCAACAGAGCTGCAAACCACGGCTCTCGAGCCACATGTAGCTCATGAGCCACAGTTTGCCAACCACTGACCTATAGGATTGTTGTAAGGTTGAAAGTAAAATGTCCCAAGCCCCCAGCACAAGCAGACACTTCATAAAGAGTCCCCATTATTTTTATAGGAGATGACACCTATCAGTAGCCTATGTGGCTAATCGACACAAAATAGCCACCCAATAATATTTGTGGGTAACTAAATCTGCTTAACAATCTGTAGTGTCTTTTGCTATACTGCCTTTTGCTTCTTTTAAGCTCATCTTCATTAAAAAAAGAAGAGCAGAAACCGGTTTTGCTCAGTGGATAGAGTGTAGGCCTGTGGACTGAAAGGTCCCAGGTTCGATTCCAGTCAAGGGCATATACCGTGGTTTCGGGCACATCCCCAGTGGGGTGGGAGGGAGGGGTGTGTAGGAGGCGGCTGATTGATGTTTCTCTCTCATCGATGTTTCTAACTCTCCCTCTCTCTTCCTCTCTGCAAAAAAAATCAATAAAATATTTTTTAAAGAAGAAAGCTGGAATTCTTTTTTTTTCTTTTTCTTTTTTTAAATAAATCTTTATTGTTCATATTATTACAAATGTTCCTCATTCCCCCCCCCAATTGCTCCCATACACCAAGTTTCCATTCAATTCTCTGCCCTTTCCCCATCCCCCATTGTCCTCAACCATAGGTGCAGTTTATGTTCAGTCTCTTCCCGCCCCGCCCCATTCCCCTGAGAATCATCAGTCCAGTCCCCTTCCATACCTCTGATTCTATTATATTCACCAGTTAATATTGTTCATCATGATTTTTACTTCCCTTGGTTTTTAGACACACTTGTTGATAGTTACGTGTTTGTTTATAATTTTTATCTTTATTTTCTTCCTCTTCCTAAAGAACCCCTTTTAGCAATTCATATAATTCTGGCTTGGCAGTGATGAATTCCTTTAGCTTAAATTTATTTGTGAAGCTCTTTATCTGGCCTTCAATTCTGAGTGATAACTTTGCTGGGTAGAGTATTTTTGGCTGTAGGTTCTTGTTGTTCATCACCTTGAATATTTCTTGCCATTCCCGTCTGGCCTGCATGGTTTCTGTTGAGAAATCAGCTGACAGTCGTATGGGTGCCCCTTTATAGGTAACCACCTGCTTTTGTCTTGCTGCTTTTAATATTCTCTCTTTGTCTTTAGCTCTTGGAATTTTAATTATGATGTGTCTTGGTGTGGTTCTTTTTGGATTCCTTTTGTTTGGGGTTCTGTGTGCTTCCTGGACGTGTAAGTCTATTTCTTTCACCAGGTGGGGGAAGTTTTCTGTCACTATTTCTTTCAATATGTTTTCAGTATCTTGCTCTCTGTCATCTTCTGGGATGCCCATAATTCTGATGTTGGATCGCTTGAAGTTGTCCCAGAGGTTTCTTACATTATCTTCAACTTTCTGGATTCTCTTGTCTTCTTGCTTCTGTGGAGGAGTGTCCTCTGGCTCTTTGTGTTCCAAATCTTGGACTTGATCCTTGCAATCTTCCAATCTGTTTTTAGGACTCTGTATAATATTATTTATTTCAGAGATTGTATTCTTTATTTCTAGTTGACCCTTCATTATTTCTTGTTGATCCCTTATCATATCCTCATAGGTCTCATTTATTTTATCGGCCTTTTCTAAGAGATTGTTGAACAACCTCATAAGCGTGGTTTTGAACTCTATATCCAGTCGCTTTTTGTCCTCCATTTCTTTCGTTTGTGATCTGTTTCCTCGTTTCGGCATTTTCTCTGCTTCCCTGAGTTGGTAGGTTGGGAGGATCAGCTGTGTGTATGCCAGCAGACAACCTTATTCCACTAGACTTGGAAACCTGCAAAAGCCGCTCTGAGTTCAGCTTGGATGGGGCAGAGTTTCAAGGTGGAGCCTACAGCCTTGGCTTCCGGTTAGCCCCGCCCTCGGAGGTTCCTGAGTCTCAGTGTTCCTCAGTGTCCTTTGGTACTCGCTGCAAGCACCTCTGAGAGAAAAGCGCCCTAGAGCTTCGCCCGCTACCAGACAGTGTAGTCTCTCCCCCAACAAGCCCACAACTGGGGTTCAGAGCAGTTGGAAGTGGGGTTAAGCACAGTCCGGAGCTTATGTCTCCTTCCTGCCAGGGCGATCTCGCGGCCCAAACAACAGTCTGTCCTCTGTGTGCGCAATGTGCGCCACTCAGGGGCTCTGCTTTTCGCTCCCCTGAGCTTCTGTCTTACAGCCCAGATTCCCCCTGTATGAGGCTGGGGCCCAAGGGTCTTGCCCAGGACTGGGGTTCAGTGCAGTCAGAACTGGGACTCAGCACAGTCCTGAGCTTTTGTCTTCTTCCCACTGGGGCAATTCAGCAGCTCAGCGAACAGTCCCTCCTCTGCGCGCAATGTGCGCGACTCAGGGGCTCTGCCTTTTCGCCACTCAGCTGAGCTTCCGCCTTACAGCCCAGATTCCCTCTGTGTGAGCCTGGGACCCCCGGGGTCTCGCCCAGAACTGGGGTTCAGTGCATTCGGAGTTGGGGTTCAGCACAGTCCGGAGCTTTTATCTCCTTCCCACTAGGGAACGCCAGCCCGGCACTCAGCCGCCCCTCCTCTCCGGCTCCGTCCTCTCCCCGCGCGCGCACCGTGTCTCCGTACCTCAGGCTTTTACAGCTCCTCTGGTTTTCCTTCTGGTTTTCTCTTTCCTTCTAGTTGTAGAATTTCCAGTCAGTCAACTTTCCTGTAGTTCTGGATAGTGTCCACTCTATATTTTAGTTGTATTTTTTGAAATTGTTGAGTGCGGCTGCAGTTGGGCTTTTACCTCTGCCGCCATCTTGTCGTGAGTCCTGGAATTCTTGAATTATAGCATCTTAGAGAGCTCATTTCATCAACCCCTTTATCTTGCAAATGAGAAACCAACCGAGGTCCAGACAGAGTCTGACATGGTTTTGGCAAAGAGAGCTAAAGGGTGAAGATTTCACAACTTTTGGGTATTTCCTATGAAATGACGTATTTTCCACCACCTATGGGGTTATTTTCCTTTAACCAAAGCATTAGGCATGGCAGTCTCATGGTCATTTCAGTCATCTAATTGGCTTGCTCACAAAGTGTTCTTTCTTTAGCCTCAAGTAATTTTATCTCTCAGGTCTTCTGTGTCCTTTTGTGCAAAATAAGACTGGAGAAGAAGCCACAGTTTCCACACCACTTGGTGGCTTGGGGAAGTGCTCTTCTGGGTGGCGCTAAACCTTGACTTCCCATCTTTATATTCCATTCAAAACAGCGTGCCACTTTCTTAAAGTCTGTTTTATATATAGGCTTCTGTGTAGGATTTGTTTAGGGTTCAAAACAGTTTCTCCAGGTAGGTAACAAGTGACTAGAAGATCTTTAGGGTCCCTTCCCTCCTGTCCATTGGGACAGGGAAAAGTGCAAAGCCAGTTCGCTGACAGGACTTTTCCAACTTCTACTTCCCAAGGGAGAAGGGTCCCAACCGAGAAGCCAAGAGTGATAAGGCAGAAGGAGAAAGGGGACAAGAAGAAAAAGCAAGGTCAAGAACACAAATGAGTCCACACAGTACTTCCAACTGGTTCTGTCCATATATTTCTATATTTATCATCTTATTCAATCTTCACAAAAATTATGCAGTATAAACACCAAAGGTGTTTTTTCCATTTATCCTGGAAGGAAGCTGAACCACGAGAGGAAATAAGATAACAAGTCACCTCAGCAGCCACCTTCCTCAAGGTAGTTTGTCTTAACACAGTTAGGAAATAGAATGCTCCGATGGCTCACATCTTTGAAGTCTCCGAATGCAGTTGCACTTCTTTCCCACAGGTGATGCCTGTCTGGGAGAGGCAGGCATTTCGGAGACCTCTGTTATTGAGCCAACTTTGCATTTAGGTAGTGAGTGCTCTGTTGCAGATACAGTACCTAGGCACAAGACCAATACACAGTTAACGTAACAGGAGTTCCACACTCAAGTCCTTCTGTGGCATGCAACTGAAGATAATTAGATATTCTGAAATTTCAAGACACACCCAGAGTCCATCGCACTGAGGCTCCTCGTGCAGGTTTTGTGACTTTCTGGTATTCTTCCCATCCCACCACTCTCCACCTTCCCCTAGGACCTCAAAGCATTTATTTAATTTTTTTAAATGTCTTTAAATACAAAAATTTTAATTCATTATATATATATATATATATATATATATATATATATATATTCATTTTATACATATACTGGAGGCCCGGTGCATGAAAATTCATGTATTGGAGGGGGGTTCCTCAGCCTGGCCTGCCCCCTCTCAAAGTCCAGGAGCCCTCAGGGGTGGGAGGTGACCAGGCACTCAGGGTAAAGCGATGCCCCCATCACACCTCTCTGTTGCCACTGCCCATAGTGCAATCCTCAGCTGGCCCTGCTTACCTGAGCCTCAGCCCTGGGCAGCTGGGCAGCTACAATCCAAGGCTTGCATGTGCCTAGGGCCAGCTCTGAGCAGCTGGGGGACTGAGTGGACTGGGGAACTCCAGAGGCAGGCGTGTAGAGCAGCTGGACCCACCTGGGGGCAGGCCCTGCCATGCCACATGCCTGCCACCCTGACAGAGCTGAGGGGACAAGGCACTGCCATCTTGTGGGTGCTGCCATCCTTGTGAGGGTTCGATGGTCAATTAGAATATTCCCTCTTTATTAGATAGGACTAGAGGTCCTATCTAATAAAGATATTAGAATGCACAAAATTGGTCCCTCAGCCTGCCCTGCACCCTCTTGCAGTCCCGGACCCCTTGGGGGAGGTCTGGGACCCCTCACTCCTTACCACCCACCTGCTCACTGCTCCTTACCACTGCCACAGAGGCAGATGAGGCTCCCACCACTGCCACTGCACTCGGCAGCCATGAGCCTGGCTTCTGGCTGAGCGGAACTCCCCCTGAGGAGCTCACCAAGGGACAGCTCCTGCATCAGTGTCTGTCCCCTTGTGGTCAGTGCATGTCATAGCGACAGGTCATTTTACTGGTTCGGTTGATTTGCATATTAGGGTTTTATTATATAGGATATACATATGGGTATTTTTAAATATATATGTGGAGATCACATATCTCAGCCTTTTTTAATTTTTGTGTTAAATTTATTGGGATAACACTGGTCAACATGATCATCTATCTTTCAGATGTGGGTTTCTATGTTACAAGATCTGTATATTGCACCACGTGCCCACCACCCACCTCACGCTTTTATAAAACCCATGTGGAAGCCATCTGTGATAGGTGGGGCAGTTTGGGGACTCCCTTTCCCCAGCTCTAGTACAGTGTCTTCTCGTTAATTATGGCTCCTCCCAGCATCTCCCTCTCTCAGCCCGAAGTGTGACGCCCTCCTTTTTCTCCCCTTCGTGACAGTTTCTGTAATAATACCTACAGTTACTGAGTAGGAACCACGTTGGGTGTTTATAGACATTGTGTTTTATAATCCCCATAACAGTGGAAAGATACTATTATTATCTTTAAAAGGGAAAAACTAAAGTTTAAAGCTAAATAAATTTCTGAGGACAACACTATGGGAAAAGGTCTAATGTTCCTTAAAGCCCATATATTAACCATAACACTGTGTGCCTGGTGCCCGCTTTCTCAGGATCTTACTGTGGATGGATGTAATCTTAATTCATCCAACCAGTTTTCATTGCCTTTCTCCTCTCTGTCAGACACTCTTCCAGGCAAGTCAGATCCAGCAGTGCTGAAACTGACACAAATCCCCGTGTTCTTGGCACTCACATTCTACTGGGAAAGACCAACAAAGAGAAGATGAGTCACCGGGCACATTAATTCTTATTTCATAGATAAGTATAGTTGAATTTTCACAAAACAGGAGATTCAGCCTTTCTACTTCGCCTCCCTGGACTCTCCCTGCCTGGCTGAAGGAGCAGGGTGTAGGGAGAACTGGCAGGCAGGCTGGGGCCTCCAAGGGAGCTCAGCCACTCAGACTTGCCAGCAACCAGCTCCTCCCAAACTCTGCCAAGAATAATGCTCCAACCTCAGAAGTCTGGCAATCACTCTTGTTAAGTACTTAAGCTCATGGAATCCTAAATTCTCTCACAAGAGAACTTGAAAGCATTCTAGTAGACAGGCTTGTTTAGGATAAAAGGTTACACAAATGGGCCATAGCTGGTTTGGTTCAGTGGATAGAGCATGGGCCTGAGGACTCAAAAGTTTTGGGTTCAATTGCAGTCAAGGGCACATGCCTGGATTAGGGGTTTGATCCCTAGTTGGGGACATGCAGAAGGCAGCCAATCAATGAGTCTCTCTCATCATTGATGTTTCTATCTCTTTCTTCCTCTCCCTTCCTCTCTGAAATCAATAAAAATATATTTTTATAAAGGTTATGCAAATGGGACATTTGATGAATACCATCAAGACTTTCCTAGGTAAGTCAGTCTATGCTGACACACAAAACAGGAGGCAAAATGCCATTTCCACCGATAACTGGGCCTAGGCTCCTGCCAAGGTCTGCAGATTAGGTGAGGCAAACCAGCCAAGGAAACACAGGGCACTTCTGCCTTTAAAACACATTAAGACCATAGACTCAATCTGAGGTATTTTTTTCCTTTACAAAAATAAAATAAAAGTCAATATGCAATTTATCTTATCCCATTTCTTTAATTAATAGTCTCTTTAAACATTAATTTGTAAAATAAATTTGAGATCTTGCTTCCTGGCAATTGTCATCAGTTTGAGTTCCAGTAAACTCATAAAAATTCTTTAAAAAAATTAATTTGTTAAAGGTTTGGTTCAATGATACTTATTTAAACACTAGAGGCCTGGCCAAAACCGGTTTGGCTCAGTGGATAGAGCATCAGCCTGCGGACTGAAGGGTCCTGGGTTTGATTCCAGTCAAGGGCATGTACCTTGGTTGTGGGCACATCCCCAGTAGGGGGTGTGCAAGAGGCAGCTGATCAATGATTCTCTCTCATTGATGTTTCTAACTCTCTATCCCTATCTCTTCCTCTATAAAAAAAATCAATAAAATATATTTTAATAATAATAATAATAATAATAATAATAAATACTAGAAGCCTGGTGCATGAAATTCTTGCATGGGTAGGGTCCCCAGGCCTGGCAGGTGATCAGGGTCAACTGGAGCCTTCCGACTGCTGTCCGGGGTCTTCCTTAATTCTGTGCCGCCTCCTGGTGGTCAACGCATGTCATAGCGGGTGGTCTAACTCCAGGTTGGTTGTACACCTGAGAGGACAATAAGCATATTAGCCTTTTATTATATAGGATAGGAAGTTGATTAAAAAAGACTGCTATTGTTTCAGCCAGAGTTATTTTCCAAATGCAGTTACAAGGGCCACCATGGCTTACTGGGATGAGCCGGGTGTATATTGCTAAGGGCAAATATACACCCAGTTTGCCTCTTGTGCATAGGGTCATTAATTTCTTTATGAGTTTCAAAATAGAAAATATTTAATTCCTTATGCAATAATATTTTCTCAAAAAATGAGGCAAAGTAAAACAAACTTCGTATCCTGACCACATTCTCATTTAAAAGTAAAAGTTCTTGACACTGTATTCACATTGAGAAAATAAAACTCATCATGAGGTACTACTAGTAAAAAGAAAAACATGAGAGAGAGCAACCTCAGAACAAATCCGCTCTTTCAGCCAAAACTCACCCCTATTCCACATGGAGTTTTGGGGTCCTGGGCTGCGGTGGTCGCAGTCAGTGCTGTTAACTGCAGGGCACCAGCGCGGTGCTTTCTGGAAACACAGGGTTGCACAACCCTGCCTAGTGTGCAGTGAGCCAGGGCCATGTGGTTTGGCTAATGAAGTGTAAGCAGAAATGTGACTTTAAGAAGCAGAAACAGAGGGCGAAGCTTTGAGGAGCCATGTTTGGTCCACTCCTTCTAGCCTCTGCTGCAGCGATCCTAGATGTGAGTGTAGAGGGGACACTTAATGAGCACAGCTCCCTGCCATCCCACAAGGGGCATGTGACACAACTGGGAGAGACTGTGAGGGCTGCTGTTACAGTGCACACCCTCGTCCCGTGGTTGGCAAACTGCGGCTCATGAGCCACATGCGTCTCTTTGGACCCTTGAGTGTGGCTCTTCCACAAAATACCATGGCCTGGGTGAGTCTATTTTGAAGAAGTGGTATTAGAAGAAGTTTAAGTTTAAAAATGTTGGCTCTCAAAAGAAATTTCAATCGTTGCACTGCTGATATTTGGCTCTGTGGACTAATGAGTTTGCCAACCACTGCCCTAGTCCATCCCGACAGACTCAGATCAGTTACCACACACCTTCCAAGTGCAGGGGCCAGCACATAAGATGCCCTCTAACTTATGATTTAATTGTCAGTGTATCCTCCGCTGCAGAGGTTGTTCGGACAGGAGATGCAGAGCTGGTGCTGGGCTCTGCACCCTCAAAGTCCTGATTCAGGCTCTACTGCATCAGCTCTGTGCCCTGAACCCCACCTCCTCCCACCACCCATTAGCTATAAATATTGTGGCCATTCACATCTGAGTATTTCTTCCTACATCACAACTGAATTACAATAAAGGTTATCTTGCATGCTGTGCTCCCCCCTCCCCGCCACACACACACACACACACACACACACACACACACACACACACTGTCTTCTAATATCTTATTACAGAAACATGGGAAAGTTCACACAGAAGGGAAATGTAGGCAGCCGACACATTATGTGAAGTTAAGCAAGTTGTATATATGAATATAATTACTGAACATAAGTAAATGTAATCCCTCATTTCCACTGGCTTGCTCACTCCCCATCTATAGTAATAAAAGGGTAATGTGCTAATTAGACTGGGTGAACTGGACATCTTCCAGACATCCAACTTCCTTCCAGACAGTTAGGGGGCAGCCAGGCCAGGAGGGGACCAGTTAGGGGGTGATCAGGTCAGCAAGCAAAGGCAGTTAGGGGTTATTAGGCAGGTAGGCAGAGGAGTTAGGGGCAATCAGGCAAGCAGACAGGTAAGCAGTTAGGAGCCAGCAGTCCCGGATTGCAAAGAGGGGTGTCCCACTACCAGTTTAGGCCCCATCCTGCAGTGATTGTGCCTAAACCAGTAGCTGGACATCCCCCAAGGGGTACTGGATTGGAGAGGGTGCAGGCCAGGCTGAGGGACCCCCCTTGCTCCCAAGAATGAATTTCATGTACCAGACCTCCAGTCCTATATAATAAAAACCTAATATGCTAAGTGTCTGGTCAACTGGTCAGCCATTCAACCAATCAAAGAGTAATATGCTAATGATATCTTAAGGTCACTCAACTGCTTGCAATAATGTGCAATGACCACCAGGGAAAAGATGTTCTGATGGGTAGGTTAGCTTGCTGATGGGATCCAGCCCTGGAGCCTTCCTGTTGTCCCTCCCTGGCTGGCCAACCTTCCATGTCTTTCCCATGTCTTGATCATGGACTAGTAGGGTCCCTAGGCCTGGTTTGCACTCTCTTACAATCCGGGACCCTTAAGGGGACATTGGAGAGCTGGTTTTGGGGGATCTGCCTAAGCTGGCAGACAGACATTCCCCGAGGGGTCCCGAACTGTGAGAGAGCATAGGCTGAGCTGAGGGACCCCACCCCACCCACAGTGCAAAATTTCATGCACTGGGCCTTATATATCAGAGGCCCCGGTGCATGAAATTCATGCATGGGGGTTTCCCTCAGCTCAGCCTACTCCCTCTTCAATTGGGGACCCCCCGGGGGATGTCCCAGTCAGACATCCCTCTCACAATCTGGGACCTCTGGCTCCTAACCGCTCACCTGCATGCCTGCCTGATGACTCTTAACCACTCTGCCTGCCTGCCTGATCACTCCTAACTCTATGGCTGCCTGCCTGATCACCCCTAAATGCCTCTGCCTACCTGCCTGATTGCCCCTCACAACCTCTGGCTGCCTGCCTGATCACCCCTAACTGATCTCCTGCTGGCCTGACCACCTCTAATCCCCTGCTGGCCTGACCTCACCCCCAACTGCCCTCTCCTGCTGACCTGATTGCTTCTAACTGCCTCTGACTCAGCCTCCACTACCATAGCTTTGTCCAGAAGGAAGTCAGACGTCTGGAAGATGTAGACCCAGTCTAATTAGCATATTACCCTTTTATTAGTATAGATAGATTATATAGGATGATTGCTTAAATGGGTGGGGAGCCATTTTCAGCAGGAGGAGATGCTCTTTGCAGACAAAAATACTTAATCCCAAGAGATGGCACAGCGTCTCCCCACCCGCAGACAGCTCGGCCCAGAAATGGGAAGGCTACAACTAGACACCAAGCAGGGCGCCGCTGCTGCCATGTAGAGATTAAAACTACCGCAAAACAGGACCTGCCAGAGACACTGCCACCGGGAATGAAAAAAGCCAGACCTCACTCCACCCCGGGGCCCAGGGACTGGGTAAGCCCGTTGGCTGCTGTGGGAACCAGGGAGCTGATATGGGACCTCCGCCACGCCTTCAGCGCCTGCCCGCAACCATCCTGAGGAGCTGGCGCAGCGTCTCCCAGACTGCGGCCAGCTCGGCCCGGTCTCTGTGAGCACCTTACTGGTGGGGAGCTGGCGCGGCGCCTTCCGTTTGCAACCCCAGGCGAGTCCTTGTGTCGCCGCTGCCACCCGCAGCCGGCTCGGCCCGGCCTCCGAGCACCATGCTGGTGGGAGATGGTGCTGCACCTTCCGTTTGCGCCCCGGTGAGTCTTTCCACCACCACCTCCAGCAGCCGGCTCCAAAGCTTCCGCCACTACCACCATGTGGATTTTAATACTACAGGGGAAATTGAGACACAGGAGCTACTGTCGCTGCCTCACCCGCCACCACCCCTGTGAATGGGAATCCTCCAAAATCAGAGCTCACTACGCCCTGGGCTCAGAGAGAGTGTGGCTTCAGAACTTAGCCTCTGCGTCCACAGCAGCTCTGCTTTCGCACCAAAGGAGACACCATTGAAGGCGGACTCTCTGCCCGCAGCCATCTCAGCCCGCCCACAACCTTCCCAGCACATCCGCCGTGCCGAAGCTCCCGCCACTGCCGCCATGTGAACTTTAAAACTACATTGGAGCCGAAACCGGTTTGGCTCAGTGGTAGAGCGTCGGTCTGCAGACTGAAAGGTCCCAGGTGCGATTCCAGTCAGGGGCATGTACATTGGTTGTGGGCACATCCCCAGTGGGGGGTGTGCAAGAGGCAGCTAGTCAATGTTTCTCTCTCATTGACATTTCTAGCTCTCTATCTCTCTCCCTTCCTCTCTGTAAAATATCAATAAAATATATTTTAAAAAAAAACTACAGTGGAAATTGAACCACAGGAGCGACCGTCACTGCCGCACCGGCCACTGCCACCCGCCACCGTCGCTGCAAATAAAGGAAATCCACCAAGAACAGAGCTCACTGCATCCCGGGCTCAGAGAGTGGGCGGCCTCAGAACTTAGCCTCCGCATCCACAGCTGCTCTGCTTCCACACCGAATGAGACACCTTTGAGGGCGGTCACCCTGCCTGCAGCCATCTCAGCCTGCCTGCAACCATCCCAGCCTGCCTGCCATGCTAGCGAGGAGCTAGCCGCGGCCCCACCAATTCTCGACCCCAGCGCCCCAGAGGGGCTGTGTGCCCCGGGTGAGCCGTGTGTCCCAGGGGGCCGTGTGCCCCGGGTGAGCCATGTGTCTCAGGGGGCCATGTGTCCCGGGTGAGCCATGTTCCCCAAAGGGGCCGGGTGTCCCGGGAGAGCTGTGTGTCCCAGAGGAAGCAGTGGGACCCACGGGGAAGGGCGGTGAGAACCAGAGGAGGAGCGGACTCTATTCCTGTGGTCCTGAGATAGTCACCATAAAACAAGCAGATTGTCAAATGACAGCAGGGAGGGAAAGGAGACCTGGGGGGAGATAAGAGAACAACCGAAGGACTGGTATGCATGAATATAAGTACAACCAACGAACACAGCACTCTGGGGAGGGAGGGCATGAATGGGAGGGGGGGTGGCAATGGTAAGATATGTACACATATAATACTTTAATAAAAAAAACTTGAAAAAAATACTTAATCCCTATATCTGGACTGATAGCCAGCCATATGCACTATACTGCAAAACTGGTCTTTAAAAAATTAAACCGCTTTCTTACACCTTACACCAAACAGCTGTTGCCCTAAAAACCCCTCCTCAGGTCCCACCTTAGGTTCTGCCTTGGCAGTTTGTCCAGATTAGGTCCTGATTGGTTGGTTTCTATGCTAATCAGCATCAAAAGCTTTGTTTCCTAGGCAGCCATTGGCTCTTCTGGGAAATCCATAATAGTCCCTCTGACAGCTGCCTTTCTCTCTGGACCTATCTCCAGGCCTGATCCTCTGCCTCTGCAGCAGCTGATGATCAGGACCTGCCTCTCTCTATCTCACTGGGCCTTGCCAGCAGCCATGGTGGCTGATGATCAGGCCCCACCTCTCTCTCTCCAGGCCTCACCAGCAGCCGAGGAGGCTGAAGATCAGGCCCTGCCTCTCTCTCTGGGCCTCTCTCTGGTTCTAATCCATAGCTGCTGTTCCCACCTCACCCCACCCACCCCCCTGCCATCCTGCCCACCCACCTGCCACCAGCTTTGCTGTGGTAGGAGCCTGTGGGCCACAGGGGAGGAACCAAGAGGGGCTCCATGCACTTCCTGTGACTGGTCATCCATCTGGTCATTTAGGTCATGATGGCCCTAGGCTATTAGTATATTAGTATATCTATCCATCTCTTAGAGATGGAGAGAGGGCGGGAGAGAGAAATAGACCGTGTTAGAGTTCATGTCTAGCTTCCTCAGCATACACAGCCAAGAATCACTACCTGCCCCTTTCCTGCTTCTGCCCCAGAATGTCCCCACCTGCTGCAGCTGGTGAGCCTGCTGCCCTGTCATACTCTGGACAGGCATCAGGTGGCTGAGAATTGGCTTGAGGAAAGGAAATATGCAGCATTATATTAAATGGGACTTTTACTGTGTTCCTGGCTGAGACCCCAAAGGAGAAGACAGTATAAAGACAGTAGCCTCATCTAATCTCAAGAAATCTCTAGTAGTCATTTTCATTTGTATTATTGATTTAGAAAGAAAGAGAGATTTATTGTTCTACTTATTTATGCATTCATTAGTTGATTCTTGTATGTACCCTGATGAGGGATTGAACCTGCAACCTTGGTGTATTGGGATGATGCTCTACAGTGTTTCCCAAACTTCTCTCATGATGAGAATCACCTGGTGGAGTTGTTAGAATACAGATTCCTGAATCCCAACTAAGAAGTGCTAAACTAGAATTTTGGGGAACATATAGGTAAAATTGTATACTTAACTAATGCTCTAAGCTTAGAGCATATAGGTAAAATTGTATACTTAACTAGTGCTCTTGTATACTTAACTAGAGCCTATATGTAAAATTGTATACTTAACTAGTTATACTTAACTAGTTTAGCACTTCTTAGTTGGGATTCAGGATCTGTATTTTAACAACTCCACCAGGTGATTCTCATCGTGAGAGAAGTTTGGGAAACACTGCTCTAACAGACTGAACTACCTGGCCAGGGCAAAGTTGATTGTTTAAACAGCTTGATTATCAAGGCCAGTTTGACAGATTCTCACAAGGTCTCACAAAGCCAGAAGGAAGATGTCAGCAGGTTTGGCTCTTAGCTAGAAGGTCTGGGGGAAATGCTTCCAGTTCATTAAAGAGGTTGGTGGAATTCAGCCCTTGTGCCTATAGAATTGAGACCCCCATGTCCTTGCTGATGACAATATAGGTCATTCTCAGCTTCTAAAAGCCATTTTCATTCCCTGGCTGGTATCAACCTTATGTTTAAAACCAGCAGCAATGAGCTGAGTCCTCCAAGACTTTGAATTTCTCTGACTTCATATCCTATCTCATTTCTCCTGCCTCCAGCCAGAAAAGTTTCTCTCCTTGTGATTAGATTGGATACACTAGGTAATCCAAGATTCTGTCTCCAACTAAAGGTTCATAACCTTAATTGCATCTGTAAAACCCTTTTAGCCACATACCTTAAATTCTCACAGGTTTTAGGAATTAGGACATCCTGGTTGTGCCAGTACCACACCATCTGTCTAATCAGCGTAGGCTGCTATAACAAAATACCATAGACTGGGGGCTTATAAGTAACATGCACTTATTTCTCACAGTTCTGACAGCTGATTGTTTGAGATCAGGATGTCAGCCTGGTCAGGTTCTGGTCAGAACCTCTTCCAGGTTGCAGGCTGAGATGAATTCTACTTGTATCCTCACTTGGTGGAAAGAGGGTGAGCTAGCTCTCTGCCCTCCTCCTATAAATGCACTAATCCCATTCATGTCATGAACTAATTACTTCCCCAAAACCTCACCTACAAATACTACCACATTGAGCATAATATTTCAACATAAGAATTAGAGGGAGACAGACATTCAGCCCATAATGACATAGATGTCTTGCCAAACTAAGGAATGGCCAATGGCCAAACCCCACTTCTGCGGCCTCTCTACCAATCAGCATTCACCAGCCTACATAGGGGAGACTAAAGGCTGGCTGGAGAAGGGAGCGGATGGAGTGGGGGGCGGGGCTGACATGAAGAGGTACAGGCTGGGTTGTTTCTATAGAGGAGTATTTTGCCACCTTAGGAGAGAGTTTGGAGAGATGTTATATTCACTCAAAATTAAGCGAGGGGGTTTTGTGGTCTGGAGAATCCTGAGAGTTTGGGGGAGGGGAAAGATTGATTTATGTCCTGGAGTTTGAGGGGTACAGAGACCATGCCCCTAGAAAGAGCAGATGGCAAGAGCCTGCCTATCGCCACAGCCTCATGAAGAAACCCTGCGGTGAGAGACCTTTGAACTTCTAGTGTTCCGAGGATCATGGGGGCCTAATGGTTCTCCCAGGCCCACAGGTGTCACTCCTAAGCAGAAAGAGGCTGTAAACCAAAGGACAAGCTGAGCTGTCATTGAGAGGTAAGAAAGAAAACTTGGTGGCCACTTCAGTCAACAGTGATGTGGTAGTTAATTTTATGCATCAACCTGACTGGTTCACTGGGTGCCTAGATTCAACATTATTTCTGGGTGTGTCCGTGAGGGTGTTTCTGGAAGAAATTTGAGTTTTAATTATTAAACTGAGTGGAACTCATTGCTCTCCCCAATGAGGGAAGACATCCTTAAATCCCTAGAGGTCCCAAATGGAACAAAATGGGAAGAAGGAAGGGTTCATTCTCTTCCTGCCTGCCTGCTTGATCTGGGACATTGGTCTCCTAATGCCCTGGGACTGGAACTTTAGTCACCTGCTCCCATGGTCCTTAGGTCCTTAGACTAGATGAAATTACACCACTGGCTCTCCTGGGTCTCAGCTTACAGACGGCAAATGGTGGGACTTCTCAACCTCTTAAAATGGCAGGGGGAGGGAAAGACAGTCATGTGAAGCCTGGCCTGGCCACAGGCACATTGCGAGTCAATGCTGTTAGCTTTCACCAGTATTTTGCAGTGTTTTTATTTGGTTGCTATTTTCATTAGTATTTATTCCTAATAATTATCCCTAAAGTGTTTCAAAGAGAAAGCAGACAGAGGAGAAGAGGTACACTGTACCCCCAGCGAGGTGAGCGCATGCTCAGGTGACAGAAGGAGTGTCTGATGGTGTCTGCGGTGCACTTTCCTCCTCTCCTATCCACTTTTCACTCCACAGACAGGGACACGAAGCCTGAGGCTGATGAGGAATCTTACCTCAGTCACCAAAAATCTTGAATAAGGAAGCAAGAATTTGAATCTATGCCTCCAAAACCCCAGCCTCTTTTCCATCGTAATGGTTTTCAGTCAAACTTTTACTAAAGAAAGACAATAGAGAGTAGAACAGTCTCATTTGAGACTTTGTGAAAGCCTGATTTGCCATGTAGTCAACATTTCCATGATGGTTAACTGAGAAGAGAGACAAACAAACAAAAATCACATAAAATAGCATATGTCCTACAATGTCATGTAAAATTAGGGAATACTTTTACAGAAAAAGGGAATATTGCCATAAAAGTAATATACCAATGTTTACCATGTACTCAAGGATTAAAATTAAGAAATATGTCTTCAGAATTCTGAAACTAACCATTTTAAAAATCATTTGAAAACTGCCACTGACATTAAGTCTGGCTACTCCTTTTCAGAGAGGGAAGCTCAGTGTCCGCGAAGCCTCTCCACACTGCCCGTTGCGTGGACGGTGAGTTTGGGCTAATTATACTCTTCTGGACTCATTGTCCATGAGCTGCATCCCAAAGGCTGGAATACAAAAGAGGTTTGTTTACATACAAGAGCAATGGCATCAAAAGTAAAAAGAACAATGTCCAAACAACAGGAATAAAATAAATATTGGATTTCTAACTGGCAACTGCACAACCCAGACAGAAGCATGGGTGAGGGTGTGAGTCACCAGCACCAGAACAAAGCTTTGGTTCTGCCTTCTCCACTCCAACCAGACGGGCAGTGCCACAGGTTTCCACAGATACTGCTCCAGCTGTGCTGCAATCCATTCCTCTCCCTCCCTCCTACCGCACTATCTTCTGGACACCTGGATCATCTACAAAACACTGAGTATGATGGTGGTCTCATTATTTTGCACTAAACACCCAAGTGGCAGAATACTTTTAAGTCGTCTCTTCCTCATCTAAGAAATAGAGGAATGATGACTGAATTTGATCTGTGGTGCACTAATGGTGGAGGAAAGAGATAACCCGGTATGCCTGAACCCCTTATTATTAGAACTAGGAGCACAGTGCACAAATTCATGCACCTTGAAAGGAACTGGAAGCTGTGAGGCTGCAGTGGGCACAAGGGCCGGTCTCAGCCCATCCTCCATGCCCCCACTCAGCTCCTCCTGCTGTAGCTCCTGATCCCCTGCCTGCTGGTCCCCTGTCTGTCTGCTGGCAGCCCTGCTCCCACCACTACCACTCCCATGCACACTGACAGCTACGGCCCAAGTGGTGCTGTTGCCCTGATGTACCCCTCAGGAGCAGGAGGGAGGTGGAGAAGCCCTTAGGGACAATTGGGGCTGGCACCAAGCACTGCTAACAGGTGCAAGTGGAAGCTCTGGTGCCAGCTGTGGGTGCGAGTGGGGCTGGTGCTGGCAGCAAGTATGATCACCCAGTGGGACTGTGGTGTGCAGAAGCAAATAATTTTTAGTAACCACCAAAGGCTCAGGTAGCAACTGGTTGTTTGGTTGTTCCACAGTTCAGTCTATTTGCATGTTAGGATTTTATATATGTAGATGCCCTAGTAACAAAGAAACACACACTCTTTGTTACTACAATATAAACGGAAATATGTGGCAATGGAAGATTTTTGTTGTTGTTGCTTTTTTTTTTTAAGTGTTTCAAAGGATCAAAGTCCTCTGGTTGACCGAAAGGAATTTTCAGCAGTGTTTGTTTATATAATTTGGGGAGGTCTGAGTAATAGGCATTCTTAATCATGTGCTAAAGCACCACGCCTAAGGCATGGTTGGAGACAGCTCTAAACTCCTCCTTTTAGGTTTTACTGCTGAAACCATCTTGATTACACCACGTTTACTCATAATGTTTCACTTGCCCTTTTTGGTGGCCTGGACTGTGTCTCTCCCAAAATCGTATATTCAAGTGCTAACACCATGACTGTATTTGGAAAGAGTGTTTTTAAACATGCAATTAAATTAAAATGTGGTTTTTAGGGTGGCCCTAATCCAGGCTGACAGGTATCCTTTTCAGAAGAAGAAATTAGAAAACAGACACACAGAGGGACAGCCGTGTGAGGACATGTGGAGAAGATAGCCATCCAGTCAAGGAGAGAGGCTGCAGAGAAAACCACTCCTGTGACACCATGACTTGGTCCTCTAGACACTAGGACAGTGAGAAAGTATGTTCCTATTTTCAAGCCACCAGTCTGTGGTGCTTTGTCGTGATGGTCCTAGCAAACTGTTCCCTTCTTTTTAGCAACCCCTATAGGAGAATTCCTAAAGCGAACGCTCACTGGATGCTCACCACATGATAAGAACACCACACCGCGGTCCTGGTGCCTCCGTGTTCACATCTGTCAACAGGGATATTAGGCATGATGCTCGGTGGTGGTGAGGCCTGAATAGAATAAGCTACCTGAGCTGCTGGGTCCTGCAAGGTATTTTTATCCCCATTTTACAGATGGCAGCACCAAGGCCCAGATCCTACTGACAAAGCCAACAAGAAAACTGAGGGTCTCCCCAAATAGAGAAATAATAGACTCTCTTAAATAATTAAGCAACAACTCAGTTAAATAAGGTGGCCACTGAGCCTATAGGAAGCTAGGGATGGGGACATGAAGACTTAACCACCTGCTCAGAACTCAGGCCCACCCAGGGCTGGGTGGGTACCCGATGGAAGTCCGACTCCAGAGCCCCTGAGCTGAACCATCACAGCTCAGCACCATTCCTTCCCAGACCTGTCAGCACGGTGAGCCTTGGCTAGCCAGAATCCGGAGGACGCAGTGTGTGAGAATTTATAAGGTGATGTTTAAAACATGAACCAAAGGCTAATTCTTCCTATAACACTTTAAGTGGAACTTTCCCAACATTTGGAGCCTTCCCAGAGAAGCAGAACCAAACGGTGTTTTCAGCCTGAGGCAGAGTAACCTCCATTTTATAAAACTGCTGTTTGAAATTCTCTGCTATTAGATGGTCCCTTATTCTGTCAGTCAGCTCTGCTATTTTTAGATGGTTCCTTGCCTTGTAAATTAACTTTGCTTTTTAGCTTCTACAGTAATAAAAGGGAAGATAAGCTTAGCTGTCTGACCTTGTAGGCTAGTCATCTAATGTAAGGAACCGGTACTCCCATGCTCTCATCCAGGTGTTTTTCTAGTTAACTCAATAGAACTGTGTTGTACTCGAGGATGCAGGCTTCCTGCGAGATATCTACTAAGCATATATAGGGCTCTTTTATAAAAAGAAAATTTCCTCCTTGTTGCTTTGCTCAGAATTTGAGAGACATATTCCTCTGAGCCCGCCAGCATAATAACACAGTGTAACTCAATTTCTCTAAGCATTGCTTGGTTTTCTCTGGTTTTCTATAACAAGAGGAGAGTCTAAATCATTGGACAGTGTCTACACAAGCAAAACTGATGTTGAGCAATGCAAGCTCCATTACTTCTACATTTTGGATATTGACATAATACATAGCAAGTACCCAATTCAGTTAAACAAAAATAATGTTGGGTCAGTTTTTTATAGAGATTTGATAGTGGTATGACTTCAATCACAAAAGGCTTCAAACAATGCCCGAGCCAAGACCCTGCGTAGCAGGAGGTGTTCTCACCCTCAGCCAATGACTCCTAATTCAGCGGGAAGCAACAGCTTAGGTCAAAAAGACTTGGACATCCTGAGTGTGGGGAAAATGCCACCCGTGGCTGACCTTATCTCTCACATGCCTCCTGCTCCCAGCACCCCAGAGCCTGTTGAAACTTGCAAGGCTGTGATAAGAACAGTGGAACCAGGACTGCACAGTAACTGCTTGGTTGGGGAGGTGTGTAGTTAATTATTATGGTTTTCTTCACCCTTTCAGAGTTTACAAACTCTGCCTCAAGGTCAGGGCATGATTTTTCTATACTTTTAACAGGTCATTTATTTTAAAAAAATTAGGGTGAGAGAAATAGCTATGTTGCTCTACGGGAAAACCAACAGCCCAGATTGAAGAAATAGGAAATGGCAAAAATGTTTGTTTTTCTTTAAAAATGTATTCCTTTTTTACCCTAAGCTGCATGTTTGTGATTATTCTGACATGCCAGGTGCTCTGCTGGGAAGGGTGCAGATGTGTCTTCTTTAGTGCTCACAATACTCCCATGAAGTAGATATTTTATTACCACCCCCCTTTCATACAGGGGCAGACTGAAATGTCACAACCTCCACAGGGTCACGGGACCACTGAGCCCGAGCTGGGATTGAATTCAAATATCATCCTAACTACTGTGTGATATTGCAACCAAATGGCACTTTTAAGGTGGATTAACTCAGAAAGCAAGATGAAGATTTTAGTTCTTCCCCTACTATTTTGTTCAAAAGATGATTTAAAAAAAAAAAAACTACACTGCATTAGATATTTATTTCCTTGTCACTTTCTTTGCTTCTGTCAAGAGTATCATGAAGTAAGAAGTTACATTTCAAAAGACAAAACTAAAACCTCAAGTGACTATTTTGATCCCAATTCTATTCCTTCTGCAGGGACTCCTGCATAATTAAGAGCGAGAGAGAGAGAGAGAGAGAGAGAGAGAGAGAGAGAGAGAGAGCCCCCGCACCCCTTCTTCAAAGCTCTTTTGAACCAATAGCTTTTTGATGACAAGCTGATAGGATGACAGCTTTCTGCTTGCACAGGAGTCCTGCTAGTATTTAAAATTCTAAAATTCAAATGATCAAAGTAGAAATACCATAGAATATATAAATGCCACTTTTTTAGTCCCCCTTGGAAATGATCAGCTGTTTAAATACTGGTAAATGGAGCTTTTATCTCTTCTCTTCCCCAGAATCTCTCCAAAAAAAGTGTACCAATATCTTCTGCCTGTCTCACCACACACACACACACACACACACACACACACACACATCCCATTCTTGGAGAGAAAATAATGCACTTGACCTGCATTGCTTTCAGCTTTCTATACAACTTAATGTATGTTCCTTTTCCTATGTAATCAAGGCCAATCAATACGCCTCGCTGTCAACACCACAGCCCAAATAATCAAGCAGCTGCTGGTCAATAAAGAAACAATATGCAAAGTACATATATATCCTTATGAATTTACGTACGTACAGCTGGAAGTTCTTAGATAGTCCTGTGAATTTCAGATTCAGTCATATTGCCCCCAAGAAAGTGAAATATTCATGAATAGTTTCTTATGCCAGTTTATACCATTTACTTCCAATACAGACATGTACTTAATAAACATTTTATGTAACTTAAAAAGAATTTTCATAAGAAAGTGAAACAAAGCACCATATATAGAAAAATTAAAGAAAAATATTCTCTTTTAAAGGGTACCTTTTTTAAAAAGTTCAATTATAACCATTAAAATACCTATTTGAGACATCTGAATCTGAAACAGAGAAACAGATAAATCCCTATAAGTTTCACAGAAATATTTCATATTACCAGATCACTATCAGTTTGGAAAGAATTGTTGTTTTACCAGCTTTCCATGAATCCGAAATGATCCCTGAGGGATAAATGCATAATAAAAGCCAAACTAAAGCTGCCTATTTCCCATGTGCAACCTTGACCATCTATGACCCGTTTCTGTCACGGAATCCTGAAGAGAGAGTTAGAGCATCAGTGGAGGTGGCCAGGAAGCAGAGGGTAAAGAGAAAGGATGTGCCATTGCTCAACCCAGTCCAAGGAGGGATGAAACCACACTGCCCTGTGAGGTCTTCCGGACTGAACAGTGACCCGCATGGAGCGAATACAGACCCGTGGCAGTGTCCGACCAGGAAAAACAGGCATCGCAGACAAGAGGCAGACTATGCTTATGCCTTTTCACTGGAGTTGATGATAAGCTAAGGCGCATGTGCATTGTAAACATTCTGGATATACCAGCCTTTTAACACATTCTGGGCACAAAAGACACAGAGCAATGGAAGTAAAAATCTGGAGAAAGTATTGGTTTTTTTTAAAGTTTGAAACATCATGAACTTTACTTATGTTAGTGTAGGGCTAATATTATAACTAAAAACTTAACATTGTCAATGTAGAAATGCCATAGTATAACAAAATCAACCCTTGCAGTTCCAAAGTGATCCAATATATCTCAGTAGCACAGCATGTAAAAACTGCCAACACTTACTGCTTTGGGACAAATATAATACACTGTAAATCAAGTAAAGTAACAACTATAAGAACTGCTCTTGTGATTCTCCACCGCTAGGCTCACCTCTGCCCACGGAAGTTCCTATGCAGTGAAAGCCCGTGTTCTGGAACACGTGTCGCACCCTGGCCACTGCAGCAAAGCGCCTGGAGCTCTGATCTGCCCCAACTTATGTTATGGAAACAAAGCAAACTTAGATTCACTGGGTTGGGATAAAATGTGTCCCTGTCAGAGCAATAGCAGGACTGTAACTGTCTTTCCGTAAGAGGGGGTTAGAAGGCCTTAGTTATGGGAGTTTCAGTGCTCCGTCAGTAATTGCAATGGACATACGCTTTCAGAGTGGGAGAATCAAATTAAAAGAAAGCAGCTCTGGAACATGCACTGGTGGTAGAACCCCGATGTCTCTCCAGTAATGAATCTGCCAAAAAGTAATAATATTTTAGTGAAAGGCGTGATTGGATAAGTCACGCTATTTATTAACTATTACCCTAAAATATCACTTTTGTCTTATTATTCAGAATGGTTAGAGGCCAGCGGGGATGCCTGACACAAGGCATTAAAGAGGATGATGTCTTTTCAGGGTCGGGAGGACCCGGGCGGCCGCTCCGCGGGGTTGGAGCTCACGGACACCCCAGGCCAGGGCTCAGCCCCTCCCCCCAACCAGAGGGGCCTCGTCGTCGCTGAGACCAGCCAGCTCTTGCTTGGTCCTTCCCCGTGGTCTGAACAAGAGCTGGTCTTTGATGTCTGAACTTGCTCTGTGAAACTTTCAGAAAGACACACGCTGGAGAAGCCTGCTGGCAGCCAGGAAGAGCAGGCTGTCAGAGTGGATGGAAAAGGCCTCCGAGCCCTATCTGGAGGTCCCTGGCGTTGTCCTGGAAGCAACGCTTCCAGGTCCCATTGAAGGGAATGCCTAGCTTCGCCATAGCTTCCCGGAGGATGTGCGAGGCAAAGATCGCCAGGGCGAGCTCAGGCGCCCCGGGGCTGGCTCCCAGGCCTGCGCGAGGCGGGGCAGACCTGAGTGCAGGGCCTGAGCCGAAGCAGTGTGGGCGCTGAGGGCACCCAGGTCCTCACAGGGAAGGAGGCCCAAGGGGGTGGGGAGCGAGGCAAGTGAGGGCCAGGGGATCCTGCCAGGACCTGGCCCCAAGCCCCGGGGCAGTGTGTGCTCCCGGCACCCAGGGAGTGGCAGCCCACTGAGAAGGCCCTCGGCCCAGGAGGGGCCCACTCGGGCCATTTCTGCGGCCTCTTTGTGGACCACACATTCTAGAATCCGGGGCTGGTCGGGTTGTCAGGCTGAGCCATGCGGGCTACAAAGAGGCAAAGGAAGCCCTTGGCGGGGCGCGGGCAAGGCAGAGAGGAGTCCCTTGCCGGGCTCTGCCCCGCGGGGACACAGCCTGGGCGCCCCTCCCCGTGGAGCAGGCCCGGCCACCACCGCTGGCTCCCTCCGGAGGCCTCTGCTCAGGGTCTGGCCACGTGTCACCAAAGCCCTGGCGATGCAGCCAGCACTCTTGGGCCCCTACATCGTGTTTAATAGCGTTCTGTCCTTTCGGTTTGATTTCATTCCTACTGATCACAACTTATAAGATTGCCCAGAGCTCTGTTCTCTAAGCCCCTGCCTCTATAAGATGCCAGATTTCATCAAATAGAACTTTACTTAGTCAGACTGTGCTTATAGGATGCCAGTGCAGTATCCAACACAGTGAAAACCTAGTAAATTAACTGGTTGCATCATGCAAAACAAGCAAAATATAATCGCCCTTCTTCCCTAACACCCACTCAGTGGCGTGGCATAGCACTGAGTTGCCTGATTTAGGTGTTTGAGAACACATCCTGTGTCAATATTAGAGACCCCCCCAAACATTTTTTTTGCAGCAAAGACCCAACTTGTTATGTTATCCTGTGATGAAATATATCCACTTGGTGCACTCCCTGTCTAAGAGTGACTTGATTAAGAATTTCACCCTCACCCCAATTTTGCTTTTTTAAAGGGCAGCAATTGCAAAAGCTACAGAACAGTTAATAGCAACAGAAATAAGGCAGCCACAGCCAGCTCTTGGTCTGCTGGGCCCAGTAAAAATGAAAGCATGGAGCCCCGGTTCTGTGGAGCTGTCCGGTGGGTTTTGTTGGTGTTCAATGCTGCGATGCCTCTGGCATGGTGACGCTGCCCAGATGAGGGCCACAACCTGCGGGCTCTTGCATGAAGAAAGGGAACCCGGAGCCTCCTGCAAAGCCAGGTGGCAAGCTGCAGACACATCCATACACCTCCCCTCTTCCCTTACAAAATACAGATTCAAAGATAAGCTATTTAGAAATTCAGGTGGTGATCACAGAGCATTAAACCCCTTCTCAGCACAGCGCCCACGGAGGCTGGGCTGGAGCTGGCCCCCACGGAGTACTAACCAATGCACTGCGGACAGGACTGCCGCTGCAGCCAGCCTGATGGCCTGTTATGGGTAATGTATGACATGCATTCGTTAGACTTTCAAAACGCTGCAAGTAGTGGCTAGTAGGAAACAATTTCAGACATCCATGTTGTGTTAGAGCAGCGATTTTAAACCTTTTACATTTCATGACACACACAAGCTAATTACTAAAATTCTGTAGCACACAAAAAAATACATTATTTTGCCAGTCTGAGTGGCTACTCTTGTATTGGTTGTTTATTTGACAATTTAAAGGAAAACAGATCAGTGCCCCTACCTAATAGTCAGGTATTACATGTTTTAAAAATTCTCAGGGAACACCAATTGAAAATCACTGTTCCAGAGCAATGCTGTTCAGCATGGACAAATGAGGCTATTTTGTTTATTGAAAAGGGAAGGAGGAATGCAAAATATTATTTTTAAATATTGATTAAATTTGAAATTATCACATTTGGGATATGAGCTAAATTAAATATATTACTAAAATTAATCATTCTGTTTCTTTTAAATACTTTCAAGTAGTTAATTTAAAAATTTAGGGAGAAAAAAAAAAGGCAGCCTAATAGACAGACATATCCTGAGCCTTATCCCAGAGCAGATGGGAGGAGTATCTAAATCAAATAACATCCACCAAGAATTGGCACAGTAGACACAGCTGGTGAGACAATTCAAAGCCACAAAGGGCAGATGATGTCTGGAGAATGGTAGAATCAGGGGTCTGGGTTGGAGAGAGTCATGAGACCCCCAAGCATAGAGGGTCAGAAGGAAGCTGCACGGTACCAAGTCCACGTCCCTTGGGGACAGGCGTAACATCTGACTGTAGAAAGGAAGTCCACGGGGCTGCTGGTGGCAGGGTATTCTAGATCTAAGTCCACATCCACGAGCGGCTGAGCCCAGAGGGGTGGCCTGAAGAGCTGCCCAACCAGCACAGTGTCAGGGGGAGAGAAAGTAACATCCATGTGGTTGTTTTGCTTCTATTTGCTCTTTGCTTTCATTTGATAAACCCAGTTCATAGGACCTTTCTAATACAAACACACACCTGGGCCTGAGGTACAGGTGGAGGTGCAGACTTGTGGAGTCAGGGGAGAGGCTGTGGGTGAGAGCAGGTCAGAGAGAGGTGCCCAGGAATCCAGCACTTAGTCATTCTAGATCCTCCAAGCCTAAAAATTTTTCAGGTAAATGGAAATGATAAAAAAGCTGGGGTTAGCTATACTTATATCTGACAAATTAGACCTCAAAGTGAAGGCCATAACAAGAGATAAGGAAGGCCACTTCATAATAATAAAGGGAGCAATTCAACAAGAGAAAGTAACCCTGGTAAACATATATGCACCCAATGCAGGGGCACCCAAATAAAAACCTTTGAAAGATATCAAGGGAGAGATCAACAGCAATACAATCATAGCAGGGGATTTTAATACCCCACTGACACCCCTGGATAAACCCTATAAACAAAAAGTCAGCAAAGAAACAGCAATCCTAAATGACTCACTAGATCAGATGGAATTGTTTGACATCTTTAGAACATTTCACTCCAAAGCTACAGAATATACATTCTTCTCAAGTGCACCCAGGACATTTTCAAAAATAGACCACATGTTGGGAAACAAGCAAAGTCTATTCAAATTCAAGAAGATAGAAATCATATCAAGCATCTTCTCAGATCATAATGGCATAAAATTAGAATTCAATTACAGTAAAAACAATTTTAAAAAATCAAGCACTTAGAGACTAAATAGCATACTATTAAACAATGATTGGGTTACCAAAGAGATCAAAGAAGTAATAGAAAAGTATCCTGGAAACAAATGACAATGAAAACACAACAACTCAAAATGTATGGGACACAGTGAAAGCAGTCCTGAGAAGGAAGTTCATAGTTCTACAGGCCTACCTCAAAAAAACAAACAAACAAAAAACAGTAATAAATTATTTAACCCTACAATTTAAAGAATTAGAAGGAGAACAAGAAAAGCCTAAAGTAAGCAGCAAAAGGAGATAATAATGATCAAAACAGAAATAAATGGCATATATATATCCATAAATCCAAGAGCTGTTTCTTTGAAAAGATAAACAAGATTGATTAATCTCTAGCCAGGCCACCAAGAAACAAAGAGAAAGAACCTCTAGCCAGGCTACCAAGAAACAAAAAGAGAGAACCCAAATAAACAAAACCAGAAATGAAAGAGGTAAAGTAAAAACCAACCTTACAGACATACAAAGGATTGTAAAAAAATAAAAATAAAAAGTACTATGAACAACTCTACTCCAACAAACTAGACAACATAGACAAAATTGACATATTCCTAGAAAAATACAAGATTCCAAAACTCAGTCAGGAGGAATAAAAAACCCTGAATAGGCTGATAACTACTGATGAAATTGAAACAGTAATCAAAAAACTTCCAGAATACAAAAGCCCTGATCAGATGGCTTCACAAGGGAGTTTTACCAAACATTCAAAGAAGAATTAAAACCTATTCTTCTCAGAGTATTCCCAAAAATTCAAGAGGAAGGCACACTTCCAAGCTCTTTCTATGAAGCTTGCATTACCCTAATCCCAAAACCAGATAAAGACACCACAAAGAAAGAGAGTTACAGGTCAATATCCCTGATGAACATAGATGCTAAAATCTTCAACAAAATCCTAGCAAAACAGATCCAGCATTAAATTAGAAAGATCACACACCATGACCAAGTCGAATTTATTCCAGGGATGCAATATTGGTATAATATCCACAAATCAGTTAACATTATACTTCACCTAAACAAATTGAAAGACAGAAACCACACAATCATATCAATTGATGCAGAAAAAGCATTTGACAAAATCCAACACTTTTTTTTTTAGAAAACCTCTCAGCAAAATGGGAATAGGGGGGATCATAATAAAAGCTTTATATGACAAACCTATAGTCAACATCATACTCAATAGACAAAAACTAAAACCATTTCCCCTAATAACAGGAGCAAGACAGGGATGCCCACACTCACCATTCCTGTTCAATATAATACTAGAAGCGCTAGCCATAGAGATCAGACAAGAAGAAGAAATAAATGGCATCCAAATTGGAAAAGAATAAGTAAAACTGCCATTATTTGCAGATGACATGATATTGTACATGAAAAATTCTAAACATTGCATGAAAAAACTTCTAGACTTAATAAATGAATTTGGCAATGTAGTAGGATACAAAATTAACATCCGGAAATCTCTGGCTTTTTTTATACACCAATAATGAACTCACAGAAAGAGAAACTGAAAAAAACAAAACAAAACAATATCATTTATAATTCCTACAACAAAAATGTAAGATACCTAGGAATAAACTTAACTAAGGAGGTAAAAGACCTATACTCATAAAACAAACTACAGGGCATTGAAAAAAAGAGATAGAGGAAGACATAAACAATTGGAAGAATATACCATGTTCATGGTTTGGTAGAATCAGCATCATTAAAATATCCATACTACCCAAAGCAATCTATTGATCCAATGCAATCTCCATTAAAATGCCAGAATCATATTTCATAGACCTAGAACAAAATCTCCAAAAATTTATATGAAGTAAAAAAATGACCTGAAGAGCCATAGCAATCCTGAAAAAGAAGAACAAAGTTGGAGGGATCACAATACCAGATATCAAGCTGTATTGCAAAGCCACTGTTCTCAAGACAGCCTGGTACTGGTATAAGAATAGACATATAGACCAATGGAACAGAACAGCGAGCCCATAAATAGACCCAAGCTCAATTAATATTTGACAAAAGAGGAAAGACCATACAATGGAGTCAAGATAGTTTCTTCAATAAGTGGTGCTAGGAAATTTGGTCAGATACGTGTAAAAAAAGAAAAAGAAAGAAAGAAAGAAAGAGAAAGAAAGAAAGAAAGAAAGAAAGAAAGAAAGAAAGAAAGAAGAAAGAAAGAAAGAAAGAAAGAAGGAAAGAAAGAAAGAAAGAAAGAGAAATAAAGAAGAAAGAAAGAAGAAAGTAAGAAAGAAAGAAGAAAGAAAGAAAGAAAGAAAGAAAGAAAGAAAGAAAGAAAGAAGAAAAAGAAAATAGTCCATGAACTTACACCATACACAAAAATAAACTCAAAATGGATAAAGGACTTAAGTATAAGATGGGAAACCATAAAAATCTTAGAGGAATCCATAGGCAGAAAAATATCAAACATATGTCCTAGCAATATATTTACTGATATAGCTCCTCAGACAATAGAAACTAAGGAGAAAATAAACAAATGGGACTACATCAAAATAAAGTCTTCTGTACAGCATAAGATACCATCAATAAAACAACAAGAAAGCCTACTGTATGGGAGAACATATTTGCCAATGTTATATCTGATAAGGGTTTAATCTACAAAATTTGCAGGGAACTCATACAACTTAACAAAATGATGATAAACAATCCAATCAAAAAATGGGCAAGGGGCTAAAGAGATACTTTGCAAAAGAGGACCTACAGAATGCCAAGAGCCATATGAAAACCTACTCAAAATCACTAATCATCCAAAAGATGCAAATCAAAATGATAATGATGTATCATCTCATACCTGTCAGAATGACTATCATCAACAAGTCAACAAGTGACAAAGTGCTGAATGCAGACTGGTGCTGCCACAGTGAAAAACAGTATAGAGTTTCCTCAAAAAATTAAAAATGGAACTCCAATTTGACCCAATAAACCCAGTTCTAGGAATATATTCCAAGAAATCAGAAACACCAATCAAAAAAAGGAATATATAATGGAATACCACGCTGCTGTAAAAAAGAAGGAACTCTTACCATTTGGAATAGCATGGATGGACCTGGAGAGCATTATGCTAAGGGAAATAAGCCAGTTGGAGAAAGATAAATATCACATGATCTCATGCATTTGTGTAATATAATGAACAACATAAACTGATGAACAAAAATGAAGCCAGAGTTTTTGAAGCATTGAACAGATCATCCAATCTAAGAAGGAAGGCAGAGGGAAGGAGATCCCCTGGGGGTGAAAGATAAATCAAAGGACTTGTATGCATGCACAGGAGCAAAACCAATGGACACAGACAGTAGGGGGGTGAGAGCTTGGGGCAGTGAGAAAGAAGTCGATGGGAGTAAAAGGATTCTTATGTAATACTTTAAACAATAAATAATTTAAATTTTAAATAATTTTGAATTACATATGTGGAGCACATTTATTTGTTTGTTTGTTTGTTTGTTTACTTAGTTATTTACTAGTGGCCCAGTGCACAAAATTCATGCAAGGGGCAGGAGGGAGGTCCCCCTCAGCCCAGCCTGCACCCTCTCCAATCCAGGACCCTTCAGGGGATGTCCAACTACCTGTTTAGGCATGATAGATCAGGCCTAAACTGATCATTGGACTCCCTCTTACAATCTGGGACCACTGGCTCCTAACTGCTCACCTGCCTATCTGCCTGATCACACCTAACTGCCCCCCACCACTGCTGCCTGGTCACCCCCAACTGTCTCCCTTACAGGTGTAGTAACCCCCAACTTCTACCCCTGCTGGCCTGGTCACACCCAACTCCTACCCTCCCCCCGCACCCCGCCAACTTGGTCACCCCTTAGTGCCCGCCACTGGCCTGGTTACCCCTTACTGCATCCCCTGCCAGCCTAGTCACCCCACACAGCTTACATTTTGGTCATTTGGTCGCTCCTCACTAACCTCCTGTGAGAATGGTCATCCCACAAAGCCTGTTCAGTCATTTGTTTGGTTGTTTCGGATGTGAAGGTCGCTTAGCCTTTTATATTTATAGATTGATTTATTTATTTATTTCATGTAAGACACATTCTGGTGTTATTATCCCCAGTATACATCCCAAGAATGGCACCATCATTCCTATTCTCTGTCACTCTCATATCTTCTTTTGATTGTCTAAGATTTCCCTGTTTGTTCTTGAAGGACTAAATAAACATGTTTCAAATATAACAGAAAGAAACTTGGTCAAATTCAGGTGACGGTGACCTGGAGTATGGTTCTTACAATTACCCTGAGATGACCTGAGCTCTCCTTTTCTGTTAAAAAAAAAAAAAAGAGAGAGAGCCCTAGTCAGTTTGTCTCAGTGGATAGAGTGTCAGCCTGCAGACTGAAAGATCCCAGTTTCTATTCCTATCAAGGGCACATGCCTGGGCATGTGTAGGGGGCGTGCAGGAGGCAGCAGATCAATAATTCTCTCTCTTCATTGATATTTCTATCTTTGTCTTTGAAATCAATAATATATATATATAATATATAATATATAATATATATAATATATATAATATATATAATATATAATATATATATTTATCTGAAATCAATTATATATATAAAATATTTTTTAAAAGAAAAAGAACTGGAACAGGTCACCAGAAGCCTCCTGCAGTCCTGACTCTTTGGTGTCTTCAAGTCTGGAACCAGGAAAATCCTGTGACTTTGATACTGGAAGACTCTCACCTGCCCCACAATCTCCAAGAATGACTCAGCTTGAAGACTATGAGGTAGTATATGAATTAAAATCACCCCTACAATTGGCTATCAATTAGCATGGGCCAAGGTTTTTACCAAGGAAGCCTGGCAATCTGGGAAAGAAGGCATTCTGTCTCCAGACTGTGTTCAACTCCTGGCTGCAACATGGGCTCCCACTGGAGTTGGCAACTGCCAACCTGCCCTGCGCATCCAGACTTGCCAGCCCACAGTCCAGACCCTGACTCTGCTTCTCGGAGCCCCCACCAATACAGTTGAGAGGGTTTATGGAAATGGGCCAGTACCTGCTTCTCTTCTAAAATAGGTGTGTTGATCCTCAAACAATCCTGACATGTATTTTCTAATGTACATACTAGTGCTACTGTATTTGCCGGCGTATAAGAGACTGGGCGTATAAGACGACCCCCTAACATTTCCACTCAAAATACAGAGTTTGTTATATACTCACCGTATAAGACTACCCCCCACTTGGAGGCATATTTTTCAGGGCCAAAAAATCGTCTTATACGCCGGCAAATACAGTAATTTAATTTTGTGTTATATAACACACTAGGGACCCAGTGCACAAACTTTGTGCATGGGGGGTAAATCCCTCAGCCCAACCTGCACCCTCTCCAATCTGAGATCCCTTAGGAGATGTCCTACTGACAGTTTAGGCCTGCTCCCCATGGTTCTCTGCTCTCTGCGGACCTGCCTGCTTGATGCCGCCGAAAGCCCTGGTGTCTGCTCTCTGCCAGGGACTGCTTGCCCCTTGCTGCCACAGCCAGGGACAAGCAGGGCCCTGCTGTCTGTTCACTCGCTGTGGCCGTCCTCCCCCACCCTGGCCACTCGTTGCCTTGTATCCATGCACTATGCCCAAAGGCCTGCCAACTTTGCCAGGTTAATGTGCATATTCACTCCTGATTGGCTGTAGGCATCAGAAAAGTACAATTAATTTACATATTTGTCTATTATTAGCATAGATTCTTATACATTAAATTCACATTTGAGCAGCACAAACAAAACTCTGGGATTAGGAAACTAAGAAAGCCCAAGGTTTGTTCACTGTGCCCGCACACACTGAGCACTTCCAGGGACTAAGTTTGCCAATTAATCATGTATCTTGCTCATTACAAGGACACTGTTCTGTTGTCTCTGTGATACAACCATAACCCAAAGATTTGTGTACTCTCTGACACATCTAACAAGATGTGAGCTCTGTACCCACAAATGGTAGATGGACAGCATTCCTTACTGGTTGGCTTTCACCAACCTTCACCTCCACGCTTTCTTTTCATGTCTCATACCAGCAACTTTTAAAGGTTTTCAGAAACAAACCGGTAATTCCTTCTAAATGAAATAGAGTAAAGAAACCCACCTGCATCCTGGAAATATTTGCTTGATGGCACAGAATAGTTCAGTGAGTTTCTAGCTCAGTTAACAATATGCTTAAACCAAGTAATATGCACATGAAAATTATTAAAATTTTGTTTACGTGGGACTCTGATATTTGTAATAAAAAATCCTATAATTAAAATTTGACTTTAAAAAATAGAGGAGTTACAATAGAAAGCATCAAGAGTAGACTAGAAGAAGCAGAGGACCGCATCAGTGAGCTAGAAGACAAGATGGAAAAAAATACCCAATTAGAGAAGCTGCTAGAAAAAAAAATAAAAAAACAGGAAGAGAGCCTACGGGAGCTTTGGGACAATACAAAACAAAACAATATTAGAATAATAGGGGTCCCAGAAGGAAAGGAAACTGAGCAAGATATGGAAAAAGTATTTCAAGAAATAATGACAGAAAACTTTCCTGAGATAGAGAAGAAAAAACCGACACAAATCCAAGATGCTCGAAGAGTCCCCAACAAAATGAACCCCCAAAGATCAACACCCAGACACATTATAATTAAGCTGGCAAAAAACATTGACAAAACCAGAATCCTAAAAGCAGCCAGAGAGAGACAAAAAGTTACATATAAAGGAACCCCCATCAGATTAGCAACTGATTTCTCAACAGAAACTCATCAGGCCAGAAGGGAATGGGATGACATATACAAAGTCATGCAAAGGAAGGGTATGAACCCAAGAATACTGTACCCTGCAAGGCTGTCAATCAAAATTGAAGGTGTAATCAGGAGCTTCACTGACAAAAACAGACTAAAGGAATTTATCTCCAACAAACCAGCAATGCAAGATATGCTAAAGGGTCTACTGTAAAAATAAAGAAATAGGAAGCGAAGAAGGAACACAGGGGGATAGAACAAAAATGGCATCAAATACCTACCTATCAATAATTACTTTAAATGTAAATGGTTTAAATGCTCCAATCAAAAGACATAGGGTAACAGATTGGATAAGAAAGCAAAACTCATACATCTGCTGTCTACAAGAAACACATTTCAGAAAAAAAGATGCACACAGGCTGAGGGTGAAGGGATGGAAAAAGATTTTCCAGGCGAACGGAAATGAAAAAAAGGCTGGGGTAGCAATACTTATATCAGACAAATTAGATTTCAAAGTGAAGGACATAAAAAGAGATAATGAAGGCCACTTCATTATACTAAAGGGAGCAATCCAACAAGAAGAAATAACCCTGGTAAACATATATGCACCCAATGTGGGAGCACCCAAATACATAAAAAAACTGCTGGAAGACATGAAGGGAGAGATTGATTGTAATACAATCATAGTAGGAGATTTTAATACCCCACTGTCACATTTGGACAAATCACCCAAACAAAAAATCAGCAAAGAAATATCAATCCTAAATGACTCACTAGACCAGATGGAATTAATCGACATCTTCAGAACATTCCACCCCAAAGCCACAGAATACACATTCTTCTCAAGTGCACATGGGACATTTTCAAAGATAGACCACATGTTGGGACATAGGCAAAGTCTCTTCAAATTCAGGAAGATAGAAATCATATCAAGCATCTTTTCAGATCATAGTGGCATAAAACTGGAAATTAACTACAATAAAAATAATCCAAAGAAATCAAACACATGGAGACTAAACAGCATGCTATTAAACGAGGACTGGATTACTAAAGAAATCAAGGAAGAAATTAAAAACATCCTGGCAACTAATGACAATGAAGACACAACAATCCAAAATCTATGGGACACAGCAAAAGCAGTCTTGAGAGGGAAGTTCATATCTCTACAAGCCTATTGCAAAAAACTAGGAAAAAAGGTAACAGATTATCTAACTCTAAAACTCAAAGAGTTAGAAAAAGAGCAACAAGAAAAGCCCACTGTAAGCAGAAGGAAAGAAATAATAAAAATCAGAGCAGAGATAAACGACATAGAGACCAAAGAAACAATACACAAGATCAACAAAACCAAGAGCTGGTTCTTTGAACGGATAAACAAGATTGATAAACCTCTAGCCAGGCTAACCAAGAAACAAAGAGAGAGGACCCAAATAAACAAAATCAGAAATGAAAGAGGTGAAATAACAACAGACCCCACCGAAATACAAAGGATTGTTACAAAATACTATGAGCAACTCTATTCCAATAAATTGCACAACCTGGAAGAAATGGACATATTCCTAGAAAAATACAACCTTCCAAAACTTAATCAGGAAGAATCTAAAAATCTCAACAGACCAGTTACTTGGGAAGAAAATGAAACAGTCATCAAAAAGCTGCCAGCAAACAAAAGCCCAGGGCCAGATGGCTTCACAGGAGAGTTTTACCAAACATTCAAGGAAGAACTAAAACCTATCCTCCTCAGACTATTCCAAAA
The DNA here is from genome assembly GCA_963924515.1 of Vespertilio murinus. NCBI lineage: Eukaryota > Metazoa > Chordata > Mammalia > Chiroptera > Vespertilionidae > Vespertilio > Vespertilio murinus. The sequence continues at coordinate 6,484,630 of OZ004713.1, forward strand.
AATTCAAGAGGAAGGAACACTTCCAAACTCCTTTTATGAAGCCAGCATCACCCTAATACCAAAACCTGATAAAGACAACTCAATGAAAGAGAATTACAGGCCAATATCCCTCATGAACATAGATGCCAAAATACTCAACAAAATCCTAGCAAATCGGCTCCAGCAATACATCAGGAAGATCATACACCATGACCAAGTAGGTTTTATTCCAGGAATGCAAGGATGGTACAATATCCGCAAATCAATAAACGTGATACATCACATAAACAAATTGAAAGATAAAAATCATATGGTCATATCAATTGATGCAGAAAAAGCATTTGATAAAATCCAACACCCTTTCCTGATAAAAACTCTCAACAAGGTGGGAATACAAGGATCATACCTCAACATAATAAAAGCTATATATGATAAACCCACAGCCAACATCATACTCAATGGGCAAAGACTAAAGCCATTCCCTCTTAGAACAGGAACAAGACAGGGATGCCCACTCTCACCACTCCTGTTTGACATTGTACTGGAAGTACTTGCCGTTGCAATTAGACAAGAAGAGGAAATAAAAGGCATCCAAATCGGAAAAGAAGAAGTAAAGTTATCCTTATTTGCAGATGACATGATATTGTACATAAAAAACCCAAAAGACTCCATCAAAAAACTAATAGACTTAATAAATGAATTTGGCAATGAAGCTGGATAATTAACGCCAGGAAATCGATGGCATTCCTGTACACCGACAATGAATTTACAGAAACAGAGACCAAAAAAGCAATCCCATTTACCATCGCACCAAGAAAATTAAGATACCTGGGAATAAATTTAACTAAGGAGGTAAAAGACCTATATACGGAAAACTACACAACACTGAAAAAAGAAATAGAGGAAGATGTAAACAGATGGAAGAACATACCATGCTCATGGATTGGTAGAATCAACATCATCAAAATGTCCATACTTCCCAAAGCAATCTATAGGTTCAATGCACTCCCCATCAAAATACCAACGGCATATTTCACTGACCTAGAAAGAACTCTCCAAAAATTCATTTGGAACAATAAAAGACCTCGAATAGCATCAGCAATCCTGAGAAAGAAGAGTAAAGTAGGAGGGATCTCCATACCAGATTTCAAACTGTACTACAAAGCCACTGTCCTCAAAACAGCCTGGTACTGGCACAAGAACAGACATATAGATCAATGGAATAGAATAGAGAATCCAGATATCAACCCAAATCAATATGCTCAATTAATATTTGACAAAGGAGGCATGAGCATACAATGGAGTCAAGACAGTCTCTTCAGTAAATGGTGTTGGGAAAATTGGACAGATACTTGCAAAAGAATGAAACTAGAGCACCAACTTACTCCATACACAAAAATAAATTCGAAATGGTTACAGGACTTAAACATAAGACGGGAAACCATAAAAATACTAGAGGCATCCACAGGCAGCAAAATCTCAGATATATGCCAAAAGAACTTCTTCACTGAGACTGCCCCTTGGGCAATGGAAGCTAAAGAGAAAATAAACAAATGGGACTATATCAAAATAAAAAGTTTTTTCACAGCAAAAGAAACCATCAACAAAACAACAAGAAAGCCCACTGCATGGGAGAACATATTTGCAAACGATATTACTGATAAAGGTTTAATCTCCAATATCTACAAACAGCTTATTCAACTCAGTAAAAGGAAAATAAATGAGCCAATTAAAAAATGGGCAATGGAACTAAATAGAATCTTCTCAAAAGAAGACAGAAGGAAAGCCAAGAGGCACATGAAAAACTGTTCAAAGTCACTACTTATCCGAGAGATGCAAATCAAAACAACAATGCGATATCATCTCACACCTGTCAGAATGGCCAACATTAACAAATCAACAAACGACAAGTGTTGGCGAGGTTGTGGAGAAAAAGGAACCCTCGTGCACTGCTGGTGGGAATGCAGACTGGTACAACCACTGTGGAGAACAGTATGGAGTGTCCTCAAAAAACTGAAAATGGAACTCCCATTTGACCCAGTAATCCCACTACTAGGAATATATCCCAAGAAAATAGGAGCACCAATCAGAAAGGATATATGCACCCCTTTATTCATAGCAGCACAATTTACAATAGCTAGGATTTGGAAACAGCCTAGGTGCCCGTCAGCAGATGATTGGATCAGAAAACTATGGTACATCTACACAATGGAATACTATGCTGCCATAAAAAAGAAGGAATTCTCATCATTTGCAGCAACCTGGATGGAACTGGAGAATATCATGCTGAGTGAAATAAGCCAGTCAATGAAAGAGAAACACCATATGACTTCACTCATTTATGAATAATAAAGAACATTATAAACTGATGAACCATAAGTTAAATATAGCGACAGTAAAGCAACAAGCAGACTGTCTAATTACAACGGGGGGGGGGGGGGGAAATATGCGGGAAATAAGAGATCAACCGAAGGACTTGTACACATGCGTATAAGTATAACCAATGGACACAAAACTCCGGGGAGGGAGGGAATGTTTTGTTTTTTTGTTTTGTTTTGTTTTGTTTTGTTTTGTTTTTTTTGGGGGGGGCAAAAAAAAAAAAAAAAAAAAAAAATAGAGGAGTTTTTTGCCTTTCAAAATAAGTTTCAAGAAACCTTTGATAGAATCAGCTGGTTAATTATTGGACGATTTAACAATCACATGCTGTAAATCAGTTTCAGTTGAGATATTAAAATCAGATTATAACAGAAAAGTTTTGTAAATATTGTCTCCAAATGAATTTAAGAATAAATATATATTCACTAATTCATCCATAATTAGCATATATTAATAAGATAAAGCATAGCTTTAAATTCTCTTATCATTTAATAGAAAGGTAGAAATAGGAAACTGGGCCTCATTAGCTCATTTATTTAGGGTTCAGTAATACCTTATTAAAATTTGAAGTTTAAAATTGAAATTATCAGTCAAATGTCAGCAGAAATATTTATCCTGTAAATGAAGCTTCACTTAATAGAACTTTAATGTGAAGTGTGTTGCATTTCCTTTTCCTCTACAAGGAGAAAGTTAAGGGGAGAATGGAGTCTGGTGGGAATGTGAAAGTAGGATTCTCTTCTAGATCTGTGCTGACACTAGAGGTCAGCAACCTTCCAGAAATGATGTCAAATCTTCATTCACTCCCTGTAAAAATTACCATTTTTGTGTGACTGAAGAATCACAGAATTTTAGGTCAGAAAGTGGCCTTACTAATGACCTAATTTGCTGTATTTTTACACGTAAAGGGAGTGAGGTCAGTGAGGTCCAGACACATGACTGGTCTCGCAGCTATACTAGCATAGGCCTGTACTCAGGACACTGAGCTGATGAATAAAACTTAGGACCCAAGAGATTCAGAGAAATTTGGTGCTCTGGCTCAGAATTGTGGATCCTTTTGAGGGCTTATAATGTTGGAAGGAATAGGGGAAGAGAGGAGTAGTTGTAGGCTTAGAAAACCATTGCTCCTGGAGGAAGGACAGGGATGAGCAAACTAAAATGTGTGCCCACTACTTAGGGACGCCAGTTTAAAGGTTTGATGGCCTCTTCTTTCTTAACCTCCTCTCCGTGTGCGCCTGGGGCCTGGACACATGCTTCATTTCTTCCCAAATTCCAGTCAACACTTTCAGAGAGAAGGCTCTCCAATTTATAATTAATACAGCTCTTTACTTGGTTTATTTTTTAAAATAGGAATGATATTATTAACAGCCTCACAGGTTTTAATATACATTAAGTAAAATGTGCATATGGGTTTGTTCATAAGCAAAATATATTTGTCCTTATCTGTGTTATCATAATCCTATATAATAAAGAGGCAATATACAAATTGACCCTCATGTCCTCACACAATGGCCACCCCACATTGTCACAAGATGATTGTCACAAGATGGTTGTCACAAGATGGTTGCCCCCACGTCATCTGAAGATGGCCACCACAAGATAGCCACCCCCATATCATCACAAGTTGGCTGGCAGGGGAGAGCAGTGAGGGTGACTGGGCTTGCAGGAGAGGGCAGTTGGGGCAACCAGGCTGGCTGGGGAGCGATTAGGGGGAATCAGGCAGGCAGGCAAGTGAGTGGTTAGGAGGTAAAGGGAGTAAGGTTAGTGAGGTCTAGACACATGGCTGGTCTCACAACTATACTTACATAGGCCTGAACTCAGGACACTGAGCTGCTGACATCCACCGAAGGGTCCCAGATTAGAAGGGGTGCAGGCTGGGTTGAGAGACATCCCTGCAATTGCACAAATTCTGTTCAATGGGCCTCTAGTTAAAAATAATGGAACTAAAGTGAGGAGGCAATGTCCAGACACGTAGCTGCCAATTCCAGGGTCTTCCCCTCTCACTGCAACTCTTCTAGGTCTCACCATCTCCCCAGGTTGAGTCCAAGAGAGCCAGTGTCTGTGTCTCAGCATCCTGGGTCAATTCCTGGGGGTCCTTCATCCTGCCCTTCTGGCTATCAGCTACTTCTCGGCAGGTGAAGGCCCCATACTGGCATTGTTTTGTGCTTATTACAAGGTTGATTTCAATAAATGTCACCTAGAGTTATTGTTGTTGGTCGCTATGATTGTAAGTCACATCCACCTCAGTCTCACTCACAACCACCTATAGGTTTGTTACTGACAAGCAAATGGAGGTTCACAAAAGTTAAGAAATCTGACCCAAGATTTGGATGCTGGATCCACCTTTGGCAGTTATCAATCCTCCCACCATCACCAGGCCCCACACCTGGTCTATCAACACACAAGACATGTTGGTAAGGGCTCCGAAGGCTTCTCTTTGCTGAGCGTGCAAGTGACTCTGGATAAATCAAAATTAGCTAAGATGCTCAGATTGATGCTGGGTCATCATGAAGTCAAATAATTGGTTGATCATTTGTTTTAGGATGGAAGTTGTCTCTAAGACTTCAAATAACCACTTGGGATTTCATTAATAAATCACTTAATTCTATTATTTTCAGTACCACATAACCAGCAAGACTTTTGTGCAAGACTTAAAAACAAACAAACAAAAACAAAAAAACTAACCTCTGACTCTAGTCCAATTCAGATTCATAAAATATCTACTTATTCTAGAATAGGAAATGTTCTGCTCTAGCCCTAGGGTGCATTGAGAGCCTCCCACTCCATCAGGTTCAGCAGGCATAGTTCATTCGGGAGGCATTAACAGGGAGAGCCTTAGGGTTCCCTTTTCTCCACATCCTAACCAACACTTATTGTTTGTTGATTTATTGATTATAGCCATTCTGATAGGTATGAGAGGATATCTAATTGTGATTTTAATTTTCATTTCTCTGATGATTAGTGATATTGAGCATCTTTTCATATTTCTAGTGGCCATTTGTAGGTCTTAGGTCTATTGCCTAGTTGTTATTTTTTGTTTTGTTTTGTTTTTGTGTGTGTGTTTTTTTAATGTTTTATTGGTTTTTTACAGAGAGGAAGAGAGAGGTATAGACAGTCAGAAACATCAATAAGAGAGAATCATCGATCAGCTTGCGCACACACCCTACTGGGGATGTGCCCGCAACCAAGGTACATGCCCTTGATCGGAATCAAACCTGAGACCTTTCAGTCCACAGGCCAACGCTCTATCCACTGAGCCAAACCGGTTTTGGCTATTTTCTACTTTTTAATTAAGCTTGTTTTTTGGTGTTGAGTTTTACAAGCTCTTTATAAATTTTGAATATTAACCCATTATCAGATACATCATTGGCAGATATGTTCTCCCATTTAGTGGATTGTCATTTCATTCTGTTGATGACTTCCTTTGCTGTGCAAAAACGTTTTAGTTTAATGTAGGCTCATTTGTTTATTTTTTCCCTTGCCTGAGGAGATATATCAGAAAAAAATATTGCTATGAGAAATATCTGAGATTTTACTACCGTTGTTTTCTTCTGAGATTTTTTTTTATGGTTTTAAGTCTGGCATTTAAGTATTTAATCCATTTTGAGTTTATTCTTGTACATGGTTAAGAAAGTGATCTACTTTCGTTTTTTGCATGTATCTGTCCAATATCTCCAACTCCACTTATTGAATAAACCATCTTTATCCCACTGTATATTCTTGTCTCTTTTGTCAAATATTAATTGGTCATAAAAGTCTGGGTTTATTTCGAGGCTCTCTATGTGGTTCCATTGATCTGTATGTCTGTTTTATGCCAGTACCAGGCTGTTCTGATTACTGTGGCTTTGTAGTGTAGTTTGGCATCAGGCAGCATGATTCCTTCAACTTTGTTCTTCTTTCTTAAGATTGCTGTGGCTACATGGGCTCTTTTGTGGTTCCATATAAATTTTTCAAAAATTTGTTCTAGTTCTGAAAAAAAAAAAAACCATTGGTGTCTTACCAAGAATTGAATTGAATCTATAGATTACTTTGGGTAGTATGGACATTTTATTGATATTCATTCTTCCTACCTACGAGCACAGAATATGCTTTCATTTATTTGTATCATTTTCAATTCCTAATAATTTTCAAAAAGTACAGGTCTTTTACATCCTTGGTTAAATTTATTTATAAGCATTTTACTCCTTTTTATGTAATTGTAAATGGGATTGTTTTCTTAGTCTCCCTTTCAGGTAGCTTAATATACTAAGTGTCCAGTCATCTGGACCAATCAAAGCGTAATATGTTAATGATATGCTAAGGTTGCTCAACTGCTTGCTATGATGTGCACTGACCACCAAGGAGCAGATGCTCTGACCAATAGGTTAGCTTGCTGCTGAGGTTGGGCACATTGGAACTGAGTGAGATGGTCCAGACATGCCTTAGAGCCCTCCCGCAACCCCTCCCTGACTGGCCAACCTCCCAAGTCCCTCCCCAGCCCTGATCATGCAACAGTGGGGTCACTTGGCCTGGCCTGCACCCTCGTGCAATCCGGGACCCCTTGGGGGAAGTCAGAAAGCCAGTTTTGGCCCAATGGTGGAACAACAGCTCGCTATGACATTTCACTACCTGCCTGGCTTCTTACATACTAGTGTTTGAAAATGTAATGACTGATTAATTCTAATCCAATCTTTTTATTTTACACACGAGAAAGCGGAAACCAAGAAAAGTAAAGTAACCAGAGATTATAGAAAATAAATGCTCGTATTTCTGTCTTTTTGTATAGACCTCTTTCCATTGTTTGAACACAAATAATGCTTTTTGAATCACCCTGGGAAGAATGGCCACTGGAAGGATCATTCTCTCTATGCAGCTTCCCTGTGGCTTAGTCCTTTTCTACCACATCAGCTCTAGCAGAGGGCCAGGGACAGAAACCCTACCCTTCAGTTGAATTCCAGCATGATAGCTTAAGGCATCGTCTTGCTTGACTGTCCAAACCTCCCCTCCGAATGGGGGACCTAGAGAAGCTACAAACCTAATTTTTGGCAGTTTGCATCATTTTTTATTACACAGATTAAGAGACCTGCATTATATTCTCAACTCTCTATTATCCCATATCACATTAATGTGATATAATTTTAGTCTACTGGATCGCCATAAAAAAACAAAACAAACAAAAAATGAGAGATGTTAGGGCATGACAGCAGCTGTCAGAATGTTGCAAATACTTATTTGAAATGTTAGATTAAGCCAGTTTCATGTGACATTAGTGGTGGCAACTGGCCCCTGTAGAGGAAGCTCATTCATTTGCACTATGTAAACGAAGGTGTCCCTTGCAGGCTATTATGAAAGCAATGTCTCCTCTCGGAGTTAAGGAATAAAAATTCTAGGCTGGAGCGGAGCTTAGAGACCACTGCGGACCATGCTGCTGCGTTCCTCTTGGAGGGCTTGCTGTCTTCTCAGGTTCCGGCGTTGGGCTCGTGAGCCACCTTGTCAGGAACACTTGCTAAGCTTCACTGACCATAAGGGTGAACATCAGTAGTACTTTGATTTTTTTCAGTAGGTTTTTAAAAACATGTGTAAATGTAATCTAGCTGCATGTGTATTCCTTGTTTCTCTGATCGTAGACTCAGGGAAAGAGTGGAAATAATCCTGCCCTCTTCCTCTTCACCATGGCATCCATCACAGGTTCCCAAAAGCATGGGCTCCCTGATGATGATCTAGTGCAAGCCTGTCTTGTTGTGTTTTTTTTGTGTGTTTTTTTTTTTTTAACAGACGATTAAACTAGTCAACATAGAAGATTATTCAGTGGGGAAAATTATTTAGTCACATTCTTCTAAGCACACATGTCTCTTATACAGAGTAACAATCTGGCTTGTAATTTATAAAGACATAAAGGCCCCGTGCATGAAATCCATGTGCAGGTAGTGTCCCTGGACCTGGCCGGTGATCAGGGCCAGCCTCTGGGGTGACTGGTGGGGCAATTGGAGGGGGCCACCCCGCTGGCACCTGCTTTGGCTGGCCTGGGACCTGCAGGCTGGGGGCAGCTCCTGCATTGAGAGTCTGCCCCTTGGTGGTCAGTGCAGGTCATAGTGGCCAGTTGTTCTGCTGTTTGTTAGATTTGCATATTAGGCTTTTATTATATAGAACTATTGGTCTGGTGCACAAAATTCGTGCACAGGGGCCAGGTCCCTCAGCCTGGCCTGCATCCTCTCCAATCTGGGACCCCTGTGGGATAGCGCCTAAACCTGCAGTTGGACAAACCCCTCCCAATGTGGGACTACTGGCTCCTGACTGCTCACCTGCCTGCCTGCTTGATCTCCCCTAACCACTCTACCTGCTGGCCTGCTTGCCCCCAACTGAAGGCCCCCCACACCAGCTTGATCACCCCCAACTGCCCTCCCCTCCTGACCTGATCACCCATAACTGCTTCTGCCTAGGACCCACCACCATGGCTTTGTCCGGAAGGACATCTGGAAGGTCTTATTGTCTAATTAGCATATTACCCTTTTATTAATGTAGATAGGATATGACATACTGCCATAACTATAACATATGTACCAGTATTACTCTATGATAATACATACTTCGTGCAATAGGAAGGTATCTAATACATTAGATAAATATGTTGTTAGTAGGAAATACTGTATTCATAGCAATAATATACACCCTGTGACTTCTCTTCCTGATTTGGGAATGGTTCCTCAGTTCTTTGAACCTTTCCTGGCCCCTAATGTATTTTTTTTTTTTTTGTCATTCAGTGTAACTTTACTTACTGTTTATTGCACATGATTTGAGGTCTTTAATTTCTAACCACCAAAGACTCAAAGAACTATTTTTTCCATGAAGTTTAACATTAACATCAGTGAATTCGTGTATTCATGTGTTTTTATTGTAAACATCTGAATTATTCACATTGTCATTGATCCCAAACTCATAAGCATGGACCATGCACAGGCTGGCAGCAAGCCAGGAAGCCACTCTGCAAGCAAACAGACACTCTGCATAAGGAGAAAAGTCATAGCACAACATTTAATGTCCAACCTGAGTCACCTCAGAATGTTACATATAGTGACTTCTTAATTCATATAGTATCGGGAACTCAACTGCTTGGTTAGTAATGGGGTTGACCTGGTTTCAGGAGCATTATTCCTGAAATAATTAAGGAAGGGGAGGCTCAATCTTTCTTCTTGGTTTCTTGCTCCTCCCCAGCACCTTCACCTTTCTTCTTATCCTCAGCTTCTTGGGCATCTTCTCCTTCATCTTCACTTCCTTCTTTGCATCCTCAAATTCTTCCTTGGCACCTACTTCTTCCTCTCCTTCCTCTTCCTCTTCCTCTTCTTCTCCTCCTCCTTTTCAGCTTCTCCTTCAGAAGGGGGTTCAACCTTAGCTTTCTCAGCTTTTTCAGCCTCAATGGTCTCCTCCACCTCCTGGACATGGCTGGTGTATTAAGAAGGGAAGGAGTGAGTGACATCAAGTAGGAGCTAGTCTGTAACAAAGGAAGGCAGATCACCACAGACCTGGGAACTCTGGTAGTAGCCGCTGACTATGCTTCCCACGCTGGTGAAACTGAGCCGGTTCTCCTCACCTTCCAAGAGTTTTCTGTTAGCTGCAATGTCAATGTCCAAAACTATCTTCACATTGAGGAGGTCCTGGTATTCTTTTAAATATCCTGCCATTTCACTCTTTGTGGTTCTCAACTCATTTTCTAATTCGTGTCCTGCATAGCACTAACATCAGAGTTCTGCTTATCCTCCAGCTCTTGCAGCTGCTTTCCCAGCGCTTCGCTCATGCCCCAGCCTGCTTCCATCTCCGGGGTCTTGGCCTTGGGCAGTCGCTGGCCTGCACCACGTGGGTACTTTTAGCAGTGCTCTCTGCCAGTACGGTGAACCGGTTCTTCGGCATTCTGCATGTTCTTGGCAGCCAGCTTCTCATACTGGGCACAGATGTCCTTGAGCATAGCGGAGAGGTCGGACTTGGAGAACACGTCCATCTCCACGGAGATCTGAGCGTACTGGACATGCACTCTCTTCAGAAAGGCGATTTTGTCCATCAGGCTGTCGATGCACTTTTCCAGCTCAGCGCCACTGAGAGCCGCCCCATCTGCACCTTTGTGCACCTCCACCAGCCAGCCCTCTGCATCCTCACGGTCCAGCACCTCCTCCTGGTAGCTGGCCTGCAGGTTGTTCCCAGCCACTGCAGAGTCCCTGTGCCTCCTAACTGTCCACTGTCCTCTCCTCTCCAGGGACAGAGCGCAGTGGGGCTGGCACAGGCATCACATTTTTATTAAAATGTTCAACCCCGGCCTGCCCCACCGGTGTCCAAAGTGGCCTAGGGGCAGACAGCGATTCCAGAGACCCTGGCCACCCCCTCCTAAGGAGCCTGCAGGTGATGGGAGGTGCTATCCATGCCACCTGCCTGGTCCCGATCATTGACTGGACCCCACAGACAGCTTCAATGGTCTCTTCCACCTCCTGGACATGGCTGGTGTATTAAGAAGGGAATTACAAGGCTGGACAAGGCTGGTGTATTCAGATGCTGCTTGCTAGAACTGTCCAGTCCCAATGGCCACCTGCACCCCGCAGGTGATGTCAGGCACTGTCCATGCTGCCTGCCCGGTCCTGATCACCCCCTGGATCCCGCAAGCAATGTCAGGCGCTGCCTGCTGGAACTGGCAAGTCCTGATTGAAGCCTGGACTACACCGGGTGACATCAGGAGCTATCTGCCAGGCCAGCCCAGTCCCAATGGCCACCTGGACCCCACAGGTAGTGTCAGGCGCTGTCTATGCACCTTCCCGGTCCCAATCCCACCCTGGACCCCATGGGCAGTGTCAGGAGCTGCCTGCCCAGCCTGCCTTGTGGGCAATATCAGGCGCTGCCCACCAGGCCTGCTAGGTCCATGGGGGCCTGGACCCTGCAGGCTAAGTCAGGAGCTGCCTGCCCTGCCTACATATGCAAATGCACCCATCATATTAGTTGGGTTCATTTGCATATTGCTCCTGTTTTGCTGTGGACATAGCGAAGGTATGGTCAATTAGCATCTTTCTCTTTTATTAGTGTAGATGTGCAGACCCTAAAGTAAAAATTTAAGATTAGACCTTCAAACCTAAATTTAGGATATAAAGTTATCAATTTGAAATCTTTCATTTCGTAGCAATTATAAAATAAAACAATAAAGTTCCACAAAAATAAACATTGAAAGTTTTATTACAGTTGCTTGAAACTCTTGATAAATTTGTAAATAATTAGCATATTTACAAAATTGGGCTTTCTCATCCACCCTTCCTGACTACCAGGGTACCTCAAACACAAAGCTGAGTATTAATGGTGACAGGAAAACTCTGATCTCCAGGAGAAAGCTTTCACATTTCACCTTAAATGTGGTGTTGCTGTAGGCTTTTTAATGATCTTTTGCAAGTTAAGAAAGTTTTATTCTTTTGCCAGTTTGCTGAATTTTTCTAAAATTATGAATGCACATCAAATTTTATTTTTAAACTAGATGCCCGAAATTCAGGCAAGAGCAGGCCTTCCTTCTCCCCCTCTGCCAGCACCGGCTCCCTCTGGCCCTGGATTTGTCCCGAAAGACATCCAGAATGATTTCTGGTCTAATTAGCATATTATCTTTTTATTATTATAGATATCTGCATCTATGCAAATGATCATGTGATTTTTCTCCTTTATCCTGTTCATCTGATACATTACATTGATGAATTTTCTGATATTAAGTCAACTTCTCAGTCCTGGAATATACCTAACTTGTCATAATGAATTATCTTTTTTGTAATTTGCAGGATTAGATTTGATTTAGAAGTTTTATATCTATGTTCATGAATAAAAAGGACCTGAATTTTCATTTCTCATAGTGTCCTTACCAAGTTTTGATAACTAGGTTATACTGGCATCTTAAAATCAGTTCTGAAATCTTCTCTTTTCTCCTTATTATCTGTAAAAACTTATAAAATATTGGCAATATTTGTTCTTTAGATGTTTAGTAAAACCCATTCTTTTTAAAATATATTTTATTGATTTTTTACAGAGAGGAAGAGAGAAGGATAGAGAGTTAGAAACATCGATGAGAGAGAATCATTTAGCAGCTTCCTCCTGCACACCCCCCCACTAAGAATGTGCCTGCAACCAAGGTACATGACCAGAATCAAACCAGAGACCCTTGAATCTGCAAGCTGACGCTCTATCCACTGAGCCAAATTGGTCTCCGCCAAAACCCATTCTTAAGCCATTTGGATCTAGAGTTTTATTTGTGGAAAGATCTGCAGTTATTTTTTCACCTTTTTAAAGTAAAATGATTATTAAGTTTTTATACTTCTGCTTTAGTCATTTTGGTAACTTTCATTTTCCTACAAATGTAATCATTTCATAAAATTTTTCAAATTTGGCTTTTTACATTCTGCTATGATATTTTAAGAAGCATAAGTTTTTTACTGATATTTTAAGAACCATAAGATCTTAACAGTGCATTTCTGTTATTATTACTGTCTCCCCACTTTGTTCTAAATCTGTTTCAAAGTTATAAACCCTTTTAAATTAATTATTAATACTATTTCAATTCATTATCTTATTTTTGTTTTAATATATTTTATTCATTTTTTACAGAGAGGAAGGGGAAGGGATAGAGAGTTAGAAACGTCGATGAGAGAGAAACATCGATCAGCCACCTTTTGGGGATGTGCCCGCAACCAAAGTACATGCCCTTGACAGGAATCGAACCCAGGACCCTTTTATCCTCAGGCTGACGCCAAACTGGTTTCAGCATCCTATTTTTGTTTTTGCTTATTATTTTCTGATTTTTCTTTCTTCATTTTGAACTTAATTTGTTAATCTCATTTAAATCCTTGATTTAAATATTTAGTCATTTATTTTATCTCCTGGAACATAGGTATTTGTTGCTATACATTTTTATGCATGGCTTTCCTTGTATTCTGTGAGTTTGATATATATGGTAATTTTGTTATTCATTACCTAACATTAATTTTGATTCCTTTGCTTTGATACATAGATTATTCAGACTGTTTTGTTTCATTTTGTTTTGTTCTTACCTCTAAATTTATGAGGACTTTAGGGTGTTTTGTTGTTGTCATTGTTACTTTCTAGGTTATTTGCATTATGGACAATGCATTAAGTTCCCTGAGACTTGCTGTGAAAAACCCTATTACCTCCCTCCTATGATCCTCTTTGCAGTAGAATTGACAGTCCTGTTACACTGATTCAGTTGTAAACCATAAACCTGCTTTGTCCAACCAGATGTAAGTGGAAGTGACAAGAGATACTTCTGAGATCTCCCTTTCATCTGTCAAACACAGTGCCCCAGGCAGGCGCAGCTCTGCCAGCCTGAGTCATAGGAAGACCTGGAGAGTCAGAGGTCTTCTCAATGACATTTGGGGTCGTTTGTGACTGTCATCTAGACCAGTGTTTCCCAAACTTTTGACATCTGTGTACCCCTTCTATAATTATCATAACGCTGAGTACCCCCATCAAAAAAAAGGATGTATTTTAATAACAATCAAAATATATTTTTTGGTACATACACAAAATAATAATAAATGAAAAATAAAATTATTCATAATAAAATATAAATAAAAGTTATATTATAAATAACATTTATTTGCATACCGGACCATCTCACTTGACTCATGAGAACGTAGAATTAGGCGCAGCTAAGCACGGTGCAGTGCATGTCCCCACTGAACTCCGGTGCAACGCGTACCCCCACCAAACTCGTCCCGTCCCCCTGGGGGTACGCGGACCACGCTTTGGGAAACACTGATCTGGAGTGGTAAGCAGAGGCGAGGATAGGCCTCTATGACCTCTGACTGATGGAGCCCATGCCTTGGTGATGCCTTATCTTAAGAATCTGAGGACTTGCTTCCACAGAATGAAATGTAACAAATGTGATAGAAGATTAGGCTTCCCTTGTGGACCTTCTCCTGCTCCTGGCTCTCTCTGTCTCTGTGTCTCCCTTTCCAGCATTAGCAGTGCGGTTATCATGACAACGCCCAGGCGGTCTACGCAGAGATCCACATGGCAGGGCTCTGAGGCCCGCGGGCAGCTGCAGGTATGAGTCTGGAAGCCGACATGAGCCAGGCACAGAGTGAGTTAGGAAGTGGATTCTTGGGCTTTAGTTGAGACAAGATGATTACAGCTCCAGAAGATATCTGATTGCAGCCTCCTGAGATTCCCTGAGCCAGAAACATCACGCTTACCCACTCCTGGATGCCTAACCCTCAGAAAATATAAAATAATAAATGTTTGTTGGTTTAAGACACTGAGCTTTGAGGTGATAGGCTATGTAGCAATAGGTAAATAACACATAGTTTGGTACCTGGAAATGGGGTGCTTCCATAAAAAATACTTTAAGTGTGTTTGAACAGACAGTTGGGAAAAAGCTGGAAAGATTTCTAGGAACATGTTAAAAAGCATAAACTTCCTTGAGCAGACTTGTTAGTAGCACTCTCGATTTGAGGACATGGTGAGTGAGGACTTACAAGGAAATGACAGGCATATTTTCGGGAACTGGAGGAAGGGGTTTCCTAGTTACGCAGTGATGGAAAGGGTTGCAACATTATCCCCTGCGGTAATGTGAAAGTACCCTGTATGCCAAACGAACTGAGGAGATTTCCAAGCAAGTTGTTGGAGATACCAAATTCTTTTTGTTGCTTTTAGTGAAATGCAAAAGGAGAGATAAGTTGTCTGAGAAGGACTGTTAATCACAAAGAACCCAGGAATTTCTGGGTTTAAAAACCCTTACACCCTCAAGATGACATATGATGCAAAAATTAAGAAATGGCTTCCAAGCAACATTCAAACCCAGGGCACTGTCAACAAATGATGGTCTAGAAATGAAGCTGTAGGTGGGATCATAAAACCTCTCTTAAGACCTCATGAAGCTAGGGTTGGTATCCCACGGTTCTGTTTATTCCACAAAATGCCCTTTAAAAAGAGTAAGCGGCACTCCACAGGCCCTCTCCCCTGAACAGCACCTCTAAGAGAGCTTAAGGTTTCATTCCAAAGGGATATGGAGGTGTGACTTCTGTTCAATATGGTGAACCACAGTGAACTTCTAAAGTGGTCCACAAAGTTTTTTGAGAGATTTATGTTAGGATTTGGCCGAAAGAGACAGAGACAGGACAAAATGAAAAGATGCATTTGGACCCCTCCCCCTCTACTGACAGGAAACTGACTAAAAAACCACTCAGAAGCAAACAAAGTGCTACAGTTCAAAAGAGAAAGATAATTTGAGGGTGGGATAAAGATCTGTGGATGATTTTTCCCGTATCTTGAGACCTAATCGAAGAACTTCCAATATTTTCCAAACTAGATTTCAAATTTGCTGTGGACCAGTGATTTCTTTATGGCCACAATTTTCTCTATTTTTTGAACAAGAATGTCTGTAGCAATCACCCTATGTCTGTCCCACCGTTGCACGTTGGGTATGTTGGAGAGCGATAACTTCTCTCAGTTTCACAGATTTATAAGTAGAGATGAGCTCTGCTTGAGAAGTTATACTTCATTCACATCGGGACCCGATCCAAATAATGACATTCTGAATTCTGAGCCAATGTATTAATGGAAGAGGACTTTTGTGGGTCTTGAGAAGATGAAGATGTATTCTTGTTATTGTTGTTTTCTAGGTTAGAAGGTCAAGAATCACTTGGGGCCAAAGGGAAGGTTGTATTAGGCAACCTATATGATGGGTACAGAACCTATATGTGCTCTCTATCCTGGCCTCCTCATAGTTAAAAAAATATATAATTTCAACACTTTAGATGCAAAGATTACAATAAACAATATTCCATTTTGGTAGGACATATACTACTTGTCCTAAAGTTTTCAACTTTAAAAATAATTTAATAGCTCTACCTTATATATTATTGTAATTTTGCTGAGCCTATGACATATTTCTGCTTTATATGACATTCATAATAAAAGGAGAGACAATGTCATAAATGTATAATCTGGTCAAAATAATCTATACTTATACTATTCAAAGAGTGGTCTGAAGATAGCCTGGTCTGCTAGTTGGTCCAGTTCATGAGGACAAGAAGTTGAAAGCAAGCATTAGAAAACCTATTTGCTAATTTCAATTTGGCATTTCCATGACATCCAAGAGGTGGTCAGTGGCCTCCTCTGCTTGAATAGGGTTTAGATTTAGCTGGGAGTTGCTGAGTTCATGCTTGGAGTCACATGTAACACAGTGCATGCTAGCCTGGCACAGTATAGTGTCCATGAACCATTGGCGATTTTTAAAATATCTTCCACAGCAAATAACTCGAGAAGCGCTAATCATTTACTAGTGTCAGTCTATGTGCTTTACTCTCTGATTGGTCACCCTAGCAGTGGCTGAACCATGGCTGGTCACTCCTGCTGTGAGCCTATACAGCCAGGATCCCCTGCATACTGCCAGTTGCCACGCCTGCCCTCTGGGAGGTTAATACTCATGGAGCCTGGTTGTCCAGTGGCTACCTGGACAGAAATGTTGACACAACCCAGAAGTTGGGAAGCTACCGCTTGGTGTAGGACTAACAAATTGCACATGGGTGATGGGAGAACTGATAGATGTGTTCTTCTGCTCTCTCTCCTCCGGCCAGAAGCTGAGCTTGTTATGACGTGAGGAGGACGAAGCTCAATAGTGCACACCCAGATCTCTTGTTTGCCCTCCTTCCCTGCTTCTGTTTCTTTTTTCTGTCACGCCAGCTTCCAGGAACTGCACATCCCGGTGATCTATTAGCATATGAGCACTGGCCACAGGCTGTGTTTCTGGAGAACCTGGGTCAAGATAAATATGATGCCACATTAACCCACGAAGTGCTTTAGACCAGTGGGTCTCAAAGTGTGGGCCCAGAGCAGCAGCATTTGTGACATTGTTAGAAATGCAAATATTTGGGTCCCACTAATAAGAACTAATAAGTTAGAAACTCAGGATGGAACCCAGCAATCTGATTAACATGCCGTACATGTGAGTTTCCTGCATGCAAGTTTGAGAACCACGGCTGTAAACCGGAAATTAGACCTGGAAACAGCTTTTCTATTTTAAAGTGTGGCAGGATGCTAAAAGCTTAGCCCAAGGATGGATTATTTTTTAGGCAAGATTCATAATGTTAACTTAACAATATGATAATGGTATATGATCTAGTAGCTAAAATATAACATTTGTATCATAGTACCAGATCAACCGAAAACAGTAACTCTGTATATTAGATTTGTGATGACTTCTATTTTTCAACACCTGCTTTCTTTTATTTTCTTTCTGTGTTACTTAGACCCACACAGAAATAAGTCGGCCCTCCAAACCAATGCTGCAGCTTACTCAGATCCTCCTCCTGCTGAGTCCTTTACTTTGCCTCTCATTGTGTCCTCCCTCCTGCCCTGCCCTCGGAGAGCTGTCTGGAGTGGACACAGCACATCAGAGATATGCTTGGTTTTGGCAGCACTCCCATGGCCCACGGAGCCCGTGGGCTGTTTTGCAATATCAAGGTTTGCAGCCGCTGCTCTGCTCAGCGCCCCGAGGGCAGGTGGAGCACCTGGGAGCTTTAGGAGCACATCCATGCAGGCCCCCCTCCTAGAGAAACTGGTGGGGGCCTAGGCATTGTGTATTTCAAAAGCCCCAACCGTTATTCTGATGTGTAGCTAGGGTTGAGAAGCACTTTGAGAACACCTCTAGCTCACAATATGCTTCCTTTTTGCTCCTTGACCCCAAGCGCCCCAGGCAAACACACTAACTATTTCACATGGTTCTGCCTCTCAAAGGTAATTTAAAAGGACAGTCACCACTACCGAGACCTCACAACAATCTTGGGGCTCTAGTAAAGTGACATTGTGAAAATTGAAAGGACAGATCAGAGTCCGTTAAACCTTACTCTCAAACTGCACTTCCCACAAACACAGGACTCCGGGGTTTGTTAAAATGTTAGCAGCCTTCTGGTGAAATGCAGGTGCCTCTTGCATTCCCCCGCCATTCTGCAGTCAGACAACCGTGCCCCGGGACTGCTGCGGCGCCTGCTCCCCGCAGTGCCGGGGTACCTCGGCGGCGGCCAGCGCCCAGGGAGGCTGGGGGACAGACGCAGGACACCCGAGCCACCGCCCAGCCTCTGGCTTGCCCGTGTGGCTTGGTTTGTATGAAATTTTTGTTTGATCCTCACCTTCTGTTCCCTTAGTGAAAGTCCCATTATCTCTAACAGCTGTGTGTCAAGAAAAGGCATAAATTCTGTGTAGCAACAGAGGAATGCTATACTTTTCTCCCAGGTAGCCTTAGGCACTGCCATTTTATCTCACCCTCGTCACTTAGAATGCGAAGCTGGAAGCTTCCTGCAGAAGAGCGTGCTTTAGCGTAGGGAACTTTTGAAAGAAGGAATTAAATCTCGGCATCATAGAAGGAAGATATAATGATATATATCTTTTTGAAAAATAGTCTGGGAAAAAAAAATAGTAAAAATTTGATAATAAAATATTATTTGCATCTTATCATTTATAGATGAATTCACAAAGTGAAGAAAAACCTCGAAGGTGATGTATACTGCTTGTGTAAGTCTTGAAATTGGTTTCAGAAGCATCAGCGCTCACTACAAAAGAACCTGACCATTTAATTAGGGTGGCTCCGATCCAGCAGCTATATTTAGGATAAGCTGGGAATTGCAGTGTAGAAATGAGAACCACCAGCAGCAGTCTAAACAGGGAGTGGGGGTGTCTGTAGAAAATCATGCCACAGCTTTTCTCAGCTAACCATAAGATGGCTTAACTTCTGTTTTTCACTGGACACAAACTGAATCGTCTCTAAGGATCTTACCTGTGTAGCTGAGGAATGCATTTTTACTGCAAGTCTCTAACAATGAGCTTTTAAATCTGCACTTATATGCATTCCTCAACTTCTCTTTAAGGCTTGCTTAAGTACAGATGAATCTGGCATTTAACTTATATCCAAAGCCTCATTAAGATTCTGAATGTATATAAACATCTTATCTTGCTAATACGTTGGCTCCCGGCTCTGCGGCTGGCAGGGTTCTC
This sequence comes from Vespertilio murinus, assembly GCA_963924515.1. Classification (NCBI taxonomy): domain Eukaryota; kingdom Metazoa; phylum Chordata; class Mammalia; order Chiroptera; family Vespertilionidae; genus Vespertilio; species Vespertilio murinus. The sequence continues at coordinate 6,503,977 of OZ004713.1, forward strand.
GCGGCACCAGCTCATTAGCCCCTCACATGTTCCTGTTTTCCTCTCGTCGCTGGGGTATCGGCAAATACAGAAGTTCACACTCAGTATGTGACAGGACCGCATGACTCATTTTTACTCCAAGGAATGTTTGACTGATTTCATACAAATCATGTTGGCTTAGCATCCAGTGCTTTATCAGAGGAGGACAAGAGCTGTACAGCCATGATTATGGATGGGTTTGGGTGTTGAACAGAGTGTTTTTCTTCCTCCGTGTCTCTTCTTTACCATGGCTGGTCTGGACTTAAATGTGCTTGTCAGTAATTTCCCTAAAAGCAGCCTGAACGCTCTGGCCCCTCCACTCAAAACGGTCAGGGAGACGCGTTGCTCGGTGAGCTGACCTCGCCAGCAGGAGGCTGGTGCACAGTGGATGCGTGGCCCGATGCGGACAGAAACCAGAGTCGCAGGAGGACTCAGACTCCTCAGAATTACACTTACTTGCCTTGGCGGAAGGTTTGGTTTTAAATGACAAGAGGACAAATTCTCCAGGTAGAACCGTCCTCACCCAGTGGCATTTAACACCTAAAAGGCAGGTTTCCGGTTAGAGCTTGAGTGCACACAGAGTGAACCACTGTCTCCTGCTTACTAATTTACAGCAGCCACACTGCTCTCCACTCTGCTGTCAGCCTCTCCCCCAATGTGGTCCTTCAAGCTTAACATGTCTTCATTGATTTCAGAGAGGAAGGGGGAGAGATAGAGAAACATTGACCGGATGCCTCCTGCATGCCCTTACTGGGGATTGAGCCTGAAACCCTGGCATGTACCCTCACCAGGAATCGAACCAGTGACCTCTTGGTTCATGGGTTGATGCTCAACTACTGAGCCACACCAGCTGGGTGATCATTCCAATTTAAAAATGTCCTGAGATTCACCCAACTCTAAACCTGAAGACCTAGAGCAGTGATCAGCAAACTCATTAGTCAACAGAGCCAAATATCAACAGTACAAGGATTGAAATTTCTTCTGAGAGCCAAATTTTTTAAATTTAAACTTCTTATAATGCCACTTCTTCAAAATAGACTCACCCAGGCTGTGGTATTTTGTGGAAGAGCCGCACTCAGGGGGCCAAAGAGTCGCATGTGGCTCGTGAGCTGCAGTTTGCCGACCACTGACCTAGTGTGTTCACATTAATTGACAGCACAGCTATTTGACAGGCACACCGATTAGACTGACTAGCTTCATCGTCATAATATCAATTATGAACGGTTGTCCACATTCCACAGGTGAATAAACTGAGGGCAAGTGATTCGGTGCCAGAGCCGTGACACGGAATGAACTTCCAGCCACACTGCCACCCCTTGGCTGTGCCCGTCACCCTCTGGCCTCTGATGAGGAAGCAATTTTGGAAAGTCCCAGCTGACCCGTCCAGGAGTTACCTAACACTATGGAAAAATGAGCACTTCTTGGTTCCCTGGAACTGTCCTCGTCACTGGAGGGAAACACAGATTCTGTTGTTCTCTGGTGAAGGGGAAGGGGGTCATGGCTGAAATCAAGGTGTGGGGCTGCCATCATTTTCTATCAGATAGCTGAGATGCTCTGAATGTGTGAGGACTCATGTCATATGGAAACCCTTCCATCTCCCACCAAAAAACAAAGGCAACAACAACCTTCTCTATACTTTTGAATTAACTAATCAGGAGGTGAGCCGGTGATTCTTATGGCAAGGCAGGCTGCTCAGACCTTGTCGGCCCTCCTCCTCTAGACATTGAGAGGACTCCAGAAAGAGGGACCGTGCAAGGTGAGCGGCCAGCGGGCCTGATGCGGCTCGCTCTGCGTGTGTAGGCGCGGCTGTGGCTGGCGGGCACAGGAAACGCTGAGAACTCTTTACAATGTGGAGACTCATCAAAGAATAAACTGTTGGGCCTAACACTGCCACCAGGTGGTCTTTCCTGGGAGTGACTTGTTGAACTGGAAACCACGGAGGTGTTCTTGCTGGTGATCAGAATTTAATCGTCTCAGACCCACCAGCCGCAGACACCACTGGCTCTGGAGGATTCAGCCATCCAGGTCCAGGTGGTGAATCTTTGGGGCACATGATCCACTTGCTCCCACAAATTAGTGGCAGGAAGAAAGGAAAAAAAAAAGAAAGAAAGGAAGGTAGTAGAAAGGTAGAAAAGAAAAGGGAAACTGTTCTAAAAGACACTTAAGAGACATATACCAATGATATGTGCTCAGTGTATATGTTTCATCTGGATCCTGATTCAAACAAATCTGTAGAAACACACTTTTTAGCGAACTGGGGACATTGGGTATTGCCTAGGTATCTGACTTTAAGGGATTGTTGTTAATTTTGCTAATAATGACATTGAGGTTTATTTTTACTTTTTTTAAAATATATTTTATTGATTTTTTACAGAGAGGAAGGGAGAGAGATATAGAACTAGAAACATCCATGAGAGAGAAACATCGATCAGCTGCCTCCTGCACACCCCCCACTGGGCATGTGCCCGCAACCAAGGCTCATGCCCTTGACCGGAATCGAACCTGGGACCCTTCAGTCCGCAGACCGACGCTCTACCACTGAGGCAAACCGGTCTCCGCTGAGGTTTATTTTTAAAAGAGGGTGCTTTACCCAGTAGATATATGGTAAACATTGTTGAAATAGTATAGTATAGTATAGGAATTCCTTTTAAAATATTCCAGACAGAAAGTGGGACTGGGAATAGATGCAAGGAAACGGAAGGTTGGTGCCGTGGAATCCAGGGAGCGGACACATGGGGCATTTTATACTTTCTTACACTTTTATGTTTGAAAATAATTCAGTAATTTTTTTAAAAATATGCTAATTTATAGGGGAAATTGTTGGTAATTATAAGTTAAATATAACGCTATAAAATACATATTGTTTTTGATCCATCCTGTGGCAGCTTTTCTTGTGCTATCACCCTTCTCTTCACAGACACTCCCCTGCCTAACAGCTGCCTTTCCGTGTCACCTTGTTCTACAAAAGAAAGTTGACTTTTTAAAAATCTACATGAAACAAAGCATCCAAAATTCCACTTTAAAAATCTATCAATAGAGTCCATTCGTCTTGTCTAGTTAAAGGCAGCTCTCGCTGGCAGCTTTAACCCTGTAATACACCCGTTTCCCTCTTCTTTCGTTTCCATGACACGAAAAGATAGAAAACAAGCACATTAAATGGCTATTTCTTTTCTTTAAAAGTCTCATTTTTTGAACACATCTTAATATATTATTTCTCTAGGACTTGGGGTGGGAGGGGCAATAAGCCAACTTTATTAATGATATAACATAGTTCGCAACTCTGAAAATCAAGTTAACACTTTGTATCCAAATTCCAAAAGAGGAGCTTCCTCCTAGCAAAACCGCATGTATATGTCCGGAAGCTGAAAAAGGCAGAGTTCTCATGAAATTGGGCGGCAGACAGCGTTGGTTTTCTGGTTTGAATTTCACAAGAACTCAGATCACAGCGTGAGCAAAACTTTCCAAACTGCTAAAGGTGATAAGCCATTATTTCTCACTGAATTAAACAAGTCCACTAAAATGTAGCTACAAAAAAAAATATATTTCTCTCCAAAATCATCTACTGGTTTTTGTTATTGTTTTATTTTTGCTTGAGCATGGGGTGAGGGACACACACACACACACACACACACACACACACACACACACGCATGCCACAAATGGCCGGTGCGGCAGCAGCCCTCCTTGGTATGTGCTTTGTTTCTGACCAGGGAGACCTCCTCAGAGGATGAAAAAGTGATAAAAAATCATTGTCTGTATTTCACTTTCCTCGAGGTCCATTTTCCTCCACCCGCCTCCGGTCAGCAGCTCAGAAAGCCTGCGCTGACCGCGCAGAGCCCTGGGCCCGTGGTCTGCTGCAGGGAGGCTGATGGAGCCCGCCACGGGACACAGACCGGGCCCAGCGGTCCCACCCACTTAGTGAGCAGGCGGTTTACCTCGCCCCCCCTTTCCTCGGGTTCACACTGTCCACGTGGGAGACCCAGGTGAGGGTGCAGGTCAGAGTGCTCAGGGCAAAGACAGGGCCCAGGCCCCGCCCTCCCACCGGAGCCGCCTCTGCCCTGTCCACGCCTGCCTTCCTTCCCCCATCCCTCCTTTCCTTCCTTCCCCCTCCCTCCCTTCCTTCCTTCCTTCCTCTCTCCCTCCCTCCCTCCCTTCCTCCTTCCCTCCCTCCCTCCCTCCTTTCCTCCCTTCCCCCTCCCTCCCTTCCTTCCTTCCTTCCTCTCTCCCTCCCTCCCTCCCTTCCTCCTTCCCTCCCTTCCTCCCTCCTTCCCTCCCTTCCCCCCTCCCTCCTTTCTTTCCTCCCTCCCTCCCTCCCTTCCTTCCTCTCTCCCTCCCTCCCTCCCTCCTTTCCCCCCTCCCTCCCTCCTTTCCTTCCTTCCTCCCTCCCTCCTTCCCTACCTCCCTCCCTTCCTTTCTCTCTCCCTTCCTTCCTTTCTTCTTTCCTTCCTTCCTTCCTTCCTTCCTTCCTTCCTTCCTTCCTTCCTTCCCTCCTTCCTTCCTTCCTTCCCTCCTTCCTTCCTTCCTTCTTTTTTGACTTCCTTTTCTCTTGTAGAACAGGACTCCATGTCAGTAAATAATTGTGAACGATGGAGTAGAAGGCTGTCAGCTAATTTTCTGGAAAACTGGTTCCTAAAGCACAGCTTTCTGGGGCAGATTTCATTGTGGTGCGCTCTTATTGGCAGTGATTGTGTGGTTCTTAGAAGAACACTTTCTGTAAACATCAAACCGTGAACTTCGGGAAAGTTACTAAACTCGCCTGTGCCTCGGGAGGGCGGGAGGGCGGAGGCGGCCCCTGGTGCTGGCCAGGCCTCGGGCACAGACTCTGGTGCCAGTCCGAAGCCCCTCTGCTCACCGCACATCAAGCCGCCGCCAGGCGGGAGGGCACCTGCAGCGCAGTGAGGGTCAGGGAGGGTCAGTGAGGGTCAGGGAGGGTCAGTGAGGGGTCAGGGAGGGTCAGTGAGGGTCAGTGAGGGGTCAGTGAGGGTCAGTGAGGGGTCAGGGAGGGTCAGTGAGGGGTCAGGGAGGGTCAGTGAGGGTCAGTGAGGGGTCAGTGAGGGTCAGTGAGGGGGTCAGTGAGGGTCAGTGAGGGGTCAGGGAGGGTCAGTGAGGGTCAGTGAGGGGTCAGTGAGGGTCAGTGAGGGGTCAGTGAGGGTCAGTGAGGGCGTCAGTGAGGGTCAGTGAGGGTCAGTGAGGGGTCAGTGAGGGGGTCAGTGAGGGGTCAGTGAGGGTCAGTGAGGGGGTCAGTGATGGTCAGTGAGGGTCAGTGAGGGTCAGTCAGGGGTCAGTGAGGGTCAGTGAGGGTCAGTGAGGGGTCAGGGAGGGGTCAGGGAGGGTCAGTGAGGGTCAGGGAGGGGTCAGGGAGGGGTCAGGGAGGGGTCAGGGAGGGTCAGTGAGGGGTCAGTGAGGGGAGTGAGGGGTCAGTGAGGGTCAGTGATGGGTCAGTGAGGGGTCAGGGAGGGGTCAGTGAGGGTCAGGGAGGGGTCAGTAAGGGTCAGTGAGGGGTCAGGGAGGGTCAGGGAGGGTCAGGGAGGGGTCAGGGAGGGGTCAGGGAGGGGTCAGTGAGGATCAGTGAGGGGTCAGGGAGGGGTCAGTGAGGGGTCAGTGAGGGTCAGTGAGGGTCAGTGAGGGGTCAGGGAGGGTCAATGAGGGTCAATGAGGGGTCAGTGAGGGTCAATGAGGGGTCAGTGAGGGTCAGTGAGGGTCAGTGAGGGGTCTGGGAAGGGGAGCCAGGACTCCCCCCTGAGCAGCAGCTGAGGGAGGACCAGCTCCTCAGTGCCGGCCTGGTCAGCGCCAGAGGGAGGGGGCCCTGGCGCAGCACCCTCTGCCCACCCTGTCCGCCCGCCCGCAGGACCCCGCACAGCTGAGCCGCCGGCTCTGGCCCCCGGGGGTGGGGGGGCTCCCCGCCGCCAGGACGGCCTCCGCCTGCATGCAATTAGCCCTGGGCCAGCTCTGGGAATCTGCATGCAAATGTTTCCATAGCGCAACCTTGGCCATTTTCCACAGCCATCATTGTGTGGGGGTCTTTTTTCTTTTCTTTTCTTTTCTTTTCTTTTTTTAAGGAATAAGAAAGGAAACACCTCATGCAAGGATAGAAATATCTGAGAGGAGGCGGCCTCTGCTGACCACCAGGTCACCGCAGAGGGCCGAGGCCAGAACCGCCGCTCATTAATCACCCTGACAGCAGCAATCACACAGCAGACATTCTAGAAAGGAAACTGCATTTCCCTCTGCATGTGACCCGATGAGGGAATGGATAATTGGAAGCATTTTTGGAAAAACAAATACTATACTCCTGAATTCCCTTTAATTACAACTATAAGCAGGCATGTGCTTCCTCCACTCACTCAATAAATATTTATGAGACACGGTGTAGTGGGGTGAGTCCGGAATAAGTAGTAGAGAAAGACTTGAGCATTAAGCACTTAGCAGTAAAACATTACAAAACAAATTCAAGAAGTGTTCTCTGCTTGCAAGTGGGTTGTAACTTTGGGAAGATGCACTAAGTTCAAGTGAGAAAATAAAGCAATAGGAACCGGGTTCGGAGCGGCTCGGAGGAAGGAGTGGCACTGACACCGAGCCCCTCAGGACCGGACCGGGAAACAGAGAGGAGAGGAAACCCCACACAGAAAAGGTTGGCATTTGTTAGGAGAATCACCTGGTTTTAAAGAAGAAATTTCTCGTGGAATTGTGAGAAGTAAATAAATTGGGTAAACTATATCATAAACAGACTAAGTCTCCAATGTTTTATCCGATATCTGTCATTTGCTAACAAAAGATATGGACTGGGTGACAAATAGAAGAGAAGAGACTGTCTTGCGATGGGTAGCCCGGAGCAGCGGGCGTGGGGTGGCAGAGCCGGCCGTCTGGGTCTCTCAGCAACCGGAGTTCTCAGGGGAGAGCTTTCACTCATGGGATTGCTCCATGGCTTCAGGTCCTCATGTCCACTTCGGATTTCAGGTTATCTGGAAATAGCATCTGTCTGCACACTGGATCAGACGCCTTCCCTCCACTGTGGCCCAGGGCAGTGCCGGGCCCCCTGTCCACCAGACCGTCCCTGCGGCGGGGCCGAGTGGGACCCGGCCGAAGAGGAGGCGAGGCGGGCCGCAGGGAGGGGCAGGCATGTGGCTTAGAGGAGGGACGTGCACGTCGCATGTAAAGGTAGAACTGACTTGAGGTCAGAAATCTAAGTGACGATTCCTGACAGAATCCCCAGTGCAGGCTGAAGCCATGTCATTCTGCACTCGCCCACACTGTCGATGCTGGGGCCGGGGCCCTGGAGCTGGTGTTTAGGGAGAGCCCCTCAGACCAGGCCTCCAGGGCAGACACCAGACTCATCAGCCCGCCAACAAGCAGCGGGAGGGCAGCGGCGGGCCGACGGGAGCTGGTGCAGCCCTGGCGGTGACAGGGGTCTGTTTGGACTAGAAGATGGTGACAAAGGAGAATCTGAGATGACCCCAACAATCCAAGGCTGGGGGAGGGGGCAGCAGCATCGAACGGAAGAAGAGAGCAAAAGGCGACCCTGACCTACAGGGACCTGGCTTTGCTGTGAGCCCTCCGGGGCCAGGGACGCCCGTGGGCTTTGGAGCCATAGAAGTAAGCGGGCTGTCGTTCCGGAGGTTACAACTTACACGTGGCCAACAATGTATAATAGACTCTAATCAGGTGAAATTAAAGTGTTAAGAGACACTGAAGCCTAACCCGCGTTTCAGTGACGCCTCTAGATCCGGATTTCACTAACCACTCAGGTGCCTCCACGGGGCCTCCACAGTTATGTGTCCCGGGCTCAGCTGAAAGCTCGTCTAGATTCTGTGAGTCACCCCAAGTGACACCCACGTGGGGTGGAGACGGAGCCGCTCGGCCAGCTCTGTGGGCTCCCTGACACCCTTACCTCCTCAATGAAAAAACAAACAGAGGTGCCTTCAAACAATCAGAAAACAGGACAAAAAGTGGATATTGCTATTGACACCGTGAAATGTAGACATCTAGGTTCTTAATGTCTGTGTGGCTAATAGTTCTGCTTCTTAAACCTTGGGAATCCGCTGAAACCGGTTTGGCTCAGTGGATAGAGCGTCGGTCTGCGGACTGACAGGTCGCGGGTTCGATTCCCATCAGGGCATGCACCGTGGTTGCGGGCACATCCCCGGTGTGGGGTGCGCAGGAGGCGGCTGGTCGATGACTCTCTCTCATGGATGTTTCTAACTCTCCACCCCTCTCTTCCTCTCTGTAAAAATCAATAAAATATATATATTTTTTTAAAACAACCTTGGGAATCCAAGTGAGCTAGAGTTCAAAGACAACAGTCATCGCCTTGGAGTCAGCGGAGTGTTTTTTAAATTCCCCCAAGTCGTTGCTGCACAGCCTGCGCGCAATCTCCGCTCAGGGTTTTATTCGGGCTCCGCTCCCTGACAGCCTTTCTCTTCCGTCTGGGTGGTTCCACAGCGACCCCTGCCGGAGGGAGGGCCGCCCGCCGGCCGGCCGCCGCAGCGCCGCCTGGCGGAGGGGAGGGGGGAGGGCGCCCTCCCAGGGTGGGCGCGGACTCCGCCGGCCCGCAGCGCCCTTCCCCGGCTGGGGCCGCGGGCCCCCCACGCCGCCCGCCAGGCTCAGCCCCGGCGGCCGGGGAGCCCCGGGCGGACCCGGAGCGCCGCCGCCCGCGGGAAACCCGGCGTCGGGCGGGCGGCCTCGTCCCCCGCGGGCAGCTCCGCGGCGCCCCCTCCGCCCCCGCCGCCCGGCCGGTGCCTCGGAGCTACGCCGGCGGAAGCTCCCAGTTCCCACCAGCTTCTCCGGAGCGTGGGCCGAGCGCGCCCTCTGCCGGCCGCGGTTGGAGCCACAGCCTCCAGGTGCCGGTCCGGGTGCGGCTCCGTGTTTTCTTCCCGGGGCTCACAGGCTGGGCCTCCGCGAGGTGGTGGGATCCGCTCCTGCCACCGCCTCCCCAAACAGAGCTGCGCTCCCCCTCAGCGCCGCACGGCGGACGCTTCCTCCTGCGTTACTGCGTGGGTGCTGATGCACCTGGGAGGGCTCCCCCCACCCTCACCCCCATCCTCACCCCCTGGGAGAGCTACCCCCCACCCCCACCCTCACCCCCTGGGAGAGCTCCGCCCACCCTCACCCCCACCCCCTGGGAGGGCCCCCCCACCCTCACCCTCACCCCCTGGGAGAGCTCCCCCCCACCTCACCCTCACCCCCTGGGAGAGCTCCCCACCCTCACCCTCACCCCCTGGGAGAGCTCCCCCGACCCTCACCCTCACCCCCTGGGAGAGCTCCCCCCACCTCACCCTCACCCTCAGCCCCTGGGAGGGCTCCCCCCACCCTCACCCTCACCCCCTGGGAGAGCTCTCCCCACCTCACCCTCACCCTCACCCCCTGGGAGAGCTCCCCCCACCCCCACCCTCACCCCCTGGGAGGACTCCGCCCACCGTGTGCACCCCGATCAGCACCGTGCACAGGCCAGAGGGAGAGAGCGGTGATGGCAGGGCCGGGCTGAGCAGACAGGGAAATGAACCCCCCGAGCAACTGCCCCCACCAGCACGGCCCTCCCGCTCCGTGACGACGCGCGGGCCACGCACAACGCACGGCTGCTGCTCCCTGGGCGAAATGCAGGGTTTGTTTGTTACCTTGGAGAAGACAAATGGATGGTCCTTAACCATCTTTGACACCTCTTCCCCCACCCCTATTTTTCACACCCACAAGGCACCTTAAATTCATCCTCCCCCACCCTCCCTCTGCCGGCGGCTTGGTTGAGGTCTCAAGGCCCCAGCCTGAACGGCTGTGAGACCCTTAGCGGCTCAGATTCCACACAGCGGTTTCCTGGGCCATTCTGCTCATGACCTCACTCTTTTGGGAATATTATGAACAACATAAACTGATGGACAAACAGAGATCCAGAGACATAGATGCATCAAACCTCAGAGGCAAGGCAGGGAGAGGGAGGGTGTAAGAGATCAACCAAAGAGCTCGTGTGCATGCATATGAGCATAGCCAGTGGACACAGACAATGGGGGGTGAGGGCATGTGCTGGGGCAGGGAGGGGACACCTGCATGCCCCATACACCTCGTCCCCCACCCCTGGACACACAGCCTCCCCTATTATCAACATCTTACACCAGAGTGGTACATATGTAATACTTTAAACAATAAAGAATTAAATAAAAAACTTGGAAGCAACCAAGATGTCTTCAGTAGGTGAATTAGATTTTAAGAAGGCAAAAACAGACAATGGAATATTATTATTGAGTGCTAGCAATCCATGAAAGATTTGGGAGAAATGTAAATGCATATTTCTCAATGAAAGAAGCCAGTCTGGAAAGCTAAATCCTGTGTGACTACAAGTGCATATATGACATTCTGGAAAAATTGGAACTGTGGGACAGTAAACAGATCCCCAGCTGCCGGGGGTAAGCAGGAGGGAGGGGTGAGCAGGGGAGCACGGGAGGTTTTTAGGCAGTGGAACTGCTTTGTGTGGTTCAGTAGCGGCGGCTTATATGCGTCACTCTGCATTTATCCAGCCCACAGATTGCACACGGGAGCAGCCCTGTGAGGTGCGCACCTGCTGGGTGTCTTCCCGCAGTGCACCGAAGACACCGGTTCCGTTCCCATCAGGGCACATGCCCGCCCGGGCTGCCGCTCAGTCCCCAGTAGAGGGCATCCTGATCAATGTTGTCCTCCCTCCCTACTCTCTCAAAAATTAATAAAAACATTTTCTTTTAAAAAAAAAAAAGAAAGAAAAGAATGAGCTCTAATGTAGACTGTGGATGCTGGGCAATGATGATGCAACAATTGGCATTTATCAGCTGCGGTAAATGTGCCCTCTGTGTCAGATGTTGGTAATAGGGGAGGCAATGTGCCAAGGGGTATATGGGAAAGGAATTGTCCTTAACAATATTGCTGAGAACCTAAAAAATAAAGTCTGCTCTAAAAATTAAAGTCTGTTAAAAACGTTAGCTGTGGTTATTTGTTATCTAAAACCCCTCTAGTGTTTGTTAGATTCTGTTACAGGGAGCCAGTATGTATTTGTTGAGTGAAGTTAATGTTTTTGGAGCAGTTGTGTTAACATGGCCTCGGGTAGGGAATGTGCAGAGAAGTCTTGCTTCTGCTAGTGCACCCAGCACCCACGGCACTTCCCCTGACTGCGCTCTCCCCTACGCTGCTACAGTTACTGAGACTTCTCCACCCACCCCACGATCGCTTTGTGTGCCGCTGATTCCATTATGAACCTTAATTTCCAAGGAGGAGACCAGCAGGACAGGTCTTCCTCCAGGAGGTGTTATTTGGGCATAAATAACCCCTCAGGTCAGACAGGTGAGGCGCAATTTGCATCTTGACGTTAAATTGGACATAGACACAGGAGAATGCTGTTCCTGAAATAACACCAAGTGGAACGACCAGAGCGGCTCACAAATGTTCCTGGATTTCATAATAACGCAGGAATGCATTCAGAGTTGGAGCCACGAGCTTACGGACTGGACGTGCTCAGCCAGCAAGGCCCGCGCCTCTGGGGAGAGGTGTGGCCAGGCAGTTCTTGGCTCCGTGTCAGAGCCCGGACCCGCCGGGTGCGGCCGCCACAGCAGTAACCTGCGTGTCCCTGAACCTTTCTAAACGTCCGCTCATCAGTTGTTGTTTGTTTTGTTTTGTTTTCAATGTGTGGGGTGGAAAAAATCTTTTGGATTTTTCCACCTCCAGGGCTAAGGAGAGAAACATAGATGTAGCAGATGCAGATGGAAAGACAACTAGGCCAGTGCTTGTTTCCGCGGGCTACACATACGCAAAACTCACCAACGGGAAGCCCCCAGCCTTCCGGAAGGGCCGGGGCAGGGGTCAGAGGCAGACTCACTGAAGCTGCAAAAGCTACAGAATTACCAGAGACTTATGAGACCTCTATATGATGGTCACACCAAGGAGCACAAAATGTGAAGAGGCAGACCCAATCAATGATTCCAAGGATTGGTTCCTGCTGTTTATCTACTAAGCTCGTTGTTAGCGTGAGGTTAGCTGGGAGAGCTTGCTGGCTCGGGCCCATTCGAGCGGAGTGAGTGGCATGTCCCGGACTCAGCGGAGCCCACGTTGATTAAGGTCGCCATCGCCACTCGTGGGACAGCTCATGCTCTTTCTGTCCTCATGCTGACACCCTGAGAAGGGTGCGCCATTCTCCCCAACCCACAGGTCCAATCTGTCCAAACATCAGAGGGCCGCAGGACAGGAATTTGGTGGGCATCACGGGGCGGAAAGAGGCGGAGCTGGCGGCGGGGGCCAGGGGACACTGCAGCGTGGGCTCTCCTTCAGGCGGGAGCAGCGAGGCCGCGGACTGAGGCAGGCCTGTGCTCTCACCCAGTGCGCACCCCGTTCTTCCTTACAAGTCATGTGGGGTCTCATGGGAGGTTAGTTTTAGAGGAAGCAGGTGAGGGATGTGCGGGAGTTTCCTATTTTACCTTTGTAACGCTCTGTAAGTTTAGATTTCTTTCCAAATAAAATGATACAAAACCAGGACATGGGGCCTGGTTCCCGTGCCCTGGGCACAGCAGCCCGGCCATGCTGGAGCCGGGTTCGATGTGGCAGGGGGAACAGCAGCTGTGCTCCTTACAGAGGCACAGGGTCAGGTTTAACATGGCTGTGACTCCTACAAAACCTGTGTCCATGTCGGTTTATACCAAAAGTTAAACAATCGCTGAGAATTGGTTTGAGGAGCCCCTGACAGCAACGCTTTTATCCCCAATCCTCCCTCCTCCCTCCTCCCTCCTCCCTCCTCCCTCCTCCCTCCTCCCTCCTCCCTCCTCCCTCCTCCCTCCTCCACTTGGGAAAGGCTCCGTGAAGCCACTGCTTGTTCCAATGTTTGTGTCAAACACTGCAAAGCCTCTCTCTCTCTCTCTCTCTCTCTCTCTCTCTCTCTCTCTCTCTCTCTCTCATTGTTCTCGTGAAGTATGCCATTAGGGGCTCAGAATGATGAACTGCTGTCAATCAGGCCCTGGGGTGGATCTCAAAGCCATGCGCACTTGGGAGATGCGAAAGGCCCAGCAGGTCCCAGCGGTCTCCCTGCCCTCAGGCTACAGACACTTAAACTATCCAAACAATTGCAGTGTGTAATTCACGGTAAAAAGTTTACCTTATTACTGGGCCATTCTTAAGGGTGGGAAGTAAATCAAGAGCAGCTTCCTAGAAACAAGTCCTCTCCTGTTCAGAATGTTTTTCCCGAGGCGCCAATAGGCTGTTTCCCATTCTGTGTGACAGCGAGCTTCTGGCCATGCCAGAGCTCCTCTCTGCATCTGACCTTTTAAAGTTTAGCACTGACCCAGCTGTCCCGCACATGGTATTATAAATGTGGTTTGTAATAGTCTCAACTTCTTTGGGCTTAGATTTGAGTGTTGGTGTTGAACACAGTTGTAGGATATAATTCTGTTTGACTCAGACATCCAACCCCAAGTTTACATTCCCCAAGAGTGAGGCTAGAATAAACCCAGTAAGGCCTCTGGAGAACAATACTCAATCCAAGGCACCTTGTCAAGCTGGGTGCGGCCCTTGTGAAATGTCAGTGATGTGCCCATGGACATATACCGTAAATGCAGTAAAAATGGCAGCTACAACTATAGCAATAACAAAAGCCACAAGTGTTTTCACTGCAAAGAACTTGGAGGAAGTGTGAGGAGAGTCAGTGAGATGGAAGGGTTTTCCCAGAGCCCAGGAACACATCGTGGACCATGTTTTGATGGCACAAAATGAAAGCATGGCTGGCATGGAGAGGCAGCATGGAAAAACAAAATGCCCACATCCTCCATTCCTCTTGATTTGTTTCTCCTTGGCACGCACATTTCACCTCTGTGCCACATACAAAACGCAGAGCTGTGTGCCAGGGGGAAGGGCATTGCAGCACACTTGTGCCCAGCCTTACTCTACAAGGACTCGATTCCTGGAGCGCATTGTGCCAGCCGTAAGTCACGGCAGAAACTCGGGTTAAGGAGCATACCTTAGAACCAAAGTTCTGCCTCTGAAATGTCTCATCACACTTCTTTGAGGGTGACTGCGTGGAAAATGTAAGCAGGCAGGACTCTGTTCACAAATGGCCTGTGTCCCAAAACGTTGTCAGTTGGTTAAAACGGAACTGTACTTCCGCAGAGCTCCGTGTTGTAAGCAGTGGCTGGCTTCCCAGGGCGGCTCACCGCAGCCCAGCGTGAGGGCTGATCGGCCTGGGGCATGGAGGCCCAGACCTGATTCACCAGTTCACGTCCCCCCGGGCTGACGGCTGCGATCCAGAGTCTGAGTCCTGAGTCTGCAGGGTGAGGGTGGTCATTTGTATGAAATGGCAGCCAAATTTTGATTATTCGCTAAGTCTGAGGATTATGATGTTGAAAATAAGAGGTAAAGTTCAGATGTATGAAATTAACAACAGTAACAAGACATCTTTGTCAACAAATGGGAGGGGATTAGAAACCGAGGATTCTGGGAGAGCCTTAAACCCTCAGTCAGAGCTGGGTGAATAGCAAATTCTCAACTGCCCCAGCTCTTCCGATTCGCCCAATGGGGTACAAGCAATGTGAACACACTTCCTGTTGCTCTTCAGTTACTCTGCAGAGAATTCGGACAGTGGTCTGCTGGCCGGAAGGAACTGTTCTGGTTTGGCTTTGGGGTTGCCAAGCCCATGGGCAGCCTCAGCCCAGGTTCCATGGGGAGGAGAGTGCTCCCACACAAGGCACGGACGCTGGCTCCGGAGCTGGAGGCCAGGAGCTGCCAACGGCCACAGCACAGCCTCCGGCCTCATGGCACCACCCGTACGGAGGGGCTCCCTTAGGTCTGCAGGCGGGTGGCTTTCTGACCCGCCGCCAGAAATCTGCATGTGCCTTCTGACTTCTGGCTTCTGTCTCTCCCTTTTCCTAGCACCTTTGATATGTCCACGATGTAAAATGTTTGTTTGTTTTTGTCAAATTTAATGTAATGGGGAGCTTTCTACCATCTGGGTGTTTTCCAATATGTGACCTTCTTTAGAGCGAGGCAGGTCCCACTATCCCTCCTGGCACACAGTGGCACGCTCCGTGGATCTGCTCTAATCACAGTCCTTCCTTGACTCATTAACTGCTGTGAACAGAATCATTTTCAAAACCCACAACTAGCTCTCATGTTTCCCAGTCTTACAAATGTTTTCTCTGGACCTCACAATCTCTCCTACCCAGATCCATGACTCTATTCTATCCTTCAAGGGCAGTCTTCTTATAGAAATCACACAAGCTCTCTCCACTTTATTGGCTCTCATTAACTCCTCCAGTCAATCAAAGCTGACTTCTATTCTCACCAGTATGCCAAGACTTCTGTTGTCATTATCACAAATGACCGCCAAGCTTTCCACAGCAGAGCTCTTCTTCCCTTCCCTGCCTTCATCTCAGGGAAGTCATCTCAGGGAAGTCATCATCTCAGCAGAGTTGGTAAAGAGCAAAACTCAGAGGAAGGAGGCTGGAAGCTCACAGGTTGGAGGAGACCAGGGAAACTTTGCGGTGTGGGCTCAGACCAGGGAAACTCAAGTCGGGAGCAGAGAAAGACTATAGGACTATCTTTAATTTCCAAAGGAGGATACAGGCACGATAGATCCTCATCTAGGAGGTGTTATTTGGGCATAAATAGCCCCTCAGGTCAAACAGGCAGGGCATAATTCTCAAAACATTCTCATCTCTTCATACCACATGTCCCATCACTCATTCTCTGTTTTTGGTCTCTCTACAGGCTAGAACTCTCAGTATTGGGTGTTTCAGTGCAGAAAAAGTACTCTCTCTAGCCATCCTTCATAGGAAGCTAGATGTTAATAAAAGAAGGGAGAAAAGGAACTCAGACATTAAGAATCCTAATAAACTTGAAGCTGGATCCATTGGGTCTGCTTCATTAGGAAGCTACAGCTTCACACACTCCCCAGAGAACCACCTGGCCATTGGCAGGTGACTGGGGGGGGGGGGTGCTATAGAATAAAAGCCTAATATGCTAAGTGTCTGGTCGTCCAGTTGCCATTCAACTAATTAAAGTGTAATGTGCTAATGATACACTAAGGCCGCTCAACTGCTCACTATGATGTACACTGACCACTAGGGGGCAGATGCTCTGACCGGTAGGTTAGCTTGCTGCTGGGGGAGACCAACCAGGCACACACTGGAGCCCTCCTGTGGTCCCTCCCTGGCTGGCCAACTTCCCACGTCTCTCCCCTGCCCCAACCATGCACCAGTGAGATCCCTTGGCCTGGTTTGCACCCTCTCACAATCCACACCCCTCACACCACTCCCCCACTCTCCCCACTCCCCCCACACCCCAGTGTACAGATTTCGTGCACCAGGCCTCTAGTAGGACAATGAAAGGCAAAGTCCTCTGCTGGTGCATGTCTGTAAAGCCAAGAGGGCTGGGGGAGTTGCTTCTTTTGGAAGCCTGCACAGGAGGAACTAGATGGCGCCCAGGAGGGGAGGAGCCAAGCCTGGGAAAGGATTGGGATTGGATAAAGGGCACAAAGCCTGAAAGATCTAGGAAAAGGATTGGTTGGGGGAATGCCCATCAGAAACCTGTGAAGGGTTTAGAAGTTGATCGGTTGGTTAGAGAAAGCAGCTTGTGTGTGAAGTTGAAATGGCATGTAATACAGCAGAAAGGGGCTCTATTTCACAGCTCCACAGAAAGGAATTGTACTTACAGGTGATATGAACTAATAAACACAGCTAGCATCATCTGGAGAACTTACTGGCATGCCATAATTTCATATCACAACCAAGGTGCATAGAACCCGTAATTATTTTTCTAATCATCAAGCCAAAAGCAAAGAACTAAGTAAAACAATATCAAAGTAGAACAAAAGGCAAATGAAGGTACACAAAATTGTTTATGATTAATTGAAATGGCTTGAGAAACCAGTTAAAATCCTGACGTTTTGGCCGAAACCGGTTTGGCTCAGTGGTAGAGCGTCGGTCTGCGGACTGAAAGGTCCCGGGTTCGATTCCAGTCAAGGGCATGTACATTGGTAGCGGGCACATCCCCAGCAGGGGGTGTGCAAGAGGCAGCTGGTCCATGTTTCTCTCTCATCGATAATTCTAGCTCTCTATCTCTCTCTCTTCCTCTCTGTAAAATATCAATGAAATATATATATTTTTTTAAAAATCCTGACGTTTTGTTGTATTTTTGTTTCTTTGGTGTGTTTTTTTTACTACATGCAAGTGCTAACTGTCCCCAAACACTACAATGCCATTCATTTTCCGTAGACATCTCAGACCCTTGCTCTTCCTCCGGAAACCCTCCTACGGGGACAAGGTTAGTGGGAAACACAGGTTGTGTGGCGAAGACTGGGTAGTGCCTTCACCACGGGGAGCTGATGAAGGCGCAGCCCCTCCATCCTGGGCGGTCAGGCCTTCTGCTGAGCCCTGCCTTGCCTCCACAGCAGCTGGAGTAGAATGCTGCCCTGGGACAAAGGCACTGCCATGCTCCAGCCAGCCTCACTGGCACACCCTCCATGGGAGGTTCCCAAATGTGAGATCGAGGCTTCTCAGATGGGTTTGATTTCATTCACAATCTGTACCAAACAAACTTCTTTGATATGCAGAAGTCTGTGCTCATCAATAATACAGAATCATCCCCTCCCACTCCACCCCTACCCCAGGTGCCACCCCTTGCAAAAAAGCTTAAGTTTTCTTCGAAGAGATAAAAGATGAAAAATTTGAGGGACAATAATTAAGGAATCAAATGATCAGAAGAGCTACAACCCATACAATCTCAAAAAAGTTAAAGCTTCATAGTCTTTAATAAAGTAAATCTATTATCATTCTCATATAGAAGTATTTTGTGCATATTAAAAGCACATTTCAATAAATTTTCATAAGATGAACATATTAGCAATATAATTTTAAATATCAAAAAGAATTATGTAGCAAGGTAAGGTTCTTGGGTTTTGTGTATTTTCAACCCTATTAAATATATAATTAACCCATTTTAAGTCCTAAAAATCCAATCTATATTATATGTATTTTGGTGTACAGATTTGCTACAACTTTCAAATATAGATCAAGGTTATGTAAGCATGCACAGTTAAATTCTAAAGTCATGTAACCAAACAACTGTTGATAAGAATGTGGGCAAAGTGGACATTCTTGGTTTTGTGTGGCCAATTTTAACTGATATGTTTGTGTGACTCCTATCAAGAATAACTGCTATCTAAGTAATGAATAATTTAAATAATGAATAATTTAAATAATGAATAATTTGCTCAAAGGAGTCAGTGAACTTCGACATGAATATGTCCATGTGTGTGGAAAAGAAATGGAGTAAATTCTCTGATACTTGTTTCCCCTTCTTAACCGCTTTCCAAAGATTTTCTTTTTTAGGGCTTGAATATATATATTTTGATTTCAGAGAGGAAGGGAGGGATAGAAACATCAGTGATGAGAGAGAATCATTGATTGGCTGCCTCCTGCACCCCTGCTTCTGGGGATCAAGCCCACAACCTGGGCATGTGCCCTGACAGGGAGTCAAATCTGACCTCCTGGTTCATAGGTCCACGCTCAACCACTGAGCCACATGGGCTGGCATATTGAATATTTTAAGCTGAAGGCGTTTGGAGAAAATGGCCGGAGCAGGAAGGGCACTCTGACTCTCGCTCCCACCCTCGGATCTTCTTCTCAGAAATAAGACATAAAGCCGTCAGGGGAGAGGTGCCCTCCAAAGATTTTTTTTTAAGTAGCAATAGGAGTGAATGCCAAGAAGGAGGCTTCGAATCAAATCTTGGTTTCCCCAGCACATGGTGTTATGCTGCTATTCTGCCTTTAATGTCTGCAGCCCTCGTGAAATCTAGCGAGTGCAATGAAGGAGGCCTTGTACCTGCTTCCTGAAGAACCAGGTTCTGGGTGGCACTTAAAAGGTGAAAAATGCTGGTGTCTGGAGAGATTCCAGAACCTCTTATTAGAGAAAACAAGTGAAATGGCTAATTGAAATAGCAACTAAGAAGTTACATCAACTAATTCTCTGCTAGATTCATGGGAGCAAATAAAAATAAATATGCTGTTTTCAAACTTCTCAAGAAAACTCCGGTGGCAACAGCGTGGTTAGTGGTGTAGCTGAATATGCCGCCCAACAATGAGGAATAGTAACCCAGAGAGCAGAGAAAAGAACACGCCTGCTGGGGCCAGGAAAAACGACCAGCCGTACAGGACAGAAGGCGTGAAATCCAAGCAGTCTTCCATTTTCGCATTGGTGTAGCTTTCCATGTCAGCCACGGCCTGGACCCAGATGACGTACAGGACCACCACCAGGGAAAACAGGATGCCTGGAGGACAGAAGAACGGACATTAGCCTTTCCGAGGATGTCTTCCAAGGACACGCCCCAAGCCTTTGCCTAAGGATGTCTCTAATAATATAATTCTAGCCAACTCACCTTCTTTGTGTCAGACCCTTTGTTATGTACCTTATATGCAGCTCTGTTGTGTTTAATTTTCAAAGCACTGGGATGAGGGATGTAGAGTAAGAGCCACGAGAGGGAGTTGCTGAGAACTTGCGTGTGCCAGGCACTGTATCAGGACTGTGAGCATAAGAGTCAAGGATCCCTGCCTGGTGGAATTGATTCTAACATTTACCATCTTTTCTGATGCCTGGTTTTGGATAAGCACTGTAATACATTGTTTATCTCATTATGTACAATAAACTGATAAAATAGGTACTATTAGCCCAGTTGTGTAAACATAGTAATTTTATGCTCAGATCTTTCTAATATTGTTATTTTACTATAATACAGATAACTAGTGCTACAATTAAATATGGCTATGAAAATAAAAGCCAACATTAGGTAACAGAAAAGAAAGATATAAAAACATTAATGTAAAAGAATATACATGATTCTTTAAAATTAAAATATATAGTATATGTTGAAGATTGGTTATAGCATAAAGATAAATATACTGCCTTTTAATTTATAAGTTCCTTATAAATTCTGGAAATTAATCAGATGTTCTCCCATTCAGTGGGTTGTCTTTTCATTTTGTCGGTGGTTTCCTTTGCTGTGCAAAAACTTTTTAGTTCAATGTAGTACCATTTGTTTATATTTTCTTTTGTTTCCATTGCCTGAGGCGATACAAGAGAAAAAATATTGCTATGAAAAATGTCCAAGATTTTACTACCTATGTTTTATTCAAGGATTTTTATGGTTTCAAGTCTAACATTAAAGTCTTTAATCCATTCCAAGTTTATTCTTTTATGTGGTGTAAGGTAGTCTAGTTTTTTGGGGGGGTTTTTTGCACATATTTGTCCAATTTTCCCAATACCATTCATTGAATAGACTATCTTTACCCCATTGTACATTTTTGCCTCCTTAGTCAAAAATTAATTGACTATAAAGTCAATTAATCTGATCAATATTAATTAATAAAGTCAATTTCTGATCTTTCTGTTTGGTTCCATTGATCTATATGTCTGTTTCTATGCCAATACCATGCTGTTTTGATTACTATGGCCTTGTAGTATAGTCTGATATCAGGTAACATGATTTCTCCTATTTTATTCTTCTTTATCAAGATTGCTGTGGCTATTTGGGGTCTTTTGTGTTTCCATATAAATTATTTGAATATTTTCTCTAGTTTTGTGAAATAATGTCATTGGTATCTTGATAGCAATTGCATTGAATCTATAGATTGCTTTGGGTGGTATGAACATTTTGATGATGTAATTCTTCCTATCCATGAGCACAGTAGATGCTTCAACTTATTTTTATCTTCTTCAATTTCTTCCTTAAGTGTCCTATAATTTTCCAAGTACAGGTATTTTAAATCCTTTGTTATATTTATTCCTAGGTATTTTTTAAGCAATGGTAAATGACATTTTTTTCAGATTCCCATTTTATAGTACATTATTGGTATATAAAAATGCAACTGATTTCTGAATATTTTTTTGTATCCAGGTACTTTAGTGAATTCATTTATCAATCTCTGGAAGTGGAATTGCTGAGTCATATGACAGTTCCATTTTTAATTTTTGAGGAAACTCCATACTGCTTCCCACAATGGCTGCACCAGTCTGCATTTCCTCCAACAGCACATCCCCACCAATAGTTCCCTTTTCTCCACATCCTCACCAGCATTTGTTGTTTGCTGATTTATTAATGATGGCCATTCTGACAGGTAAGATGATATCTTCTTATGGTTTTTATTTTCACTTATTTGATTATTTGTAATATTAAACACATCTATTGGCTAGCTGTTTTCTTTTGAAAAGTGTCTACTCTGGTTCTTTGCCCATTTTTGATGTTGTTGTTGTTGGATTGGGGCCGCATATTGGTCTAACCACTATAGAAAATAGTATGCAGTTACCTGAGAAAAATAAAAATAAATGGAGCTACTTTATGACCCTAGCAATTCCACTTCTGGGAATATGTCCAAAGAAACTCAAAACACTAATGCAAGAGAATATGTGCACCCCTATGTCCATTGAAGCACTATTTACAATAACCAAGATTTGGAGGCAGCCCAAGTGCCCATCAGTACATGAGTGGATAAAAAAAAGCTGTGGTACATTAACACTGTGGAATACTACTCAGCAGTAAAAAAGAAGGAACTCTTACCTTTTGCTACAGCATAGATGGACTAGAGAGTATTATGCTAAGTGAAATAAGCCAGTCAGAGACAGACAAGCACTAAATGATCCCACTTACATGTGGAATTTAATGAACAAAATAAAGTAACCAACAAAGTGGAGACAGACTCATGGATACAGAGAACAGACTGATAGCTATTGGAGGATGGGTTTGGGGGCTGGGTGAGGAGGGTGAAGGGACTAAGCAAAGCAAAGAAAAATATATGGACACAGACAATAGTATGGTTATTGCCTGAGGGAAGAGGGGGAGTTAGGAGAGGGTAAAGGGGACAAAGGGTGATGGAAGGAGACCTGACTTGGAGTGGTAAACACACAACACAATACCCAGATGATGTATTGTAGAACTGTATACCTGAAACCTATATAATTTTATTAAATAATTAGAGGCTCAGTGTATGGATGTGTGCACCTGAGGGGTCCCTCGGCCTGGCCTGCACCCTCCCACAATCTGGAACCCCTTGGGGGAAGTCTCAGTGCACGAAGTGGCGTGTGGCTGGGGAAGAGCCTGAGCTGGGGCTGGGTGCCACTCTGCTCCTGCTCATCCTGGTCCCACTGCACCTGCCACCGCCACCGGTCCCGCCAGCACTGCCACAGAGGCGGGAGAGGCTCCTGCCACATCTGCGCCCGCCCGCCTGCCATGAGCCTGGCTTCTGGCTGAGCGGCGCTCCTCCTGTGGGAGCACACTGACCACCAGGGGGCAACTCCTGCAATGAACATCTGCCCCTGGTGGCCAGTGCACATCATAGCTACCAGTCGACCAGTTGAGTGGTCAACCAGTTGCTTAAGCTTTTATATATAGGGATATATCACCCCAATAAATTCAAAAAGGAGAAAAAAAGAAACAGTCTTGTAGAAATGAGGAAAGAGGGAGGGAACTGAAAATAAAAGAGTCAGTGGAAAAGGAAACCACAGATTTGAGATCAGGAGCCTATTAAGCAAAGAAATAGATTAATGAAAAGGGAATGAAGAGAGAGAGAGAGAGAGAGAGAGAGAGAGAGAGAGAGAGAGAGAAGCAGGAAGGGAGGGAAAAATGGAAGAGAAGGAATGAGAGGAAAGAAGGGAGGAGGGAAGGGAAGGGAGAAGAAGGAAGGGGAGGGGAGGGGAGGGGAAGGGAGTGGAGGGGAGGGGAGGGAAGAAAATGTTGAACCACTGATTGGAAGATAACATCACAATTTACCAACAATTTAAATGTAACCTTAATCCACCTGTTCAAAATGCTGTTGGAATTATGAGTAGAAAAAATACTATAGCATTGCACAGTTGATCTTAAGAAATGTGACAGAGCCGAAACCGGTTTGGCTCAGTGGTAGAACATTGGTCTGAGGACTGAAAGGTCCCAGGTTCGATTCCGGTCAAGGGCATGTACATTGGTTGCAGGCACATCCCCGGTAGGGGGTGTGCAAGAGGCAGCTGGTCGATGTTTCTCTCTCATCCACATTTCTAGCTCTCTATCTCTCTCTCTTCCTCTCTGTAAAATATCAATTAAAAAATACATTTTAAAAAAAGAAATGTGACAGAAGAGCTTCATGAACGCTAGTTTTGGAGACTACCACTAAGCACACACTCTTCTACGTGACTGTGGCTGCAGTAACAGGAGGGAGAGGACCACATTGGGCTGCCTATTCAGGAGCATGAGCTAAGCTGAGTCACTAGTGAGTGAGGACAGGTCCCACACACAAGCCACATATCCTGAAGAACTCAACTCTGTCGTAAAGCAAAAGATACTTGAAGTGACCTGCTATTTGTCCAAAAGGTCAAGCCAAACATGTCAGGGAACGATATGCTCTTTGATTTAACAAACTGACCCATCGGGTATAAAATCACAGTATTCTAAATGCCAGTGTGTTAGAAAGCGAGCCAGCACTCTGGCCAGGAGCAGAGGCTGAGGCACACTGGCAGGAGAGGATCACTGTAAGAGCCTAGCCATCAATCACCCTTCTTGTGTTAATTGTGCTCCTACAGCATTCAGGAGTCCTCTCTCTCGTGGGCCATCAATCTCGTAACCGATCTTAACAAGTGCACAGAAAAGAAGGGCCTGTGAGTATGTCAAGGTGTGTCAGTATCAGAGCTTAACCTTTCTCATAATGGTGATGGGAGTACAGAGCAGTGAGGGCTCAGCATGGGGTGCTTCGCTGATAAGAAGCACCCTTCACACCGTGGTCTGTGATATAAATGCAAACGCTGGAGCACAGAACAGAGCAATCTAACCACTGAACAACGCCACATCACGAAAACAGGAGTTAGAGCCTGTGAGCAAGCTCCGGCAAAGCCACCTCAGATCACGGCAACAATACGGCCATGCCATGTGTCCTTTGGCAACTGCGTTTCAACGCATCTTTTCAGAAAATATGGAAACAGTGTTCTCTGCTAAAGTAAAGGTTGACTCAGTGATTTATAAACTCTTTGCAACCTTTGTTATTAGTTGTTGACATGGTTTTCATCTTCATTGCATCAGGTGAATCTCCTGTGCTTTAAGATATTTTTATAAAAAACAAAATTGTCTCTGTGAAAAATAGTAGCCTGATATACATTTGTTTCAAAAGTTGCAAAATCTGCTCCCTAATTTAGAGTGTTTAAAAAATGTATTGCTGGAAATCATGTACATAGTTCTTAATAAGGAAGAATTACTGACATTTAAATACAGATATTATTGCAAGAATAATTACACCCTGGAGGAAATGAATAATAGGTATTTCTATCACTATAACATTTAACTTGTTCACTAACTGAAGGCATAATCCATGTAGTTCAATTCAGATCAGTTTTTATTATGGTTTATGCTGGGGGAAAACAGTGTTTCTATGCCCATTGACGTGTCAGAGAATTACACAGAAACCATAAAATTTTTTTGTTGCTACTTCATAACTGTAATTTTGCTACTGTTATGAATTTTAAGTAAATATCTGTGTTTTCCAATGGTCTTAGGCTCTACAGCAGTGGTTCTCAACCTGTACGTTGCAATCCACGGATTGAGAACTCCTAACAGGGTCACCTAAGACCATTGGAAAACACAGATATTTACATTACGATTCATAACAATAGCAAAATTACAGTTATGAAGTAACAACAAAAATAATTTTATGGTTGGGGGTCACCACATCATGAGGAACTGTATTAAAGGGTCACAGCATTAGAAAGGTTGAGAACCACTGCCTTAGGCTCTCCTCCTGTTTTTTAAGATTTTTTCCAGTTGCTGCTCTGCTTGGGTATTTTTTCCTAGCTTGTCTTCTAGCTCACTGATGTAGTCCTCTGCTTCTTCTAGTATACTGTTAATACTTTCTATTGTGTTCTTAATGCAGCAATGTCATTTTTAATTTCTTCTTGGTTCTTCTTCATTTCCTCTTGGTTCTTGCACATATTGTTGAATTTGTCTTCCATCCTTTTCAGCGACCTTATTTCAGCGTCCTTTTCAGCGTCAGTTTTCTGAGTTTCTTCTCTCACAAATTACTTGCCTCCATTTCATTTACTTCCTTTTCTGGTGATTCCTCATTTTCTTTTGTATGGGGGCTGTTTCTTTGTCTCCTCATGTTCACTCCTCTGAGGGTGTCTGATTATGTAGTTCTCTCTCTCCTATGTTGAATTAAAAGTACAAAACACAACATGACAAGACACAATGCACAGGGCACCAAACACAAATGTATTTACAGTACCAATAAACCCAAACAAAGGTGACCAACAGAGAATAAATAATTAGGGGAGAGAAAAGCATGCATAAATGAGAAGGAAAAATGTTAGAGAGAAAAGAAAGAGAAGAAAAAAGAAAGGGGGAAATATATGTATACGGGGAGAAAACTCCAAAAAACCCAACAGCCAATCCCAAAAAATGCAAACAACAAACACCCAGAGATGAATACAAACAACAAACAACAATTAATCCAAAAAAATGAAAACAACAAACACCCAAACAACACCCAGCTGAATCTGAGGCAGAGCTCCCTCCAGGCAACCTCTGACCTTTCTGTCCACGATTGCCTCACCAGCTGTGTTTAATTCTCTAACTCTGGGAGGGTGTTATTCATTCAGCTGTTCCTCCTATCTGTCCAGTATTCAGCACCACTTCGTCTCCCCCTAGACAAGCTACCCAGGCACCCATGGCTGGGGAGGCTGGAGTCTCGGTGTCCGTGGGTTCTCAGCTGAGGCAGCTGGGCATTGGGTTGTAGGGTCCTGGGAGGTATCAGAGGTCTCCCTGGTTGAAGATAAGGATGGGCTTCCAATCACAGCCTCTCTTCCCTTCAAAAGGAGTGGTCTGTAGGCAGAGCCGGCCGCTCTGGGAACTATTTCAGCAGTAGTAGAGGCTGCCCGGCCAGGTGATCCTGGTCCGCCAGTCCCCATCGTCCCATAGGAGATAACCGTCCCTGTACACCCACACACTCTCCTTTTACTCTTTCACTCACACACTGTCTTGCAGCCTGCTGTCCCATTGGCCACTAGCTTGGCTCTCCAGCTGGGGCAATCTTAATACTCTGGGAAAATATTAATTATTGTTCCAACAAAGATTCATAAAATAGCTTACTGGTGGCAAAATCAAGATGTGGTCCCCAACCCCACGATGATCTGTGATCATTAAAGAACCACAGACATAGCTAAGTCACACCCAGAGCATGGTGGCGCTTTCTTGTTGGCAGTGTGGCGAGAGCCTCGGAGCTGATGACTGCACATGGACTTGCAGACAGAGCTGGAACCTGAAACCGTTTCCCTCTGAATAGCATCAGTTCCATTTGGAAGTTTTTGTTTGTTTGTTTGTGTGTGTTTTTTTAATATTCAACAATATGTTTATTTAAATATTTAATATGCATTTTTAAAAACTATTTTACTACCTTAAATGAATCAACACTTTGCCATAGATAGTTTACTAAAAAATATATACTTTAAAATCAGCATTTTAAAATCCCAGCTAAATACTGTTACTGTTGTGCTGAGATTCCGTGATCCCCAAAGACCACCAGGGAACCAAATCTGATGCAATTAGCAAGAGAGTCTCTTCCACGCTAGCATGGGCTCCATTCCACTCACACCGACAGCATGGCAGAATAGAGAAAGAATGTAACAAACATCTCAATGGGTTTTATACAGGGGGGATATGACCCTGATTGGTTGGGTTAGGGCTAGGGTTGGAAGCTTTTTTTTTTAATGCAAAGGTCACATAAAATTAATTCATGAATGGCTATTAGGAATGTAGTTGCTAATGATAAACAATATGGAAACAATCACAATATAAAACAAAAGCAAAGAAATTTCTCCAATGCCAAGTCAGACTGAGAAAAAACCGCATGTCCTCAATATTTCATAGAAACAGGAATGGGAGAAGAAGGCATACTATAAAGATCTTTCATCGTACGTTTTAAAAGAGTCAATTTAAAAATGCATTCCTAGAAAATGTTAACCACAGAAATTAAAATTTTCTTCTGCAGAAAAATAATCAAATGTCAATCGCCTATATTTTCGTCTAGAAGTACATATACCTGTATTAAAATCAGAAACTTTGGGGATACTGATTAACAATAAATGTGATATTTAACTGCTTAAAAGTGGCTGGATGGCCTTTGAAATGAGCTTTAACAGTTTGAATCACAGGCACTTATTGGAGAAGAATCAAGAGGATGCATTGGCCTCTTTTAGTCACACTTCCATATAAATTCAGTGGCAACTCACTTCAGCTTTCATTGGTGTAGGGAAAGCCAAAGAATCCCATCCCATTGTGAAGGAAGTTAAAGAGAACAGTTAACTAGAATCAGAAAAATTCTCTGCAGGATACACTGTAGACAAAGGGTGCTGTTTAGCAAGGGCATCTACATAGAACTAGGACGTGAGATTCACTAAATGTCAGGGATGGTAGCATCCGCTAACTCACTCTATCTTCAGTGGGTATAGTGAGGTCTGCTGTAGTTCATTGTCTGCCAATACAGATGTCGGACAGAACTCACACTCAGACTGGCAGGTGTAACACAGAGATGAAGACATTCACAAACAAGGGGCAATGGGACAGACGTTCCCAGGCAGGGAGAGCAGTGCAAACCGGAGAGGGGGGACAGCCGGGCGCTTGGGCAGGGACGCCTAGGACAGCAGCGTCACGAGGAAGGCACGCCGAGTCCCATGTGCCCAGAGGATAGATCAGAAAAGAAATTTGAAAAACTATGTGTTTACTATCATTTCCTAAAAGGAAACAGCCATTCCTGACGAAACATAAGGATGTCTTCTGCAGATCTCACAGGAACACCGGACGGCAGCCAGACACCCCCACACACACACACACCAAGGCCTCTGCAGAAAGTTCACAAACCGTCTTCACATGAACGTCCTATATTAGACCACGCGGCAGTAACACTTCGCAGCATTCCATTGGGCTTCAGAGGTTCGGCAATTCTTCTAATGGGGCAAAGGCATTCAGGTTTATTGTTTCTCATTCCTTTAAATGAGAGATAATTGCCGAAACCGGTGTGGCTCAGTGGATAGAGCGTCGGTCTGCGGACTGAGAGGTCCCAGGTTCAATTCCGGTCAAGGGCATGTACCTTGGCTGCGGGCACATCCCCAGTAGGGGGTGTGCAGGAGGCAGCTGGTCGATGTTTCTCTCTCACCGACATTTCTAGCTCTCTATCTCTCTCCCTTCCTCTCTGTAAAATATCAATAAAATATATTAAATGAGAGATAATTTACATAGAATAAAATACAAGTTTAAGTGAATGTTGTAATGTGTTTTGATAAATGTAAACATCAATGTAACCACAACCCATGAGAAATGGAACATGCTCATCCCTGTCACTCCAGAGAGGGCGCCCACCAAAGCGTCCGTCACTACAGAGGGAAGCCAGATCACAGCACCTGCAGCCCCCTCTCTCCACTGCTCCCACCCAGCGTGACTGAGACGCCGTCCTCCCGTGGCACATGCTGGCAGCCCCCTTCTTTCCGTTGCTCAGCAGAGTGGCACTGTATGAGCATGCCAAACCTGTGATTTACCCGTTGCTGAACGCCGGGGCTCTTTCTAGGTTTGGGCTATTCTGAATTAAGCTACAATAAATAGTTTATTGTTTTAATGTTTTTTTTTATTGATTTTACAGAGAGAGGAAGGAAGAAACAGTGACCGGTAGCCTATGTGAACCCACAACCTGGGCCTGTGTCCTGACCAGGAATCAAACCAGCAGCCTTTTGGTGCACAGGATGATGCTCAATCAACTGAGCCACCCTGGCCAGGACTACAATGAATAGTTTAACTTGTGATTTGTCACTCAAATAGCCTTTAAATTATAAATACATATCCTCAGACAAATGGTTTTGAAAAAATGGCAACAAAATCTTTTTTACAGCTGAAACCAGTTTGGCTCAGTGGACAGAGCCAAACCATTTGCCTGCGGACTTAAGGGTCCCGGGTTTGATTCCGATCAAGGGCATGTACCTTGATTGTGGGCACATCCCCAGTAGGGGGTATGCAGGAGATAGCTGATTGATGTTTCTCTCTCATCGATGTTTCTAACTCTCTATCCCTCTCTCTTCCTTTCTGTAAAAAATCAACAAAATATATTTTAAAAATCTTTTTTACAAAACATGATCCTGTATCAAACTGATAACATGGCGCTGGGCTTACTGGTGAAGCTCCTGCTCCGGCGAAGCCACCAACACCAGCAGCCCCCCCTCAGGCCAGTGTCACGGAGACCACTGCCTGGCATTATCTTCCCCAACAGCAGTCTGACAGCAGAACTCTGGACAGCCATCCAGCGTGCTCACCGCGCAGCCACACTCACCACGGTCAGGGGCACAGGGTTATTTTCAGTTCCTTCATTCTCTTTTTAAGCTCCATTCTCTAAGATCTGAAGCTAGAAAATATGACTATACCGGAATGTTATGAACTCTCATAAAATGAACCGCCAAGCAAGGAACCAGACCACCACTCTTGAACCAGTTTTTTCTGGGATTCCTTTGGAGAGTCGGCCCTCCGATAGTCAGGAAACAGCTCTAGGCTCTAAATTCAAGGACAAAATTTCTAGGCCTGAAAGTGCTATGCTTTCTGATAAGTGGCAAAGGATCTGACCCTTTGAGATGGAATCACAGTGCCTCCAAGTTAGGGATGACACTGGCGTCCATTACAATTAGTTGATTTGAGCCTTACATTCACACAAGACTTTGGGCGATGTCTATAAGGTAAGTTATCTAGTGCCATTACCTTCCTGCAGTATTTTAAAAGTATAGAACAATAACGTGTTAAATGTAAACACTTAAAAATGCCACAATACTTGCAAACCAGTTTTGACATGTATTAACCTTATATGATCTAGGAATCTCGAAAATGGCAGCATGTGCAGCCTTTCTCACCTTCCCAGGGGCCTGCGTGTCATGCTGCAGGAGGCAGCATGCGCATTCCTGCAGGCTGAATTCTCCCGTCTATTCCTGAGGCAAAGTGTATACTTTTTCCCTAAATATTATATGATAGAGAAAAAAAATTTGCCAATTCTCCATTTCCAAAGAGTAATACTTATCCTTACATTGTAATATTCTTTTAAAGTAGTCTTGTATATATCATTTCTTTCATTAAAAATTTAGCTCTAAGGCCCTAGCAGATTTGGCTCCGTGGATAGAGCATTGGTCTATGGACCCAAGGGTCCTGGGTTCCATTCCAGTCAAGGGCTGTACCTGGGTGGCAGGCTCCTCCCCAGCCTGGGCCCTGGTCAGGGCTCGCGCAGGAGACAACCAATCACTGTGTTTCTCTCACATCGATGTTTCTCTCTTTCTCCCTCTCCCACTCTCTCTAAAAAATCAATGGGAAAATATCCTCAGGTGAGGATTAACAAAAAAAAAACAAAAAAATTAAGTTGTAGGGACATAAGCTAGAACCTCTTAACATAATTAAAATTGTTTTTGTAGTAGTTCTTTTTTCTTTAAATTAGTATGCTATTGTTTTTTCTTATAATTATGCTTAGTTTTATATATCATATTTCAGAAATCACAAACTAATGCATAATGGCCCACCATAAGCATTCTCAGCTTATCTCCATCCTTCATTTTCTCAGAATCACTTTCCCATTAATTTTTCTCCTATTTTATAAGATAGCCTGAATAGTTTATATAGTTATAATTCCATAACTGTATATTTTCATTATATCCAATTCTCAAATATCCATTGCTGCCCATACTTCATCATATTAATTTCCAAATATATTAAATGCCTCTTCCCTTTCATTTTCTAGGCTCATATTTTTATTTAATCACCAAACCTCTATAATGTCTATCAGATTTCTCAATATTCATTATTTTCTTAGATTTTCATAATAATTTTAGTCATTAAACATCCTGTACATTCAATTCTTTGTACTCTCTTGAGAAACAATTATTGATAGAGAATGATCACAAGGGTTCAATTCATCTCTGCAAGTGCTTAGGGATTTGATCTGAAAAGCAGAGTCCATTTAATGCCAAGAAAATGTTTAGTCTCAACAACTGAGGTTCAGAAATTAGAAGTGGTTGGAGGCCACAGGCCTGCGTTCCGGCTGTCCTGGTTTAATCTAGGTTTACTGTCTGGAAAGTTGGCACTTAATTGGTTGGATAACCTTAAACAAGGTTTTTACTTATTTCTAGGTTTCTTATTGGGAAAATGGAGGTAACACAAGTTGCCATAGAAAGCAGCCATGAAGAATTATAGGAGGTAAAGCCCTCTCAGGCACCAGGAACCCGTGGTCAGCACTGGCCAGAGTGATAGCCATCATTGTTATTAGCGAATGGCTAGCAAGTACTGCCCTCCAAAATGTCTCTGAGCTCCAGAACTTCTCATTTCTGACCGGCCTGTTCCAGGACTGGCCAAGAGTAACTTGCCACTCCGTCTTCAGTTCGGAGATTGCATGAGAGAAGAGGGGAAAGGTGCTTCAGTCTGCCAACGTCTTACTGGGACTGCCCACCAGGGGGCACCAGGCCCCTCACAGGCCCACGGCAACACCGGGGAAGTTGGCAGGTGAGCCCAGCCCTGTGTGTATGTGTATGAAGGGCACTCTGCTTCTCCGGCCCTCCCACGGCCCTGCGTGGCGCGCCATCCCTCCCGGGACCAGGACCGGCACACGGGGACCTGCGCACGCCGACGGATGTGTTCCTGTGCTTCTCCTTCGACAGGAGAAAGTGTAAGAAAAATGTCCTCAGAACATCCTGGCAAAATTCATAAAGAAACCAGCATGCTTTAGCCGCGCACTAATGGCTTTTTGTTTGATGGTTTGAGCAGAGTGACAGTCGGAGGCAGGTACGGATGAAGAGGGCATTCGCACGGAAACGAACTCCGGAGGGTGCTGAGGAAGCAGATGGTGAGGACGCTCACTCAGGAGGAGGAGAAGGAGCAAGGGACACCCCCCGCCTTAGCCCTTCCCCTCCCCTCCCCTCCCCTCCCTCAGTGCCAGCCCTTCCCCTCCCCTCCCTCAGTGCCCACCCGCCCCAGGGGAGCAGGGCCAGGACGGTCTGCGTCCACCCATCTGTTGCGCACATTCTAACAGCACCTTGTGAGGAAGAGTAAACTTGCAGGGATGCAGCTGATTAAGAAAGTAGTAAGGCAATATTTCCGTGAACCCTAGCGGGTTTTGCTCAGTGGATAGAGCATTGGCCCGAGGACTGAAAGGTCCCAGATTTGATTCCGGTCGGTGTTTCTAATGCTCTATCTTCTCCCTGCCTCTCTGTAAAAATCAATAAGATGTGTTTTAAAGTAAAATATTTCTGTGAATAAAAACCCTCCACAGCTTCTCCCTCTTTAATATGAACCAAGGGTGATTATCCTGCGCTTGATATTTGTAGAAAAGGTCAGGTGAGGGACACTAAAATTCCCCTGGAAATCCGAAGGGAGGCCAGTGTCCAAAACAGTCACTTTCCAGAGCAAACCCCACGTGCGGCTCTGGGGCACGGATGCTGGCACCACGGCCCTTCATCCCCATCCCGAGAGGCCAGCTCCGGGTGCTGGGTGCTGGGGGGGGGGGGGGAGGCGTGGGGGAAGGGGAGCGGCCCGTGGGGAGGGGGGTGCCGGGCCTGTAACCCAGCAGCACACCCCCCCCCCGGCCCCGCGTGGGAGAGGCCACTGGATCTGCTGACCCATCGGCGCCCTGGGGCCGCACCTCGGCCTCCCGCCCTCCGGAGCCAGGAGCCAGGCTGGCGGTCTTCTGTGCTGCTGGGAAGCCAGCTCGGGATTTCTGGGCAAAACTCCTTCCCGCACGCACACATCCTGGCCAGGACCTGCCTCGGGCCTGTGGTCATCACTCCTGCCCCGGCTGCGGCAGGGAGCCCGTGTGCATCTCACTGAGGGACGGCGGGGGCAGGAGAGGGGAGGCCATCAGGGGGAGCGGTGTCTGGCCTGGGCCTCCACAGTCTCTCCCCCCTTCTTGCCCGGGCGTCCCCGTCCCCAGGTCAGACGTCCCCAGGGTCAGGCGTCCCCAGGCCCGGCGCTGCGGGACCTGAAGAGGGGGGGGGCCTCCGAGCCGCACTGTCTGGGCCCCAGGAGGGAACCGGGGTGCAGGGCCCTGGGCTTGAGAGCCCTTCTCTGGAGCGGGCAGGTGTGCACCCATCACCACTCTCTTGCCCCACGCAGGGCGAGTGCTCTCTTGGGGAGCTGCTACCAGCTCCCGAGTCTTTGAAAGAGAAAAGAGAACAAACTGCCAATTGGGTTTTCTTCCGGGGCAGCCCCACCTGCGGACAGGAGTGTGCGCATTCCCTGCAGAGCACACCCCTTTCCACGGGTTCACCCTGCCTCGGGGAGCATGTCCTCCTCCGGGCAGAGGGCCGCGGGGGTGCGTTCCTGTCCCAGGCAGGGCACTGCGCCTCCCACCTCCCTCCCCTGCTGCCCTGACCAGTGACCCAGAGCAGCTGGCTGGGAGGAGCAGTGTTCTGGGAGGAGCAGCGTTCTGGGAGTAGCAGCTGTCTGGGGGGAGCAGCGTTCTGGGAGGAGCAGCTGTCTGGGAGGAGCAGCGTTCTGGGAGGAGCAGCTGGCTGGGAGGAGCAGCTGGCTGGGAGGAGCAGCGTTCTGGGAGGAGCAGCTGTCTGGAGGAAGAGCAGGCGGGGCAGCGGCCAGGCCCGCCTTTGCTCCACGGACTTCAGGGTCCCATGAGGCCCACGGAGGCTGTTCTTCCCCCAGAGCATCCTGGGCCTGGAATAGGGCTGTGCCCCGACTCACAGGAGGCCGGTGCAGCCTTGCCAACCTGAAGGTCCAGCAGGGATTCAGGAGGCCCGCTCCTCCTCCGGCAGAACCTGTCCCAGCTGGTTGGGAGGAGGTGATTTCAGGCGGGGATTGCAGGTGCACCCCGACATGACGCTGGTCAATGACATGTCCTGGCTTACGTCCAGGCCAGCGCCCCCAGCTTCCAGACCATGTCACTTCCCCGCTTGTTCACTTAGAAGCCTCTCTGATGAACCAGTTCCTACACGGATGTTTCCGCGTGGGCGTTAAAATACTCAGCCCTGTGGTCGTGTTCTCCTCAAACTAGCCTTTGTGACGCAGGGTGCCTGTCGGCGGTGAGGTTGGGGATCTGCACACTCTCCGCTTCCTGCATCTCTCCCATCGCCTCCAGGACCACAGGGTCGGGAGAAGACAAGCCCGCCCCTCTGTGTGTAGGCGTTCTCCAGAAGCCCGCATGGAAGCCCATGACAGGGTAAGGGGATAACTCCAGATGAGTTAGGAGACTTGACTTGGGGTGGTGAACACACAATATATAGATGATGTATCAGGGAATTTTTAAAACTTTTAAAATGCACCAAAAAAAATCACCAATTGTTTAAGCATTGCGGGGGGAGGGGGGCTGAGAGGGGTGAGACTGACGGAAATAGAGGCTTGGCTTCACGAATGCCCTGACAATCCTGTGCACAGTCAGACGGCTCCCTGGGAACACAGCTGCCCGCCTGCCCCGGGGCCTCTGGCAGTGCAGCCCTCCCGCAGCCTTGCTCTGCGCCTGTTCGAAGAGCGAGAGGAGCCCATGGGCCCAACCCTCACACCGGCTGCCGCAGCAGCATGTCCGGCCGCGTGGAATGCCCCCGCAACCTTCTTGCTGATGCCCAAGAGCCGTCCGTGCGCCCACGCCCAGCAGTGCCGTCTGCAAGCTGGTTCTGCCCTGACCCGAGGCCATCAGTCCAAATAAAGCGCGTGTCCTGTCCTGTCCGCGGCACTGACGCAGCAGCCGCTGCACCTGCTCCTCCCGCCTGCCCGAGGGCAGCGGGTGGCACCAGGCAGCTGGCTCGCCTGGGCCGGGAGTGACAAAGCAAGGCCTAAAGCTAAAGAGATTTTGGAATGCTAGATGCATGGAATGAAACTCTTCATTTTCAAAATATAAAATATGACCAAGGAAAGCATTACAAATTCAATTTAACTCAGAAAATGGCTATCTGCATTATATATAATGTGGTACAGAAATCCTAGTGATTATTTCATATTTCATAGTCTTCATCTTTACATAACATAGCATATAAACTTCCATCTTCAACTTTGAAAAAAATAAGTTGACTTTCATATTATCTAGGAATGGTAATAACAGAGAATTGAAATATTTTTTAAAAATTCTTCTGTCAATAATTACGCAAGTTTAAGGATGCTTCACTGGCCCATAGCTGCTTTAAAAGTTTGTGTTTCATGATGGAAATTGCAACTAGAAAGTAAACTTTAGTTAATCCCCAGTACACTATTTTCCTGTCTGAACTGCTGAGATGAACAGTAATATTGTACCTCATCCAACAGAACACTTCCTTCTGTTCTTGGGAAACCAGCAGTCCTGCATAAACAATAGGAATTGGGCCAGGAAGGAAATTAAATTCTTAAAGGAGGTGCCCTCATAATTGTAGGTCGGTGGCTTGCAGAATGGGCCCCCAGAACACCTGGGGACTCCACGGTCTTTACATGAAGACCCGAGCAGGGAGGATCTCAGCCCCATACCCTCCTGCAACGGAAGATTCGCTGAAAATGAAAATACATACTAAATGCCTCTGCAGGGTCCTTGGAAAACTGTAAGTTTTTAAAAAGTTGTATTAAAGTCTAGCTGGTACACAATATTACATTAGTTTCAGGTGTACAAAATAGTGATTCCACAGTTAGATACCTTACAAAGTGATCACCCTGAAAAGTCTAGTTGGATATACTAATTTTTCACACATTTATCAAATGGCCAAATTTTTCCCAAAAGCATTAAACATAAACACACACACACACACACAATTCCCTAAGACCAGACTCAAGACCAGACCATTTCTGTGTTTAAATCAATTGTGCTGCCTTAGTTGGTTTGGCTTAGTGGATAAAGCATCAGCCTGCGGACTGAAGGGTCCTGGGTTTAATTACTGTCAAGGGTACATGCCCAGGTTGTGGGTTTGATCCCCAATAGGGGGCAGCTGATCAATGATTCTCTCTCATCATTGATGTTTCCATCTCTCCCTCCCTCTCCTTCTTCTCTGAAATCAATAAAAATATATTTTAAAAAATAAGTAAGTAAAGAAATTGTGCCACCCATGTGTTAGTACTAAACTAAACTACTTCTATTACACATTATCTTTATTGACAAAGATTCAAAAAGAAAATCAAGGAATGAGAAGCAATAAATATTTACATATTTTAGAAGGGAGCTGTTGTTTCTGGGAAGACCAGGGATCATGAGTACCTTAACTAGACCTTTGAATGAAATGAGGGAGGAATGTGTTTGGAGAGAAAAAAACATGTGGTAAAGAAGATGCCAAGTCATAAGGAGCTTGGTCTTAAGGAATTGTGAATTAAAGCAGGAAATGGCATGCCAGATACAAAAGACCACATACTGTGACTCCACTTATAGGAGATGTCCAGAAAAGGCAAACCTACAGAGACAGAGAGTCGAGCAGTGGTCCCTGCGGGCTGGGGGATAGAGGAGAGGATGAGGCGTCTTTGTGGGCTAATAAAAATATCCCAGGATCAGATTCTGATGGTATTTGAACTACTCTGTAAATGTATGGAAACACTTTAAAATGGTAAATTTTATAATATGTGAACTGTATCTCAATTGCATCTTAGTGTAAATGGGTAAATCTGGGCCCTTGAAGACCAGTGAAGAACGTTGTTGAAATGAAATGAGTTAAACGGCTCTTGATCTCAGTCTGTTTCTGAGCGCCTGGAGCAGAGGATCCATTCTGACATTCAGTGTGCCCCTCTGCAGAAGCAAGCACAGTGCTATATAAAATGCGTGCTTAAGGAAACTATTTGATAACTGTCCGTTGATTAAATCATGGCCAGGTTCTTGCACTGTCTTAGCCATAATGATAAATAAAGACAACAAAGCTCTCCATCCCACTCCTTCCCTTTGCTGTCACTCCTTCTTGTAGAAACACTCTGTCCTCTGGTCTAATGTGGCAGTATAGTGTGGTCACATAAAGCTCAGCCTAAGTCACACTGACATTAGTTTAATTTTCCAGTATTGCCATATTTACAACAACCTTGAGCTCATGTTTTTCAAGTCAGTGTTCTGGCTTTTGCTTCCTAATTAAATGAAAAGGGCTTAAAATCCACAAGACTTGCCTATTCAGTTTTTTTTGTTCATACTTTGATCATTTCGGTAGGAATTGGAAAGATAAGTTGGAAAGCAGACCGAAATGCCTGTAGGTATTACAATGAGGGGGATGGTTTAGATAACACACACAAATCACACTGAGAAAACCGAATGTGGTCCTACAGGCAACCGGGCACAAGAGCGTCAACATGTGGCTGCCCTTGTCAGGGCGCACAGAGGACCTCATCTGTGTCCTGAGGTTACAGAGACAGGAAACTAAATGCAGTAACTATGCTCAAAGGCTCTCAGAGCACAGGTTCCCCTCAAATGTCCTCTCTCACATCACGTGGACACAGTGAGGCAAGACTGCCGTGCTGATCGGGTGTGCTAGCACATGGAAAATGCCACGTCCAGAGAAAAGTATCAGAGGCACAGGCAGCTCTTAGAAAGACTGCACATGAATATCATTGTATTCCTACTGCTGGAGGCCTGCGACCTGAGACTATAAATGGCAAATATATCATACAGAGAAGACCCAGGGCTGGAAGGCATGCCGTAGCACTTACATACCTGCAGCAATATAGGAGCTCCCGCCGACCTTGTAGAGAATGTGGCTGGCGAAGGGGGCTGCACAGATGATGAGGAAACTCGCGGTCACGACAGCGACTACGCCCAGGAGCATGAGGACAGCCCAGAAGCCGCGGTAAACTGAAGACCCCGGGAGAAAGGGAGAGAAGAAAACACACTTAGACTGTGAACGCAGCAGGCTGCGGCGCGGTGAGCTTCTGGCCTCTTCATTTTTGTAATTGTAGCCACGGCTCTGCCAGGTGGGACCTGGCAGTGGGCCTGGCTTCTCTTTAAGTGGAAACCTCACCAGGTGACTTTGGACTCAGTGAAGTCAGTCTTCACCCAACTCCTGCTAGGGGTGTGCACCACCCACATGCTTAGTAGACTTGGGGAACTCAGTTTCCTGACCGGACTTTAGAAGTGGAGCACCTCGAGTTTTAAAGGCGTTCTCTTGACCTCCATGGGGTCACCTAAAGGTGCTTCAGGCCAAATGCACAAAAGACGTGAAAGGAATTCGCACGTATAAACACTGCCAATTACTCTTGCTAAGATAATTTTTATAATAAAACAATAAGCAAAGTAAAAAAGATAACTTTTGTAAACAGATTGAGGTTTTTAATTAGATATATCTAAGATTTTTTCTTTCTATCAACTTTGTTCTTAAAAAGGTTCAAAATGAGAAGTTATAGTGATCTTTTATTTAAGGACCAGCAAGGTTGAATTAATGGCTACAGTTGGTAGAAAATAGATTGTGGTTTTGGTGATATGTTCATAGTAATCAAATAAAGAGGAATCCTAATGATCAATTTTGAACGGAATAATTACCAATCTGTTAAACAAATGTATCATTTCCCAAAGGCACAAAAATAAATTCATTTTGGTATAAACAAGGGAAAGCTCTGTGAAACATAATAAAATTAGATTTTTATACAAATATTAAAATGTTGTAATGAAGCAAAGAATGTTTTTTCTCATAAGCCCACCTAGCAAAGAAAAATATATGTCAATCAACTGGAATCAGAGAAAAATGCATGGGAAGATGAAGAGTAGTGCAGGTAAGTTCCGGGGGGGCGGGGGGGGGCGGGGGGGAAGCTGGGTTTTTTTGTGTTAATAACTCAGTCTTGAAGGCAGGAATAACAAATGGAATTTACCTAAAAACCAATGCTGTTGATTTTCATTCACTTTATGTGCCTCATCATATCACATGGCAGGTTCCAGGGCAGGTGAGAAGGGTAAAACCATTAATGAGAGGAACCCATTCTGCCTCTCCCCTGAGCACACTAAAGCTGGACAATCATGGCAAAGACCTAGCTGAGGACTCCAGAAAGCAAACGATAGCAAGTGGATTAAGGAAGGAACTTGAATCTGTAGCTGAGGTGAACTCAGCTGCAAAGACTGGCCCGGATTTTTCCTTTCTTTCTCCTCTGAACTTGGCCTGAAGGTGAGATAAGTTGGGAATTTTGTAAAAGATGAAAACAGAAGAAAAAAAAATATCCTGGTTAAGTTTTCATTCTGCTTATAAAAGCAGAATGAAAGAGCCCTACAAGCCAAAGTATAGGGAAAATGCTCATGTCTACTTATCTTCTTGTGTTCTCTCAGTCCTGCCTCAAAATTAAATCTGCACTGCTTCCCCAGTGGAGTTGTGGACATGTATGATCCCAAATGATGATTCAGTCCTCCAGATAGAAGAATTTCACACCTATTGTGCAAAAAGTGGGGGGTCCGTGGTGTGTGTTTTCTCTTTTCCCTCCTGCTTTGCACTGTGGTTAACTACATGAAACGGTGCCACAGTAAAGGAGACCAAGACTCTGAAAAGCCCAGACTTCCTTGTAAAAAAAAACTGGGCAAGCGAGTTCTAGAAGCCAGAAGATGTGGGGAAAATCCCACAGACATACGAGAACTGAGACAAGAATCTCTATATTTGTGTTTGAACCTACTCAAGTAATGAGCTCACACCCCAAGTTACCCATATGTAGAAAAGGGTAAAACCGAAGTTTAAAAACTGAATTACAATTCTTGGGTGATAAAGTCACCCAAGCACCAGAGCTAGCCCTGAGGGGTGCATGTCCCCCTGACCTATATAGCATAAAAATAACTGAAAATTGCATTGACATTGAAACTAGTATCAGAAAAAATGAGCAGCCCATGCAGGTTGATTGCCTTTTCAAACAACAAATCATTATTTGCCAGAGAATTTTAACAGTATGCCTAGTCTGACAATGTAATCTTCAAAAAGTCCAAGATACAACCAAAATTACTTTATATAGTAACAACCACAAATATCTGACCAATCCTCAAAGGAAGAAGCAATCAGCAGATGCCAACCCAAAGTTTCAGATATGTGAATTAGCGGACAGACTTTAAAATAGCTATTAGAACCACTTTCTATAAACTAAAGTGAACATTCTTGAAATGAACAAAAAGGTAGAAATTCTTAACAGATAAATAGAGTTGATTTGAAAAAAACTAAATTGAATTTTAGAATTGAAAAATACAATATACGTAATTAAATATTCATTATGCAAGCTTAATGGCTGAAAGGAGCTGAGAAAGGAAAGAACAGGTGAACTTGAAGAACGAGCAATAGAAATTATCCATTCTGAACAACAGAAATAAGAGAGATTGAAAACAAAATGACTAGATATAGTTTCAGAGAATTGTGGGACCACATCAAATGATCTCATATTTGTGTCATGGAGTGCCCAAAGCAGAGGTAAAAAATGTCAGTGCTAAAAGAATATTTTGAAAAAGAATCCCTAAATCTTTCCAAATTTGGTGAAAAATAAATTTACAGATTCAAGAAAAACAAATTCCAAAGAGGATAAATTCAAAAACTCAGCCCAGACACATCAGAGAATTACTAAAAACTATGGACAAAGAAAAAGTCTTAAAAGCAGCCAAACTGTGGCCGAAGTGGGGATGGCAATATTAAATGTACGGACCAACAGTCCCAAGGACTGAGTTTCCCATGAGAAAGGGTGGCAGCCCGAAGACATCTCTAAGATGCCTGAAGAAAAGACCTGTCAACCTACAAGTCTGCTTCTAGTAAAAACGCCTTTGAGTGATGAAAGTGAAAGAAAGTCATTTTTCAAGTAGGAAGATGGGATTTATCACAGCAGATTTGCTCTCCAAAGATGTGTGAAAGGAATTTCTTTAGGCTGAAGGGTAATGGTACCAGTTTACTTGTAACTTCCAGAATGAAGTAAGCGATAACAGAAAAGGTGAATATCTACATAAATATAGAAGACTATTTTCCTCATCTTAATTTATTTAAAATATATTGACTCTTGAAATGTAAAAATACACTGTCAGCATAGCACATGAAAGAAATAAAGATTTGGAATCAGAGTTATCTAGTGTTTGCCATTTATACATGTAAGTAACCTTGAACTAGCCAGGTCCAAAAGAACCACGGAGGCAAGGTCACATGCAAGCAGGAGGGAGGAACTATGAGTCAACTACAAAGAAGACAGAAAAAGCAGGACTCCTCTCCACAGAGAGACTGTGAGAAAGAGAGGAAACACTTGGAGAAGGAGACTGAGACAGAGCCAGACAGAAAGAGGGATGAATGTTCCCAGAACCACAGTCACCCCTGACAACGCTAGCTCCTGTCCTTTCATTTGCTCTAACGAAGCCTGGCTTTTCATTCCGCGTTCCCTGGAAAAGGCAGGAGCAGTGGATTTGTGTTTAAGGGAAAGGGGGACCTGGCTGCTGGAGACACAGAAATGGCTTCCAAGTGAGATTCCTCATTGCGGTCGCCAGCAGTGTGCTTTTCTTTCCCGCCTGTGCTGCAGCTTTCAAAGTTGCTCAACTTCAAGACTATTTCAAAATGTCTTGGAACATCCTGTTTCTTAGCTAATGATATCACCTAGTTTGCATATGTGGCACACTTTGATTACAGAATTACAATGTTCAATTATAATGAAGAATCATCATGTGGAATTGGGTAGAGTCCTTTCACTGGGTGAAGTAAAACTGAGGCCTTCAGAGAATTTTCAACATGAAAAGAATTATGTGACACTGGAGTCCCGATGCATGAACGTGGTGCAAGAGTAGCCTTCCTTCCCCCAGCTGCTGGCACCGGCTTCCCTCCAGCACCCAGGACCCGGGGTTCCCTCATAGCACAGGCTTTACAGTGTTTCCCAAACTTTGGACATGTGTACTCCTATAATTTTCATAACGCCGAGTAACCCTCGTCAAAAAAAAATGAATGTATTTTAATAGCAATCAAAATATATTTATTTTTTTCTTTTTTTGGTACATTCACAAAATAATAATAAATAAAAAATAATTATTCATAATAAAATATAAATAAAAGTTATATTATAAATAACATTTATTTGCACACCGGACCATCTCACGCCTCACAAGACTGTCTTGACTTGACTCATGAGAACGTAGAATTAGGTGCAGCTAAGCACGGTGCAGTGCATATCCCCACCAAACTCCGGTGCAATGCGTACCCCCACCAAACTCTTCCCATACCCCCGGGGGTATGTGTACCACACTTTGGGAAACACTGGTCTAGAAGGACATCCAGAAGGACCTCCAGTCTTATTAGCACATTATGCTTTTATCATAGACTAGAGGCACAGTGCACAAAATTCATGCATGGGGGGTCCCCTCAGCCCACCCTGCACCCTCTCCAATCCAGAACCCCTTGGGGGATGTCCAACTGCTGGTTTAGGCCCAGGATCCGGCCTAAACCAGCAGTTGGACATCCCACTCACAACCTGGAACCA
Source organism: Vespertilio murinus (assembly GCA_963924515.1). Classification (NCBI taxonomy): domain Eukaryota; kingdom Metazoa; phylum Chordata; class Mammalia; order Chiroptera; family Vespertilionidae; genus Vespertilio; species Vespertilio murinus. The sequence continues at coordinate 6,546,314 of OZ004713.1, forward strand.
CTGGTTCCTAACTGCTCAGCTGCCTGCCCACCTGATCACCCCTAACTGCCCGCCCCCCCCCCACTGGCCTGGTCATCCTCGACTGCCCTCCACCAGCCTGGTCGCCCCTTACTGTCCCCTGTGCTGTCATGGTCGCCCCAACTTCTCCCCCACTCCCATCAGCCTTGTTGCCACTCGTTAACCCCCTCTGCCAGCCTGGTCACTCATCACTGCCCCCCCCTGCCAGCCTAGTTGCCCCCAACTGCCCCCCCCCCCAGTAGGCCTGGTTTCCCCACACAGTCTGCTTGGTTGTTTCGGATGTGATGGCCACTTAGCCTTTTATATAGAGAGATTGGAGCCTCTTCCCTTACTAATTTTTACTTTGGTGGACACAGTTTTCTAATATAGGAAACAATATTCTTCACCTAAGTTTACAGTAAGGATTGAGGAAATATATAAAAAGTAGCATGCAGTAAGACTTCAAATATGTTTGCCTAATATATAGAACTATAAATTTTTGGTGGGAAGAAGGTTTTTGTTTGGTTAGGATGTATTTGTGGTTTATATTTTTATATTTTTAAGATTCCTAGGTCTTAAATGTGTCTCAGAGAACCTTAGTCTGTTTCCTTGTTCATTATATGAGCCATAAAACAGAAAGGCTTTCTCTGAAAGTTTGGACTTTGCCAAGTGAAAACATTTCTAAAATCCATCTGTGCTTTTAAATACAAGTCAGTGCTTAACTTGAGCAATATTGAATTTGTATCAGTTCCTATTAGAACATGAAGCAAGATTTATAACGTAAGTGGGTTTACATGTACTCTATATCATCACAATTTGGATCAATCAAAAGAAAGTCTCATATGAAACTGTGAAAGGCAAGAATTACTGGTTATTTCCAAAGAAATGAAGTTCTGTTGGTTCTAGATGAAGTGGTGGCGACCTAACAAAGTGTTCCTTGGTCAAGTGTGTAAACACAAAGAAAAAGGGCACCTACCAGGAAGAGCTGCTGGCCGCTAACTAGGCTCAAGTTTTAAAAAACAGAGCCCAGCCAAAACTGGCTTGGCTCAGTGGATAGAGCGCTAGCCTGTGGACTAAAAAGTCCCTGGTTCGATTCCAGTCAAGGGCATGTACTTTGGTTGCAGGCACATCCCCAGTAGGGGGTGTGCAAGAGGAGGCTGATCGATGATTCTAACTCTCCATCCCTCTCTCTTCCTCTCTGTTAAAAATCAATAAAATATATTTTCAAAATAAAAAGTAAAAAACATAGCCTAGCAGCCATTTCTGCACAGAGGCCTCTCCGGAAAGATGCACTTCATGGAAAAGCCTGTGCTGAACCGCCTGAGCTGACCAGCAGACCCTGAGTGAAGGATGAATAAATTATTCTGACACAACATTTGCTGTGAAAGAGAAGGCTAAGGGACTGCCTGGCTAAAGGAACCTGACAGCCTCTATCACCTGACTCGTTAGGCTCTTATTGTAACAGCACTTTGAGATAAAGTTTATCTTTTAGATACAATCAGTAGGATAAGTAATCTTGGGAGGACACATGTGTTTGCAGTGCCCTTTAAGCAGGGACACCCAAAGATTAAGCATAAGGATCCCTATAAATACCCAGGGGTCTGCATGAGCACAGACTTGTTTGGAAAGGTCAAGGAATAATTAGGGATCCTGCCTTTGGCACATCCCTTTTCTCAGAATGTCCTCCTTACAAACTTTCCAACCAAGTCTCCTGTGCTCCCCGAACTGCCTGCCTGCCCTGTTTTTTCTGTCAGCTGAGCCAGACCTTATAAAGGTTTCCTAGAATCCTATTCAACTAATAGGATTGAGTCTTCCCCCATCCAATCAGAGTTGCCCAACCCTGGCCAATCAGAGTGTTTCTATTCTGACCCACATTGCCTTTTGGACCAACCAAACTTGAGGATTTGGAGTCCTCATTTGCATGAGGATAGACCTATCAGAGACCAAGGGCAGGGACTTCAATCCATATAAACCGCCTCCCCTCTGGCTCGAGGAGTACACTTTCCCTTTTCACTTAAGACTGAAGAGTGTGGTTCCTTGGCTGAGCTGAAACACTAAGATGCCTCAGCTGGGCAAAGCTGTCTAGAAGGAGAGGGTCTGACCCCGGACTTCCTCATAGCTGTGCTGTATTAAAATTGAGCTGTTCTGGACTGAATTAAGCTTCCTTCTTCATAGCACCCCAAATTGGAGGTTCCTGTTGGTGTTGAATTGGCATCAATGACTATAGATTGACAAGTATAATGAGGAGGTTGACTAGTAATTAGTCTAACAACAAATGCTATAGAAATGGTCCTCCCAGTGTCCTCAGTTTGTTTTCCTGAGTAAATTTTTAACCTTACAGCATTACTTTGACTAATTTGCTTAGTAATTTCATTCTAGTATATCTAGAATCATCAGCTCAGAGTATGCTGTAATTTCCTAAGTATATATTCCATATAAATATTTCATTTCAGAGATCCATTCCTATGGCTGATATAATGTGATTTTCGCTGTAAGTCGGAACCCACCTACATAAGCACCTGTGTCACTCACATGGATCACATACACAGCAGTAATGAAGTGAAACAGTAAAAAAATAATAATAATAAAATAAAATAAATAAAAGAAATATAACAATTCCTGACCTTTACTTGTGATAAATAATAAAAAACATAAAGCACATATGTACATATGATACATTGAAATGACGGAACTTTCTTAATAAATAAATCTGAGATGGTGACATAACCACAAAACAATGTACAGAGAGTCCAACAAAACCTGAGGACTGCCTGTATTACAATATTTTAAAGGCTATGAAGTATTTTCTAGTTTTCACTTGAGAACAATCCTGTTGCATTTTTTTATATATAGAAAAAAGACATCAAGTCACTGAGATGGCCTAGTTTGTTAAGTAAGAGTGTATATAGAATGCTAAGCTATGTTCCTGATGTCTCCATTTTTTGTTTGTTTTTATACTCATCCAAAGATGTTTATTGTTTTTTTTTTAAAGAGAGAAGGAGAGCGAGACAGAGAGTGAAATGTGGATGGGAGAAAGGAACATCGATTGGTCGCCTCCTGTACACGCTCTGACCAGGGATTTAACCCGCAACAACCTAGGCATGTGCCCCAACTGGAATGTAGCCGGCGACATGTTGGTGGGCAGGACAATGCTCCAATCACCTGAGCTGCCCGGCCGGGGCCTGATGTCACCGTTTTATTTATAAAAAGTACATTACATATAGAGTATTAACTTCATTGCAAATTCAAATATTAGATTCAAATATATATCCAAGGAGCTCATATCTGGGGTATATCTAAGGTTAAATTCCAAAGAGGCATAAATAGGAAGTGCAGGGAGACATCCATTAAAAATCCTTCAGGTAGGAAACAAAAATCATCCAAGCCCAGCTCTGGTGGCTCAGTGATTGAGCGTCGACCTACGAACCAGAAGATCATGGTTTGATTCCCTGTCAGGGCACATGCCCGGTTGTGAGCTCAATCCCCAATATGGGGGTGTGCAGGAGGCAGTTGATCAATGATTCTCTCTCATCAGTGATGTTTCTCTCTCTCTCCCCCCTCTCCCTTCCTCTCTGAAATCAATAAAATATATTTAAAAATCATCCAAACCTTCAGGACAGGGAAGACCGTGAACAGGGTGGACTAGTAATTGTGCACAATTATGCTTTTGTGCCTGTGTATGCTTCTGTGCCAGTGTGCAGACCAAGATGGGAAGCTAATGCCAGAATTGGCATCTGTTCTAAGTTGCATGTAAAGGGTTAGAAAAATAAAGCCCTGCTGTATTTATTTTCCAGCAGGAATGTGATAAACAAGCAGACACTAAGACCTCATTAATTGAGACAATGGCAAAAGCAGGGGGGGTTTAACTGAGGATTGTGTGAGAATAAGTTCCATTCCAAACCACTCCCACGCAGACAATAGCTCCAACTAGTGTCTCTCCTGGAGGAGGGCAGGCCGCCAGCTTGCTTGAGCGCCAGGCGCACTGCTGACCCCTGCAGCCACTGACCTTAGCAGATACACCTCCGCTCTCTCCAGGTGCCAGGAACAAAAACTGCCAGGTAAGATACACACAGCCTGGCCTCAGCAGTCAGTCCTGGCCTGAAAGCAGCTGTTTAACCCTGGCTGGCAGGCGCCCTGGCGGAGGAAGGCAGAGGAGCCTTGGCCCAGCGCTGCTGCGCAGAGGCCAGCCTGGGGCTGGGAGGGCGGAGCTGAGTGACCTCTCGCAGGGCACTGGGCTAGAGTCATGGGCATCCCATGCAGGAGCGGTCCAGGGGCTGGGCAGAGAAAGTGGCTCCCTGCAGCTGTCCCAGGGAGGAGAGGGGCAGAGAAATGTGGGACCTAGTCAGGTAGTCAAGGCCTTCTGTCCACACCGGCCTCCCTCAGGCCTCCAGGTATGCTGAAGGCCGGCCCTCAGAAATGCATGGAACAGTCTCGTCTGCGTCGGAACAGCATCCTCGCACTGTGTGGAGGATGGATGGCGGGACAAACGCCATAGGGACACATTAGGCAGCTATGACAGCAGCCTGGAGCCGGAGCCGCACTGCATGCAGCAGCGTGAACCATTTGTCTGTCAGGATATTAACAAACCTCTGATCTCACAAGATCATACTTTCCACAACAAACCTTCCATATAGAGTCAATCCAAAGGACCACAATCCCAACTTAAGAGTTTTTTGATAAATTATTGTGTGTGTATAAAATGTAAATTACTTGCAGTTTAAAGATGCCCTGATGTTACTCACTTAGCCAAGCCCCTGTCCTGCCTCCGACAGCTCAGCAGCTGGTTGATGAAGCTAACATGTGCTCAGGCACAAAGGTGCAAGCCCACACACACACACACACACGCACACGCACACGCACACGCACACGCACCCTATCTCCCCACACACACACTGACCTGGCAGCAGGGGCCCACACCAGCCTGCCCTGCCCCACAGCTGGCCTTGGCAGCGCTGCCAGGTCTAAAAGTACTGCGATGCCCACCCACGGCAGAGGGAAGACTGTGGGCGTGGGCATGCCCGTGTCCCAGCTGCGTGACTGGGGACCTGCCAGGCCACGTGCCCTGCACAGTCCACCGGTTTCCCGGGAGGAAAGAGCGAGGAGGGCAGGACGGAGGCCAGCCACCTCCCAGCGGTGGACACTGGCGGCGAGGGAGGAAGGGAGCCAGGGGGTGCGGGGCAGGCTCCGGCCTTCACCTTCCCTGCGGGCTGTGACCCCGGGTGGTCCCTGGAGCGGAGAGAGGGGCTTCCTCACAGGGTGAGAGCTTCCCGGTGTGGGAGGAAAGCCAGAGTCAGGTCTCCTTTGCCCTCCTGATGGTGTTGGAGCTCAAACCTGGCATGTGCCCTGACAGGGAATCAAACCATGATCTTCTGGTTTATAGGTCCATGCTCAACCACTGAGCCACCAGAACTGGGCTTCAGATATACCCCAGATATGAGTTCCCTGGATATATACCAGGTGTACCAGTTAATAATGCCCATTTTTTTCCAATGGGGGGAGTCACACATATGTTGATATATATGTGATTTGATATGTATACTATTTTGTTGTATTGACAGCAAGTTTTAAAACTTCATATGTCAAATTTGCTGAAAATGTTGATATCATAGATATTTTATACTTAAAATGTGGAATTTTGTGCCAAAAAGGAGCATTTGCAGGAAGTTTTAATTCATTACTTTATTTTGAAGAAAGTTATCGTATATTTTGGGAAGCTTATGGTGAACATGCTATATCTCAAGATACTTGTGAACACTAATTTAAACACTTTAAAATTGATGAATTTGATGTGAAAGACAAAGAACGTCCAGGTCAACCAAAAAAGTTTGAAGACCAACAATTACAAGCATTACTGTATGAAAATGTGTGTCAACTTAAACAAAAAGATTAAACATTGCTCAGCAAACAATTTCCTACCATTTACAAGCAATGGGAAATATTTTAAAGGAAGAAAAATGGGTGTCCATCAACTGAACAAAAGATAAATGGAAAACAGAAAAGTCATCAGTGAAATGTTGCTTCAACGGCAGGAAAGAAAGTGTTTTTTGCATCAAATTGTGACTGGTGATGAAAAGTGGATTTATTTTGAGAATCCCAAATGCACAAAAGCATGGGTTGGTCCAGGTCAACCATCAATATCAACTACAAGGCCAAATCACTTCGAAAAGAAGACAGCGCTCTGCGTTTGGTGGGATCAGGAAGGTGTGGTGTATTGCAAGCTTCTAAAACCAGGTGAAATCGTTAATACTGGTCGCTACTGACAACAAATAATCAATTTGAACCATGCTTTGATCATGAAATGACCAGAATAGGCAAGAAGACTCAGCAAAGTAATTTTGCTTCATGATAACACAGCATCACACACTTCAAAACCAATTAAAGATACGTTAAGAGATCTTACCTGGGAAGTATTAACCCACCCCCTGTATTCGCCAGACCTTGCTCCTTCAGATTGGCACTTGTTCGACAGCCCACCCACTTTCTGAGCAGCACTTCAAAACGTATAAAGAAGAGGAAAATTGGGTCTCTGAATGGTTTGCCTCAAAAGAAGAAAAGTTCTATTGAGACAGTATTCACAAAGTACCTGAAAGATGGAGGAAATGTGTAGCTAGCAATGGACATTACTTTGAATAAAGCATTTTTAATGTTTCTCTTGAAATTATCGTGTTTTCTTTGATTACACAACCTGCCATTATTAACCGGTACCCCTGGCATGTGGATCTCCAGGGGCTGCTGTCAGAGCTGCCTAACGCTGCCTGTGCAGCATGTCCTGCTGCCCGCCCTCCACGCAGCTCAGGACGGAGCCCACCAGTCTGGGCGCCTGGGCAGCAGCGGTGGGGGAGCCCAGGCCGCGCCCCGGAGCAGGTGGAGATGCGCCGGACAGGGGCAGTGCTGCATCCTCAAGGCTGCAGTCAGGAGGCAGGAGGTCTCTGAGGGAGGTGCAGCAGGTCAGACTATGCCCTCCCAGCAGATGCCACTCTGGCACAAGAATTCCTTCAATCTGCTCTAGAAATAATTGGAGAAACTGAGAATCAACACGTGCAGAAGAAAACCTTCCCGGAGTTTTCCTTCGCTAACCACAAGCAGGAACTAGAGAGAAATGAGAACTGCCATGCATTCCCTCTTCCTGGGGGGCTTGGCATGAGGAAGACAGACAGCACCAAGAAGGGTCTGCGCATAGCCCTTACATGATAGCCCTTACATAATAATATATATATATATATATATATATATATATATATATATATATATATCCCTTAAATGATAGCCCTTATGCAATGGCCCTTACATGAACTAGATCACCAACTTACACCATACACAAAAATAAACTCAAAATGGATACAGGACTTAAACATAAGACGGGAAACCATAAAAATACTAGAGACATCCATAGGCAGCAAAATCTCAGACATATGCCAAAAGAACTTCTTCTCTGATACTAACCCTAGGGCAATGGAAGCTAAAGAGAAAATGAACAAATGGGACTACATCAAAATAAAAAGCTTTTTTACAGCAAAAGAAACCATCAACAAAACAACAAGAAAGCCCACTGTATGGGAGAACATATTTGCAAATGATATCACTGATAAAGGTTTAATCTCCAACATCTACAGACAGCTTATACAACTCAATAAAAGGAAAATAAATGAGCCAATTAAAAAATGGGCAATGGACCTAAATAGAATCCTCTCAAAAGAAGACAGAAGGAAGGCTAAGAGGCACTTGAAAACATGCTCAAAGTCACTAATTATCCAAGAGATGCAAATCAAAACAACAATGCGGTACCATCTCACACCTGTCAGAATGGCCAACATCAACAAATCAACAAACGAAAAATGTTGGCGAGGTTGTGGAGAAAAAGGAACCCTAATGCACTGCTGGTGGGATTGCAGGTTGGTGCAACCACTGTGGAGAACAGTGTGGAGCTTCCTCAAAAAACTGAAAATGGAACTCCCATTTGACCCAGTAATCCCACTCCTAGGAATATATCCCAAGAAACTAGAAACACCAATCAGAAAAGATATATGTACCCCTATGTTCAAAGCAGCACAATCTAAAATAGCTAGGATTTAGAAACAGGCTAGGTGCCCATCATCAGATGAATGGATCAGAAAACTATGGTACATCTATACCATGGAATACTATGCTGCTATAAAAAAGAAGGAATTCTCATCATTTCCAGCAACCTGGATGGAATTGGAGAACATCATCCTGAGTGAAATAAGCCAGTCAATGAAAGAGAAACACCACATGACCTCACTCATTTATGGATAATAAAGAACATTATAAACTAATGAACAGAAAGATAGATATAGAGACAGTAAAACAACAAGCAGACTGTCAAATGACAGCGGGGAGGGTAGGGAGATCTGGGGGAGATAAGAGATCAACCAAAGGACTGGTATGCATGCATATAAGTACAACCAATAGACACAAAACTCTGGGGAGGGAGGGCATGTATGGGAGGTGGGGAGAAGGGCAATGGTAAGTTATGTACACAAATAATACCTTAATAATTTTTTAAATAGCCCTTACATGATAGCCCTTATGCAATAGACCTTATATTATAGCCCTTATACAATAGCCTTTGTACAATAACCCTTATATAGTAACCCTTATGCAATAGCCCTTATATGATAGCCCTTATAAATAAACCTCATACGATAGTCTTTATATATATCCCTTATATGAGAGCCCTTAAAGAGTGGTTGTGTACAGAGCCTCTCAGATCCTGGCACAAGGCTAGGTGAGTGCCCAGGGCTTACCCTCCAGCTCCCAGGTCCTCCTGAGGCCTGCTGCCTGGTCTGGGGGCTCCCACCTCTGCCCAGCATCAGAGCCACTTGGTGGGCTTTCACACCATTCCCAAACCAGGGTTCCAAACTAGACAGCTGAGTGAGACTCTCAGAGGGTGGGCGCTAGCAACCGTGTGGTTGAGGCCTCCAGGAGAGCAGGCTGTGCCGTCAGCTGAGAAGCACTGCAGCCCAGCCTCCCCGGAGCCCCTGGTCTCAGTGAGAGGTGCTGTGCCCGGAGCCCCTGGTCTCAGTGAGAGGTGCTGTGCCCGGAGCCCCTGGTCTCATGGGGAGGTGCTGTGCCCGGAGCCCCTAGGCTCATGGGGAGGTGCTGTCCCCGGAGCCCCTGGTCTCAGTGAGAGGTGCTGTGCCCGGAGCCCCTGGTCTCATGGGGAGGTGCTGTGCCCGGAGCCCCTGGTCTCAGTGAGAGGTGCTGTCCCCGGAGCCCCTGGTCTCATGGGGAGGTGCTGTGCTGATGCTGTGGCCCAGTCTTTACAGGGCGGCTCCCGCTGTCATCACAGCAATTGCTGGTGTGTATGTTACAAAAGAGGCTCCGAGAAGTGAGATGAAATTCAAACATTAAGTAGCCAGGAGATGGCAAGGCAAAACTTGAACTTGAGGCTCTCTGTGCTCAGCCTGACACCTGGAGTGTCTGTGTTTGCTGTGCTTTCAAATGAATTGTCACTGCTCCATCTAAGTTTTCTAGACTCACACCCTCCCCCCACGCTCCTACCTCATCCTGGCAGTTGCTGTGGGGGAATGCTGTTACCATGCATCCATCTGGCCATATGCGATGTTCTTTCTCCGGCTATAACAAAGAGCCTCTCACTGTCCTTCCACGTCCAGTCATGCCTCCCTGAAGGGTCACAGTGCAGCTACCCCACCATCTCCACCAAAGGCAGGAGAGTATGGGATCAGTAGGAATGTTGAGTCAAGAGCTAGAACACCTCTCAGCAGGTGTGTGACCTTGTGGAAGTTATCGCTGCCTCACTTTAACCTTCCATAAATGTGATAACACCTATCGATAGTGCTGCTACGAGGCTCACAAGAGTTAACACAGGCCAGCACTGAGCAGAATATCTGCTCTCCAGCTCAGTCAGTGCTCCTGACACATACCAGCCACTGGACTAGCACTCTGTACTATCTCCTTCCTTCCATCTCCACCTCACTTCTTGACTACGAATTCCTTAAGGCAAACACTCCGTCATATATATATATATATATATATATATATATATATATATATATATATGTTTTATTGATTTTTTACAGAGAGGAAGAGAGAGGGATGGAGAGTTAGAAACATCGATGAGAGAAAATCATCGATCAGCTGCCTCTTGCACACCCCCTATCGGGGATGTGCCCACAACCAAGGTACATGCCCTTGACCGGAATCGAACCAGGGACCTTTCAGTCCACAGGCTGATGCTCTATCCACTGAGCCAAACTCAGTCTTATTCATCTGTCTAACCCCAGGGGAAGCTTTACGCTCAATAAAATGTGAATAATCAGTAATGAATCACTCAGTTCCCACCGAAACCTCAAGGTATACAGCCAAAGCTAGTGGAATAGTTAATAGCCATGGAACAGAATGAAGCTGAGGCATTCAAAGCAGAAATGCATCAAGATCTTGACCTCATGCAGCTACCTAACAGTTGGAGAGAAGAGCCTTTATCACTTAAATTCCTTCTAGGGAAAACAGGTGCTTGAAGAACTGAGGAGTCAGTGGTGAGATGCTATCACTAAGGGACCCAGCCAGAGTGCTGAGGCCTGTCCGTGCTCCTGAACATGGACCATGTTCTCTTGCACATTGATGCTTCTCTCTCTCCCCCTTCCTCTCTCTAAAAACCAATAAAACATATTCTCAGGTGAGGATTAAAATGACAACAAAGCCTGAACATGTCTTGCTTCCAGGGCAGCAAGCCAAGAAGATCAAGAATTTCTGTTTAGCTCTAGCCAGTTTGACTCAGTGGATAGAGCATCAGTCTGCGAACTGAAAGGTCCCAGGTTTGATTCCGGTCAAGGGCACATGCCCAGGTTGCGGGCTCGATCCCCAGTGGGGGACTTGCAGGAGGCAGCAGATACATGATTCTCTCATCATGGATGTTTCTCTCTCTCCCTCTTCCTTCCACTCTGTATTCAATAAAAATATATTTTTAAAAAAGAATTTATGTTTAATGTTCCTGTTTGGATCTGAAAATGCCAGAAGACATACACATCTCCCCATTCACCAATTCCCTCTAAAAAGGTCTTATCTGTCCCTGAGAAGACCTGTTATCCTTTATACCAACCAATGGAAAGGACATTTGGAGGACATTTTATCCAATGCTTCTTTATCATTAGATTTGAACCCGCTAACCCACAGCTTTTTTAGACACAATTGAAAATAAACATTGCAAAGTCTTGCTCACTGAGTTCTAAGTATTAATTTTTATGCCAGGATTTGTCTCTATAAGTTTCTAACACCCTAGAAATCACATTTCTTTTGGGGATTTTTATACTGTTTTATAGCAACCTGCACCCAGGTTGCATTCCTTCTCATAGGGACCGGACCAAAAGTAGGTCTACCACTTCTGCATCAGAAGAGTTAGTTTAGAAATTCCATGGCCTACAATGATTTGGGATTTCCCCCTCTGCTTATCATAAAACACTCAAAAAAGGAATGACTGAGAATGAAACTGGATTCCATCTATTCAAATTTGTGATTGATTGAAGAACAATCGATCTTATGTCAGGCACTATGCTCGGTATGCAGGTATTGATGAAATGCACAGAAAAATACAATGTGCGCCATCAACAGTCTAACAGGAGAGGAACAAAAACACAACCAGATGACTATAGCTATGCCAAGTGCCAGGAGAAAACTGTGCATATGACCCAAGAACAGAGAAAGGGTACTGGACTCAATCTTGGCATACTACTAATGGCTTCTAGAAGGAGGTGTCTCTTAAAAGGGAGAACAGAGTGTGGAAATGGAGGCAGAGAGGAGAAAGCACAGGAAGGCAGCAGCATGTGCGGGCAGCGGGCAGCGGGCAGCGTTAGTGCTAGAGGAAGTGGCCAGAGCGGGCACATCATGGAGGTCCTGCAGGGCGGTTCCATTGGAACAATGCACCCACGCTGCATGAGACTTTCCTGTAAATCATGGATCACAATGACTGAAATTAATATTGGCTTTTATCCACAAGGAGTTTCAATTTATCAATATTCAAACCATTGGCAACATGTTTGCAGTCCGGGGTATGTATGTATGTATGTATGTATGTATGTATGTATTGGTGAGGGGAGGTATTTCAGTGAGAAAGAAATACAAATTTTTATCTGTATTTCTTTCTAGCAGAAAAACACATATTCCGTTTTTTCTTATAGAAGTTCATATTTCCAAACATATGTTTAAAGGGGTACAATACTATGAGTTAAAGCCACCAGAAAAATCTGACAGTTCTTCACAGTAACTGTCCTGCCTTGTGGGGACAATGAAATGGGCAAAGATAACTTAACAAAGAATTGGAATGGAAAAGAAAGGAACCAAACACGTTTCTAGGAAGAAAATAAAGGTATTACAATGAGAGTAACCATCAGCTGCTGGGTGAGAGGGCTGTCCCTGACAGCGACTGCCTGGGAGAGTGCCCGGCCAGCTCCTGCGTGGTGGGGATGTGAGCCCCGTGCACCGAGTGCTAGCTCAGCCCGTGTCAGAGGAGGGTCTCATGGGGACAGACAAGACCGCTGGGACACAGCGGCATCTCTGCCTCGTTTATTCCAGAACAAATGTTCTCACTTGCTTATTCACAACAGATTGAGTCATGATTTCCCACTTTGCAGGAAACGTGATCCTCGGTGTGCAGTCAGTATTCACCATGTACAGTACCTAAAGCCTTCCGGGCCCTCCATTAACTTGGCCTCTTCCAGGAATCAGTCTGAAAAAAATGTGGTTGAAATGCCTCCTGGCAGCCTTGAGGTCACACTGGACTGTCAACTGTTTGCTGTGCGTTCTTTAGAAGTGAGTCATTTAAATAGCCTCCCTAGGATTCTGCTTGTTTCTTTTTTTATTATTTTATTGATCTTTTACAGAGAGGAAGGGGAAGGGATAGAGTTAGAAGCATCGATGGGAGACAAACATCAATCAGCTGCCTCCTGCACACCTCCTACTGGGATGTGCCCACACCAAGGTACATGCCCTTGACCAGAATCGAACCTGGGACCCTTCAGTCCACAGGTCAATGCTCTATCCAATGAGCAAAACCAGTTAGGGCTCTGCTTGTTTCTGGACACAAGGGGAGAACCAGAAGTCCCAGAAGTAACTGCTAGCTTTCCTGAGTCCCACACGGGGAGGGCAATATTTCCCTCCGATAACAGGTCTCTGCTCACAGGAGCAGCCCCCTAACACTGCCCATCTTAGACAAGTCACTGAAATGTCTAACAGCATTCCCACAGCTACTGTGCACATGGCCAGTGGTTCATTTGCTTTGTTGTCGTTTTAATCCTCACCAGAGAATATGTTTTATTGGTTTTTAGAGAGAGGAAGGGGGAGAGAGAAGGAGAGAGAGAAGCATCAATGTGCGAGAGAACATTGATCAGTTACCACCCATACATGCTTCAGCTGGGCTCAAACCTGCAACCTAGTTACATGCCCTGTCCAGAATTGAACCTGCAACATTTTGGTGTACAGGATGATGCTCCAACCACTGAGCAACCTGGCTGGAGCATGGTTTGGTTGTATTTATTTACTAGAGGCCCGGTGCATGAAATTAATGCGCAGGTACAGTCCCTAGGCTGGCCTGTGATCAGGACCACTTTCCCCAGCTGCCTGCAGTCAGCCCCATCCCTGCCGCCACCCACCCCAGTTCCCATTCGCTATTGGGTGATCGGAGCCTGCTGGCCAGGGGGAGGAACTGAGAGGTCAGCCATTCCACCATTCCACCATCTCGCTGGCCCCACCCACCGCTGCAGGTTGTCTCTGTGGGGGACAGCTGGTGGGGCGGGGCTCCACCTGTATCCCTTGCCACCCACCCCCGGCTCCCCATTCCCCAGCGGGTGGTCAGAGCCTGCCAGCCGGGAAACGGACCCAGAGGTGGTCCGTGCACCTCAGTGACGGGTCGAGCAGTCGGTTTGCACCGTACCCTTTATTAAATGGGATTTGTAGAGACAGGACACTCCTTTGAGGACTTCCCTCTTCAGCTACTCAACGTAAGGTGTTAGAGCAAGTACCGGGCCACTGCATGATAATAGCTGTTGCTCTGGAAACAAGTGAACATTGACTTCCATAAAATGTTTCGCTCCCCTTAACAACACTGACCCAATGGTTTGTTGGTGTGAGTAACAGCCTTGGCTCCTCCAAGACTGGAAGCAATGACTGTGAGTACTGGGAAAAAACACTATTAAAATCTATCATATTTTTAAAGTAACTATATTTAAAAGTCACTTTAATTTTAGTTCTATACCTCCAAACTAGTTTGTAAAGAGTAATAAATGGTAAAACAAAACAATAAAAAAAAACTGATATTGACTCATCATACCAAAACAAAATAATAAAATAATAGGACTTACTAATTCTTCTCTAGTTAACAATCAGTTTTTAGTATATATTGCCTATCAAGGTGATGGTACATGGAACAATTTCCCCTACAGTGTCATCAAGGTGATTGTGGAAATGCACACAGCTCACTGCAAAGCACGAGCTCTGTGTTGAGAAACCTAAGCAATCTCAGATTCATCAGCTTTCAACGGGTGGCAATGAACTCTAGTTCCCAGTGCTGTCGCCAAGACCCAAGGGGCAGTATGTGGACAGCAGGTGGGCCTGCGCGGTGACTGCTCACAACAGGAGCTGGCATATGCTCCCATCAATCCCCTTAACTTGTCATAAAAATTAAGTAAGCCACTTTGCTGTGACATTACTGATTTTGAAAGACAAAAAATAAAATGTCTTTTTATTCAGTTGCCAATAGATTAATAGGTTTTGTTCCAAATGTTTATATTCCATATTCACAGGGTGTTTTCAACTTAACATGTCCAAAAAGCTACCTCTTTAAAGTCCGCCTTCCCCATCTCTAATTATAGCCACTTGATCCCGCCAGCTGCTAAGGATAGAGGGTCATCACTGACTGTTCTTTCCTCCACACCCTACACCCAGCCCATTAGCAAATGTGGCCAGCTGCTCCTCAGAATAGAACCAGATACTGTGAGCTTCTGCTTCCAGGAAGATGAAACCGACATAGTTTTCTCTAATTTTTCTTTTATTCACAAAATCCCTGGAGGTTATCTATGAAATAAACATAAAAAGATTCAAATAATGAAGGGGCAGAGCAATTAGGGACCTTGGAACCCTAAGAATGACGTAGTGGTGCATTATCTGGGATTTATTTTGGCTTCATTTACTAGCGTCTCATACAGAAGTTATGAGTCAGACACTGACAACAAAAAACTGGTTTATGTAGAGCAGTGGTCGGCAGATGCATTAGTCAACAACAGAGCCAAATATCAACAGTACAAAGATTGAAATTTCTTTTGAGAGCCAAATTTTTAAACTTAAACTTCTTCTACTGCCACTTCTTCAAAATAGACTCGCCCAGGGTGTGGTATTTTGTGGAAGAGCCACACTCAAAGGACCAAAGAACTGCATGTGGCAGTTTGCTGATTGCTCATTTAGACCAACTACCAGGAAAAGGGCAGCAGCATATAAAGACAGAAAATATTTGCATAATAACTGCTCACTGCAGTCAAACACCACAGAAGGAAACTACAACAAAGTCTGAGTGGAGGGTCTAGTTCAGGGGTGGGCAAACTTTCTGACTTGAGGGCCACAAGGGTTCTTAAACTGGACCGGAGGGCCAGAACAAAAGCAGCCTGACCATGCTGGCACTCTCATCTTGGGCTG
Source organism: Vespertilio murinus (assembly GCA_963924515.1). Taxonomy (NCBI): domain Eukaryota; kingdom Metazoa; phylum Chordata; class Mammalia; order Chiroptera; family Vespertilionidae; genus Vespertilio; species Vespertilio murinus. The sequence goes on from OZ004713.1 coordinate 6,561,971, forward strand.
CGGGTGAAGGAGCGGAGGGGAGAGCAAGAGAACCCTCTGCTCTTTCAGCGCCGCAGGCCGGATAGAACAGCTGAATGGGCCGGATCCGGCCCAAGGGCCGTAGTTTGCCCGCGGCTGGTTTAGTTCCACCCTCAGCAGACCCTAAAGAATATGCCAGCACCCCTGCAGGTGGTGTCAGAGAAGGAAGGGAGGTGGGGCTTTCATTACTACCAGGTATCAGTGGAAATGAAAAGCAGAAAACAAGAAATGCCAACAATCACAAACCTACCCCTCCCCCCAAAAAAGCTCCAACAAGACTATTTAACCAAAAGATTAAGGGGTCACCTAACAAGGCAGGAAACTTCTAGGAAATAACTACTCTATACCAATCGAACATCACAGAATAAAGCAGTGGCCCTCAATTGTACTCAGATCAGCAAAGAACAAGAGGAGAGGCTAGACTTGAACCCTTGATAGGGTGCCCCTACACCACCACCAAACATGTACAGAGTGTGGCAGAAAAGGCTGGATAGGGAATCAGGACTTTCATCTCTGCAGGGATATGAAGCCACCAGTCACAGAAACAACAGGAACCACGTGGGGAGCGGGACTCCACACCTACAAAATGGGAATGAGGCGTCCCTGCCCGATTGGGGGTTTCTGAGCAACCCTCATAGAGAGTCAAAATGTTCACCACCACCCAGTAGTAATGGGGCCACCCCTGGATACCCACCATGTCAGTGGAAACCATGGTAAAAGCTGTAATGATCCCAGCCTCGGCTTACTGGCCAGGATGGTGTCATTGGAATCACAGTAGAAAGCCAAAATTCTCATCATTCCCAACAGTACCACGAAGGGCTCCTAACCCTGGATGGTTTGGCTCAGCTGTTATAATATCAAACCATAGTCTGAAAGGTTGTGGGTTTGATTCCCAGTCAAAGGCACATAACCTTAGTTGCAGGTTCAATCTGATCTATAGTTGAGTCACAATACAGGCCGTATATTCTTTTTTTTTTAAATCTATTTTATTGATATTTTACAGAGAGGAAGAGAGAGAGATAGAGAGCTAGAAACACCGATGAGAGAGAAACATCGACCAGCTGCCTCTTGCACACCCCCTACCAGGGATGTGCCCGCAACCAATGTACATGCCCTTGACCGGAATCGAACCCGGGACCCTTCAGTCCGAGGACCGACGCTCTACCGCTGAGCCAAACCGGTTTCGGCTCCGTATATTCTTTATTTCAGATATTTTATGCTTAATTTCTGACTGGTCCTTTTCCTTCTTTTTTTTTTTTTTTTTTTTGGTATTCTTATTAAGGTACTTGAAGGTCTCACCAAGCTTCTGGAGGTCTCAGTTTCTCAAAGGTTTTTAGAAGATTCTTGAGTAATCTTATAAATGTGATTCTGAACTCTGTGTTGTCTAGTTTACTTTCCTCCATCTCTCCCATTCGTGACATGCTTCTGTGTCTCCTCATTATGGTTGCCTTCCTGTGTTGATGGAGTGGCTTTGTGTGGTAGATGACCTATAGGGGCCAGTAACGCAGCTTCTCCAAACACCTGAGGTGGTCACTTTTGGTATATCCCTTTGTGGGCTGAGTGCAAAGTATTGATGTAATTAAGCCTTGATTGCTGTTGGTACTCTGGGAGGAATTGACCTCCAGGCCAATTGTCTGTGAGGACCTGCTGTGTCCATAAAGGAAGAACTGCTGCTCTGGAAACATGCTTTGTTTCAGTGGGGCTTTGGTGCTCACTGAGTCCATCTCCTGAATATGTCACTTATGGATGTGAGTGGTTGAAATTGACCACTAGGAACACTGGCTTCTGGATCTCTAATGGGATTCAACTACTGTCTGAGGCCACCCTGCAGGAGCTACCACAAGAACTACAGTTTCTCCTGTTTGCTTGGGACTTGGCAGTTTTGTTGCTGGAGCTGCAATTTATATCGTTAGGCTGTCACAATACAGGCCGTTTATATGAAAAAGCAGTTGTGTGGTGCCTGGGCAGATCTGTAGAATGTGTGGGCGGGGCCTCAAGGTGGGGTGGGGACTAAGGACCTCACTAGGTTGGGGTGTGACTAACAGCGATGGCTGCCTCAGCCTTCCTTGTCCTTCTGCGTTCCCAAGTCCCCCACAGTAAACAATGATTGCTGCGCATACCTCTTCAAGAGAGTCACCCTCACTTTCGGACCCATGGCCGACAGACCAGCTTCTCTCCATAGGCATCTGGGTCCCCCACGTGACCCCCGAAACTGGATTTCAAAGTGATAGGAAGTTTGTTTACCTCTGGGTTGAAAAAAGCCGCACACCTAGTCTCCCACCACCAGCTGGATTCACCTGCCTCGGTACCTAGACTCCTAGGCTCCTTAGCTATTCAGCGCTATGCTCCTTTCTCTTTCAGCCAGCCTTCCCGTGGTTTTCAGTGATAGATGTCCTGTATATTAGTTTTAATTTTTAAATTGTTGTGCGAGGCGGCAGACCAGTTGTCTACCTACGCCGCCATCTTGGTTTCTCTCTAATGTATCTCAATCTTTTCCTCCCTTCCTCCCTTCCTTCCTTCCACATTTTCTAAAAATAAATGGAAAAATAGCCTCAGGTGAGGATTAAAAAAGAAGAAGAAGAAAGGTTTCTCCTCATGTCACCACAGACCATGTGGAGAACCTGGAATTCTACTCCCACCTGCTTTTTAATGTCCACTCTTCCTAGGGTCAGTATCAAAAAAGCCAACCAAAATAGAAGTTCCAGAGTATTATAGCATAATACTCTTCAACTTCCAAGTTTTAATTGAAAAAATAAAAAAACTATTCATATAAAGAACAAGAAAAATGTCAATTTCAATGAAAAAGATTATGCAACAAATGTCAACAAATAGAGAAGTGTTAGTATTATTTAATAAAGATTGTAAATAATCCATGACAAAATATCTCAAAGAGAAGGATGAACATAATTTAACTAAATTGAAGAAAAAGTTTTGGTATATAAATAGAAAATATAAAGAATACCCAAAAGGAAATTTTAGAAATGAAAAAATATAATAACCAAAAATAAAAACTCAGTTGGTGTTATGAGTAGTTGGATGGAGTTAAGAAAGGAGATACACTAAAAAAACATGAGATAAATCAAAATTCAATGAAATTCCAAAATAACAAACAAATAAGTAACTTATTATAAGAGAGAAAACTATATTATAAGGGCAAAACTAAACTAATTTCCCCTAAAAATAGGAACAAGATAGAGAAACCCACTTTCATCACTCTTGTTAAACATAGTACTGGAAGTCCTAACCATATTGATCAGACAAGAAGAAATAAAAGGCATCCAAATTGGAAAGGAGGAAGTAAAACTGTCATTATTCACAGATGACATGATATTGTACATAGAAAACCCTAAAGACTCCATTAAAAAATATTATATTTAATAAATGAATTTGGCAACCTAGCAAGATACAAAATTAACACCCAGAAATCTATGGTTTTTTATACATCAATAATAAACTCTCATAAAGAAAAACTAAAAAAACAATTCAATTTACCATTGCAACAACAACAACAAAATTAAGATACTTAGTAATAAGCTTAACCAAGGAAGTAAAGGATCTGTGCTCAGAAAACTACAGAACACTGAAAAAGAGACAGAAAAAGATATAAACAAGTGGAAGAATATACTGTGTTCATGGATTGGTAAAATCAACATCATTAAAATGTCCATACTACCCAAAGCAATCTATAGCTTCAATGCAATCCCCATTAAAATACCAATGTCATATTTCACTGATCTAGAACAAACACCCTAAAAATGTAAAAGGAACAAAAAACAAAACAACAACAACAACAAAAACGAATAGCTGCATCAATCTTGAGAAAGAAAATCAAAGTTGGGGGAATCATAATAACAGATTTCAAGTTATACTGCAAAGCCACTGTGCCCAAAACAGGCTGGCACTGTCACGAGAACAGCATATAGACCAATGGAACAGAACAGAGACCCTAGAAATCAATCCAAGCCTTTACACTCAATTAATATTTGACAAAGGAAGAAAAGCATACAATGGAGTAAAGGCAGTCTCTTCAATAAATGATGTTGGGAAAATTAGACAGGTTCATGCAAAAAAAAAAAAAAATGAAACTAGACAACCAACTTACACCATACACAAGAATAACACCTAAAACTGCCTTTTAAAAATTATCTTAAAATTTTAAAAAGAGAAGCTTAGCAGATTTAATTCAAAATTCATCCAATATATGCTATCTATATGACACATCAAAACAAAAAATGATAGAACAAAAAGAGAAATAGATAAATCCCCAATTAATTTGGAGACTTCAACAGATGTAGAAAATGTACCACCTCTGACATTTAATAGGACACGAGGCAGGAAACCAGCGGGATAAGAAGCACTCAGCAGCACAGGAAGCAGTACGCGATAGGCCACACTGACACTCCTAGTGCATTCCATCCACACCGGCTCCACGGAACATACAGCACAGCAGAACACATCCCGGACCACAAAACAAACCTCATTAAATTTAAAATAGCAAATCATATGGAGTATGGTCTGTGCTCACCATGGAATCAAACTAAAAGGTAGTAACAGAAAGATTAAAGAAAAATCCCTAAACTCTTGGAAACTAAACAACACGCTTCTAAATAATCTATGAATCATAGAAGAAATCGCAAGAATTTAAAACACATTAAATTAAAATAAAAATGAAACATATCAAACGTATGGGAAACTGCTAAAGCAGCGCTGAGAGTGAAATCTATACCAGTAAATGCTTAGAAAAGAGAAAAAATCAATAATCTAATCTTTAATCTCAAGAAACTATAAAAAGAAGACAAAGCTAAAGCAAGCAGGAAGAAGTAAATATTAAATATAAATGCAGAAATTTATGAAATTCGGAAAAGAAAACATAAAAAACAAGTGGGATCATTGAAAAGCTCCATAAAATGAACAAGCTTCTAGCAATATTGACACAGATAATGTAAAAAACAAATGACCAATCTCAGGAATGAAATGAGGGATATAATCACAGATAGTACATATATAAAAGGATCCATAGATATAAATTTGACAACTTAGATAAAATGGATCAATTCTAGAAAACTCCTATCACAATTCACTTAGTACCCAATACATAGTTTTAAAAGCCCTGTAACTATTAAGGACATTGAATTTACAATTTTAAAGTCCCTGAAAGTTAAATCTCCTGGCCCAGATGGTTTCACTGATGAATTGCAACAGACACATTTAAAGAAGAATTAGCACCTTCCTGAAAACAGAAGAAGAGAGGAAACTTCCTATCAGAGCACAGATACTCTGAGCCCATATATTCTGAATTCTGCTTGACTACGCCAACTATCAGGACAGATTCCTTCTCAAACTCTGCCCTTTGCACTAACTGTAGGGGTCGAGCCCCTCTGCCAGGAGCTGGACTTCCTTGGACGCCAGGTGGTGGAAGGAGAAGCCATGAGAAGTGGGGGGTATAAGGAGGAGTCCTATTGTAGGAGCCAGTGGCCATATAGCCATCAGACAAAATAGTCCTTCACAGCAAATTCCCATACAGGTAGCCACACTTAGGCTAGTAAATGAATACATCTTTCCCTTTAGGCAGTAGCAGTCTCTGTACCCACAGCCATTATCTGAGCAGCTGCACGTTGCCTCTGGACCTACCACATCACATAGCAGCAGCACCTGAGATCTCTCTTAGAGCTATTGCCTCAGTAGCTTCTCCAGCCTCTCTTGCTTCTCCCTGAATTTTCCCCACACACTAGCTTCACATGGTAGCTGGTCAGTAACATATTATGCCACTTACACAAAAGAGGCCAGTTGCCAACAGTGGCATCAGTCATTTGGGTTATAGAAGGGCACAGTGCATAGTGAGATCGTTGTGTCCTTGCACCCATGTATCGCATCTTAACCTTGAACATTCTGATTAAGATTTCCATGTTCAGAGTGGCCTTGGCTGTCCGGTGTACCACCACCAAGGACTTTCACATTCCACTGCTTTCATTATCCGGTGACTCTGGCATGGTTTCCACACTTCCCAATTCACTTTATTAAACCAGTATAACTCTGATACCAGACCCAAAGATAGTACAAAAAAGAAAAAATACAGACCAATATCCCTCATAAATACAGATGCAAAAATACTTAACAAAGATAAACAAATAGAATTCAGCAAAGTATAAAAAGAATTATACATCATGACCATGTGAGATTTATTCCAGGGATAAGTCATGGCTTCAATATTTGAAAATCAATAAATGTCATAGACAATCTTAATATGCTAAAGGAAAATAATTTTGTGATCATACATCAATTGATGCAGAAAAACATTTAACAAAAATCAACATATATTCACAACAAAACCTCACAGGAAACTAGAGGGAAACCTCTTCAATTTAATTTAAAATCTGTAAAAATCCTACAACAAACAACCTACTTAATGAAAAAGGACTGAGTGATTTTTGAAGACCAGAAACAAGGCAAGGATGTTTGTTCTCATAGATGCTACTAAAAATGGCATTGGAAGTTACACCTAGTGCAGCATGTCAAGAAAATAAAATAAAATAAAAGGCCTTTTTAAAAAAAAAAAAAGCAAGGAATAAATAAAACTATCCCTATATGCCAATAGCATGACTATCTATGCAGAAAATCCCAAGTAATCTACAAAAATCAAAAATAAACACAAACTTCCTAGAACTACCAAGTGAATTCAGCAAGGTCTCAGAATACAAAATAAAAATCAATTATATTTCTAACTCAAGTAAACACATGCAAACCACAATTTAAAATATAATACCAACCCTAAACAGTCTGGCTCAGTGGATAGAGCATCGGCCTGCAGACTGGAGGGTCCCAGGTTCGATTCCAGTCAAAGAACCTTTGTTGCAGGTTCTCTGGCCCTTGTTGGGGTGCATGCAGGAGGCAACCAATTGATGTGTCTCTCTCACATCAATATTTTTCTCTGTTTCTCCCTTCCTTTCCACTCTCTCTAAAAATCAATGGTAAAATATTATTGGATGAGGATTAACTAAAAAAAAAAAAGAAGAAGAAAGATAAAGATAAAGATTTTATAACAACAACAAAAAAATACCAGTTATAATTGGTCAAAAAATGAAATACCTGGATGTAAATCTAACAAAGCACATTAGGTCTTATATTTTAAAATCTGCAAAATGCTGATGAAAGAAAATAGCTAAGATCTAAATAAATTGAAAGCTATATTACATTCATGGATTAGAAGAATCAACATAATAAAAATATCAATTCTATAAATTGACATACAAATAATTCTGTAATACAAGAAAAAAATTAAGATATAAACAAGACTACTCTAAAATTTATATAAAAAAGAAAATGATCTAGAATAGTTAGAATAACTTTAAAAAAGAGGAATCTTGTGGGAGAAATTGTTCAACCCAATTTCAGGATATATAGCTAAAGTAATCCAGATGGTGTGGGCTTGGCTGTGGGACAGACACAGAGATCAAAGGGACAAAATACATAACCCAGAAATAGACCCACACAAGTATGACCAACCATATTTTGACATAGGTGCACAGCAATTCAATGGAGAAAAGATTGTTTATTCAACAAATAAGGCTAGAACAATGGGATATACATTTGAAAAATAATATGTCATTCCTTATACGAAAAGCAACTCAAAATGATTTAAATATAAAATATCAAGCTATAAGACTTTTGGAAGAAAACAGGAGAAAGTCTGCAGGCCCTGAGACTTGGTCCTGCAGATAAGACACCAAAGGTATAATTCATAAAATTCCATAAATTGGGCTTGAACAAAATTCACAACTTTTATTATGTTGAAGCCCTTATGGTGATGAAAATGCAAGTTGCAGAGTGGGAGAAAATGTTTGGAAACCACATATGTAGTAATGACTTAGCTAGAATGTATAAAGAACTCTCCAACTCACAGCAGCGAAATTTACTTAGAAAATGTGTGGATAATTATTGAAACTGGGTGATGACAATGCATGGGTTTACTGTACTCTTTTCTGCATTCCTATAAATGTCAAAATGTCTATAACAGGGCAGTTTCAAACAAAGTAGGACATAAATGGAATCTAGGACTGATATTGTAAAGAATATAATGTCCAGGACACAGGAGTTTTGTTTTATTTTTATGTCTTGTGTTATAGGTATTGTCCATTTGATAATTTCCATACTAGTTGTTAAATAATTTTTAAATATTACAGAATCAGACAAATGTCCCCATTCTAATATCCTTACCTTAGTCACCTAAAGAAAAGCAAACCTCCTGGGCTCCCTGATGCCACCCTTGCTTCTCTGTAGCTGCCAAGATTGGTACAGAACATACAGAGGTCTCCCTCCCAGCCGCCTCTCAATGCCTCTCCAGGGAAAGCGGCCCCTACCCTGGCACCTCCGTCTCCAGCCATCCCCGCTGCTCCTTCCTCGCTCGCTCTCCCCCTGCACACACTTCTCCTCTGCTCTTGGCACACGTCACGTGTCCTGGCCTCCAGGCCTTGGCCTCTGGTGACCCTCTCTGGAACTCTCTCTCCTGGACACCAAACGGCCCGCCTCCACTCAAATGCCCCTTTCTCACAGGCATGTCCCTCTGACCACATTAAAGAGCTCTGTCACCCCCACTCCTGCCCCAGGCTCTTAGTCTCCAGCCCCTGTGCACGTCTCCTGTTTCGCCAAAGCACTAGTCACTTCCCAACGTACTAACTACTTTCATGTTGTTCTGTCTCTCTCCTCTCACTAAATGTCAGCTCCACAGTACAGAGTTGTCCTTCCCTTTTGCTCCCTGCTGGTCCTCAAAAACCTAGAAAAGTGTCTGGCACATAATATGTGTTTAATAAATATGTGTTGAATAAATTTTAATCAATATCACCAGATAAACAGTGGTAAATCTTGGCCAGTACAGATAGTAATGTTAACTATCTTTTACTGGGGTGGGTGGTGGTGAGCATGATCAGGATAATGAGCATTATTTTTGAAGTCCTTCCTTTTTGCCAAATACTTGATGTGACACACACACACACACACACACACTCACACACACGCTTCACAGAGCAGGAAGCGTTCTAAGAAGCAGCCATGATGAATCCGCGTGCCTTGAGCATGGCTTACTTTCAGTGCTCTGAACTGGTGCACTGTCATAAAAATAGCTGACATTTATGGGATACCAACTACATGGCCACTGCTCTGCTAAGCTTTTGCATTATTATTTTTTCATTTTAACAACTGGGTGAGATTGAGATGATACTCATCTTCCTTCTACAAACGAGTGCAATGAACTTCCAGAGGTCAGGAAGCCAGGCGCTGGCCCCAGGTCACCAGCGCAGACACTGGGCTGGACGCTCACAGGCCCGCGGAGCCTCCCAGGGCCCCGCCTGTGCTCAGCACTCACACAGCGCCCATCTGGTCCCCAAAGGAGAACCCCGGAGACTGATGGCTCAGCCCAGCTATTTTCAACCCTTTTCATCTCGTGGCACATAAACTAATGACTAAAACTTTGCAGCACACCAAAAATTGTGTTTTTTGCTGATCTGACCCCCCCCCCAAAAAAAGGTGTACTTTTTTACTCATTCACACAGGACAGCTATTGATGCACTGGCTGCTATCATTTTTCTAAATTTGACAACCTAAAGGAAAAGAGGTCAGTGCCCGACCACAGAGTCAGGACTTGCATATTTTAAAAATCTTTGGGGCACACAGGTTGAAAATCGCTGGCTTAGCTGGATGGCAGCACCATTTAACCCGGGGCCAGCGACCACAAATGGGCATCGTCTTCTCACAAGGCCTCCTTAGTCACCCTCCTTACAACGGCACCCTCTCCACACACACTCCATTCTTTCCTGTTTCTCTGAAAACATCTGACTGACATTTTATTTTCTGTCTTCCCACTATAATGAAAATTCAGTGAGGGCAAGAGTTTAGGGCTGACTCTGAAGCACCCACTAACAGTGTATAGCATAGAGTAGGTAAGGTATTCAATGTGTTTTTTCCATTTCATTTAATTAATACTCTCTTCTAAAAAAGATCCAAAGCTTAGAGCAGAGGCAATCATGTTTAAAGAAAAGAGAGGCTTAGGCCTCTCCTTTATGGTTTGGATACTCTCCATGAAAAAAAGGCAAAAGGAAACGAATCCATTATTTAGGTGTTTTGGGGTTCAGAACCATAGCTGAGCACAGAGTGGAGGCAGTATAAGCATAATTCTGAGGAAGAGCTTGGGCCCTGGGTCAGAAGTGCTGGGAGTAAAAGTCTAGAATGCCTGAGTGGTTCTCATCGGAGGTAATTTTGTGCCCACTTTCCCCAGGACATTTGGCATTGTTTGGAGACATTCTGATTGCCATGATTAAGGGGTTCTACTGGCATCTTGTGAATATAGAGGCCAGGGATGCTGCTAACCATCCTACAGGGCACAGGACAGTCCCACACACATAATGATATGGCCCCAAATAGCAACACTGCTGAGGCTGAGAAACCCTAGTCTGGAGCACCAAGAGGCGCCCTGTCACTCACTAGAGGAGATGTTTCCTGCTGAGCAAGGCCATGGCTTTCACAAACAGATAGAGGCTGGGCCGGTCTCCATGAAGGAGGGCAGTCCACAGTCATAAGTAAGCACGCAGCCTTGTTTACAGAAAGCGAGCGCCTCCTTTATTGGGAGGATGTTACATAAACTGCCAACCAACCCTTCGACGTCCATGAATAAATTGTAGAAAACACAGAGTAACTTCCTCTGAATAGCTGATGTTTAGTTACAGCTTTGATGCTGGGACTGAAAAGCCAGCTGTGCCCTCATGAACTGCAGCCCTGGGAGGCGGGCGAGCGCCTGTGAGTGCTCCAGCTTAGAGGCAAGGAGTCCGTGCTGGGCCAGTGAAAAGCCAGCCGGAGTCAGGGACTGCTGCATCCGTGGCCATGGCCACGGGATCCACATGTCTGAACGAGCAGGAGGAAATTAAGTGTGTGGTATGGCATTTCTAAATATCTAGTTACTTGACATTTCTGATCCCCAGAAAAAGACTGAAATGTATTTTCCATTATAGATTTCAAGGTATTTTTCCCCTATACAACTAAAGCTGAGTGGAGTAAAGTACCTAAAACTATTTGGTAAATTTAAGACAATTTCCAGATTCCATATACCTGAATATTTAAAAAATGATAACATCCAGCTACATCAGTGTAATGGATGATCTGGAAGCAAAAGGCCATCCCAACAAAATTACATCCCAAACATCCCAAAATTAGATATGTCTTCTCAATTATTTACATACTAGAGGTCCGGTGCATGAGAGGGGGTCCCTCAACCTGGCCTGCATCCTGTCCAATCTGGGACCCCTTGGGCAATGTCCTACTGCTGGTAAATCAGCAGAAGGACAACCCTCCTGCAATCTGGGACTACTGGCTCCTAACCCCTCTGTCTGCCTTCCTGATCATCCCTAACCCCTCTGCCTACCTGAACACCCCTAATCCCTCTGTCTGCTGGCCTGATCACCCCTAACAACCCTCCCCTGCCAGCCTGATCACACCTAACCACCCTCTCCTGCTGGCCTGATTGCCTTTAAGTACTCCCCTGCCAGCCTGATCACCCTTAACCACCTCTACCTTGGCCCCGAACACCATGGCTTTTTCTGAAAGGAGGACCAGATGACCGGAAGATGTCCAGTCAACCTGGTCTTAATTGGCATATTACCCTTTTATTAGTATAGATTTATATTAACTTTAGACTCAAATTTTAATTCATTTCTGCGCTGTTTAAAACCGTGGAGTTTTATATTTCATTTTTATATTTGATCTTATTATGCCTTGCATAGCAGAGCAAGATGATGTATGTGTACATAAGGGATGACTTTATAAGGACTTTGTACTCTGTACTGCTGTGTCTTTTGGTAGCCTTTCCAAGTCCAAATGTTGACTGATTGCAAAGGTCTCGCATTTCTCACTGCCCAGTCCCTGAGTGCCCCAGTGTGAGGTTTCACATTCCAAGCATTCTGTGGCTCCACCCCTTTCACATCACTGCTTTCTGACCTCTGCTTTGGGAGAGAGCAGGAGAAGGTGCCTGTGGCAGGGCTTGCTCTCAGGAGGGTCCTCAGGCGACAGAGTGCAGGAAAATGGGCTGGAGGGAGGGGGTTAGAAAGACAGCAGGGCCCTCCAGCCCAATCCAAGGAACCGGCAGTGAGCAGGAGGGGGACTCAGGGCGGAGGGGCTGGAAGTCTGGGGCCTCGGCAGGGCCTGCGGGCTCTCATGCCCACGAGGGGAAGGCCGTGCTGGAAAGAGCCCCTCCTGGGCCTCCAGGGCTGAGCCTTTGGCGGGAGGAGCCATCGGGGAACTCCTGCCTCATCATTCTGTTCTCTCTCCATCCGTGTGCCTTTGGCACTGAGGACAGCGTCTCCTTCCCAGCACTGTCCCCTCCAGCAGCCCCTCTGACAGCGCACCAGCCTCTTCTCCAGCTCCATCCTCTTCCTCTTCGGGTGCCGCCTTCTTTCTCTCCTTCTCCCACCAACAACCTTTGCTATTTCCATGTCTTCTTTCCTATCATTTTTCTTAAAGATTATATCTCATCTCAAAAACCACTCCTGAAATTCCTCACTAGTATCTGCTGTGCTAATTAATGTCTCTCAGGAAATTTGCACACCAAGCTACTTGCTAAATTATTTCAAGCTGGTGTTTACCATCAACCCAAATTGAATATATCTAAATCCAAAAATACCCTCATCTTCCACTCAGAGCAGCCTCGGCCTCTTGTCTCATGCTCTGTCCTCCTTACTAATCAGTTAGTTGAAGCCACCCACAGTTCTGTGCCCCTTGGCAAACCAGCTGCTAGTGTGGCACAGAAACAACTACAACAAGCCACCCCCGTCTCCTGGCTCAACATTCTACTTCCGGAAATATAACATCCAAACAACTAATACAAATTATGAAAAATGTTATTTTTAATATGGAGGTAGCATCTAACATTTAAAATATAAGCAACTGTTAGATTTAAAAAATGGAGAAATTTGTGCTATCTTAAAAATAGAAAAGTGAGATATATATTGGTATTCCCAATGATTACAACTATATACAATATGCATATAAAGAGAACTGGAAAGAAATACACTAAAATAATGTTTATTGCTTGGAAAGTGAGCATATTACCTTTTATTGTATATTGTTTAAACTGAATTATCCCTTCTTCAAAAGGAAATTTCTTTACCACCCAAGATTCCTCCAGTTTTCCATTGTTTAGCTATTAAGTTTATACATTAACTCTTTCCATACCATTCATGTGCATTATTTTATGTCCGCCCTCCTTGGAGCCCTGATAGACCCTGAGGAGGATGCGCTCACCCCTCCCAGACCTGCGCCCTGATGAAGAAAGCACGATGCAGGAGTCGGGGTGAGAGGATAGGACACGTATGTAACACCTTAATCAGTAAAGAAAAAGAAAAAGAGAACACAGGGATTGGGGAAAAAGAAAGCATTGGCAGAAATCTACTGGTGGGTTCTAGGGACGCTGCTGCTTTTCCGGGGGCGGAGGAACATGAGGATGACTGCCCGCCTGCTGAGGGCGGAGGAGGAAGGCTGAAAGGCCTGGGTCCCTGACAGCACCCTATGGCAGCTGCTCTGAACTTGTGGAGGAAAATAGTCCTCATAGTGTAGCTTTCGTCTGTTTTCTGTCGCTTACAGCTGACTGTGTTGCTGACAAAAATCTTGCCTGGCTGCCTTCCTGATTCTAGCCTCACATCATTCACGTCAGCCTACGTTTATTGCATGAGAGTGAAGGAAGAAGACGGGGAGAACAGGAAATAAATAAGCACTGACAATCGAAGCAAGGGGCAAGCTGACGTATGAAAACAACTTGGGGGACATTAAAATCAAAACCGTATGAGTGAAAAATTTGAAGAATGACTGAGGTCCATGTAGGAAAGTTTTCAAAAATCTCAGCATAGCTCCATTGTTACTCAGGGTATTACTACCACCTCCACAGTGCAGTATAGCAATGGAGACTCCCAAGAGACAGCCATTCTGCAAACATTTTCAGCCTCCACTGGATAGAATGGTGAGCCAAACATAAAAGACTTTGCTATAGGAACTTATAGAGTTAAATTGGGAAGAGAATACATGAACAAAATAATTATACAATAAATAATTAAAATGTGTGCTATGACTGGGATAAGGTTTATAAAGGAGAACTGGTCTAGCATAAGTATTAGTGGGGTAGAGGCTGCTGCCAAGGAAGGCTTCCTTAGAAAACCAAGGACAAGCCCGCATTGTTAGAGAAATGGAGGGAGGAGGGTGCAAGGAGAGCAACAGCACTTGGGAGGAGGCTGGTGTAAGGCCTTGGGGCAATGAACATGGCCTCTGAGGAACTCAAGGTCCCGGTGGCCAGCCTGTGTGTGTGCTCCAACTCAGCCTGTGCGTGTGTTCCAACTCAGCGAGGAAAGATGAAACTAGGTCTAATATATTCTGCTCAAGAGAAAAGCCAAGTATGAAATTAGTTTTTAAAATGTTCCACTTCAAAAAATAAAATCAAAATAGTAAACTGCCGAAAATACTATCTATAATTTTTGCATTATCGTTTTTTTCCAAATATTTTTTTCAAATATCTACTAAGCACCAGGCACTATACTAATTTCTGGGAATATAAATGTGAGAGTACAGTCTGTGCCTTAGGGTTTGCAATAGGTAAGGAGGAAACTGAGGTTAACAAGAAATTATAATTAAGCCCTAGCTGGTTTGGCTCAGTGGATAGAGTGTCGGCCTACTAACTGAAGGGTCCTAGGTTCGATTCTGGTCATAGGCACATGCCCAGGTTGTGGGCTCAATTCCCAGTGGGGGGACTTGTAGGAGGTAACTGATCCGTAATTTCCTCTCTCTCCCTCTTCCTTCCTCTCTGAAATCAATCAATATATATATATATATATATATATATATATTTTTTTTTTTTTTAAGGAATTACAGTTAAGTGTGAGGAGGACTGTTGTGGAGGTGTGGTCAAAGGCTGGGGCGGGGCGGGATGGGAGGGGGGTCTCCAAAAGAAATGATTAGCTCATTCAGGATTGAGTTATCTAAAAAGTGCACCTATGTTCATCACATTATTCATTTCATTATTAAATGAAACTAAATAAGTGAACTGTGACTGAGTTTAAGCATGAGACAAATCAGAAAATCTAAATTCTGAAGATATCAAAGGCAATGGAATTGTCTATTGGACTTCAAGTACACAATCCTACCTCAAATACAATACTCCCTGTAGGCGTGGGCAGCCATTCAAATAATAGATCTGAGCATAACTGAATTTTAGTTAATATATTTGATATTAAAAAATTAGACTTGATTATTATACACAGGTCAGGATCAGAGAGAAAGGTAGGGAAAATCAACATCAGTTTAATTTATTCTTTCACTGAGATGAAACTAAAAGACTTACACTTAAAATTTTAAGCATTAAAATTAGCTCTTTTATTCACTATAGCTTATAAGATTATCAGTATACAAATCCAGACACTTGAACCTTTGATCAGCTCTGGCAATGAGCAGCTGTCAAGACAGTCACGTGGTTTCTCTGAATCAGTCTTAGTCTCAGTGTCAGGAAATAGGATAACTTCGTCAGTAGCTCCAACGATTCTAAAGCAGTCCCTCCAGAAATATCACACAGCACTATATTATGTTCACTGATTCGGTTTGGCTAACCGTGACTGTAAAAACTCAGGAGAATACAAGCCCATTTTACCAATAATTTGCCAGACAGGATACATGAGACTTTACAAATGATAAGCTGGTCACGTACAATGCCTGATGTTATAAAGCACACGAGGTCCATGAAGACTCGGTGACTAGGAAACAAATACTTGCAGGCGGGTAGAAACCTCATGAAATCTGTGCCCTTATCTTGGATAAAGAACATAATTTAAAAAATCATCCAAATATAATGTCAGATATTGTATGATATAATGAAAATAAATGGTATGTGATTATACTGTCTCAGTTGCAGAACATACCTCTTCCCAACTCGGTTGTTTTTTACTTAAAGTATTTGATAAAACTGCATAAAGTGAATGAGCCAAAGAGGAGTTTCATAATTTTTTTAAAAAAATTGGAATATGGTTTTGTTATTAGATCCAAAAATGACACAGTAATTATATGCAGTGCTACATAATAGTTGTAATTGCAATTGCAGTGTAATTACTTTGGCACGCATTTACTATCTATCTCCATCATCATTATTACGCAAGGATTATGTTATCTGTTTCTCAAGTTCTCCACTATCTTCTGGAGGTGCAGACTTTTCAATCATGTGGATTCACTTTAAAACATAATGCCTACAATACTACCTCATCTCAGGAGCTCAACATACAAATATCTACAATAACAATACTAATATTTGTGCAAATAGATAATGTTCTGGAAAGCCAACCCTATACTATTTCTTAGTTTATTTAATAAAAGTAAGAATGTCGGGAAAGGAATGTCTTTTTTGTAACTTAAAATGCTGTACACTACTCCTTTCTACGCCATCTCTTTTCTTAGCAGCGAGAAGGTCCACATAACACAGGATGCAGGAGGTTCCAACAAATGTGAATGAGATTCCTCATGCAGTTTTTGTTTGTTTTTTACAGAGACAGGAAGGAAGAGGGAGACAGAGAAAAAAGTCAACGTTGAGAGTGAAACATCATTCAGCTTCCTCCTGCATGACCGCTACCCAGGATCAGGCCATAACCTGGGCATGTGCTCTATCCAGGAATTGAACCGACAATCTTTTGGTGCGTGGGACAAGGCCCAACCCTCTGAGCCACACAGGCACCTCATGCAGTTTGTTTTGGTTTATTTTTTAATATATTTTATTGATTTTTTTTAACAGAGAGGAAGGGAGAGGGATAGAGAGCTAGAAACATCAATGAGAGAGAAACATTGACCAGCTGTGCCTCCTGCACACCCCCTACCAGGGATGTGCCCGCAACCAATGTACATGCCCTTGACTGGAATCGAACCTGGGACCTTTCAGTCCGCAGACCGACGCTCTATCCACTGAGCCAAACCAGTTTTGGCTCCTGCAGTTTTTAATGGAAAAGAGTATCCACGCCACACACATTTGTTAGACCGGCAGTCACAATCCTTTCAACTCTATTCTGGCCGGCAACCTGGGTGGGCAAGCACAGCTGTGGGTCAGTTCACCTCTTTTCCTATGTAGACGCCATGCTACTCCATAAAAATGCCCTGTTAATATTGTGATAATACCAAATGCTACAACCTTTGACATGCTTTAAAAAAATTATAATGTATGGAAATACATAATTTTAAAGAAAGATGAAAAACAGATGAATAGTGGTAGTTCTGTGATGGTTACCGTAATTTTATGTGTCCACTTGGTTAGACTATGATGCCCAGTTGTTCAGTCAAACACTCATTTAGATGTCGTTGTAAAGGTGCTAGCTAGATGTGATTACCATTATAATCAGTAGATGACAAGTAAAGCAGATTACCCTCCATAATGAGGGTGGGCCTCATTCACTCAGCTGAAGGCCTTAAGAACAAGGACAGTGGTTTTCTGAAGAAGAAGGAATTCTCTTCAGTACTGAAGCAGAAATGTTACCAGTTTCTAGCCTTCAGACTCAAGACAGCAGTACCAACTCATCTGACTCTCCAAGCCTGCAGCTTGCCCTGCAGATCTCATATTTGTTACCATCTACAATTGCATAAGCCAATTCCTTAAAGTCCCTTCCTCAATATCTCTTTCTTACATTGATTCTATGGAGAATCTTACATTTCCTTTTTTTTAAAATCCTACCCGAGGACATTTTCCATTGTTTTTTAGAGAGAGTGGAAGAGAGAGGGAGAGACAGAGAGAAATATTGATGTGAGAGAAACACATCAATTGGTTGCCTTCATGAGCCCTGACCAGGGCCCAAGCCAGGGAGGAGCCTGCAACAGAGGTACCTGCCCTGGACCAGAATCAAACTTGGTACCCTTCAGTCTGCAGGCTGGTGCTCTATCCACTGAGCCAAACTAGCTAGGACTCTGGAGAATCTTGACTAATTTACGTTTATTCGGAATATTAAATATACTAGAGGCTCAGTGCATGTAATTCGTGCTCTCAGGGGGTTAAAGGCTGAGGTCCTTTAGCCTGGCCTGCACCCTCTTGCAGTCTGAGAGCCCTTGTGGACTAAGTCCTGCCCAACTGCCCTCCCCTGCAGGCCTGGGTACCCCCTCAACTGCCCTCCCCTGCAGGCCTTGTCCCCGCCCTCCCCTCACCCCCCAACACAGAGGTGGGAGCGCACTGACCACCAGGGGGCAGCTGCTGCATTGAGCATATTCCCCCTGGTGGTCAGTGCAAGTCAGAGCGACCAGTCATTCTGCCATTTGGTCTATTTGCATATTAGCCTTTATATAAGATTATGTATTCTCTTTGAAAAACAAATATTTTTTACTCTGTTTATCACATTATCAAGTTCTGTACCAACTCTTAGTTTTTTTTGGTTTTGGTTTTGGTTTCTATTTTTGTTTGTTTTTTTAACTTGGGAGGCATTTATTTATTTTCCAACAACATGAATCATGGATATGAGCAATTAAATGTGTTATCTCCTCGGGAAAATGCAGCATTATTGAGTGACAGTTACATCATGTGGAGAACTTCAATCTCTGGTCACAGTGTTAAGAGCTCCTGGTTTTGGTTCCACAAGCTCTCTCTGAAATGACCTACCAATGCTTTGTTTTTTTTAAGAATAGGATGAACACTATCTAAAACTTCATGAAACCAGCTGAGAACAAAGTTGACATATTGAGCTTACATACTTTCTATAAAACTAGGTTTATGAACTACATGCTATGTACTTTCCATAGAAACCATGTTCATCTACTTTGAATAGAACGAACAGTACGAAAACACACACACACAAAAAGCTGGATGATCGTAACTGCCAGTGAATGCACCTGGCTATTCCTCAGTGGGCTGTCACACGCAACCAAGTGCATCCCCCTTACAGGAATACAGCAACAAAATCAGAGTCTTGTGTGTAGCAATTGCAAAAAAAAAGAAATGCTCTAAAACCAGAGTGTACACTACAGTTTTTTCTGTTGTAGGGCTAGTAGTTCGGTCAAATCCTTACAAAACAGTTCTTCCTAACAAACAGTACTATTTCCACATCAGAAAACATACTTTTAGAAAGTTATCTTTATAAGTGGCAAGTAAATTATAGTAGCTTATAAATAGTGTTAAAGTGATACCCTATTCTTGGGTATGTAAAGGTGCTGAGTTATTTGTAACAGCCCACAAGAATGCTGGGGGCACCCTCAGGGGCGTGTCTTCATGGAGACACTGAGACAGAGGTACTTACTGACCGCGGAGTCATAGGCGGTGGCGTTGTGCACGCCCCTCATGAACGGGTATGGCGACAGGTAAGCATGTGTGCAGGTCTTGGATGCCGGCTGATTGCCTAGGAAGAAGAGCAGAGCAATGGTATGTCACTGAGCATCTGAGTGAGCACTGTTCCTAATAGAAGAGAAGCAGGGCGTCTGGGGTTATATCAGCTAAATAAAACGGTAAGTAGATCAACAAATTCAGAGAACTGCTGAGTGAAGGGGGAGACTTCCCAAAGGTCTCATAGACAGAAGCACGAGGAACCCGGAACCTGGACGCATCCCAAACCTCTGACTCAGGACGTAATCCAATGCAGACAAGGCCTTTCTATATCACCTAAACCCAAAAGCACCGGCTCCCTTATTTTCAGTTCCTAACATAATGCCTAGCACATACTTAATTATTAAAAAAATAATTCTTATGAAAGTGTCATAAGCATAGGTTTAACCTTGATCAGTCCGAATAAATATAAAATTTATTCTATAACTTGTTTCTAGAGAAAAGATGGAAATAATAGATCATAAGACTTAATAATTCAAATACATATCTAGCATTTGAAGAAACCACAAGAAATAACTTTTATGTTTGAAAACCTGAAGACTTCATTGTGTACATTTTCAGGGGCAGTGAAATATTCTTCCTTTCTCTAAGTCCTTGGCAAAATCTTCCTCTTGCACAGTCTTACTCACTCCATTTTACCACAGTCTAAATAATTGTTGACACATCACATGCCTATTTTCCTCCCTGAAATGACTATAAGATAGTCTATCAAATCTTCCTCTCAAATGCCATTTACACATGCTGTTCCTTTTGCATATGCCTACTTGCCATCAGCTTGCTTAAGTCTTCCACAAATTTTTATGATCTATTTCATCATTTTGACTTTTGAATAAATATCATACTTGGGTTTATCACAGTAATATTTCATAAGGAGACTAATAATGTCAACCCACAATAAGCTTTAGGGAAATAAACAGCTCTTTTCTTCGTTGGATGCAATAAGATAAAGGCTAATTATTTTCAGTAAATTTATTTTTGAAGGTTAATACAATATAAGGAATAAAGTTGAAAGAATGTATCACATTTTTAAGAAGTTGCTCAACCACCTTAATAACCTTAACGTTTCTGTGAGAATTTGAATATCAAAAACAAGGCATTTCTTGCTATTGCCCACAAACCTGGTTGAAGCCCAAATTGAGCAAACTTTCATCTGCCAGAGGTGGTAATTAAGTTTCATTATTTAAAAAGAGGTTTTTTAACTTTTAAAATAATACATATGTACACAGATAATAATTTAATAAAAATATTTAAAATAATAATATATTTCTATTTCTGGATATTTTTAAAAAGAAAGATTTCAATTTGCAATATAACAAAGGACACTCAAAACTACTATAAATAATACCTCTTTGTTCGTTAGTGTTGGGTATTTTCAATGTGAACAAGGAGACGGCAGATAAAAGTCTAAACTCCTACTTGCATGTTGGAATATAAAATGATTGCTACGGCCATTTCTACTCACTGAACCTTTTGAAGATACTTACTGAAATTCTATAACTAAGAATTCAATCCTCTTTTGTGAACGGCATGTACTAAGAAGGCGCTCGTTTTTATCTCGAGGCCAGGCGAAGGAAGGCAGAAGCGCACTTACCGTACCAGAACTTCCAGAGGTCGGGCTGGTCTTCTCCGGCGGCCCCGCTGAACCAGCACCTCCAGAAGAAGCCCTCGTGGTGGAAAGTCACGTTCTCTATCTGCACACAAAGAGCACAATCTGAATTCTCATGGCCAGGGACTTTGTAAGCAATGAATTTCACCCCAATAATGATGGTCAGTAGCTTTCTACACGTCTCTCCTATGGAGAAATAGGCACTCCCCTACTATTCTCCAATTTCAAGAGAAAGCAAAAGGCTACCCTCACCAAATACACGAATAGTTGGAAAAAGAAACGCACATTCTGTTCACCTGAACATTTCCCCACTTCTGTCACGAGAAGCCAATAGTCCGATCCAAACGCCACCAAAAAGAGTAAAACCCCTAACGCCCCAAAGAGAGCCCCAAAGAAGATGGCGATGTTTAGTCTCATTTTCAACTCACTGGTTTCCCTCTAAACAAAACAAGAAATGTTTAAGTGGTAAACACCTAGCTCCTCAACAACAACAACAAAGAATAAAGATTTCTGAGAAGGCAGAACCGTCTTGAGAAGCCTCTCCTAGCTCATGTTTTGGCGGCTCTCACTCACAACCAGCCGGGGATTGCATTCCCTTTGCTCGCCCCTGGAGGGACTCCAGGCCAGCAGCTGAGAATGGCCGGCTATTTTAGGAAACTGATTGAGGAGCTTTCCCTCTCCCACGGGAATCAAAAAATAGCTGACCTTCCCCTGATTGTGGAGAGGGGTATCGCGAGCTGGAATGATCATTATTGCTGGTGGGTAATCCATAGGAGTGGAGGGAAGGTGGAATGGTACAGCCTTGACAGTATTGGCCCAGTCTTAAGTGTCTGACAAGCTGCTCTTAGTCTAGAGTGGCCATTAAACCCCAAAGACATGTAAGACTGTTTTTGAAGACATAGAAATCTCAGCCATAAAGAAACACAAAGACTTCTCTTGAATACGACTGCAGCTGTAATTAATTTCTTAATTCATTTTGGATGTTTTAGGGACAGGAAATAATTTGTGGGTCAAATGGTCTAACATAAAACTGAATACCATTCAGGTTTATAACCTAGAGATTTAGATGTGTACTTAAAAGATCCAAGAATATGGTAACATAAACTGTTTAGAATATTAAAATGTACTCATAGGTAGAAAGTGGACAGACACCTCTGGGGGAAGGGTACCCGGGGAGGACAGAGGGATTGAACAAACAAAAAAAGAGAAAGAACTCATGGACACAGACAACAGCATGGTGATTGGAGAAAGGAGTGGGAGGGGTAGAGGTGGAATAGGGGGATAAATGCTCTATGTAGCACACAGTATTGACATAAAAATAGCATTTTCTACAGCAGCTCCCAGATCTCATACAAGTCATTCCAAATAATCATCCCCAAAGTGGACTGATGAAAAAGAATTCTCAAAATTTTATTGTGTTCTGGATTAATATAAAAGAATTTGGTCCTCTCTTTCTTTTGCCTTCTTCATTGTAAGTATTCAATTTCCTCAAAAGATGAGTCATACTTGATACCCATACAAGCCACCTAATAGCAATGAACTACACTTTCTTCATGCCTCATCTCTATGGTTTGTGTGAATATGCCAGAGAATATTTTTAGGTATTTGTATAGTATTTTTAAACTTGACTGTCCCTATGGCGAGTGGTTTTATATTCTCAACGGTAACGAGGTACCATATATTCTCATCTTCCAAGAGGCATCTGAATTATCCTGGCTTCCCTCACCACTTCTTCTGTTTGGCATCTTCAGGTACATATTTGGTAAGAGGACACAAAGATGACTCCTCAGTAAGGATCTAGAGCCTTGGTCAGCTCCAGCTATATACAACTGGAGGTGCTCAGAGGTCATGAAGGGAATTCTAAGTCACAAAATCAGTGACTGTGAAGGTTAAATGGAATTTGAGAGTTCATCTCAGCTGATCCCTCATCTAATACCCAAATCTCCTTTAAAAGACTCCCCAAGTCATCAAGCCATGCCATTTCCAGCATGTCAGATTTAGGACATCAGTAATGTCCACACAGCTCTGCCTTAATTTCTGTCAAAAGCTGTTCTGTCCTCTGATTGCACATGACAGGAGTTCCTGATATTTTGAGGAGGTAATTATCTTGTGCCTCCTACAATTGCAACCCCAAAACCTCCCCTAAACATACGTCTTTTTCTTCTAAAGTAAACATCCTATTCCTTTAAGCATCCCTTAGATCGACACAAATCCAAATTTCCTTGCTTCTTTGCTACAGATTTGAAGATGGAAGTGAACAGAGTGAAATACTCTGAGTGTAGTCTATGGCCTTCATACCACTCCTTTCCTCATTTGGGCGCTGTGTAAGAGCCTCCCAAAGGTGGCCAAACTCTGATCCTAAACATAATCACATAGCCTGTGAGCACGATTCATTATATGTGATATCCTGGGCTATATAGGTAGGCCCCGCCTAAATGCATGAATCCTAAAAAGAAGAATTCTGCCTGGCTGGTGTGGCTCAGTGGTTGAGCATCAGCCCATGAACCAGGAGGTCACGGTTCCACTCCCTGTCAGGGTACATGCCCAGGTTGTGGTCTGGATCCCCAGCAGGGAGTATGCAGGATGCAGCCAGTCAATGATTCTTTCTCATCTGTGATCTTTCTATCCCTCTCTTCCT
Source organism: Vespertilio murinus (assembly GCA_963924515.1). Lineage (NCBI taxonomy): Eukaryota > Metazoa > Chordata > Mammalia > Chiroptera > Vespertilionidae > Vespertilio > Vespertilio murinus. The sequence goes on from OZ004713.1 coordinate 6,585,584, forward strand.
CTCTCTTCCTCTCTCTGAAATAATTTTTTTAAGAAGACAATCTTTCCAGCCAGAATGGTGGGAGGAAGAAATGTGACCAGAAAGAGTCAGAGAGTTGCTGTTTTGAAGAGGGGGGAAGGAGGACACAGCCAAGGAACGTGGGGCTTCTAGAGGCTGGAAGAGGAGAGAAGACAGCTTTCCCCTGAGAGCCTCAGGAAGGAATGCTAGCATCTCAATTTGGGGGCTTTCTGACATTTGGACATACAGGGCCATAAATTTGTGTTGTTGTAAGCCGCTATCTTTGTGTCAATTTGATATAGCAGCAATACGAAATGAATATAGATGCTATTTTATAATTAATGCAATATCAGATCAAATTAAGATTTTAGCATGGGAAGGGGAAATAAATTTGCAAAAAGTGCTTATTGAGACCTTGTGAGGGCCCAGAACTTTATCAAATTTTAAGGTTACAATGCACAGTCCTTGAGCTTGAGGAATTCCCAAGCTAGGTGACAGAAATGGTTCCTTAGAGTTAAGTATATAAAGGTTGTAATGATGGCCTTCTGGTCCCAGACACATTCTCCTGCTCACCTCACACCGTCTCCCAGGATTACTGTGACGTGTTTGTGGTTGTGCAGTGTGTTTGTAGGTGACATCTTTGCTGTTGGGAGAGAAAGGAAAATATTTTTAGGAAGACTTTTACTTATTTTATTTCTATCTCAATGGTTTGTCAAAAAATGCATGAGATTTCATATTAATACATTTTTATGACAAAATATATATCTTCTGGATAGACTTGTCAATGACTAAGATTTTCTCACCACATCCTAAAACATACAAGCATCATTATTAAAAATGTATATTAAGCCAGTTATTAATGTGACCTAATTATTTCCAACCATTCAATCATGTGCACCTACTTGAGAAAAATATAATGCAATACTTTTACATCATAAAACTGAAATATTTTAACTCGGTCATCCCCAGTGACACATAACAGGGACTAAAATAAAATAAAAATCGATGTGTATTAGGACTCTTGGCTGAGATGCAAATGCATGACCTCCTGAGCTACCCAACCAGAGACGGCTCCCATCTGGCCTGGGCTGCTCTTTGTGAAATTTGGAGAGATGGAATTTATCAGGGTGTGTGCTTCCTCTGAAGATGCCCACAAACCATCTTTTAAAAATCTATTTTAGACTCTTATGGAAAAATGAAATAAAACTTACAATCCAAGGATCAAAAAGTATCTTCTTCAGAAAATGAGATCCTTTGCCAATCATTTAAAACTCCTCGAATGTTCTATGATTCTCAAATATTTCTACCAGCCATTCAGCATCTCTCCCCTCCGCACTCTCAGCAGCCTATAAAGTCTCCCGCGTGGCAGGAAAATGGTTAACCAGCTGTGTTCTCAGGGTCTCTACAAGACTGGCTCCCTTTTCACTTTCTTCCTCTTCTAGTGAAAGGCCAGGAGATGAGGACACAGCCACACCTGGGCACCAACCTCAACGCACAGGAGTCCTATGATGAAACAGCTCCACTGCTACTGCGCATACCTATCCCTGGTGTGAACATTGAACCCACTTTCATGCTGATATGATTGTCACACTGACTCTGCAAGGCCACAAGCATAAGTGCGGTGTCTTAGGGTCCCACCTATCAAAAATGTAAACCAAGATGAATAATAATAACTAATACTGGTGAGCACCCACCATGTGGCAGACACCATAGTAAGCACATTAAATGCTTTTAATACACCTAGTCTTCAATAGGCAGAATATGAAAGGACCAGTTTTTCAGTGGGTGTCCACTCTGTTGGTCAGAAATTTTAACATATAAAAGTCTTGATCAGAGAAGTTAAAGATTTCCTTGGTCACATGAAGAAGTCCAGAGGTTTTATTCTTTTTATGTACAAATAACACTACATTGCATATATGTACCATTGTGTTCTTTATCCGATCGATCATCTACTGATGGACACTTGGGCTGCTTCCATGTCTTGGCTGTTGTAAACAATGCCACAATAAACACATGAGTGCATATATCTCTTTTAATTAATGTTTTGGGTTTCTTCAGATAAATATCCAGAAGTGGGATTGCTGGGTCATATGGTAGTTTTAATTTTTTAAGAAACCTCCATACTGTGTGACTTCACCAATTTGCAATCCCACCAACTGTGCACGAGGGTTTCCTTCTCTCCACATCCTTGCTAACACTTTTGTTTGTTGACTTATTGATGATAGCCATTATAAAGTTTTACCATTTGCAACAAGAATGGACCCAAAAGTTATTATGCTACATGAAAGAAGTCAGACAGAGAAAGACACTCTATCGTTTAAAATGTGAAATCTAAAAACAAACAAACAAAACAGAAACAAGCCCATAAATGTACAGAATAATCTGATGGTGCCAGGCGGGTGCCAACTTAGCAAGGGAATCACATAGTAAGTTATTGAAAAGGGTTTTAAAACTAAAAAGTAAAAAAGGCCAGAGGTAAGCAGAGAGATCTGCGTGGACCCTCACTGCCAAAGGTAATTCCCAATGCTTTATGGGTTATGTTCTATGTTTATGTCCTCTATGTTACATATGGCTCTGCCACAGCTTTCAACCTTTAGTTCCCTGTACCCCCGAAGCTAAATGAAGGGGCAAGGAGCTGAGTGGGGACGTGGCAGTGACCCTCCATGGTGAACTGGGGCCAAGAACAGGAACTGCCGGCACCAGCCTCCTTGTCACATCCTGTCCCCGCCCGTCCACCCATGGACAGTCTTTCAGAATGAGAATTTCAAGGAATTAAGAAGAGTGAGCGTTTTCTTTCTAGATGAGTGATCTTGGGCAAATTGCTCAACTCTGTGAGTCTGCGTTTACGGGGAAATGGGACAGTGCTTCCGAGAGTGACAGGGCTGTCAGGTAAGAGGAAAAGTGCCCAATAGTTTGATGCATCACACATTAGGCTTCTTTGTCTCCGCCATTAGCTGAAGATCACTCTCGATGAAAAAGTTTTAAAAAGGAATAAAATAATAAAATAAGATAAAAGTCCCTATGTTAGCATTCCAGGTCTGACTCAGGTTTAGTTTATCTCACAGACTAACTTCTCACCAAGTGCCACGTTCACATAACCATCCTCCCTCTCCAAACCTGTGCTGACTCTGCGTCCCTGTGATCACAGGCCGTTCTCTCCCACCTCCCTGACCAACTCCTCATTAACCCTCTCAACAAACACCCACCCAGACTCTACGGGGTGCTGCGCGGCCCAGTGTTGAGTTTCAACAAGACTGTGTTACACGGCCTGTAACACTGTTCCATTTTGTTTAATTCAGTAACATAGAGTTTCTGTAACCCTGCTTCATGGGGAAAAATACGTCAAGAAATGTTTTGTTCATTGGCCAATTAATTTAATAATGACTGAGCAAGTGAATCTTCCCATAAAAAATGCGTCCCGCAGTGCCCCTGTGAAGACCAGTAGGAATTGCTGAATTCCAAAGAGAAGAGTTTCCATAGAACCCTGCAGTCACTGTCAACCTTCGAAACACTGCCAATCCATCAGTGCCGATCACTGGCCCATGCTGAGCCAGAGGGCCGTGTCCCAGAGCGGAGGCCGGCCCGAGGCGTGCTCTAACCTTCACCAGCTCTGTTCTCCGGCACTGTGACAGCTTCTCTTCCCTTTGGTACCTACACAGTTGGAGGCCAATGGATAAAAGGCAACGGCCCCTCCTCAACCCCGACTTCCCTAGTTTGCTTCCCCGGTGCCCCTGACTTTCTCTCATACACACCTTTTTAACCTGTTGTTTAGTATGCATTTATGTAAGCTCCTTCCAATACTTTTGAGAACAACATGAAAATTAAACAATGAAGCGAAACAGACATTTTGTGAAATCAGATATTAGGGGGTGCATGTCCAGCTAAAAATGCTGGTCTCATTTTGTTTTTTCATCAGAAAGATCCTTGAATTATTTATAGCCAACCCTTTCCCCTCCTGCTGCTTGTTTCTCCTCTCACACCCTATCTGAGATCCTCCGGACTTCCTGCAAACTCCCCTTTTGGAGTCACTTGTCACTTAGAGAAACTGTAGCAAAAATGTTTTTACTTAACTGTTAAATTAAAACAAAGTTTAAAAACGAACCTTTTGAAACCTGTATATGAAGATCATTAGCATTCCAGGATACCAGACTAAATTCCCCCTTGTTCTTGTTACATGTCAGGCGAAACTTGACAACCACAGGCTGAATGGCTGTAAGTAATGAAAGGCTTTGCTTGTTTCCATCTACTGTCCTTTCATTAGTTAACTGTGTGTGTGTGCTTTCCCCCCTAAGGTCATAATTCCCTATCCTGATATTGCAATAGTCTTAATTATCTCAAAATATCTAATGAAACTATTTAAACATTCTCAAAACAAAATTAATTCCAGTTCACTTTAGCTTAAGAAAATACAAGAGCATCAAACAATGCTGAACAAATTTGTAAACAAATGTACAAATCAAACTCCCAATGCTCTTACAGAATAGGAATCATTTTCCAGAAAATTAGAATGTTAGGGTGGATTTTTTTTCATCGTGAATTAATGTATTATAGATCTACAATACTTATATCTGCCACTTCAATATCTAAAATCTCTGAAAACCAAAAGCTTTAGGCAAAGCAGCCCTGACTGGCATAGCATGTGGATAAACTATAGTGTGAGCTTTCATTTGATTGCTGAGTAATGAGTATATTTGACTACAGGACTCCCCAAGTTCAACCAGGAGTGTTAGGCAATTCACAGTATGTGCACACAGTTACTTGTCCAAAATCCCGAGTTCCAAACACATCTGTCCTAAAGGCTACATTTAAGGGAGTGTGGTTCTGGAGTCCTACTTACAAGATGGTGGACCGAGTGATGACCCTAAAACCAGTGGTTTTCCATGGTCGTCATTAAAACAGACTTTCACTCCCAGTGAACCATCACCATGCGTCTCTGCCACTCTGAAGAACTTGTTCATCTCTGTTTGGTATTGCAGTTCTTGGTTCTTGTGCATCATCCTCTGTGCTACCTCCCTCAGCAACATGATAATAGGACCACAATGTACGTTAAAAGATTATTCACAAGCCTTCTGTCTGTTCAGGAACAACAGACAGACTCAATAGCAGCAATAACTCTTAGCGATTCTGTTTCTGTTTACGGCTACACAACACCCAGCACAGTGCTTTAGGTAGCAGGTGTTCAGAAAAAACGTAGCAGGTCAAATACTCTTACTGCCTTGAATTGAACTGGGTTGAACACTGCCATCTGCTGGCCACTGGTAAAATTTGCATTTCATGGACTACAATGATCAGTTGTCGCGATTTTGATATAATGCAACACTGTAGTGGAAGATTTGTTATTTCCACAGAAGTTGATGCTTTACGGCTTTAATTAAGATGTATCATCAAAGTATCCAGGCCCTGAGGAATAACTCACACTGAACACACTGTTACAAGATCCAGAGACTCACTCACCTCATTAATTAGGCAGTTTACAGTCCATTCCATTGAGAGCTACACACACAAGTAACTCACACAGAAGCAGTTACGTTACAAAAAGGCCTTCACTTTGAAAAGGTTTGCTGCCCAACTCTGGGGTCAGTTCCATAAGGAACCCTTATTAGTGCACTTAAATGCATTGACTCCTGAAAGAGCAAAAAATTGGAACATATTTCCTTAAAAACTGCCCATATTTGCAATCAATCTACAATAAAACACTTCAAAAACAAAACTGGAGACCAAAGTGGAAATTCTTTGACTCATAAAAACCAGAAATGGAAAAAAGTGTAACTTGCAGAAATTTATTTATAATGTAAATAGACATTTTAAACAATAGTAACTTTTTTAAATATATTTTATTGATATTTTACAGAGAGGAAGGGAGAGAGATAGAGAGCTAGAAATGTCGATGAGAGAGAAACATCGACCAGCTGCCTCCTGCACATCCCTCACCGGGGATGTGCCCGCAACCAATGTACATGCCCTTGACCGGAATCGAACCCGGGACCTTTCAGTCCGCAGACCGATGCTCTACCACTGAGCCAAACCGGTTTCGGCAACAATAGTAACTTTGATTAATTTACCCATTCCTTTGTTTTGTTGTATCCTTTCTGAGGGGATATATGTCATTCCATCTGCCAGAAGCCACACAAATGGAAAGGTTTCCTTCTCCTGCCCATGGTGGTGAAAGTGTTTTCCATTAATTTGAGTGCAAGAATGTAAGCCATAATTTAAAGAGACATTTTTATTTCACCTTGGCACTGGGCTGTGCTACCTTCTCCTTAAATACCTTTACCAGTAGGTCCTTTTTGCTGATAAAGATGAAGATGGACTTTTTATTTCCATTCCCAACCGCTTACCCACGGAGAGAGGCCCAGGAGCCCAGGGCCCGTGAGTCAGGTCCAGTCCCGTGCCCCAGAGGAAAGACAGTTAATCAAGAGAAGGGGACTGGGGAGGGGGGAGACACAAGCATATGACCTCACTGCCCGGGTCTCCCTGAGAAGAAAACAGCTGGTGTTGGTGTGGAAATGCAAACAGAAGCAGTAGGGAGGGAGGCAGAGGCCCTTGTCTTCAGGATTGGGAGGCGCCGCCAGGCTCCTGCATTGATGGCTCCACAGCCTTCTCTTCTTATTCTGCTCAGCCAGCTCCTCTACTAGTAATGTAGTTGCACATGTGGTATGAAGTAAGGGCTTAAAAATTCGGACATCTGAGGCTACTCTAATAACACACAGCTAAATACCAAATATGACAGCAGCAACAAAATAATAACGCCCAGCACATAGAGCACTCACTTTGTCCAAGGCAGTTTTCTAAGTGCTTTGGGTTTATTAACTCATTTAACCTCCAAGATAACCCACTGCGATAAGTGCTCCACTTTCTCCCATTTTATCAGTGAGGAAAGAGAGGCAATTCTGAATCTCTCTGGGTGAGATTTCTTATTGTGGACTCTTGCATGCCACAAAATTCGTATCTTGAATCCCTAACCCCCAATGTGACTGTATTTGGAAATAGGGCCCATTTGAAGGGGATTCAAGTTAAGTGAAGACTTGAGGCTGGGCCCACAAGTGTCACCCCAGAACAAGAAACCAAGGTGAGGGGTTAGATGCTTTAGGCAGATTTCAGTTCCACGTCAGTTGTCAAAGAATTATTTGTGAAAGATGTGATAGCCACGTCCTGCATGGCTTAGGTTCCGGACCTGGAGAAGGGCCACACAAATGAGGAGACCAGGCAAGAAATGCGCATTTGGAAACTACAGGGGGCAGGCGGGGAGTCTTTCTCAAAGGAAAGGCTTGGGCACCCAGGCCCTGCCAGCTTTTTACTCAATTTTAGATACACATCTTGCCCATAGTCAGGTAGGCAATTCTGGTAGCAGACAAGGCTATCCTAAAGGTCAGTAAATATTAGTAAAGATTTTCTTTGAGACTATTAGGTCAGGAAATTGCTTGAGCCACCATTGTCTGGAATAAACAATCAGTGCATAGCTTTGTCCCTTGCCAAAGTTCAAGGTCCATCAGCCTTCTTGGTTCCTTGTTTACACTTTCCTGATAGTGTAGACCAGTGTTTCCCAAACTTTTGACATGTGTACTCCTTCTATAATTTTCGTAACGCTGAGTATCCCTCATAAAAAAAATGGATGTATTTTAATAACAATCAAAATATATATATTTATTTTTTGGTACATACACAAAATAATAAAAAATTATTCATAATAAAATATAAATAAAAGTTATATTATAAATAACATTTATTTGCACAACAGACCATCTCACGCCTCACAAGACTGTCTTGACTTAACTCATGAGGACATAGAATTAGGCGCAGCTGAGCACGGTGCAGTGCATGTTCCCACGGAACTCTGGTGTAACGCGTACCCCCACCAAACTCTTCCCGTGCCCCTGGGGGTACGCGTACCACACTTTGGGAAACACTGGTAGACAATGGGTAGCTCCCAATAATTAATTATTACAATGTGAAAAAATAAGGTTTCCATTTTTATCTTGGAAGTGTAGAAAGCTGCAAAGAGCATTCTGCCCAAATTTTGTACAAACAAAATGCTAGACAAATTTCAAATTAATGACTTTTCTTGAACCCATAAGAGAATTGAGTTCTCAGGTAAAACCACCCTACTTGAATTGCTGGGGAAACAAGGGCCTGTAGGGAGAAAGAGGACCCACGTGTTTGCTAACCCAGAGTGGCAAGTGGCCTGTAAGCCCCTACAGATACTCAGCCTAAAGTGGCCAATGACTTCTTACAGGCCAACTGTGTCTGTTGTGAAGACCCATTAAAGGCTTCCCATTAGAGGGTTTTGCATCAACTTGCTTTTCTTCAACAAAACCTACCAAGGGCTTACTGAGAAGACAGGGGAGGGAACCTTGAGAATCACCTTCCATCTCATTACTGACTGGGGAGCAAAAAGTAGCCACTGCCAAATGCTGCCTTCCTATCTCCCCTTTGGAACAAAAGCCATAATCTGTATAGTGAAGAACAACAAAATTCTCTCAGTGGGGAAACCCTTTGAAGCTAAGTAAGACAAAAGGTTAGGAAAGAGAGGATTGGGGAGGGAGGGAGAGAAATGATGGGGAAAGGAAAGAAGGAAGGAACTTTTCCCCGAGAGAGAAGCAGGGATATGGTTCAGAACATCCAGAATTTTAAAGTAGTAAAACTATTCTGTATGATACCATATGGTGGACACATGTCATTATCATCTATCCAAACTCACAGAAGGTACAACACCAAGAGTGACCACCAATACAGACTGCAGATGGGAGATAATGATGTGTTAACGTAGGCTCATAGATTATAACAAATGGACCACTATGTTGGGGATGCTGATAATGGAGCACATGTAGAGTCAGGGGGGATATAAAACTCTCTGTACTTTATGCTCAATTTTTCTGTGAACATCAAGCTCTAAAAAAAAATAAAGGATATTAAACAAGAAAATAAACAAAAAACGCTTTCTAACTAAGAGAGGAACTGGAATATCTGATGTCTCTACAATTGAAAAAGGGTTGGGAACACTTGTGAAGGCCACACCCCAAGACTGGGGTTCACAGTGCCTGTGTAAGATGGCTCCTGTCTAAGACTGTGCCTGGCTGAGACACAGATCAAAGAATGCTGTCCTTCCCAGCCAACCACCACCCTGCTCACAAGTGTCGGGTAGAAGTAACAATGATTATACCTAGAACTGCATGAGGAAGACTGTCTCTGATTCACAGTGCCAAGAGGTGACCCAAAGCCAAGAGGGAACAGATACAAGGAAAAAAATGACCTGATAGACCAGCCCACTCCTTAAAAACAAGGTGAAAAGGGCAGTGTTTCTTAACCTCATTACTACGACATTATGTAAAGCATGATTCTCTGTTGTGGAGGATAGGGTGCTGTCCTATGAATTGTATGGAGTGTAGTGTATCTCTACTCTCTGCTCACCAGGTGCTAGTAGCACACCTCTAGTTGTGACAATCAAAGATGTCTTAGGACAGCGTGGAGGGACCTGGGGTGCATTATGCTAAGTGAAATAAGCCAGTCATAGAAAGATAAGTATCACATGATTTCACTCATATGTAGAATCTAATGAGCAAAATAAACTGTTACACAAAATGGATTTAAAGACAAAGAAGCATGGAACAGACTGTCAGATCCCAGATGGAAGGCAGGAGTATGTGGATTGGTGGGAAGAGATTAACCAAAAACTTGTATGTATATGTGCATAACGCATGGACACGGACAGTAAGGTGGTGGAGGCCGAGGCTAAGCGCAGAGGAAGGCTATCAGGGATCAAGGGGAGAAAAAAGGGGGCCATTTAATACTTTCAACGATAAAGATTTCTAAAATGTCTTAGGAAAGAGGAAGGTCCAAGATGACAGCTAAACTTGCCCCTCTCACACACACCAAATATACATGCACATATAGAACAATTCCTCCTTAAACACGCGGGGGTGGTGATTGAACAGCTCTTGCACAATAAACAAAAGAGAGAGACTGCATGGAGAATGCTGAGTGACCATGGAGCTCTCTGGGATTGCGGGCACTCCTCAGACGGAGGCGAACAGAGGCACAGTGAGCACCACTTCTTCCATCCCCTCTGCCTACATGACACCAGCCAGCCAGCCCCGGGCGCTCTGCCGTGTGCCAGGCCGCTGCAGTGCATGCCAGCTCCTCTGAGCCAGCTCTGACCGGAACAGCAAGCCACCTCTGTGTACACACTCACTAGGCTAATGGCCCAGGCCCACCTCGGCCCGGCAGCTGGACGAATAGGGCACCACCACACACTCAGATGCACGAGGCCGCCCTCTCCCGAGCCTGCTGGTACCCCAGGTGCCACACATACACCCAGCTCACATATCAGCTCTTCATCATACAGAATTCAAACCAACAGTCATAAGTATGCTCACCCAACTTGACAATAGAATAGAGGACTTCAGTGAAAACGAGTTAGAAAATGTAATAAAGAACCAATTAGCACTCTACCTAATACATAGAAACAAAAGGAAGCAGACAAAATTTGGAGACAAAGAAACATGTCACAAATGAAAGAACAGAAGAAATCCCCAGAAAAAGAACTAAATGAAATGATAGCAAGCACACTACTAGACATAGAGTTCAACAATGGTTATAAAGATGCTCAAGGAACGTAATGAGGGCCTCAAAGAACTTACTGAGAATGCCAATGACCTTAGTGAGAACTTCGAAGAAATTAATAAGAACCTCAAAGACATGAAAAAGGACCAGTCAGAAATGAAGGACATACTCATCAAAATGAAGAATAGTTTGCGCCAAAACCGGTGTGGCTCAGTGGATAGAGCGTCGGTCTGCGGACTGAAAGGTCCCAGGTTCGATTCCGGTCAGGGGCATGTACCTTGGTTGCAGGCACATTCCCCGGTAGGGGGGTGTGCAAAAGGCAGCTGGTCGATGTTTCTCTCTCATCGACGTTTCTGGCTCTCTGTCTCTCTCCCTTTCTCTCTGTAAAATATCAATAAAATATATTTAAAAAAAAAAAAAAAAAAAGAATAGTTTGCCAAAACCGGTTCGGCTTGGACTTTATCCTGGGGAAGGACTTTATCCCGGGGAAGGATCGGCGCCATCTGTGGGTTCTGAGCGGATGTCGGCAGCCGGACCACCACTCCACCCCACCACCATCCCCCCGCACCCTGCGAGTGCCCGGCGCCCTCCGAGCCCCGTGCCCGTGAGGTCCCTCCGTCCCGTGGACAAAGGGTGCAGACCCACAGCCCGGCCTCCACCGCAGGTGCCCAGCACCACGCAATCCCTCCCGCTGGGCACCCGCGTGGGAGGTGGACGGCGGGGCCCACGCCGGGGAGGACAGGCGATGGGTGTGCGGGCGAGCGGGGAGACTTGTGTGCACGACGCTGACCGGCGGGCGCCCTCCGTGCGGGCGGCGGCCGGAAGTGGACGGCCGCTGAGAGCTGAGCGGCGGGCATGGCATGAAATTTGCTTTGGGCACATGATTTAGTTAACCTGAAGCTACCAGGTACGGCTGACCAACAAAGATTCTTTAGAAGTCCTAGGCTGGCCATGGAAATAGCTGGGCGCCTTGCTTAGGAGGAGCCACTTGCACTTCTGCCTGCCTCCTCCCTGCCCCAGCCCCTCCCGCCTCACATCCTGCCTCCTGTCAACTAACTTTCCATTTCCGGCTCAGGAATAGGCCAGGAAGCCAACACCCAGGGATTAAAACGAAGCTATTTGCATGAACTAAACCCAGCTAGGTCCCTACAGGAAGCTGCTGACTGTAATTACCCTTCAAGGTTGGGGGAGTTTAGGAGGGAAGAGAGCGTCTGTGATGTTTCCAAACCACTGGAAGGACCTCACTGTCCAGCAGGGACAACGAATACCACCCTCCTTCTTAGTGAGCTGGTACCAAGCGGCTTTCAGGCCGTCGGTGTAGCTCCTGGCGGGGCACTTGGCACATCCCCTCCCCCTCCCCCATACAATATATCGAGAATTTAGTTTGAGCCTGTTCTTCCTCATTGCAAAAATAGGTGGAATAAGAAATGGGATGGATTTGGGGGGCCTTCGGTGAATTGTCTCTCAGAGCCTCTCCTCGAATATTAGAGAGCCAAGACACCAGTAGCCATTCTTGCTGGTCTCATCTCAGTGCTTCCTGAAGTGGCTGTTCTGAGTGTTTAAAGCATGAAAAAACAATACAGTTGTGCCAAACAGTACTGAACAAAGCAATTACTTCTTTTTTGTTCCTTTTTATTTTGTTTAAAACATTAATAAATCCCTACCCATTCTAAAAGAAGTAGGTCCAGCACAGATCTCCTTTCTGCAATAGTTTTTTATTTTCTTTTTTATTGAATTTATTGGGGTGACACTGGTTAATAAAATTATATATGTCTCAGGGGTACAATTCTATAATACATCAAATGAATATTGTATCTTGTTTTCTTATTTAAACAAATATGTTTTTCTTTACTTTATGAAAATACTAAAAAAGAATCAGAGGTAAAAAAATATATATATAACTGAAATGAAAAATAAACTAGAAGCAGTCAATAGATTAAAATATACAGAAGAACAGATTAGCAACCTGAGAATCAGAGTGGTGGAAATCACTCAAACAGAGCAGCAGAAAGGTAAATGAATAATAATGAAAATGAGGGAAGTTCACGAGACTGCTGGGACAACGTAAAAAAGCTAACGTTCATTATAGGCATTCCAGGAGAAAAAAAGAGAGAGAGAGAACAAAGGGGGCTGGGGTAGACAGTTTAATTGAAAAAATAATGGTTGAAAACGGATGCACAGAGAATTCCAAACAAGAGGAATCCAACAAGACTCAAACCAAGACATAATGCAGTTAAAATGGCAAAAGTTACACAGATAATCTTGAAGGGAGCAAGAGAAAAACATCTAGTCAAAAACAGGAAACCCCATAAGGCTTTCAGTTGATTTCTCTACAGAAAATTTATAGACTGAAAGGGAGTGGCAGGTTGTATTTAAAGTACAAAAAAAAGGGGGGGGGGCCTACAACCTGGAATATTGAGAATTGACGGGAGATGAAGAGTTCCTCCGATAGGCAAACCTCCAGGAGTTTGCCACCTCTACACTGGCTTCACAAAAACATGCTCAGGGCTTCCAGCAGAAAAGGTCAGAACCAGAAATAAGAGAATATGAGACACTGCCGTTTGCTCCACATCCACGCCGCAGGTGTCACCGGGCTTGGAAGGTGGATTCCCGCAGCAGCTGTTCCAGGGACGCCCTTCAGAACCGGCCTGCCTCTGCTGGTGTTCTTGCCTCCGCCACTGCCTGGTGGCAAGAGTGAGTCCAGCATTTCTCTGGCCAGTGGCCTTCCCTGAGTGCTTAGCTTGGAGCTTGTTATTATTATTATGGCTGGATTTTCTCTGGGCACAGTTCTTTACCAGGACTCACGGTTTCCTTACAGCTGGTGAAATACCTGTTAGTTTTGGAAAACCTAGTGTCTGTACCATGGGCCCTCCGATCACTCACATCTAAACATTACATTTTACCCAACCAATGAATGCATTCAATATCTGCTTCAGTACTGGCAGGCTGCCATCCAGACACAGTACCCTTTTCTGTTCCTGCCCATTGGGAACATGCCTTGGCTACAATCAATGAAAATTGGCCATCTTTTCAGTTTTTTCCAGGCTGGTCCTAGAAGTGATACTTTGTGCTTATTTACATTGATCTGATTTTTAGTGAGGTTGAACGATAGATAGATAGATAGATAGATAGATAGATAGATAGATAGATAGAATATCTACCTCTTGTATTTCTTATTATGTAAATTGGCTGTTCATTTATTTGACTCATTTTTCTGTTTGGAGACTTGTTGATTAGTTTTCATAACAATTTTACTAAGATTTTCACTTACATTACAATTCCTCCTTTGAAAATATACAATTCGGTGGTTTTTAGTATATTCACAGAGTTGTGCAACTGTAAGACCCCCAGAAGGAGACCCTCACTCTGTTCCAAGGATCGACGGCGACCCAATCAACCGCAGGAGGCATCACTGATGCAAACAGCAAGAAGCTTTATTCCAGCGTGCTGGGGCTTGACTCGTAACTCATGCAGGAGCAGAGGAGTCGAGCCCCGAGCAGAAAATCTTACAAGCATATATAGGCAAAAGTCATGCATAGGAGGGGTTACACATGGAGGGGAAAGAAGGGAACAAAGGAATTCCAAAAAGGGGATCTGGGCTCGTTAATTACTTGTTTTATGAGAGGGTCTACACTTAGTCAACAGTCCCACCTGGTAATCTTATATCCCGTTTTTCTTATCTATCAGAGGGCTATAACTCTCAGAGCACTAATTGGGGCTATTTCCTTGAGCAGTTTTAAGAGCTATGTTCCCATCACTAACGGGGGACCTTGGAAGTTGAGATAAGACAGACAGCCTTCTTAAAAAGATGTTTATTCTTTTAACAGCTCAGGGCAGCCACAGGCCACATGCCAACGAGAAATTCCAGCTTCCTCACTGCTAGGTGGAGGCAGGGGGTTTCATTTCACTTACATTACGATTCCTCCTTTGAAAATATACAATTCAGTGGTTTTTAGTATATTCACAGAGTTGTGCAACCATCACAATATCTCCTTTCAGAACATTTTTTATTATCCCAAATAGAAACTCACTGCCCATTAGGAGTCACTCTGTTTTCACCAGCCTCAGAAAACCACTTCATATCTTTATAGACTTATCTATTCTGGGTATTTCATATAAATTGAATCATGAAAGAAAGAATAAAGAAAATATGTGAAAAGAAAAACCTCACCAGTAAAGGCAAATCTACCTATACATATAAAAAGCTAGCAACCAGAATACTGGAAGGACTGGAACAACCGGTCACTATGACGCCCACTGTGGCCAGCGGAACTGCCCGATGGGTGATGGGACTAGCCAGCCAACCCCTCCTGGCCCTTCCTCACCCTGGCTCCGCCCCCCTCCACCCCAGGTCAGCTGGCCCACCCCACCCTGATTGGCCCTCAGACCCTCCCCCCACAGGGGTGGTGCCCCCCAGCACCACCCCTGTGCCAGAAACAAATTAGATATCAATGGAAGGTTTTACCTCAAGGAATGTATGTGGCTCAAGCTGTTCAGCCTTTAAGAGACAAATAATCCCAATGTTACATTATTCATTACATGGATAACTTGCTCTTAGCAAGCCCACAGGAAGAACAGACCTTGGCCATGTTTTCCCAATTAGAAGAGCAGCTCCCTAAATGGGGCTTAAGAATTGCTCCAGAAAAGGTACAGAAAGAAACCTTTCCAATATTTGGGGACCATAATTGAAAACCAATGTGTTAGGCCTCAGAAGGTGGAGATAAGAAAAGATTGTCTTAAAACTTTAAATGACTTCCAGAAATTATTAGGGGACATTAACTGGTTGAAGCCTTATCTGAAGATCTCTACAGGAGAAATGACAAATTTATTTAGTTTGCTTAGAGGTGACTCTACTCTTTTCTCTCCCCAAATATTAACTGATGAAGTTAATGAGTTACTAAGAGCTGAGCAGGCAATTTCCTCAGCCCAAGTAGCACGGGTACAGCCCTAATTACCTTTATTGGGACAAATTAACCCCACTGCAAATAGTCCCACTGGAGTCATCTTTCAAAATAAAAATTCTCCTGCCATTATTGAATGGGTCCACCTAGGGCATCAATCCTCTAAAACTGCAGTTACATATGTAGAACTATTGGCCCAATTATTATTTCAAATTAGAAAATGTTGTAAACAGCTTAGAGGGGAAGAGCCCCAGTGTATCTACCTCCCCCTCACTGGGAAGCAATTAGAAATGTTATTTCAGACTGATATAAATTGGCAAATTGGGTTAAGTGGATATTCAGGGGAACTTAGCTGTCCCCTATTAAAATATAAATTACTACAATTTTTATATAATATCTCCATTATTATACCAAAAAATACTAGACAGGAACCTATTCCTGGAGCTTTATCTGTTTTTACTGATGGATCATCAAATGGGAAAGCTGCCTATCATACAATAAATTAAGACCGAGTCATACTGACCAGTCAAACTTCTGTATAGAGAATTGAACTAGAAGCTATTAAGGCTGCATTGCAGGATTTCCAAGAGCCTCTTAATATAGTCTCTGATTCCTTTTATGCTGCGAACTTAGTGAATAGAATTGAAACTGACCAGTTGAAATGGCTTATTGACCAAGTTTTATTTTTATTATTCAAACAAGTTCAGCAGATTGTACAACAGAGACAATATCCTTTTTATATCACTCATATCAGGGCTCATAGTGTTTTACCTGGTCCTTTGACCAAAGGAAATGCACAGGCTAATCAATTGGTTGCATTATTTTAAACAAGCCTTAGAATCTCATCAGCTTTTACATCAGCCTGCCAAAATGCTGTCTAAACAATTCTCAATCACTTGGCAACAGGCAAAACAGATTATTAAGGAATGTCCAACTTTCCTGTTACATCTACCTCAAGAGCCTAACACAGAAGTCAACCCTAGAGGTTTGCTAAGAGACCATATCTGGCAAACGGATGTAACACATTCTAATCCCTTTGGATGCCTTGGGGCATTACATGTCTCTGTAGATACCTTTTCAAAAGTAATATGGGCTACTGCATCTACAAGAGAAACGGCAAAACAGGTCATTAATCATTGACTAGCTGCTTTTGCCATCATGGGAATTCCAAAAATTATTAGAACTGATAATGGGCCTGCTTACACAAGCTGTCAATTCCAGGAATTTTGTAAAAGGTGAAAAATTCAGCACATTTCAGGTATACCATATAATTCCCAAGGACAGGCCATTATTGAACGACAGCATCAGGGGTTAAAATCCCAACTTGAAACACAAAAAGGGATGATGGAGAAATCACCTGCTGTTAGGCTGCACCAAGCCTTAATTTAAATTTTTTCACTTGTAATGATGAAGGTTAGGACACCTATGGAACCACATTGGCATCAGAATAAAACAAAAGAAAATGGTCTATTTAAATGGAAGGATCCCGAATCTGGTTTATGGAAGGGACGGGATCCATTATTAACCTTTGGCAGAGGGTATGCTTGTATATTCCCAGAGAATTTTTCCAAACCAATGTGGATTCCTGCTAGAAATATTAAACTGCAACAGGGATCCAAGAGAGAAACTAGGCAGACTAATGAGGACCTTGCACCTGGAGCCACACCATGCAGCTGCAGACAATCAACTACCTCAGACACAGAGAGCAGTGACTCCAAATGAGTCCACTGAAGATGAGAAGCAAGAGGAGGATGAGCCGGACAACAAACAGCCCGGAGGTCTCCTGGCGCATGGTAAAGAAGACAGTACAGATGCTTGTATAACATCTTTATACAAGCAATCTGAGCTGGACTAGTCTCCGTTTGTTGCCTGAGTCCCAATCTGAGCTGGGCATGGGAAGCACAAAGCAGCCATGGGGCAGGAGACCTCCCTATATAACACCCAAGAACATCTTTCTTGCCAAACTAACAGTAATCATCTGTACGGTAATATTACCTGGGGCAAATGTGGAAGTATTTCATACTTATGCTCCTGACCCTTCATGGGTAAAGAACCCTTACATGGGCTGATCCCCCACCTAATGTAGTATCCAGGAGGAACATGGATGGGGCAAGGAAGTAGGGGACTATCACTACTTTCTCCTGGGAGAAGTACAGAAAATGTAACTAAGACCTTATCTGTATGAAAAGAAATTGACAGCCAGTTTAAAAATGAATTGCCATGGCCTAGAGCAGCCGTGGGCAAACTATGGCCTGTGGGCCACATCCGGCCCGTTCGGCTTTTCTATCCGGCCCGAGGAGCCCCAAGAGCAGAGGGTTCTCTTGCTCTCCCCTTCGCTGCTTCACCAGCAGCCCAAGATGAGAGTGCCAGCATGGTCAGGTTGCTTTTGTTCCAGCCCTCTGGTCCAGTTTAAGAACCCATTGTGGCCCTCCAGTCAAAAAGTTTGCCCATCCCTGGCCTAGAGCAAAGAATATCCTTACATGATATTATTCTACAATGTCATTATAATTTTTGATATTTTAAAACAGCATGTAACAAACAAACTTACATTCTTTAAATGTTTGGCAGCAATTTAAAAGCATATGAAAGGATTTAATCCGTTTCACTGTGTGGAAGGCCTGCTGGGAAGGCACTTGAGCATTCTATATTGGCCTTTCTTGCTCTTTTTGCCAAAGAGGGACCCACTTCTCACAATCCAATTACCCACAGCTGTTGCCTGAGCTCTCTGTTTATGCTTAAGTTGAAGCCTCATGGTGGCTGGTACCATGGATCTGTCTCTTGCCCAATGGCATGAGCTGGGCCTTCCCTGGAGAAGAAACCTGGGTTCCCCAAGATATGTGATCAATGCCAGGGCCCCGCCAGCAGGTGAGAGGATCCCAAGGCAGGTGCTGGGCATGGAGGCCATAGGGGCATAAGCTACCAAGGAGACAGAACTAAATCTCACATCACCCTGCTTAGCCCCGGAGGATCACTGGTTAGCCAAAGACTGGTAAGATTCCTCAGGGGAGGAACAACCTAAGACAGGCACAGTCACAGAAAGGCCATCAAGGAGGGAACTTGGCGGTCAACAGATGTAGGGAACAGTCCCTCACCACCACCACCCCAACATTGAAGGGGCTTGAACCTTTTCCCATTCTGAGGGAGGTCTCCTGCCCCATGGCTGTTTTGTGCTTCCCATGCCCAGCTCAGATTGGGACTCAGGCAACAAACGGAGACTAGTCCAGCTCAGATTGGGACCCAGGTGACTGACAGAGAGTTGTCCAGCTCAGATCAGAACCCAGACAACAGAGACTTGGCTGACAACAGTTGCCCTATATCTAAATCCAGTTTAATACCAGGAATGCTTAGAGCCTTCTCAAGGATGCAAATAATCCTTTGCATTAATATTTACCAGGTAAACTAAATTATAGTTAGAGTATTAAAATTTACAGTAAAATAATAGTTAAGTTTTCAGGTTAATTTAAATTGGCTAATTGAAATAGGTAAGTATTCAAGAAAATTTCATTGTACAAAAAGCTGTTCTAAAGTATTAACTAAAATTTCTATTGGTAGTCCATTTAATGGTAAAATTGCTTACCATGTAATGAACCTAAAAGCAGTCATATTTTTGTGCAAAAAATTAAAACTTGAAGACTGCATTATAAACATTTTCCAAAAGCCTCCTAATAATTAAATCAAAAAGGGGATAGTGGGAAAATATTATGTAAGGAGACATATTCAGAAAAATTTTTTTCTTTAAAAAGTAATTTTCATTTGTAATGATAACAGTAGGACAAAAAACACACATGATGTCAGAATAAGCCAATGGAAAATCTTTGGGGCAAAAATAAAAAGGATCCCAAGTAAAATTTATAGAAAAGATTCCATTATTAACTTTTGGTCGAGAATATGTTTGTATATTTTCAGAAAACAACTCTAAGACCATGTGGATTCCTGTAACAGAGAAGAATTGACAGGAATACTCTAGCCATAAAGATAAGAGGAAAAACAATCCAGAGATGGAAGATGCTGACGATGCCTTGCCATACTAGCAGTCAGCAACTGTGCGTCGATGCAGGTTGCCCAGGACCAAACTAGAGGTCGAATCTGCATTCCCATCATTTGTCCACCATCCAGATACCATTCCTGACGTGGACTCAAAAAACTGTTGGACATTGAATCTGTGATTCAAACACTGTTGGCCCAGAAAGAAACTTACTGCAGACTGATTTTATTTAACTCTCAGCATAGCCATTGTTGCTTGTCTCTCATTTTTTGTTTATTTCTAGTCTGCAAAGTATTTTAAGGAAAGAAAATGGGGGAGATACCGGAAACAAATTAGTTTCAATAAAAGTGATGTTGACAGGAAGCCAGGAAGGCTGGTCAACAACCTTAATTGCTCTAAACACTCACCCTTTAGTTGAGACATTGTTAGCTGAAGCAGCCTCCACCTTATTTGTCCCATATAAGTTTCTGTTATTTCCTGCCTAAGGGCTACATGTAAATTTCTATTTATCTTGCCTAAGATGTTTTCCCCAAAGCCTTAATAAAAGGGGATGACAGGGCCAGAGCAGGGAGTAGTTCTCCCATTAGAGTTGGAATACCGCCTGGTCCCCCATATTGCCAAATTGAATTTCTTCAAGTCTCTTTTCATTTGTGTGAGGCCCTTCTCCAGAACCCGAACTCTGAATTGGAATCCTTTCCATGCAGGACGTGAAAAAGATTCCTACACCCCTGGTTGTCCCCCTCCCCAATAAGGGGTGGGGCTGGCCAGCCAACCTCCTACAGCCCCTCCCCTCAGCCAGCCCAGCCCTGATCAGGCTCCATCAGGACAGGCCAGCTGGTCAACCTCCCGCCATCTCCTCCTCCCAATAGGCCAAATTCCAATCCATCCTGACTGGGGTCGGGCTGGACAGACCCCACCAGTACAGGAATTCATGCACTAGGCCTCTAGTATATGGTAAACACATTGAATCAGATACTTAAAAGACTAGTATGGAGATTAAAAGACAAAGGAGTAAAATCAATAATTACGATAAGTAGCTAGGAGATACACACAAAAAAACATCTAAAATATAACATTAAAACATCTTTTAATTCAATAGAACCTTTGCTGTGCCATCCGGTGGACACACTGCCCCCTTGGGATTAAAGTCCTCAAAATGAGAGGTCAACGTTACCAAAACGGGAAGCAAGTCTATAATAAAAGCATATTATGCTAATTAGACCACATGGCCGAACAGCAAATGACCATCCAGACAAAGATGGGACTGCAAGGGCCAAGCTCCTTGCGCAGATTTTGTGCATTGGGCCTCTAGTGTTCTATAAAATAGTTATCTATGTATATATAAGGCTAATATGCAAAGTGTCCCCTTGGGAGTTCAACCAGGAGACTGGGAGTTCGATTGCTCACTATGACATGAACTGACCACCAGGGGGCAGTTTGGAATGAAGGAAGGCCCAGCCATCAGCTGGCAGCCAAGGGAGGCCCTGATCAGCCCTGATCACAGGCCAGGCCTAGGACCTACCCATGCACGAATTTCATGCACCGGGCCTCTAGTTAGGTATAATAGAGAATCCACTACCACTTTTACTGTTTGACTCTTATATCTCCTGGACATGAGGGAAACAGCACCATATAATGGTCTCTAATTCAAAGAATATGCCACACGCTTTAAGAGAAAACTATTGTGTTAGGGTGTTGTCTCCCATTTAACACTGTAATGAGCCTGCAGTAAGTCATTTCTCCATTTAACCAAACCAGCCTCTTCTGGGTGATGTGTGATGTGATAATACCAGTTAATTCAATAAGGATGATCTCATTGCTTTATTTCCTTTGCAGTGAAATGAGTACATTGATCAGAAGCAATGCTGTTAAAATGCCATAGGGGTAAATCAGTTATTTTGTGAGTCCATGAATGATTTTGTCAGAAATATCAGAAATAGAGAAGGCAAATATATATGCAGAATATTTATTTATTCTAGTAAGGGTGAATCTGCCTCTTCCATAATAACCTCCCATTAAGTTGCTTCCCCAGAGAATGGTGAAGCAGGAACTAAATGTTGGTCTCTGCTGTTGGCAGATTAGAAATTAAGCTGAATTATTGATAAAAGTTAGGCCATGCTGTTGAGTCCATGTATAGCTGTCCTCTCTGCCACCACACAGCTCTTTTGGTCATAGACTCATTGAAGAAACTGTGTGGTTGGGGATATCCAAAGAGCACATCATTTTGACCACTTGATTATTAAGAGCCTCCTCTGCAGTAGATACCTATTGGCAAACATTCCCAGGAGACAAAAGTATCTTCTACATCCTCTGTCCTTTTTAATATATATACACATACATACACACACACACACATATATATATATACATATATATGTTTTTATTGATTTTAGAGAGAGGGACAGAGAGAAAGAAAAACATCAATGATGAGAGAATCATTTGATCAGCTGCTTCCTGTATGTTCCCTACTGGGGATCAAGCCTGCAACCCAGGCATATGCCCTGACAGGAATCGAACCATCACTTCATGGTTCATGGGTCCATGCTCAACCCCTGGGCCACACCAGCCAGGCCATCCTGTACCCCTTTGAGACATCCATCCACATCTGTTCTCCAGACTTCTTTGTCATTAATCTTCCACGTCTGTTACATATAGCCTGTTAGGTACTGGCCATGAATAATGTAATTTATTTTTGGCCACCTCTCCAGACAAAATGAACAACTAATACCACTTGGAGTTCCAACCAATGGAAAGAATTTCCTTCACCACTATCCTTCAGAGTCACCTCTATGTCAAACTAGTGATATTAAGTGATACCAGAATATTATGCAGATCTATTTGTACACCAGACTTAAGTATTTCCTTCTGCAGTCAACTGGCTGTAAGGAGCTTCCCAAGAGGCCAAAGACCCCCAAGGTCTGTACTGATTATACATTAGCAGAGACTTTCCAGTATTTTGGTGCCGGCAATGTCCGCGCTGGTCATTGGTGACTGCCTGCTCCCTGGGGCACACTGAGTGTTCCACTTCTTCCTTAATTTAGTATTCTGTCCTCGCTCTGGGTTGGAACAGCAGGTGACCAGCCGCAAGCCTACTCCCAGCTTGGGGCGCGCAGTGCGGGCTGATGCTTTCCCAGGCGGGCAGTGATAAGGCTCGAGCTCAGAGTAAAAAGACCCAAGACACGGTTAGATGCTCGAATCCACACGGTTTATTGCCTAAGTCCTGGCGGCTTCCAACACTCAGGCAGGCCACGCATCGGAGAGGAGCAGACACACACGATGGACGACGACGGGTCACAGGCCGGCCACGGTCGCTCGTGCTCAGGCAAGTCAGGGATCGAGTCTCGGTCGATCTGGCGCGAAGGATTTGCGAGAGGAGTCAGAGAGGGAGAACAGTTTCTGTGGAGGCAGAGAACTGCTCTCAATTCTGGCTGTCAGGCGCCTCTTTTTATGTGAATTGCTGTCCGCTTCTGATGTCATCAGTTATGTAGCCTTCTGGTCTTCGTGTGTCTTATCTCCCCTTGCCAGATGGTGCCGAGGCTGGGGCCCTCTGCTACATGTAGGGTATGTCACACACTTTAATTCACACAGGCTTCACAGTTCAAACAATATCTTATTCTATCACTATTACAATGTTTAATGGTATTTCTATTTAATTCACTTTAATTCACACAGGTTTCACACTGTTAAATAATCCACTCATTATTATATTCTAATTATTATAATCCATTATTATATATAATCCATTATTATATTCTAATATTATACAATCCACACTATCAAACTTCACACACTTATTCTATAATATTACTATAACACTGAGCGTCTAGCCCAGCTGTTGGTGTGGTAACCAGGGCAGGTGGCTGGATAGGTCTGGAAGGACACAGCACCCCCTTCAAGGAAGGCATCTACCCCCGATGTGGACATCACAGACGCATGGCAGGCCTGACAAGCGGGACCAAAAGTAACCGCCCTGGACGATCAGATCATAAATTCCTAGCTGGAGTCTCTCTCTCTCCATTGCACTTTTTATCCAGTCCTAGAGCCCCACCCCCACCACCCCTGGTTTCCTTAACCCACCCCCAGTGGCTTTCCTGCACCTTCCTTACATCTCCTTTGATTGTAATGGACAAAATAACCTGCAATATTGCCATTTGGCAAGGCTTTTTCTCAAATCCATTGAGATTTTGCTTCTATGTGTCCTCAAAATTGGACCCAAACTCCTGTAAAACTTTTCTACATTTTTGGTCACTCTCATAGACAACCCCATCCTCCGAGCTGGAGCTATCACAACTCCCTCCCGCCTCCGAACGCGGGGACAATAGGGTGTTCACCCCCGGAAGCGGCATCATCGACTCCATCACAGGAGGGCCGCCGGGCCTCAGCTCCGGGCGGGGGAGGGGGGGGTCCGCTTCCCGCCCCGCCGGCCAGCGGCGCCCTCTGCGCAGGCGCGCGCCCGGCCGCTGGGGGCGGGGCCTGGGCGGGGGGCGGGGCCAGCCCGGGGCTGGGGGCGGGGCTCTGCTCGCGGCCTCGGCGGGGTCGCGCCCCGGTCCGTCCGCATGGAGCTGGCGGCCTCCGAGTCCCGGGCTCGCCCTCAGGAGGGCCCGGCGAACACCGAGGCCGAGAGGCGGGAGCCCGGGGCGGGGCCAGCCGCCCCCGTCCTGCGCTGCCTCTGCCTGGTGGGCTTCCTGGTGAGTGCGGGCGGGCGGGCGGCGGCGGTGGCCTCGGAGGGCGCGGGCGGCGGTGGCCTCGGAGGGCGCGGGTTGGGCCAGGGCCGGGCTGAGGAGCACTCCCGAGCCGGACCCGCCCGAGGCTCACCCAGGCCGCCTCAGTGACAGCCGCCTGCCGGGCTGGAGGTCGGGGAGGCGGTCTGGACTGTGGCCAGCCTAGGAGGGCGGGAGGCCCACCCTGGGGCCGGTGATGGGCCAGGCGGGGAAGGTCACCCTGGGCAGCCCACCCCGAGACCTCGCCCTCCGGAGGCCCGCCTGACTTCCGGCCCGGGTCTCTGCTCCTCCCGCAGGCCCTGCCCGGCCGCCGCCCCAGACCCCCCTGGGGGCGCCTCCCCCCGTGCCCCGCACCCCCAGACCCCCCTGGTGGCGCCTCCCCCCCTGCCCCGCCCCCCCTGACCCACCTGGTGGCGCCCCCCTCCCTGCCCCGCACCCCCTGACCCCCCTGGGGGCGCCCCCCCTCCCTGCCCCGCACCCCCTGGCCCTCCTGGTGGCGCCCCCCCCCTGCCCCGCACCCCCTGATCCCCCTGGGGGCGCCCCCTCCCTGCCCCGCACCCCTGCACTCTTCTCTGGGCTCCCCCGCTGATGGCCGGAGCCTTCACCGGCCCGGCCCCACCCTGGTGGCCGGCTCCCGCGCCCCCACAGAGGTAGACCCCGGTGTGGGTTGCAGGCAGGTGCACGGGCTGCCAGGTGCAGGGCAGGCGTTGCTGGGCAAGCTTGGCAGAGCCCGTGAGCAGTGGCTGCGGG
Source organism: Vespertilio murinus (assembly GCA_963924515.1). Taxonomy (NCBI): domain Eukaryota; kingdom Metazoa; phylum Chordata; class Mammalia; order Chiroptera; family Vespertilionidae; genus Vespertilio; species Vespertilio murinus. Next base: position 6,610,498 of record OZ004713.1, read on the forward strand.
CACACGGGTCTTTTTCCAGCCCGGGTCTGGGGAGCTGCTGTTGATGACCCCCCCCCCCCCCCCCCCCCCCCCCCCCCCCGGCACATTCTCATTAGGGTTCCTGGTACACTGGAATGTTTAAAAATGCAAGTCACAGTGAATTCTACACTTCTCCCTCTTGCAAACTGTTATATGTTGTGGCTTTGTCATAATGTGTATGTGTGTGTCCTGGTTTAATAGGACAGTTAACAATTCCATGTCTAAGGGAAGCTTAGGAAGCTGAGTATGTGGTGAGGTAAATTCATTCGTCCACCCACTCATTTGTTATTCGTGGGATTCCGGGGTTCCTGCTGTGTGGGGTGTGTGGAGCTCCCACTATGTGCTATCCCCGGCGCCTGGGCGGACTCGCCGCCTAGGGAAGCTCGTGCTTTGATCCCGTTTGTGGGCGCTCTCTGTGGGAAGCCGGTCCACCTTTTCACTCCCCTCTTAACGAGTTTAGACCTGGTTCAGTTGCCCAGGTCTGGGAGCCAGGACAGAGAGCCAGGAGGACTTTCTCTTTTGGGCCCCAAACTGTCCTGACCACTAAAGGTGCCTCGTCTGAGTTAGGACCTGAGCCCCGGAGCTGGCTGGGGGGCTGGCGGCAGTCTGCCTCCCCTCATCGGTGTGGCTGTTCAGCAGCCAAAAGCTCACTGTGCAATCGATCGCTGTAACGCAATGAAAGCGTACTTCCCATATTGCTGTAAGCACAGAACCGAGAGCCGGTCAGGGACGGCGGCTTTTCCTAGGGATCCCGCCTCCCACTCAGATTGCAGCCCCCCCACGCTTAATGCCCTGGAGGTCAGAGCCTGGCACTTCTTCTGACCCAGTTTCTTTCTCTCTCTTTTTTAAAATTTATTGATTTTTTTACAGAGAGGAAAGGAGAGGGATAGAGAGAAACAGTGAAAGAGAAACATCAACCAGCTGCCTCTTGCACACCCCCTACTGGGGATGTGCCCGCAACCAAGGTACATGCCCTTGACTGGAATCGAACCTGAGACCCTTCAGTCCGAAGGCCAACGCTCTATCCGCTGAGCCAAACCAGTTAGGGCCTAGTTTCTTTCTTAGTTGAGCCTGAGGATGCAGGTTCCTCTTCCTCCTACCAATCCAGTCACCCCAAATCCAAAACCAGTGAGTGTGAGTGCTTCTTCCAGTGTGGAAAGGGGGTTGGCCGCCGCCACCTTCTGGTAGAAGATGGGGGCCCACCTCGCTGGCATGCCGATCTGGTTCTGCCAGGTGGACAGGATCTGGACCCTCATCCAGAAAGTCCACACCGGAATTCAGAGAATTTTGGAAACCAGCTTGACCTGGTTTGAGATTGTTCCTATGGTTGGCCTTGGGATTCAGATTTGCAATCAATGCTCTTCATATGCTGTCCGCACGGTGAGCCTAATCTGGCAGACCTGATGTAAAAGTTTAATTTTAATAATTAACGCAAGAGAATCATCAGGTCTCTAATATCTCCAGGGGGAAATGTAAGATTTCCCCAAAGTTAAAAGTCGAGATTTTTTAAAATGGAAAGTTTGTTAACAAATATATGCAGCGTGAAGCACCTAATGCCGTGCTAGGTGACAGCTCGGGAACACTGTGTGTCTCAGCCATGGTTTTAACACGACTTCTGGGCAAATGATTTCCAATTGGGAGGGGAAATGACAAGCTAAAGAATTCATTGGTGCAGAGCTGTTTCCCGCTCTCCGTCTGTAGCCGCCGGCGGAGTCCTTCGTGGTCAGCACGCTCAGGTGCTGCCAGGCCCACGACTTCCGTCTCTTCTCCCCCTGGGTGCCTGGGAGATTTGTCTCTCATTTCCCCACCTTTAGTCCGGTGAGAATTCATTTCTAAAAGACCCCAGAGCGCTGTAGTTTGCGCTGACGTGTGGGTGTCTGTGGAGGGCTAAAGGGCCTCTCACCTCTCACCTGCTTCCAGGTCCAGCTTGGAAGCCCCTTTCTGTTAAAGCAGGAGACAGTTTAGGGCAGAACGTCCTCAGAGGAAGGAGCTACAGCCGGCCTCCTTGGGGAAAGATAATCTTTTTCAGGCTCACAAATACTGAAATAATACTAATCACCCATGTTGCTTATTAGTCTATGTTTTTATATCTATCTTCCATCGATGTCGGCTACCTACTGAAACATTTCTCTCCCAGCCCTTATTTAGAATAACCATTCCAACATTAAATACAAACAGTACTGGGAATTTTTAATTGAGTTTCCTTGTATTAAAGATCCAGAAAATGTATTTTGCGTCTTTTAAATGATATAAAATAGCAGCAGGCTGATGGGACAGAGCCCTCCCCCAAAAGCTGGCTAGGACTCAAAAGAAATGCTAAGTGCATTAGTGTCCCCTTACTGGAAGCTTTGTTTTCCATGATTTCAGTTACCTGTGGCCAATGTTGGTCCAAAAGTTCAAGTGGGGAAACCGTTTAAAATCTCCCGCTGGCCCCTCTGTCCAGGCCTGGCCGAGAAGCATCCCATCGTCTGTGGCCACGCTGGACACTGCACCTTCCCGCTAGTCCCTCGGTGCCCTCTCGGGCCCCGGGACGGCGCGGTGCTGTGCTGAGGGCTGTCACAGCAGCCAGAGCGAGGTCACAGTGCTGCAGCCCGCCTTGTGGCGCCATCCCACGCAGCATGGGGGCCGGTGGGCACAGCCGTCGGGTGCCATGGATTCATTACCGTGTGTTGTCATTGTCCTCTCTGTAGTTACTGTTTTCCTCTCTTCCTGCGCCTGGCCTAGGAATTAATCTTGGTCGTGGGATGCTGGATAGGAGAGCGGAATTGGTGTGGGCACTCTGGTTTCCCGCCCTCTTGGGGCGCATCCCCGAGGATAAGGGAGCACTACTGCGATCTTAAACCAACATAGTGCGCCATAGTTCTGGGAGTGTAGGCTTATGAGCTATTTAAGGTCCCTGGATATTATATTTATACGACTATCTACAGCTGTGACCATGGCGAAAACACAGAAAAGTGATGGGAAGTTTCTGTTCTGTAATTGGATGAATGTACTGCTACCAAGAGAGCCAGGGAGCGAGAGATGGATTATTGGCCGAGAACACACAACTTTGTCAAGTATTTCTGTTTAGAATTACCAGAAAAGATATTCAGGTGACTATAAAAGACATTGTGTGTGCTATGTGTGTGTGTTTTTTTTCTCCTAAATCAGTTGTAGCAAGTAACCAAGTGAAGTAGGAATGAGAATGGCATTGAAAAATTAACAATGTTAAAAAAGAAGGATCAATACTCATTCTCAGAACTGAAGAGATGTTTGAGCTTGTATTGTGTGTCAGCTTTCTCAGCCGCTGCCATCCCGTGCACCGTGTCTCTGCCAGCCTGGTGACACAGCCATGCTTGGTGTCCTTACATAGCTCCAGGGACACAGGCTTCTTGGTAAGGGGAGGACTGGGGCTGAGGACCGGCCCTCGGGTCCTGGAGCGCCCGCTCCCTCGGTGACGGAGCCGCAGCGTGGCCCTGCGTTAGCACTGGGCCCTCGCTCCACCGGACTTCCTTCCCGGCCTTCCCTCGCCGGCCGCGAGCCCGTCAGTGCCCCCCCCCCCCCCCCCCCCGGCCGCAGGAGGAAACGCGTGTCATCAAGTGGATGAGCTGCTCTGTCCAGAAACACGCATCACCCTACCTCCTTTCTCGCTTTATTGCTCACAAAAATTGTTCTGCTTTCTTATTGGAGGGGCTTCTGGTAGCACATCCTTCTGGAATATTAAAGATCTGTTGCAGAGACGCTGAGGTTACCATGGATTCCGGGTCAGGGTGGCCTCTGCTACAGCACATTGTGTTTGGATCCTTGATAACTTGGATCTGATGAGTATAGCATAGGGGACGCACTTAGGATTTCTTATTTGCTCAATTTGAGATAGCGGTCCGATTTGGAAGATCGGTGTGCAGTTAGGACCCACTTTAAAAACGCACGGGCTTGTCGGAGTTAATGAGCGCTCTGTCGTCCAGGACTTGTTTGGCGTCAGCATGGTGGTGCCGCTGTTGGGCCTTCACGTCAAGTCTCTCGGAGCAAGTCCCACCGTGGCTGGAGTGGCAGGTGAGTGGTGCGCGGCGCCTCCTCAGAGCGGGCGCCTTGCTTCCCTGCGCTGAGTGCCGAAATGAATTCTCAGAATACTTCATTCATCTTTTCCTGAACCCTCCGATGTGCTGAGAAGCTTTGAGACATGCAGAAAGGGGAGGGGGGCAAGCCTTCCCAGGTCAGTTGCAAATTCCCCCCACCGGCACCGGCACCGGCACGTTAGAGTGCTGTGAGGTGTTCCCACCTGTGCGCCTGTCTCCGTCCGGGCGTCACTGACGTTCCAGAGAGGCAGGAACCAGCACGGCTTTGGATGTGCTGACGAATGACAAGTTAAGGCTTCTAGTCCCTGATCATTCATAGGTGTTTGGGGACAGTTTTGGACTCAATATTCAGTGAGCCCTGGCCCATGCCAGCGTGTATTCCCTCAGGAAGGGCATCCGGAATTACACTGGACCAGCCGGCAGCACAGGCTTTTATTTACAAGACATGCGGTATGATGTGGTATGATGGAGGTGAAAGCACTCTGCGAACTTTGTACGTTCTTTATAAAATGAAAGCACCATGAGGACACAGATGAGCGTGCGTGTGCGGGTGTTAGCGGCTGAAGCGTGGTGGACTGCCCGCTGGCTCCGCTCCCCTCGCTCTGCTTCCTCCCCGGGACCTCACCGGGAAGGACTGTCTCAAGGGAACTTGCCTGTAGTCTCTCTTCTGCTTCCTCTGTTCAGACCTTTTACACTAATTCGATTACTTACACTCTTCCAATTGAAAAACATTGTGAGGGGATTTCTTTTTGGAAATGACCTTTTTTCCTGATGTTTTCCTGTTAATTTGTGTGCATCATTACCCATTGTCAGTTCTGTGAGGGTCTGCTGATCTTGGCTGATCTTGCTCTTGGTGTTGATGTTTTGCAGGCTCTTCCTATGGCATCTTGCAGCTCTTGTCTAGCACCCTCGTGGTAAGTTACCTTCCATCTGGCAACGCGGATGCAAGCAGGCTCATGCCCTCTGAGTGTACCCAGCGCGGCAGCTGGCTCAGGCCCTCTGAGTGTACCCAGCGCGGCAGCTGCAGGCTCAGGCCCTCTGAGTGTACCCAGCGCGGCAGCTGGCTCAGGTCCTCTGAGTGTACCCAGCGCGGCAGCTGCAGGCTCAGGCCCTCTGAGTGTACCCAGCGCGGCAGCTGGCTCAGGTCCTCTGAGTGTACCCAGCGCGGCAGCTGGCTCAGGCCCTCTGAGTGTACCCAGCGCGGCAGCTGGCTCAGGCCCTCTGGGTGTACCCAGCGCGGCAGCTGCAGGCTCAGGCCCTCTGAGTGTACCCAGCGCGGCAGCCGGCTCAGGCCCTCTGAGTGTACCCAGCGCGGCAGCTGCAGGCTCAGGCCCTCTGAGTGTACCCAGCGCGGCAGCCGGCTCAGGTCCTCTGAGTGTACCCAGCGCGGCAGCTGGCTCAGGCCCTCTGAGTGTACCCAGCGCGGCAGCTGGCTCAGGCCCTCTGGGTGTACCCAGCGCGGCAGCTGCAGGCTCAGGCCCTCTGAGTGTACCCAGCGCGGCAGCCGGCTCAGGCCCTCTGAGTGTACCCAGCGCGGCAGCTGCAGGCTCAGGCCCTCTGAGTGTACCCAGCGCGGCAGCCGGCTCAGGCCCTCTGAGTGTACCCAGCGCGGCAGCTGCAGGCTCATGCCCTCTGAGTGTACCCAGCGCGGCAGCCGGCTCAGGCCCTCTGAGTGTACCCAGCGCGGCAGCTGCAGGCTCATGCCCTCTGAGTGTACCCAGCGCGGCAGCCGGCTCAGGCCCTCTGAGTGTACCCAGCGCGGCAGCTGCAGGCTCAGGCCCTCTGAGTGTACCCAGCGCGGCAGCCGGCTCGGGCCCTCTGAGTGTACCCAGCGCGGCAGCCGGCTCGGGCCCTCTGAGTGTACCCAGCGCGGCAGCCGGCTCAGGCCCTCTGAGTGTACCCAGCGCGGCAGCTGCAGGCTCGGGCCCTCTGAGTGTACCCAGCGCGGCAGCTGCAGGCTCGGGCCCTCTGAGTGTACCCAGCGCGGCAGCTGCAGGCTCGGGCCCTCTGAGTGTACCCAGCGCGGCAGCTGCAGGCTCGGGCCGGGCTCCCAGGGTGGGCGTGCCGGTGGTTGGGAGGTCGCTGCGTTAGCTCAGAAGGTCCCTTCAGTCGCTCCCTTCCTCCTTGGGCCTCGGTGTGCCATGTGCCAGAGCATGGCTTCTGGAAGGAGCACCGTGAGTCAGAACGAGAGCCCACTTTTAAACTGCCATGTCCTTCCCATGGTTCCCTGCTGACCTTTGACTGGGAAAGAGAATGGTTATTACCAAGTTTAGCATTTGTTCCAATTAATTGACAATAATCAAATCCAACCATGCTTCTAGGGTTCTGTTTGAAGTTGTGTGTCTTGAACTGCGTGGTTTCTTTTTTTTTTTTTCTTTAATATATTTTATTGATTTTCCACAGAGAGGAACGGAGAGGGATAGAGAGTTAGAAACATCGATGAGAGAGAAACATCGACCAGCTGCCTCCTGCACACCCCCTACTGGGGATGTGCCCGCAGCCAAGGCACATGCCCTTGACCGGAATCGAACCTGGGACCTTTCAGTCCGCAGGCAGACGCTCTATCCACTGAGCCAAGCCGGTTTCGGCGTGGTTTCTTAATTCTAAAGCTGAAGTGTGCAGACGGAACCCTTTGGAGGCTGATGGCTGCCCAGCGGGGCGGAAGTAGCCAGAGCTGCCCTGTCCCTCCCCCTGGGCCGCTCGCGGTGTGGATTCGGAATTCTGAGCGAGCCTCCCTCTCCCTCCTGCCTGCGCGCCGCCTGCTCTGCGCTCGGAGTCCAGGAGGGCCGGGCAGAACCGCCGGGCTGGGCCGCGGCTGACCGCTGGGACCTGTTAGCGAGCACGGAGGATGGCACTGCTTCCCAAGAGCGGCTCACAGTAAAATGTGTTTTAAAAGAGGAGAAATTTGGTCAGACGTGGTAATGAACTGTTTGGTAAATAAATAGCTACTCCCTGGTTTATCTTATTTTGAAGTCTTTCATAGATTAAATTTGTATAACAATAATAATTTTATTCTCATTTGACCTTTGCAATGACCCAGCAAAGTATTTATCTCCTTTATTACACAGGAGGAAGTGAAGGCTCACAAACGGGAGGTAGTTTGACAAAGTGACCTCATCTCGTACCCACACTTTAAGCCGGGGCTCTTTGCTCCCTCAAAGTCTTGGCCTTAAACAAGTAAGCAGGTAGCCAGCCTCAGCTTGCACAGGGCCAGTCGCTTGCTCGCAGCAGCGGGTGCCTGTGGACGCGTTGGCATGTGCTCAGGGACCGGCTTCTCTGTGTGGAAACCCACTGCCCACGGGCTTGCTAGTGTGGTAGCCTCCAGTGGCGGTGGTGGCGGGTGGCCCTTAGCAGCCATGGCTGCCTGCTGGGCTCTGGTGGTCTGACAGTGGTCGGCAAACTCATTGGTCTACAGAGCCAAATGCCAACAGTACAATGATTGAAATTTCTTTTGAGAGCCAAATGTTTTAAACTTAAACTATATTGGCACATTGTTTTAACTTAATTACAGTACTCCTAAGCTGGCCTTTACTAAAAACTCAAGGGGCCAAAGAGCCGCATGTGGCTCACGAGCCGCAGTTTGCCGACCGCGGGTCTGAGTGAAGGAGTGCGCTGCCAGTGGGAGCAGCTGTGACTGAAACGTCAGCGCAGCCGAGGCCCAACCTCCTCAGGAAGCCTTTGCTTTGCCACCTTTGCGCTCACAAAGCACACTTCATAAACCTAGCTGTGATGTCTGGGAGAAACTCCTTAGAAATCATTCCCGTGAAATACCCAGTAAACATTTTCTTGTCAACCAGTGCTTTTATAAATCTTTAATAAGTTCTTAGAGACATTTTAATTTAAAAAGAAGTCCTTATGAAGAAAATTATGTAAAATTTGACATAATTATAACCTATCTATTTTAATAAAATGACTAGCGTCTATTACGTGCTTACTCCGTGTCAGACCCTGTGCTGAGCGCCTGGTTTCATTCAGCCCTGCGGTCTGGAGGTCCCGCGGCCTTAACGACTGATCTCACGGAAAGCACCGAGCCCGTGTGGAGGGGGAGATTCCCCACGGCAGACACCATTATTATTATCCCTACTTTGCAGAGAGGGGCGGGCCCGCCACCTGCCGCCCAGGGCCACGTGCCTGTGGCTGGTGGGACGGTCAGAGTTCAGGTTGCGCCCCGACGCCGAGCCAGGGCCGGGCCTGCCAGGCGGCAGCACCGCCTGCGGACTCAGTCCACTGCGGTCAGAGCCAGGAAGAAGTTGACAGTAGTTTAGAATATTTGCCCTTAAATTTTTTATAAACACATCTGTCTTCTGTAAAAAGATCTTGTACGTTTTTTTTAGAAACATATAAACATAAATGTGAAAGTGGGGAAGGGCAGGACAGAGGTGGCTGCTGCTGGCAAGGCAGAGGCAGGCTCAGTGTCGGTGTCGGTGTGGGTGTCGGTATCGGTGTGGGTGTCGGTGTGGGTGTCAGTGTGGGTGTCAGTGTCGGTGTGGGTGTCGGCGAGGGCAGGGGTCACTGAGCAGCCCGAGGGTAAAGAAGCAGGAGGCTGTGGGCCACCTTCCAGCCAGGCCAGGCCGCGTGGCCGGAGCCGCCCTGGCCTTCCTCCGCGGTGCCCTGTGGCTGAGTGCAGTAATTTTACTCCGACACTCCTTACAAACAAAGCCTCGCCCGGAACCTCAGTGTCTAGCGGGCCGAGTGGCAGCGCCGCAGCGGCGGCCCTCAGCCAGCGTGTGCCTGTCCGTCTGTCCGCTCGCACGTCCGGGCAGAGAGGGAAGCGGCCGCCGCTGCCAGGCTGGCAGGGGCCTGGGAGCTGCCGGAGTCCGCGCATCGGTTTGCGCAGCTCCTTCCTAGGCAGTGGCTCGCCCCTGCGAGGGGGCAGGGCCTGAGCAGGAGAGGAAGGAGGAAGAGGAGACTGCCAGTCTCGAAAGGTCCTCGAAAGACCTTTCTCAGGGGCCTCGCCAGTGCTCTGCTGCATCTCCGAGGGCTGCAGGAGGTGTGTTCTGGGTTACTGTTGCTGTGGAGACGGAGCACAGGGAAGGGAAGGGTGCGCCGGGAAGGCGCCCTTTGCTCCTGAGGTATCTGACCCCCCCCCACTCCATATCAACTTCAAAGCCTCACGCCGCAAAAGAAACAATCCTGATGGAAAAGGCCACTTGAGTGGAAAAAATATTTGAAAACTATATATCTGCTAAGGATTAATATTCAGATATGTGAAGACCTTACACAGCTGAATAGCAGAAAAAGAAACAATCCCATTAAGAAGTTGGCAAAGGATCTGGGTAAATGGTAACGGTGTTCAGCATCACTAGTCATTAGGGAAATACAAATCAAAACTGCACACCTGTTAGGATGGCTGTCACCTCCAACGAGATAAATGACGGCGAGGGTGTGGAGACAAGGAAACCCTCGGGCACTGCTGGTGGAACGCGGACTGGGGCAGCCGCTGTGGGAAACCGCATGGAGGTTGCTCAAGAAATTAAAAAAGAACACGTATATGATCCAGCAGCTCTACATGCACACCCGGAGGAAGTGCAGTCACTATGGCGGAGAGGTCCTCACCCCGCCAGTGCAGCTACATCTACTGCAGCCCGGACCGGAACGGCTGTGGTCCTTGGAGCGATGACTGGGTGACCAGACCCTGTCTGCCAGCGGGTGCTGTGGGTCATGCAGAGGGGAGTCCCGCCGTCTGTGGCCACGTGGCTAGGCCTAGGGCACTGCTGACTGAGGAAGACCGAGGAGGACAGCTGCGGTGTCATCTCCTCTGTGCTGAATCTAAACATCCGAGTGGGATTTTTAACAGGTCAGATTTGTGATAACCAAAGGCAGAGGCGAGCAAGCTGAGTGAAGGTGTTCAAAGGTACACACTTCCCCTATAAGTGAGTGCCAGGGAGGTTCTGTGTGTGGCTGCCCGAGTTAATATTGCTGAAGGACGTCTTTGAAAGTTGTTAGGAGTAAATTCTAAAAGTTCTCATCACAAGGAAAGAACATTTTTTCATTTTTATTTACGTCTATTTAAGACAATGGGTGCCAGTTACATTCACTGTGGGAATCATTTTGCGGTGCATGTGATCTCTGGGCTGGCAGGTTAATAGGCCCCTGTCAGCCCAGCCTGTGTTGCTGAAGCGTCCCCCGAACACCAGAGGGTTGCAGGTTCCACTCCTGGTCAAGGACACATGCCTGGCCTCGGGTTCGGCCCCCCGCCTCAGTCGTGTGTGGGAAGCAACCAGGCGTGTCTCTTACAGCGACGTTTCTCTCTCAGCCCCCCGCCCCCTTTGCAATCTCTCCCTTCCACTCCGAAAAGCAATGGGAAAACACCCTCAGGTGAGGATTGACAGACCAAAAAAGTTAATGATAAAATCCATGGTTGTCATGATGTTAGAAAATAGACGCTCTTAAACAAAAAACAAAACAAAAAAAAGGCGGGGGGGGGGCGGGAGGGTGGGACGACACAAATGTTTAATGGCATGGAATAATGTTCAAGATTTATTAAGTGGAAAAGCAAGTTACAAAATACAGTATGCTATATTTTGTTAGAAATATCATTTGTAGATTTGGGGATTGTGAAGCATTTTTATATTCATTTTTGCTTTTTAGTATTTCCTAAATTTCTAAATTGAATATTGCTCCTGAGGAGTTGAGATGTGTGAAGTAATAATGAAGATAAAAATGAGCCTTGGCTGGTGTGCCTGGCCGGTTAGAGCACCCCCACTGAAGGGGCATGGGTGCGAATCCTGATGAAGAGCATGTACCTGGGCTGCAGGCTCAAACCCCGGCTCTGGGGGCGCAGGACGCAACCAATCAGCAGGTTGTAGGTTTGGTCCCCATTTAGGGCTCAAACGGGAGGCAGATGATTGATGTCTTTCTCTCTCTCCCCCCTCACCCTCCCTCTCTAAAAATCAGTGAAACATATCCTTGGGTGAGGAGAGAGAGAGAGAGAGAGAGAGAGAGAGAGAGAGAGAGAGATCTATGTTGTATTCCCCACTCAACTTGTGGAAGACCAAAGAAAACACTCTGGCCAATGGCATAATGGAATTGAGCACCTAAGGATCTCAGCCCCAGTGCCCTGCTGTCTCCCACTGGTTTGCACTTGGGGGCATTTCCCAGGTGTGATTTTTCGGCGAATCAAAAGACTGTTTCTTGCTTCCTCAGGGCTGCTGGAGTGATGTGATCGGAAGACGGTTTTCCTTGCTGGTGTGCATCCTCTGCAGTGCCCTGGGCTATCTCCTTCTTGGCGTGTCCACCAACATGTTCCTGTTTGTCCTCGCTAGAGTCTCCGTGGGTGAGTTCTTACCCCGTGTGTGTTCCTTCAAAGTAAGTCCCTTATATGTATATGCAGAGAGAAAACCTGTCCCTGCTTGCCAATGCCCCTTTGATTAGCGCTTGTGCAGAGGGCATCATGGTGATAAAATTAGAGCTGTACCACCACCATCAGTCAGCTCTGCTGGCTTGTCCAGGGCGGCAAACCCTGCGTTGCCGGAGCGGGAGCCAGCGCCCAGTGTCTGTCACAGGGCCAGCTCTCTGCCGCGGAGCCTGGCCTTCCCATCGGGCTCTCAGTGCGGGTGACTTGTTCAGTGTCTGACCAGCACTGTGACTGCTCCTCTGTCCCTCAGCGAGCGTATAGTTTTGAAGTTGGGCTTCCTGATTTCAAATTGATCCTGACCACTATAGCTTTCCTGCTGCCTTCTGTAAAGCTGGCCATCGCTTTGTGGAGGGATGTTAGGGTTATGATGTAGTGGCTCAGTGGTTAGTTTTGTTCCAGACTGCTCCTGAATGTTTCTTCCATTTTGAAATAGCTTTTGTTTTGTCCATCATTAAAATATCTTTCCATTCTTTGAAACACTACCTGTGAGTGCTGGGTGTTGAGATGTTGGGTAGGTAGTCACTCTTAATTCCCTCTTTGCCTTTCTGGTGACCAGAGCCCTGAGTTTCTGTTTCTTTCTCACCTTGCTCAAGAGAGCACTGCCAGGTTCTGCTACTCTGATGGACAAGTCTTCTGTGTTCACCCTCCAAAACCCATGCTATTTGCTGCTGTTGTTTATTTAAGAAAATGGTTTATGAATGCCTTTGCTCTAAACGTGATCAGTCATCCTAACAAGCACCACTGTCAGGATGCACACAAAACCCAGCTGACAGCTGTTTCTCATGCACCTGGGGTCCCAGTCATTTTATGTTCTTGGTTTGGGTGGCAGTGTACACTATAATACACTCCACCATTCACTGGTAAGGCTGTTCAGAATTCAAAAGGAACAGATGAGAGATAAATAGTGTAACTGGAACTAAGACTTGACCACCTGCTGCCACGAAAGCCAAATTTGTGAGACGTGCTGGTGAAAAAGGAAAGTGGTTTATTCAACTGCTAGACACCTGATGAGATGGGGAACTCCTGTCACAAAACCCATTGCAACCTCTAAGTGCCGGCAGAGGTTCTTATAAGGAAGGAGAAGGAAAGCAGAACAAAGAAATCACGGGGAAGGGGTTAAAAAGTTCTCTGTGTGCAGGTCAGCTCAGTCCACCCCGATGAGGACCTTGAAACTGGTCACGTGATGGACTGGTGAGCGTCATCCTGGGTCTGTGTCATCTGGTTCTATGCTTGGTCAGCAAATCTCCCAGAACTGGGATGACTCGAGATCAGAGTCTGCGTCTTCTGAGGTTAGTTCCTCGGATTCTTACACAAACATGCTGCTCGTCTACAAGCTACATCTTAGAGCAGCATCCACAGAAATAGCCACACGAATGGTGGGGCGGGTGACAATTCCCACTGTACAATGCCACCTATAAACTTGTTACAAAATGTATAGGGATTTATGTGGAGGATGATAATGTTAATGTCAGCCAACCTGGCTGAGTAGTGATATGGAGCTGCTTCCTTCGGGAGATCCCTGGAAACCACTGTGTTCCCTCACAGTCAGGGGCAATCGGGCAGACCTGCCAGCAGCATTAGTCAGTAGGACCTGCTATCTATAATAATAAAAGCCTAAGCGGCCATGGCAACCAAACAGACGCCCATGGCAGACAAACAGACGCGTGGGCGACCAGGCCGGCAGGGGGTTAGTGAGAGGCGACCAAATGACAGCAGACTGCATGGGGCGACCGGCCCGAGGGGCGGGGGGGGGGGGAGACAGTTGGGTGTAACCAGGCTGGCAGGGGGGCATTGAGGGGTGACCAGGCCAGCAGGGGGGCAATAAGGGGCGAGCAGGCCAGCAGAGGAGTGGGCAGTTGGTTGTGACCAGACTGCAGGGGGAACAGTAAGGGGCGACCAGGCTGGTGTGTGGGCAGTTAGGAGCAACCAGGCCAGAAGGGGGGGGGTAGTTGGGAGCAATGGGACTGGCAGGGGGGCAGTTGGGTAACCAGGCTAAGGGGGGGGGGCAGTTAGGGGCAATTAGGCAGGCAGCCAGGTGAGCAGTTAGGAGCCTGGATTGTGATGGGGATGTCCAGTCCTGGGCCTAAACCGGCAGTCAGACATCCCCAAGAGGTCTCGGATTGGAGAGGTTGCAGGCTGGGTTTAGGGGACCCCCCAGATTTGGTGCACCTAGCCTCTAAGTGTCTTGATAAAATTAGTGGGCAACCTATGTCATCATAATTATGTTTATGCGTGTGTTTGTTCAATGTGTGGGTACATACAAGTCAAACACATCAGTCAAAGTAAAGTCATATCACAACTTTCAATTTGTAGAGTCAACAGTTTTACAAGCCTCTTAGAAAATAGAAAATCAGTGGTGTCGTCATATCTTTAGGTTTTTACTCACTCCCTGTCATTCTTCCCTCCATAGACTTAACTTACAGAGATGGGGAGGCTCTGTGAGGACAGGTTATTTGTCTTTTTCCTGTCTTTCTGTTCCTTGCATTACCCTCAGGGTCGAGGTTCGTGCTGGACATATAGTAGGCATGCAGACAGTGTTTGTTCCCTGAGTTTGTGAGTAATGAAGGATAACTTTCTGTGTAGAAGCCGCCATGAATTGTACTTGGACCACAGAGATGACTAGAGACAGTGGGGTGTCCTGATGGGAGGTGGGCAGGAAGCTGAGGATTCAGGAGCTTGGTTGCCAGAGACAAGGTGGCCAGCCAGGATGGTGGGCTCACCAGGAGCCCATCACCATCACGGCGGCGGGAACATGCGGCCTTAGAGGTTCAAAGAAGAAGGCAGGGACCCCCATCAGGGATAGAGCTAAAGCCCCTTCTTTTAATGTGGGAAATGTTACAGAATATGTTACTTGTCTCCTTGCAGGTATTTTTAAACATACACTCTCCATTTCAAGGGCTATGCTTTCTGACCTGGTTCCAGAGAAGGAGCAGCCATTAGCCATTGGACAGTTAAATACAGCGTCTAGCGTGGGCTTCATCGTGGGCCCCGTGGTCGGTGGCTATCTTAGTGAACTGGACGGTGGATTTTGTCTAACATGCTTCATCTGTTTCTCTGTCTTCATTCTCAATGCTGGTAAGTTGCTGTTTAATAATGAAAAGACTGGTTTATTCATTCATACTGACTGATCTACCTGCTTTTATCTCTTTTTAATAATAATTATTTTTCTTAGAGTTGGTCGGTTCATTATTCAGAAATGAAAACCGTGCCACCCGGAGCAGACCCCCGCGGCTCCTCCTGCGGGGCCCGGCTCCGCTCCAGGTGCCTCCCACACTGCCTCCTGGTCGGCCTCACACAAACCAGGCTGACTCCACCGCGGGCACTGCCTCGTGCTCTCCTCCGCCTGCAGAGTTCTCTGCATGTTTCTTCACTGGCTCTCCTGTCATCACTGGCATTTAAAACGTTTGCTTCCTCGGAGAAGCTTTCTTTGGTCATGTTGTCTAAAATAACTATTTGTTTATAGCTCTTCTGAAACCACATCACTAATGTGTTTTCTCCCCTCCCCCCAGTGCACACAACCAGAAAGCCAGCTCCACCAGAGCTGGTGTGTGCCCCCTGCCCAGAGAGGACAGGCACAGGCCGCCGTGTCCAGTGGTAGTTGATGAGTAAAAGAAGGCGGCTGGCTGGGGGCCGTGGGTGCTCGGCCAGTTGCTTAACGCCGAGCGGAGGAACTTTGCCCAGAGACGGGGCGTGGCCAGCCCTTCGATAAACAGCTTTATTAACAAAGGGCCCATGCTGCTCAGTTGTCCTACATCTAATTATATTCCCCTTTCCTCGGTGTCCATTGTGAAGACTTCAGGCTGAGTGATGAATCCCACGCTGGGTTGGGATGTCAGCCTCGAGAAGCAAGTCCAGGGGCTCACTAACCTCAGTCCTTGCTTCGTTCTCTCCCGTCCCTGACGATGGCTTGTTTTCCCCGGGTAAGAACGCGGGCTCCGGTCTGAGGGATTGGGCACAGCTGTGAGAACGAGGCGAGGTTGGCGAAGAGGCAGTTTACCCCCGCCCGTGCCCATGGTCACTGCTCAGTAGATGCCAGTTGCTGTCATCGTTATTCTTTTATTGTTATTATTTGCACTTCTCTTCCAGTCCACTAGCATCAGTTCTTCACTTCTTATCAGGGTTCTGAGAGCTGTCCCGGGAGCTAAAGGGCGTACATGAGAGGGAGGAGAAGTCCAGGCCCTCTCCCTCACGTGATCAGCCTTCTGGCCTAAACTAGTGCCTGGCTAATGGCCACTTGCACTGTGGCTGGAGAAGGCACACCGCAGACGCAGCTTGGGACCAGCAGGAGCCGGCGGCCCGGCGGCCCGGGGTGGGGCTTGTGCCGAAGGACTGCAGCCACGGGGATGAGTTAGGAAACGGGTCCTAGGTGGCAGCTCCAGTTCAGTTTTCAGAAAACTCGGGCAGGGTTGGCACGGAGTCATTGGCTGGATGGCATGGGACCATACTGTGGAGCCCAGACCAGCCCGTCCCCTGGGGGCGGAGGGCATCCGCTGAGCAGGGACAGAGCTGCTGGGTGAGGGTGGCATGGGCGATGGGAATGGTGCGCCCAGAGGTTGTGGCGTGAGGCTGGCAAAAGCGCAGATCCAAGCCGGTGCTTCCCCATAGCCATGGTTGTGGGAACCCTGGCCACGCCCCGCCGGGCTGGCTGGCCCAGCACCCTCTGCCAGCACAGCGCCGACCCTGCGATGGGGTCACCCTTTGCATGTCCGCACCCCCCAGGTTTAAGTTCCTGGGATTCAGGGATTGTACAGGCCTAGCCTTGTGTGTGAATGCCGTAGCCAGCTCGGGATTCGGCATGTAGAAGCAGGAGTATTCGGTGTGGGGCGGGTGGTCAGGGGGGGATAGCCGGGGAATCAGCACCGTAGTGAGGGAGGAGCTTAAACGGAAAGCCTGGGAACTTAGACATGAAATGGTGGGAAACAGGAAACCTTCATGGGCTCTTGAGCTGGGGGGGAATAGTGAGTATTGCTTAGGCATAGATTTTCCCTTAAGGTGAATTGCAGATTCTGATATTAATGTGGAGTAGAAGTGGCTGTGGCAATGGCCAAAAGCTGGATTCGAGAATAGAGGTGAGTAAACCCGCTAACAAAAGCTGCAGTCCTGACCCACGCCAGGCATTGCCGTCCCCGTGGGAGGCGAGTGTGCCCGTGACCTCAGCCCACTGTAACATGTGCGTTTCCACAGGTCTCGTGTGGCTGTGTCCGTGGAGTGAAGCCGGCGTCGGGAGCACCGGGAGCGGCCTGCGGCGGGGGGAGCGCGACGCCCCTTCGTGGAGGAGCGGCTGTTCGGGGCCGGAGGCGAGCCCGGCCCGAGGGCCCTGGGCGGAGGGCGCGGCCGCGCTGCAGCGCCTGCAGAGCCTGGCGACCTCGGAGATGGGGGACGTGCTCCTGGTGCGCCTGCTGATGGCGCTGGCCGTCATGCTGTACCACAGCAACTTCGTCCTGGCCCTGGAGGAGCGCTTCGGGGTGCGGCCCAAGGTGACGGGCCGCCTCATCGGCTGCAGCAGCGCCCTGGGGGCCCTGGCCGGCCTGGCCCTGGGGCCGCTCCTGCGGCTGTACCGGCACGACTGCCCGCGGCTGCTGCTGCACTCGAGCGCGCTCACCGGCCTGCTGCTGCTGCTCTTCGCCGCCGCGCCCTCCCCGGCCGCCGCCGCCGCGCCCGCCCTGCTGCTGGCCTTCTCCACGGCCGTGGGCCGGACCTGCCTCACCGACCTCCAGCTGGCCGCCGGCGGCGCCCGGGCCGGCGGCGCCCTCATCGGCCTGGGGCAGTCCGTGACGGCCGTGGGCCGGGTCGTGGCCCCCCTCCTCTCCGGGGTTGCCCAGGAGTTCAGCCCTTGCGGCCCCCCCAGCCTGGGGGCTGTGTTGGCGCTGGTGGCTGTTTCCATAATGCTGCGGAACAGGCCTCGCTACGGTGGGGACGGGAGCGGCAGATTAAAAAGCGAATAGGTGGATTTGGACCAGGAACCGAGGCGGGCTGGGGCCGGGCCGGGCGGAGGTGCGTTGGGAAGGAGGGGTGAGCGGCCAAGAGACATTTCCCTGCGGGCTCCTCCGGCCAGCTCCGGCCCTGACTGCGTGGACGCCAGCAGTCACTGATGACATCCTGTGGTGCTCCCTCTGTCCTCCACAAACCACCAGGTACAGCCCACCAGGTACAGCCCTGCTTTCTCCCTCCACGGAGAACTGTGGGAAAGGCTCTGGCACACTTATTTTCATGGCTTTGTTACTTACAGGCAAAGCGGGAAAGTATTTCTGTGGGTTTAGAACTTGGATGTGGGGGAACTCCAATTTTTATGACAGTCATTTGGAGTGAGGATCGTCCTCCGCTCTAGCCGCGGGGAAAGGTGGCTTCCTCAGCGCCGAATGTGACCCCTGCTCCGTGGCCGTGGCCGTGGCCGAGCCCCGGGAGCACTGGACCAGAGGCCTCCCCGGGAGGGCTGGACCAGAGGCCTCCCCGGGCGGCGGCCAGCCCCGCTCTGCAGTGAGAACTCGGGGTGGTCTTTTCTCCTCTCAGAAGTAGCGGGTTCCTCAGAAGCTTCGGGATGGCCTGGCTGTTACTTTAACACCAACAGCACTTGGTTTGAAGTTAAATACAGGCCTCTAAAGTCATGAGGCTTTACAGTTACTCGGTCACAGGGGACACGGAAAGCCAGACACGGCCTCGGAGAGACACTGCTGGGCCCGGATTCAGTCCTCATCCCGCGATGACTTTTAGTTAGACATGGCCTTCCAGCCCTGCGGTGGCCCAGCGTGCGGTCCGTTCGGTGTGTGCCGGGTCCGTGGGGTGCGTGCTGGGTCCGGGTCCAGGTCCGTGCGGTGTGTGCGGGTCCGGCAGGCCGGGACACTGGGATGTGCCGCTCCGACCCGCGGGGCCAAGGGGCGCCGGCCGCTCTGTGCTCTGAAAACCACTGCGAGGACGGGCGGGGTTTGGATCCCAGATGGAAAATGAACTCAGGGAAATAAATCTGCTCAGGTAACATCCGTGTTGATGTGGTGCTTAAAGCCTTCGGAGTACCCTCGTAACCCTCTTCCATGGAATGCTGCTCCGGAGCTCTGGCCGCCCGCAGTGTGTGAGGGCAGCCACAGGGCAGGTGCCGGAGCCGCCGCCCGGGGGCCGGCCTGGCCGCAGGAGCGAAGGCGGCGGCTCCCAGAGGCCTGAGGAGATCCAGAGGGACACGAAGCCAGGGTGCCCAGCGCTCCCATCCCGGCCCAGGCCTCCTGGACCAGTGAGGTCGGCAGGTTCGGCCTGGGGCAAGCGGAGGGCTGGGGGCAGTGGTCTCCGCCCGCTGTGTGTGAGTCACGGGCGCCCAGGCCTGCCCTGACCGGGGCGGGCGCTGAGGGCCGGTCTGTAAGGCACACAGGGTGGAGAGTGGGGGAGGGTCTGAAGGACCCCCTCAGCCGCAGCATCTCTGACAGGTGAGGGGGGGGGGCACTGAGCATCTGACAGTGGGGGGGCCCTGAGGGTCCTGGGGGCTGCTCCGGGTGAGGTGCTGTAGGGATGCTCCGGCTGCAGGACCCGGAGGAGGGCATGGGGTGGGGGGTCCTGGCCCTGGGAGAGGGTGGAGCACGGTCTGGAAGGCCGGTGACTCTCAGAGGCGGCCTCTGGGGTTCCGGAAGGGGTGTGAGTGGCACCGGGCACAGCCCAGTGAGGGCAGAAGGGTCCCGGGGAGCGAGTCCTGCCGCTCGTGGGCACCCACACTGGCACAGCCGCTGGGCTCGGGCTCAGAATTAAGGATCCCCCCCAGGACCGCCCCCATAAGCCGAGGCTGGGGCGGGGGGGGGGGGGGAGGAGGCAGTCTCAGGCCTCGGCCGCAGGCGGGACGCTGAGGGCGCGGACGCCGAGGAGAGCATGTGCGCAGCGCCTGGAGCGGAGCCCGGGCAGGGCCCGGTGCGCGATGTACCAGCTGAGAGCCGGGTTAGATCTGAAAACAACAACAAAACCCTCCTCGATGCTAAACTCTTTTCCCCGAAGAATTTGCAGATTACATGGTAATCATCTTCTTTCTTAAAATCCCAATGAAATTGTAATGCGACGGTTATTCATTCTCTAATCGTTACTTTTCAGGAGCCATTCTTTTGAATTCTGTGTGTTTTAAAGCAGAATCCTGAAGGCTTGAAAGCTCCACCCCAGCACACAGCCGGGAGGTAGCCCACAGCGGACGGCTCACGGCCACACGTCACTTCACCCTAGGATTTATTTCTAAGTAATCAGGCACACAAATACGGGCTGACTTTAAAACATTACTCCAGATCTCTTGTTTTTCCCAAGTGCATGGTCTAAACTCACCCTTTTATAGATAGTGTCTGAAAACAGTCACAGGATTTCTCCGGTGGCCGCTGCTCCACCCCGTAGGAAATAGTGCCAGTCTTACGTTGAAGCGGCTGCTGCCAGCTTGTTCCTGCGGGGAGAGTTCGCGGGAGCACAGGGGAAGGCGGGTTCCCGCTGCCGTCTCAGCGCCACGGGAGTGGACTGCAAGCGTCTTGTTACAGCAAAGCCCTATATTTGGATCACCTGGATTTAAAAGATGCCACACATTAATACGAGTTAACAAAAACCCACTTCCCAAACCATACACTGCAGAGGACAAAAAAGGAATTAAAATGCCTCGCAATAGCTCACATTCGCCATATGGGTGAGAGGTGATCTTTCTTCCGGCTTAGCAAGGAGTCTGCTGTGTTTTGAATAGCTGACTCGGGTTCGTATGCAGAGCTCACCGCCAAGCCCACCCGAGTTTGCTCAAGGTGACAGAGACCACATTGTGGGAGCGAGTGCCTCCTCCGTCCCGCTGGGCAGTGCCGGCTGCGGGCCCCGGTCCTCAGAGGCCGGCGTTAGACGGAGAAGACGTGAGCAGCGGCTTGTGAGCGAGGCTTTGCTGCAGCCAGGCTGCCGTTGCTCACACGGAGCCAGCGGACACACAGGTCTTCCAAGGAGCCTCACGGGGCAGCTGAAAAGCCTCGCCAAGCAGCCGTGGCACGCCGGAGCTGTCGGAGCAGCTGCACACCAGCCTATCGGCAGCACGTCTTTATGCCAACGCAGACAAAAGAGGCTTCTCGCCCAATAGCGGCATCGGTATCTGGGTTAGAGAGGGCCTGTGCGTGCGCACAGTAAGATTGCTGTGTCCTTACGTGTGGCAACTTGGCCTTGAACGTCCAGCATGCTCTGCTTAGGGTTCCCACACATGAAATACCCACAATGAACCTAGTGCAGTAGGTGCGTTGTGCTGCGGGCCAGGCCTGGCCCGGGGGGCCGGTCGTGGCGGGCTGGCTCTGCTTGGGGCCGAGGCCCAGGCCAGCGCATCCTGGAGGCAACTGCGGACAGTGCCGGGTGGTGATGTCAGGGTCCGGGTGACCTTTTCTCCCGCCCCCCACCCTCCAAAGCACACACACTGTGCCATTCCTAGCCACAGGACTTAGCCAGGTGTCTGAGAGGCAGTTACAGAAGCAGATACAGTAAATGGTTGTGATCAGGCGACCCTAAGGATTGGTGGGTTGGCACACAGTCTGCGTGATCTTAAAAATCATTGGAAGGACAGTGGGCATTATCCTGACTTTCAGTGTGAGGCCTTCAGAGCACACATTATCTTCCCCCAAGCGTCCCCTTACCTATAGAGAAGTCAGGACTAGTTGTAATCTTTATGCCTCTGATCAGGTTTCCTAACACAGCAATAGTGCCAACCTCGTTTTAGATGTGTGTATTTGAGATGAAAAGAATGGAAATGTTTAATTCTCCTCAAGTCTTGCCTTTCATGGCTTCCAGCCATCATGACCCCGTGAGCGTGGTTTTGATACATAAACTAAAAAACTGGAATTTCTGGAACTGTCCTGGTTTCATGTTACATATTATTTTCTCCAAAAGTTATTAATTGCATATCCCCATGTGATTAAGACTTAAACTTTTGTACATTTCACAAGAACCAGGAAAAACCCTAGTCAGTGTAAATACATAAAATCCGCGTGGCAAGCTGAGCTGCCGTGAGTGGGGTCAGGAGCCTCGCGCACATTTTGAATGTAGTGACCACTTGCAATCAAGATGCAACCGGACCCAACTCAGTGAAACAGGGAACGTTTGAATGTTTAGTTCAAGTTATTTTGTTACAGGAGTGAGCGTCAGAGGAACCACCTCCGGTGAGCTGGGCTGCGTCCGCCGGCTCCTCCCAGGAGACTTGACCCAGGAGGCCAGGGCCTCCGCGAGGGCGCAGAGTCCTGCAGGGCTCGCACACTCCGGACAGCGGGCTCTGGGACTGCGGGAGCGCTAACCCGTTCCTAGCCCACAGGTAACTGCACAGCAAACCCAGTCTGACGTGCAGGGGAGAGGACTGACCACTACTTATCATTACACTTAAAGGCAGTAAAATACAATTTTATTTGAATAAAAGTAAACAATTAGAAAACAAAACAAAAGGGATCAGGAAACTGTGCCCAGTGCAACATTTAAGAAGGCTTTGGAAGCGGCCCCGCGGGGCTGTGTGCCCTGTGGCGCAGGGCTTCTGAGGAGGCAGCGCGCACGGAACTGGCTGGCGGCGCGGGAAAGGCTTTTGCGGGGAAGTGGCGTTTCTCTGGACAAAGAGGCAGTTCCCCAATGAGGCCTCGCTTGCCTGACATGTGAGCTGGGGAAAGGCCTGGTCAAATGTGGGGTATAAACTGTCGAAACCGGTGTGGTGCAGTGGATAGAGCGTCGGTCTGCGGACTAAAAGGTCCCGGGTTCGATTCTGGTCAAGGGCATGTACCTTGGTTGCGGGCACATCCCCAGTAGGGGGTGTGCAAGAGGCAGCTGGTCCATGTTTCTCTCTCATTGACGTTTCTAGCTCTCTATCTCTCTCTCTTCCTCTCTGTAAAAAATCAATAAAATCTATTAAAAAAAAAAAAGAAGTGACATTAAAAAAAAAATGTGGGGTATGAAGTTCCAGCAAGCTACATGTTTTATCCAAAATAAAAAATAAAAAATAAAAAATGAAGTTCCCCAAACACCCTGTAAGGTAAAGGGAAGAAACACAGGTGTCTTGTTGGAAGTCAGGGTTTTCCCAGGCCATCTCTGTCCTGCACACCAAGCATGTCAAACTCACAGCCCATGGGCTGCATGCGGCCCACAATGAATATTTTTGCAGCCCAGCCAATGTAACGGATGTAAGAAATGTTTTAATAAAAATTTTGTGACTTGATTTTTACAATATCCTGTTACACATAATTATTAATAATGAACCACAATGTTTGCTAATGGCTGATTACTATAATCGTGTTTCCTTCATTTCCCTTATACGCAGGCATGCCATTTCTCTCCACTAATGCCTGCAGTGAATATTTTAGCAGCCGATGGCCACATCATTGGTCTTGGCCTGACTTGTTTGGTGTGCGCAACAGGGAATATTTCACTTTCGGAGAACAAAAAAAAAAGTTTATTTGCATCATGCTAATTTGTGTAGTCATTCAGTGTCTGGTAAGTTAATTTTTAAAAAATATTAATTTTTATTAAAACTATTAAAACTATTCTATTATTTAATGTTAACGATGACTCATTTATTTCAGCCCTTTGTAGTCAGCATGTCTCTATGGAAATAGACATACTTTTCTATGAAAATTGAGGTTTTGTTTCTTTGAGGCCCATATAAACTTCAACCTTGTTTATTTGGCCTGTGTTAGCCTTTGCCTTGGACAAGCTCCTCCTAACTCCTCTGGGACCTACTGTCCACGTTTCCAGAGCAGGTCCTGTGCCGCCCCCTGGTGGAGGCTGGGATTAACCCGCCATCCGGGCGGCCAGGGCGGGAGAGGTGGACCCATCACCGCCTCCCCAGTTCAGGAGTGTCTGGAGGACTGGCCTCACCCCCACATCAGAGGCACTGTCCGCTAAGCCCGAGGCTCGGGGTCACAACAGACAACCCAAGGAGGCCAGGCCTGTTAAAATCACCCCCGTATTGGGAGTGGAAAAGCGGATGGTGACGAGGCTAGGTCAGGATTTACAACTAGTAAGTGAAGCGGTGGTGCCCGTTCGCCCAGGTGCCCAGCCCTTACACTTTGCTGGCTCCGATTCTGGAGGACGCAGAGTGGTTCACGGTACTAGGCCTCAGGGGTGCCTCTCTGTGCCCGCCTGCTCCTGGCTCACAGCCTGTGTGCCTCTGAGGACCCCGGTAACCAGGCACTCAGCTAGCATGGACAGCGCTGCCCCAGGTCTCGGGAGAGCCCCCCTTTATTCGGGGGCCTTATCGAAAGGCCTCGGGCAGTTTGCTCTCCCCAGCACTAAGGGCCTCCCATATGGAGGTGACCTCTTTCTTGCTGCCCCATCGAAGGAAATCTCCGAGGAAGGAACTGAGGCTTTACCAAACTTCCTGGCGGAAATGCTATAAGGTCTCCAAAGTCAAGGCCCAGTTGTGTTCCCGTTCCCATTCCCGTTAAATACCCAGGCCTCAATCCCTCAAAGGGAGCACAAGCTTTAGGAGGGGCCAGAGAGGCCCTAGTCCCAGCTTCCCTCAGCCCTGGACCCCAAAGCAACTGAGAGCTCCCGGGCATCACTGGATCCTGCAGGCTCTCGATCCGGTGACGGAGAATGGGCACGCCCACTTTGCCAGCCAGTTAAAGGGGCACAGAAGGATGGCCTCTCCGATTTAGTCTGGGAGCCTGAGGCCCAGCAGGCCTTTAAGAACTCAGAGGCCCTTTTACAGGCACAGCCTTAAGCCTCCCACCAGGCCAGGAATTCCACCTACATGTAACAGAGAGGGGGGCCTTGGAGTCCTGACCCAACCAGAGGACAGACCCCAGCCGGTGGGCTATCTGCGAAGGAAGCTGACGTGGGAGGGCTGGCCCGTGGGCATTGCAGGGGCTCTCTCCTGGTGCTGAGGCAGTTAGCTAACTTGGCACAGGACTGGGCAGTGTGCGCTCCCCTCCTGTGAGCACCTGTGGCTTTGGGTAGCCGGCTGTGAATATACCAGCCCTCCTGCTAGAGGGCCTGGCTGCTCAGCTCGGGACTTGCCTGCCTTGACCCCTGCCTTGCCTCTCGCTGAGAGAGTGCGGAGCCTCTGCGTGACTGTGAGCAGACTCTGAAGGATCCTGACCTGGCTCTGTGCACTGGTGACAGCTCTTCTGTCAGGAGGAGTCAGAAAAGCCGGACATGCAGTCGTTTCTTTAAATGACACTAAGAATGTCATTTAAATGGCCACCCCGGGGACTAGGCACAACTGACAGAATTAGTTGCTCTCACCAGAGCCCTAGAGTTAAGCCAGGGAAAATGAGTTCACATCTCCACTGATTGCACATATGCCTTCCCAGTGCTCCGGGCCAGGCAGCCGTCTGGAAGGAGAGGGTGATTAGCCATCCGGAAGGAGGAACTGCTAATGGTAAGGAAATTACCCGCCTCCTATCGGCCATTTTTCAGCGAGCAGAGGTCGCAGTCATACATGCAAGGGGCATCAAAAAGGAGCAGATGAAATAACAGCAGGAAACCATCCGGCAGATGTGGCAGCCCAGGCTGCTGGCCCAGAGCCTGGAAAACGACAGGAGCCCCTCATCTGGGAAGACTCCCGCGCCCAGAAGGAAAGGAGTGGGCTGACTCCCGAGGGTACGTACACCCCTTCCTAAAGCCAACCATGGGAGGTTATCCGGGCGCTGCACCAGGCATTCCATCTAGGGGGAGAGACCTATGGAATGACCCAGCAGTTATTTACAGGAAAGGGTCTCATGAAGACCACCCGGTAAGCAGTCAGATCTGTGAGGTCTGCCAAAGGAACAATCTAGCAGCCAGGAATTGGTGTTACCTGGTCTCCAAAGAGCCGGAGGGCATCCAGGGAAGACTGGCAGATATGCTTTACCCACGTGCCTACTGCTAACGGATTCCCATGCCTCTTCCTGTGGACAGACACCTTCCCTAAGGCACAAGACACAGTCAGAGCTCTAATTTCAGAAACCACTCCCCACTTTGGATTGCCACACTCTCTTCATTCGGGGCCCAGGTCACTCAAAGGGTCTCAGGGCCCTAGGAATGAAATACTGCCTCCGTTGTACCTGGAAGCCTCAATCCTCGGGAAAATAGGCAAATGACAGCCTAAAAAGACACCTTCACAAGCGTGTCCAGGAGGCTCACCTCTGCTAGTGTTGCCTATAGACCTGCTAAGAATTAGAAATTCTCCCTGACATTCAGGCTTAGCCCCTGAGACGTGTTATATGGCCATCCTTTTCTTACCAATGGTCTCAGCTTAGACAAGGAAACCACGCGTGAGTACAAGATGTTACAGCACTGGCCCAATTCCAGCAACCTTCCCAGCAACTCTCTGAAGCCGAGCCCAGGGAGCCCGGGATTCCATCGCTAACACCTGGGGATCTAGTACTCACTGAGGCTCTGCCTACCCTCTCTGCCACTATGAGGCCACGATGGGAGGGTTCCTATCCCATAATTTTATCCACCCCCACTGCGATCAAGATCAGTGGAGTCCTCTCCCGGATCCATCTGTCTCGACGAAAGCCCTGGATGCCAGCACAGGAGGAGAAGGAAGCTGTGTTGCCAGCATCTGACTCACCGGACTCCTACTCATGTGAACCTTTCCAGGACCTGAAACTTCTCTTTCGAAAGGATCCTGGCGAGTCGACAAGTGCCAGGCAAGTAACGTGCTCTGGCATTTCTGCTTATGGCCCTTCTCTGTATCCCCTGTAGAGCAGAGGACTGGGGTGGAACTCTTTTAGTGAATTTCTTTCCCCACAACCCAAAGGCCCTCATTTGATACAAACGGGAGCCGATTGCTCTGATCTTCTTAGTTATGGCTATTGCAGGGTTAACCGTAGGATCACCTATAATGCTGTCACTACCACCAACATGACCAGAGCTGTCTCTCACTCTCTGAGGGCTCTGGCCAAAACTTTAGGTACATTCAAAAGTCTATGGGTTCCCTAGCTCATATGGTCCTCACTCACAGAGAGGCCCCCGATCAGCTGTTAGCTGAACAAGGAGTCGTCTGTGCCATGACCCACTATAGAAACCCTCTGAGGAGGGAGAGGAGCAAACCGCTGGATTCCTCCAACAGGCCGCCTGGCTCAAAGAAAGGGCCTCGCCATCTCCCCCCGGGGGTTGGGAGCAGACATGGGGATTCTTATTACCCATCCTTGGCCCTTGCCTGCCTGACCTTTTGGCATGTTTCCTATCCTCCCACTTAGAGACCCCGAAGCTACAAATGGTCCTGCAAATGGAGCTGCAGATGGAAGCCACGGGTTCCTTCTTCTGTGGACCCCTCGGTCCCTCACCTCCGATGGAACCCTGGCTGCTGCCCCAGCTACTGGCCCTGTCCAGCAGGACGTAGCCAGAGGATCGATTCCCCTGTCCCCAATGGCAGTTGGGGTTCCTAATCAGAGGGGGACTCATAAGGACTAGTTAGCTATTTTAACTAGGCAGACAGGAAGCGGGGCGGGTCCAGAGAGGACAGAGGCATCTCTGGCCTGAGCAATTAAAACAGCCATAAGCCAAGGACAGAGGCATCTCTCGCCTGAGCAATTACAGTGGCCATTAGTTAGATCAGAAGCAGCCCTGACATGTGCAGCTGGGAGAGAGCCATGCGGGATAATAAAACACCTTCGGCCAGGACCACTAGGAGCAAGCCATCAACAGCAATGCCAACCTGAACGCATAAGATGATCAAAAGCAGGAGAAGTGCGAACGTGGGGGAGATATGAACTGATTACAAGGCTGAGGTCCCACAGTGGGAAAGACACGGTAAGGTCAGGGGGCGGGGGTGGGGGCCAGTCTTCAGGCAGTATAATACCTCAGACAAAGTGAGCAGTGCCACCTCTGTAGGCGGCCCTCTGTCTCTCTGTGCCAGGAGAGAAAGAGCCCTAAAATTAGAAACTTAATTAGAAGTTTTAGAGGTAATATCTGCTTGCAGCAAAGCTTCTGTACTTCTCACCTTCCACCTCTTGTCCATGGCTTCATTCTTCGAATCCGTCTGGACAAGAACCTGGGAAGAAGTCACCCTTGCACTAAGAGACTCAATCTGAAATGTTCTCACCACAAAAAAAGAAATTATGATCATGATGCTACAGTGGTAACCATATTGCATTATATAAATGAATCAAATCAGCACCTTAAATTTACATACAGTTCTATGTCAATAATTAGGTCACAGTCAAAAAAATATCTTGGCTACATGCACATATATCAGCTTTGACTACAACAAGTTTTTTCGGTTAAAGCTCTCAATAAAGCCAGGGTACAAATCAAATATTAAGTCAATCAGCAAAGGACCAGACACTATTTTCTATTTTGAGAGGGAGACAGGCACCATGTAGTGCAGGCCATCCTAGGCCATATTAAAGATTTTATTTTTCCTAATGAAAGAGTTTAAATTATTGAATCCCAGGATCTGATTTGGGTCTTGAAAGATTACTTCAGCTACTGGATTGAGGATAATTTCAAGGTGATAAAGAATAGATTATGAAGATCAGTTGGGGCAACTATAGTGTGTGTTCTCAGATAAATAATAGTTGAATATGTGGAAACACATACACACATCTATCTATTTTCTATCTATCTATCTATCTATCTATCTATCTATCTATCTATCTATTCATCTACTTGTCTGTTTATTAAACAACTAGAGGCCTGGTGTACAAACTTTGTGCACAGGTGTGTGTGTCCCTCAGCCCAGCCTGCACCCTCTCCAATCTGGGACCCCTCAGGGGATGTCACACTGCCCGATTAGGCCTGATCCTGGATCCTCTCACAATCCAGGACTGCTGGGACCCAACTGCTCACCTGCCTGCCTTCCTGATTGCCCCTAACCACTTCTGCCTGCCAGCCTGATCACCCCCTAACCACTCCCCTGACAGCCTGATCGATGCCTAACTGCTCCCCTGCCAGCCTGTTTGCCCCTAACTGCCCTCCCCTGAAGGCCTAGTCACCCCTAACTGCCCTCCCCTGAAGGCCTGGTCACTCCTAACTCTTTAATGATATACATTCAACAGATGAGAGGTGTTATCTCATTGTGGTTTTCATTTGCATCTCTCTGATGATTGGTGACTTTGAGCATTTTTTTCATGTGTCTCTTGGCCATCTGTATGTCCTCTTTGGAGAAATGAATATTCAGGTCTTCTGCTCGATTTTAATTGGATTGTCTTTCTTTTGTTGAGTTGTATGAGTGCTTTATATATTTTGGATATTAACCCCTTATCAGATGTATCATTGGTGAATATGTTCTCCCATTCAGGGGGTTCTATTTTCATTTTGATGGTGGTTTCTTCTGCTGTGCAGAGCTTTTTATTTTGGTATAGTTCCATTTGTTTATTTTTTCCTTAGTTTTTGGCCCTAGGAGATGTATATGTAAACTTATTGCTAAGTGAATGTCTGAGATTTTACTGCCAATGCTCTCCTCTAAGATTTTTATTATTTCATTTCAGTCTTTTAGCCACCTTGAGTTTATCCTTGTATATAGTGTAAAGGCAGTGGTCTCATTTCATTTTTTGCATGCACCTGACAGCTTTCCCAGCACCATTTGTTGAAGAGACAATCTTTACTCCATTGTATGTTCTTGACCATAATGGTGTGGGTTAATTTCTGGGTTCTCATATGATCCCTTGGTCTATATGCCTGTTCTTGTGCCAATACCAGGCTGTTTTGGTTACAATCTATAGATTGATATTTGGTATTGTGATCCCTCCTACTTAATTCTTCTTTCTCAAGATTGCTGCAGCTATTTGAGGTCTTTTATAGTTCCATATAAATTTTGGAGTATTTGTTCTGGTTCTGTGAAGTATGCCACTGGTATTTTAATAGGGATTGCATTGAATTTATAGATTGCTTTGGGTAGAAAAGACATTTTAATGAGGTTAATTCTTCCAATCCATGAACATGTATACACTTCCACTTAGTGTCTTCTTCTCATTTCTCACTCTTTCCTTCTGTCTTTCTTTCTTTTTCTTTTTCTTTTTCTTTTTCTTTTTTTTAAAATGTCCTATAGTTTTCCAAGTACAGGTCTTTTTACCTCCTTGGTTAAGTTTATTCATTGGTAGCTTATATTTTTGTTGCAATGATAAATGGGATTGCTTTTTTAGTTTCTCTTTCTGATAGTCAATTATTGATATATAAAAATGCCCTCAATTTATGTATATTGATTTTGTAACAGGCTACCTTGGTGAATTCATTTATTAAGTCTAGTGGTTTCCTGGTGGAGTCTTTAGGGATTTCTATGTACAATATCATGCCATCTGCAAATAATGACAGTTTTACTTCTTCCTTTCCAATTTGGATACCTTTTATCTCTTCTTCTTGTCTGAATGATGTGGATAGGACTTCCAGTGCTGTGTTGAATAAGAGTGGTGAAAGCAGACATCATTGTCTTGTTCCTATTCTTAAAGGAAACACTTTTAGTTTTTGTCCATTGACTACTATATTGGCTGTATTTTTTGTCATATATGGCCTTTATTATGTTGATATAGGATCCCTCTATTCTCACTTTACTGAGAGTTTTTATCAAAAAAGAGTGTTGGATTTTGTCAAATGTTATTTCTGTATATATTGATATGATTGTGTGGTTTTTATATTTAAAATTACTTTGCACATCTTGTACCAGCCTTGTATCCCTGGCATAAATCCCACTTGATCATGGTGTATGATCCATTTAAATATATTGCTGGATCTGATTTGCTAATATTTTGTTGAGTATTTTAGCATCTGTGTTCATCAGGGTTATTGGCCTGTGATTTTCTTTCTTTGTAGTATCTGTATCTGGTTTTGTAATTAGGATAATCTGAGTTCATAAAAAGAACTTGGAAGTGTTCCATCCTCTTGAATTTTTTGGAATAGTTTGTTGAGAATAGGTGTTAGTTCCTCTTTGAATGTTTGGTAAATTTTACCTATAAATCTATCTGGTCCAGGACTTTGGTTTGCTGGAAGTTTTTAAATTACAACTTCAATTTCATCAGTTGTTATTGGCCTACTCAGGTTTTCTGATTCTTCCTGATTGAGTTTTGGAAGATTGTATGTTTCTAAGAATTTGTCCATTTCATCCAGGTTGTCCAGTTTGTTGGCATACAGTTGTTCATGGTATTTGCTTACAATCATTTGTATTTCTGTGGTGTCCATTACTATATCGCATCTTTCATTTCTGATTTTATTTATTTGGGTCCCATCTCTTTGTTTCTTGATGAATCTGGCTAGGGGGTTCATCAATCTTACTTATCTTTTCAAAGAACCAGCTCTTGGATTTGTTGATTTTTGTACTGTTTTTTAGTCTTTGTGTCATTTATTTAAACTCTGCTCATTATTTCCTTTCTTCTACTTCCTCTGGGATTTTGCTGTTCTCTTTCTAGTTCATTTAGTGTTAGGGTTAGATGGTTGATTAGCCCTTTTTCTTGTTTCTTGAGGTAGTCCTGTAGTGCTAAGAACTTCCCTCTCAGGACTGCTTTCATGGTATCCCCTAGGTTTTGTGCAGTTGTGTTTTCATTTGTTCCATGAAGTTTTTAATTTCTTGCTTGATCTCATTGGTAACCCATTCATTGTTTAATAACATGCTATTTAGCCTCCATGTATTTGAGTGTTTTTGAGTCTTTTATTGTAGTTGATTTCTAACTTCATGCCATTATTATCTAAGAAGATGCTTGGTATTATATCAATCTTCTTGAATTTATAGACTTGTCTTGTGCCCTAACACGTAATCTGTCTTTGAGAATGTTCCATGTGCAGTTGAGAGGAATGTATAGTTTGTTGCTTTGGGGTGAAATGTTCGGTAAATATTGGTTAGATCCATCTGATGTAGTGTATTTAAGGTTTCTGTTTCCTTAATCCATCACTACATCCAACACTACATCCATCTGATGTAGTGTATTTAAGGTTTCTGTTTCTGATCCTTCTGTCTGAAGGATCTACCCAGTGATGTCAGTGGGGTGTTAAAGTCTCCTACTATCACTGTATTGCTGTCAATCTCTCCCTTAAAGTCCATCCAAGATGATTTTTCCCTGATGGAAATATAAAATGGTTCAGCCACTTTGGAAAACAGTTTGGCAATTTTTGAAAGGGTTAAACATAGAGTTACTGTATGAACCATCAACTTCACTCCTACCCTGTTTCCCCGAAAATAAGACAGTGTCTTATATCAATGTTTGCTCCCAAATATTCACTAGGTCTTATTTTCAGGGGATGTATTATGTTTCCATGAAGTAGGTCTTATTTTTGGAGGATGTTTTATTTTCGGGGAAACATGGTAGGTCTATATATCCTAGAGAATTGAAAACATACATCCACACAAACCTTGTCACAAATGTTTATATAGATACCACTCAAGTGGAAATGACAAAGTCATTTTTCTCATTATGTGAAAGCAACCTAATGGTCCATCGGATGATGAATGAATGAATAAATAGTGGTATACCCGTGAAATAGACTATCATTTGTCAGTAACAGAAGTGGATGCCAGGGGCTGGGAGAAAAGGAGTGGAGACAGTAACAGTTCTCCTCTGATGTGCTCAACAATTTTGTTATTCTTGGGGGTGGGGAGGGCAGGAACACCTTACCTCTGACCCAACCTCACCTGAAATGTTCAGCCCTTTGGGTGTTCCAATCTATGAAGTCTGCCCAACCCTGAATGGGTCCAGTATGTGACTTTTGCCCTAACATTAAGAAAAGTCATCAAGCTCGAAGCTCAAAATTGTGTTGATCAAAAAGGCAGCCTTGGTGCTTGGTTTAGTTGGCTGTATTAGATTTTGACCTAGAGATTTTTCTATCTTTTCAGCTTTTTGATGCTTTTAATAAGACATTCTATATATATATATATATATATATATATATATATATATATATATATATAAAGATGTATAATTGTTTTCACCTGATGAATTGGTTCAAATAAATGAGCTTGCCACATTCCTGTAAACCAAGGATTTTAAGTCCCTTAATCATTTAAAAGTCATGGCCACTAATGTCAAGTGGTCATGGGGCTGCCGGGTAGTGCTGCTCACTTCTCTAATTTGTTCTCCCACCTTCTTATTTTTTTCAGATCTCTCTTCAAACTGTGCCCTGTGAGAGAGACCTTGTTTTAAAGCCAGAATCACCCTCACTTTCTATCTCCATCATTGTGTTATTATTTTACTATTACACTTAGTAATTAACACCTAAGATATTAGGCTTTTATTTGTCAATTGGTTCAGTGTCAGCCTTCCACTTGGAATATAAACTGCCAAAGGGTATGGATTTTCCCAATTGTTCATTGGTGATCCTTAGTGCTTTAAGACTATTCAATAAATGAATAAATGCATGACAAATAATTTTGGAACATTATATTGAGTTGAACTTGATTAGCTGGATTGAAATCTGACTGCAGTTGTTTGACACCTCCCTGTGTCTATGCCATTTACTATGTCCACACCCTCTCTGCTTTGCTTTGGCCAATGGGACAGGAACACACTGTCACAAGCAGAAGCATGAAAATGTGCTTGTGTGTTTCCACTTTCACTCTCTTGGGTCCCACCTTTGCCATAGGAATATGCACAGGCTAGCCTGCTGGAGGGCTGTGGGGGTCACACAGGGAAGAGCCAGGACATTCTACTGCAGGCCCAAGCTTGTCAGGTGCAGCAGATGGCTGAGCAATCCCAGACAAGGTTAATCAAGTCCAGTTCCAGAACTGTCCAAGCTGATAAGAAATAACAATAAATTGTGGCTGTTTTAAGTCATTAAAGATGAATTTGTAATGCCACAACCGTGAACTGATAGATGGTACAAACAGAACACAATTCTTGCACCTGCTCTCTGTGTTATTTATGGCTCTTGGCTAAAAGGGAGGCTGCTAGAGGAAGTTCCTATTCACATTAATGTTCACTATATATATATATATATATATATATATATATATATATATATATTCATTCAAATATATATATAATTGATATTTTACATAGAGGAAGGGAGAGAGAGAGCTAGAAACGTCGATGAGAGAGAAACATGGACCAGCTGCCTCCTGCACACCCCACTGGGGATGTGCCTGCAACCAAGGTATATGCCCTTGACCGGAATTGAACCTGGGACCTTTCAGTCTGCAGACCAATGCTCTACCGCTGAGCCAAACCGGTTTCAGCAATGTTCACTTTTAAATAATAGAAGACTACCGGCTACTTTCAATCATAAAAGCTGTCTCTGACAGTAATTAGAATCTCCAGCCCATGTAATAATAGAAATGTCAAACTTTATTGAAGATGAATTCTTCTATCTTCTCCTGGGTGGAAAGTGTGCCAGGGCTTGAGACCTGTGTTTGTAGGCCTCCCACCTCTAGTCATGAGATGGGAGGGAAAACAAAACACAGGTGGCAGCGCCAGTCTCACACCAATGCTTGTTGGCCCTGGCAGCCTATCAACCCAGCTCACTCTCTCTTGGAATCTGTGTGCTTTCTAGCCCTTCTCCCACCAGCTGCCTCCAAAACAACTCTATGATGTGTGTGATGTTTTTTACTTCACAAAATACATCTTAAATACATAACATATGCAGGAAGGCAATCAAATAATATTGTCAGCTTTGTGACACATTTTCACAAGATGAGCGCACTGCCTGACCACCCCAGATAAGAGCTGGAACCGGGAGGGTCTCAGAAGCCCACCTTCTCCTGTTACTGCACAGCCTCACCTCCTCTCCCAACCTCTAGCCCCACAGATAGACAATTACATTTCTTTGATAAACCTGGTTGGCCTTTCAAGGATAGAGTGTCTTCTGCTAGTTCTCAGGTAATCAGTTTACCCCAAAATATGCCAAAAAATATTTAACTGTTCGCAGATCGATGATTCTTGTTGTCTTTGTTCCTTGCCTCAGTCCACCACCTGTCTACTTACATGTGAGCAATCGATGATATGCAAATACACGGAATAGTGAGCAAAGGAATATCTCTGAGTTATTCTTTGACAGATAACTACTCCCAGAGAGCTTAAGAAATGAAATAGCATATTAAATGTAGTGGTGAAAGGCCTAAAATACTATTTTTAAACCACAAAGACAAATCATTCTTAATGAATCTAGTGACATATAGTTCTTGTTTCTTTAGAATTTCCAGGCATTTAGGGAAATTTAATTTGTTATGGAATATGAGATCAGTAAAATATTTTCTTCTTATTTTTATTTATACCAATAATCATGTTAAGCATGAATTGTTAAATTTCTTTTAAATATTATAACCAGTTACATAAAAATGAATCTGGTTTAATAATGGTCTGTTCTTAGTTTCAACATTTTTAGGATTTTGTTACCAAGAGAGGAATAAAAAGTGATTCAAAGCGGGACATCCTCATTTGTTGCAGATGTTATTAGATTCAAAATTGTTTCTCTTTAAGGAAGCTGTGATGGTGAACCAAAGAAAGTTGGGATGGGTTAATGGACCAGTGAGTAAGTCTAACAGTGCTATCACATTTTGTTTTATTCTTCACTGCCTAAGGAGATCTTTCTACAAATTCTATTTCAATTGGGGCACTACTAAGGTGAAGGAAAATAGTATCACCATTGGCCATTCACTGCTTGTACCAGTTTGCATTCTTCAAACTTTATCTTTCTCTGGAAATGTATCTGTGGTAGCAGTTAAACAGAAATGATCAGAGCAAGGATGCTGGGCCAGGTACAGAAGGTCATCAGGGTGCACAGCCAGGGTGCCTAGCAGACAACTGTAGGGTGGGACCTCATCCCGAGGGTGGCCTTTCCTTCCCAGCATATCATTGGTCTTATGGTTTGGACCCTGACCTTTCATCCCCAGAGGTAACATCTAGGCCTCAGTTTTTGTTCAGCTTCAGGCCCAGAAGAGCAGCAAAACCAGACAAGTGACCCCTGCCCTGGTGTTGACCCCTGCTCTGGTGATGACCCCTGCTCTGGCGCTGACCCCTGCCCTGGCGCTGACCCCTGCCCTGGTGCTGACCAGGTGGAGACCATGACGCTGAAAGGACACACCAGGAAAGCTGCTGACTGTCCTACTGAGATCTTCTCTGGGACCTCCCCAAAGTCTGCCCCCAAAGCCCTTAGGACGAGGACCCAGCACCTCCCTCCAGGGAGCAGGACCTGCCTCTTCCTCTGCCTCCCAGGAGCGCACTGGCACCTTCCCCTCCCCTCTCTCCATAGGAGGGGAGGTTGTGGGCGAGTTCACTCCAAGCTTCTAGGGCCCTTCCTTTGTCTCTATGGCTTGTTTCCTCAGCCCATTTTATCTAAGAATTATTTCTTCCACCTCTATGATTTTCTAAATAAATGTTCTCTTATAATTTGAGTCTTGGCTCTGAATTCTTTCCTAGACAGAACCTAAATACTAAGGTTGCTGGAACCACGTCCAGTCTGACCCCATCAGTCTAACCGCTGGTGCCCTTCCAATGGCCCACAATATATCAATTTCTGTACTCCCAACAAGATTTCTCTTCTGTGAAGTCCCCAAATAGAAACACTTGAAAAGCCCAAAGGAGAAGCAAACAGCTACCAATATTATTCTCCAAGTCAGTTTATATGTTTCATCAAAACCAACTCCTTGAAATACACATAAACATAAAATAGACAATACTACACTCAATTATGTACATAAAATCTTTTTTCTTATCAATAAGAAAGGTTTTAGCATTTCATATATTTTTAAGAATGAAAATCTATGTTTTTTTCCTGTACTATTCAAATAAATAATCTTACTTATTAACTGCTTTCCCTGAAACGAATGTCTTCAGAGCTTTGGGGCACACCTGCTATGTGAACCACAAACTTCTGTCCATCGTTTAAGGTGACGAGGGCCTCCTGTCCCACACGGAGGCTTTCGGTGGCCATGCCTTCCAACAATACCTGGACCAGCTGCGAGAGGGAAATCTTTAAAAGCAAAAAATAAAAAAATGCAGGGCCCACCATTTGAATTCTTCTACCACACCCTCTCCCCCACACTGGGAAACTTGTGGATTTATTTCTGCTACAGGAGATCCTAATTTCCAGGGGATAGCTCAGGGTCTGGTGAGGACTTCGTGGAAGGAATCCCCACCCCGGATGCTGCCAGAGAGGCCAGAGGAGTGGGAGCAGGTGGGCTCTCTTTAGGAAAAGGAATGGGGTTGCCTGCCATTGTTTGTGAGACACTGGTTAAAAACACACTCTCTCGTTAGAGATGTGGGAGAACTAGGCTCAGGAGGAAGCTGTGAAATACCCATGGGCTTCCCTGTGGCTGTAGCGCACATCCCTTTGGCTGCCTTCCAGGCAGTACTGGTCCTGCATTCTTGTCAGTTCTGAGCTAACATGATTGGGTCAAGTTCTCACATAGACCCCCGCCTCCACCACCCATCAAGTATACCAGTAGATATGGAGGAAAAGATCCGGGAAAACAACCATTGGGGAAGCTGGCACTCAATAGTGCAGTAATAGATTTGAGAGGTTCATAGACTCTGATTGGAACCGAAGTGCCAGCTCTCACATCTGACTTGCCAGAGCGGGCCTTCCCGTCAGAAGGACAAGGACAACATGCCATCCTTCCCTTAGCTCAGAGGGAGGACAGGCAAATCCTGCACATGATTATTCTCAGTTGGATTCCATTAATAAGCCCACAACAAGCTACTATATTTTGACAAAGATGTGTACAAGATAACTTCAAATGCATGGTTCATGAAAACATATTTCTCACCCTTCCTCTGTAAATTTGATAATAACAATCATCACCCAATGCAAAGATGTTTTCCTTTTCTAAATAAACATTGTCTTCACCTTTACCCTACAGCTGAAGTGTCATTTATCATTTTTAATTCTTTTGCTATGCTTTAATCCTTGAGTCACACAACCTACAGTAAAAACTGTTAAGAATTTTCAAAAGGATATTCTGAATACCATCTGATAACAGTGTAATTATTACAGTATTCTTAAAACACATTGGTATCTTATTGTTTTGAACATTGCTAGAAGGTAGAAGAGTGACAGATGGCGATGGCAATCTGAGTGCTGACCTGGGTTCTCACCACAGGTGCAGGGCAATGCTAATGGTTCAATGAATGCAGCTGACACAGATGTGCGCCTGAATGGGCGTTAGTCATGGCAGGTGAGTGCAAATGGGGCACTTTGTTGATGATGAGTGCAATGGTGAATAATGAATGCAATGAGACTTAAATGAGCATAACCTTTTGGCATTAAATTAAATCACTATCGCTAATTCAGTGAGCATTCACCAAGAGAAGCAGGTTTAATTAATTTCTAATGCATATTACCTTGGATTATGTGACATTCATCTGCTTTTAATGTCTTAATACCTTCTTTATTGTTTCTGACAATTAAATATACAGTCATGCACCTCTTAACTATAGGGATACATTCTGAGAAATTTTTCATTGGGCAATTTCATCATTGTGTGAACCTCATGAGGTGCACCTAGATGGTATAGCCTACTACCCGTAGGTTGTACGGGTTAGCTTATTGCTCCTAGGGACAGAGCTATGCAACATGTTAATGTACAAAACAACATGAGATTAAATAAAATACAAAAGAAAATGATGCAATGAAGACTCTGTCTGAGACTGTAGCCAGCGTGACTCGACATGCCGTTGTATAGCAAATGTTATTTTATAAATAGAAAGAGCACACTCCAAATAATGATAAAAGATATAGCATGATAAATAATACATAAACCAATAGCAATTGTTTATTATCATTATCAAGTATTATGTTCTATACATAATGCATATGCTCTGCTTTTCTACAACTGGAGAAGCAGTAGGTTTGTTTACCACAAACACGTGAGTAATGCATATGTTGTGCTTTGATGTTACTAGGTGATAACAGTTTTTCCACTTCATTCTAATCTTATAGGACCGCTGTTGTACATATGGTACATTGTTGACCAAAATGTTATGTGGCACATGAGTGTAGGTACAACCCCAACACAATGAATTTCAGAATTGCTAGTGGGTTGGGTAGAGAAGTGTTAGGAGGTTTTGTTGAAGAAATAATAACAATGATTACTTACTATGATCTAGGAGTTTTATGTTCTAAGAATGATTAACTTATTTAAACCTCATACTGGCCCCATGGACTTAGAAATTATTATTACTCTTTTGTAGATG
This sequence comes from Vespertilio murinus, assembly GCA_963924515.1. Lineage (NCBI taxonomy): Eukaryota > Metazoa > Chordata > Mammalia > Chiroptera > Vespertilionidae > Vespertilio > Vespertilio murinus. The sequence continues at coordinate 6,648,909 of OZ004713.1, forward strand.
AGGAGACTGAAGCCCAGATAGATGAGGTGACTTTTCCAAGATTCTCAGTGGAGGATGTAGAGTTTAAACATAGGAAGTTATGTTCCAGAAATGCCTACTTATTTCCCCAAATCATCAGACACGAAGATATTTTTCATTTACTCCCAACTCATTGATTTTGGAATGAAAACACATGATCATACCCTTTAAGAGACAGAAAGTGCTAGAAAAGTATAGTCTCCGAAGATTTATGGGGGTTTCAATCCCTGCTCTGCCTATTATTGGCGAAGGAACTTTGAGAGCACTACTCATCCCCTTAGGGGCTTCAGTTTTGCTATCTGAGAAATGTGAGCAATGATAACACCATCTTGTTGGGTTGCATTGAAATGTCCAATACAGGGAGCCCTTCAGTGCCTGCTCTCCAGCCACTTCCAACTCTTCCCCAGAGGTGAGAGTTTATTCCCAGTTACCTTGGTGACTAAATTGTCTACCATCTGAGCTCTTGCTCCAGCCAATGATGAGAGAGATCAGCGCTGTTGGAGCTGAATGCCCAGCACAATGCTTGTCTTGTTAGGGCTGTACAGAATGTTTCAGTGCATTTAGTTGAGCTTCCCACTGGCCAGCCTTTGCCAGGATGGGATACATTCTCCAAAGGGCCAAGGAGCAGGAAGACATTCTCCTGGGCACAGCACAGACAACTAGTCCCTCCTTAAGATTTGACTGGGCCTTTTCTCTTCCAAGAGCCCTGAAACACCAACTGGTGAGGGGTGCCTTATCTACCTGCTCCAGCTGTTCCTCTCCTAAGGAGGCCTAGCTACTCCCATCCCCATCCCTTTGCCACTGGGTCCATGATCAATATTTCCCTGTTTCAAGCATCATTAGTATGTCTGCTTTACACACACACTCACAAAAGAGGTGAGTTTCTTATTTACAGACACATGTCTGAATCTACTGTACCTAGGTCATTGCAGACAGCTGGATACATCAATTAGCCATTGGGAAAGAAGACCAAATACAGACAGAGAATTAATAAAACCGAGAGATGCATTTCCTTCTCTCTGGTCATAGTGTTTTTGTTCAGCACAGAGTCCCTTTTGAGCAGTGCTCCATGGCAGCTTGTACAGGTTATCTGCACTCTGGAGAACTTTCAAAGAAGCTTTGTGCTGGAAGGAGAGGGCTCTGGAAGCTTCCAGTTATTTTGAGGACTGTAAGGCATGAGCACTTTCAGGCTGCGACTTATCCCTTAGCCAGGACCACAGTTAACCCAGGTCAAGGGCAATGCCCTGCCTATAATGGTCTCCTACTAAGCCCTCTCATCTACTCAAAAGAAGAATTCATGGGTGCAGAAGAGATGCTATGTAAACTGGCTAAATTTCCAAACATAGGCATAGAAGTTTTAGAAATTAGTCCCAAGACAATTGTTGTGAGGATTTTGTAAACTAGCCACTCCCCTCAATCAGTGGAAGTGCTTCAGTTGCTTCCTACATCAGTATGGCTCCTCATTTTGGTTTCCAGCCAGATCTCTGACCTTGGTAACCTGTGTGCTACACTTCTCAGGGCATGAATCATGCTCCTAGTGTTGTGAGAGAAGAATGGACTTGAGATCAGGCAGGCCAGGGATCCAATCTCTGTGTCTCAATTTGCTTACTGTATGACTTTGGGCAAGTCACCTAGGTTCTCTGAGCCTCTGTTTTCTCATCCATGAGATGAAAGTGGTCATAATAGACACTCTATAGTATTGTATGGCTTCAAGATAATGTATATAAAGGGTGTGAAGTAAGTGTTGGATAAATAGCAATCCTTAATTTTATGTCTTTCAATTCCACCTTTTCAAATCCTTTCTGTTTAGACCACCCAACTTTTCCTTCCTTGATGCCAGAAGCATTTTCAGTGCATGCATACCACTCAGTGCAGTGACCAGTGGTGATCTATTTTTTAGTTAGCCTGACCATGTCAGGGAAACTCCTGGAAGGCAAGACCCAGGCCATCCACATATTCTGCACCATAATCATGCCAGGCTCACATTAATGCACCCCAAACTGATCCAAACAGTGACCAACAGATAAGCTATTATAATCACGCCTGGCAAAGTCACCCAAAGCAAAGGTCACTCTAGCGTCTATGGCATTGTTTGTTAGACAATGGGGTCTTTATGGGTTTCCTAACCGCCTGGTGGTTCTTAAGGCCCTTGAAAAAACTGACCAGGAGTCGGTGCCTGTCTTTAGTACCTTATTGCCTGTGGCAGTGTCCACAAGGAAGCCCAGCACCCTGAGAACCATGCTGCTCACTCCCATGGGACACTGGCTCTGGCTCACATGTTCCAGCATCACCCAGGGGGGAGCCACATGGGGGCTTTCGTCCTCCTGAGACAGTGAAGAATCTGGAGGCTGGCAAGGTGCCTGGTCTGGCTGGATAGGAGACTGGTCATCTGGTGGCATCTCCTTCAGATTTCCCCCACCGTCGTCCACTTCCTCTTCTAAGCATGACTGCAGGATATGAGTCACATATTACAAAAGCAGCAAATGAAACAGGTGCCAGGACCCTACATATAAATAACAACCAAAGTGAATAACTCAATAGACAAATGACATTCACTGTGAAACTAACAACTTTTCTGGGCTTTTCACTCCTGTGCCCTGGAGCCTCCCCTACAATTGATCCTGAGGGTCCTGGGTGGGCCCACCACCCACCTGGCCTTCCAGGTCCAGAGAAACTCAGCAAGGTGACCTCTGACAGGAAGTACAGAGAGTTCACTAGCCTGAGCCACAAAAGGGAAGTTAAGCCCCATCTGCTATGTGAGAGGGAAAGCAATTCCTACAGAGAAAAGGGTGCCACTCTCAGAGCAGGAGGATGTGCCCCTCAGCCTCCCTTAGTTGGCACACAGAGAAGCAAGGGAGAGGTTGGAAGGGAAGGTGCGGGCAGCTTGCAAAGGGGCCCTGCTGCCATCTGTGGGGATCAACACGCAGCCCATGCCCATTGCAGTCTGCATGGCTGCTTCTCCTGCCAGGCTGTGGGTGAGGGATGGCGGTGGGTGCTCCACATGGAGAGACATTCTCCCTTGGGAGGCTACAGGGACTGTCATGGGGAGACTGCCCAAGTAGACAGGGGCATTTGGTCATCCAGGAGACAAGAGTAAGTAATGTCCAGCTGAGAAGCAGAGGGGAGATATTGACCTATTAAAATTTCTTAAAGTTAATTTTTTTAATTCTTGTAAAAGCACACATCTTATACAGATATAAAACGAACTTCTGTCAAAGATTTTATGTAACTCATGAGTGGATGAAGGAACTGGTAAGTTGTTACAACTGGTTCAAAGGAGAAGTCAAAGTGCCAAGCAGAGGTGGACAGCAGAGAGTGACAGAGCCATGCAAAGGGTTCTGTCCCCGAGGTGGCCACTAGTGGCAGCCACTGGCACCAGCTTGCAGTTCTGGGGCAGACTACCATCAGTATTTGCATTATAATTGTGAAAGTGAACCAGCAATCTTTTCTGTCAAAGAAAAGAGCTTGCTGCCATCTTAGCTTCTGCCATTTTGATATGACCTTCAGATTCTTAGGGGGCCACCATCTTAGGCTCTGCCTTGCCCCTCCCCTTCCTCTGAATTAGCCAGTTGCACAATAATGTGAATCAGAGTTCTAAGCTCTGGCCAATCAAGTCAGAGTCAGGTGAGGGGCAGGGTAGACAATGTCATGGAATAAAACCTGACTGGACTTCCTGTTTGGTGTGCTTTGCCCAAGATTTTCAGCCGGCAACTGCACCCTTCTCCAGAAGTAAATTTGCTTGCCAGTCCAGTTTCTAGTGTTTGTCTCATCCTCATGACACCATTGATAAGCATTTCTAACCATTTGGGGGCTCATCCCAGATTTTGCCACTTGAGAGAGTAGTTTGGACCCCCTTCCTAGAGGAGATACGCTCCACCATCTCATCATGGTGGCCTTTGGGAGAGTGAAACCCACAATACTCCAAACTGGTGACAGACTCTGGAGGGAAGGTCAGTTGGCAATGCAGAGGGAAAGGGCACAGGAAAGGAAACTGGGAGACCAGGCGACTCTATGCATAGAGCAAGGTACAGAAAATCTTCAGAGGTAAGTAAGTAGGAACTTGATGGTCGGGACATCCCTGAGGTTGTGTGTCTGAATGAGATGCATCCCAGATAGGGAGTGAGAGTGGAGCTCTGATCTGCAGTTCCATTCTCCCCTAGGGGAATTGGCAAGAGAGGGAGGCAGCAATGTTGGAGAGTGCAAGAAATCTCCAATATGGGAGGTTGAACACGAATAGACACCAGGAACTTACTGGGGATGGGAAACAAAATTTTAGGCCTAGGGCAGTGGTGGAAAAACTCATTAGTCAACAGAACCAAATATCAACAGTACAACGATTGAAATTTCTTTTGAGAGCTAAATTTTTAAACTTAAACTTCTTCTAACACTACTTCTTCAAAATAGACTCTCCCAAGCCATGGTATTTTGTGGAAGAGCCACACTCAAGGGGTCAAAGAGCCACATGTGGCTTGAAAGCCACAGTTTGACAATCAAGGGCCTAAGGAACACATCCCTCCAGAACAGTCCATTGGGAGAATGCTGAGGTTCTGGGAAGGGGCAGTCCCCAAGCCAGAGACAGAAGACATTACTCTGCTTTGGTGGTTTTGTTAATGCAGGGCATTCTGTGGTGTCTGTGTGCCTGTAAATATTGTATATGAGAATGTTTCTGCTGAGGAAGGAGAGAAAAATGGCAGCCAAATAGGCAGACATGTCCTGAGCCTTATCCCAGAGAAGATAGAAGGAAGAACTAAATAAAATAACATCCACCCAGAATTGGCAAAGTAGACACAGCTGGTGAGACAGTTTGCAGTCAGGAAGGGCAGGGGGCGCCCGGAGAATGGTAGGGTTGGGGATCTGGGCTGGAGAGAGAGAAGCATGACCACTGAGCCAAAACGGTCAGAAGGAAGCTGCGTGGCATCAAGTCCACGTCCCTTGGGAACAGGTGTAACATCCGACTGTGGGAAGGAAGCTCACAGGGCTGCTGATGGCTGGGGATTCCGGATGTTAGTCCACAGCTGTGAGACGCTGCACGCGGAAAAGTGGCCTGCAGAACTGCCTGAGCCACACGGTGCCAGGGGAGAGAAACTCGAAGTCTAGTGGTTGTTTTGCCTCTGTTTGGTTTTTGCTTTTACTCACTAAACCCAGTTCATAGGACCCTTCAGATACAACCCTGACCCATGCTGAGGTGCAGGTGGAGGTGCAGACTTCTGGAGTCTGGGGAGAGACTATAGAGGAGAGCAGGTCTGGGAGAAATGGCTGGAAATATGGCTCTGAGACATTCCAGACCCTCAGGACCTCAGCAGCCATTTGTCTCCTGAAGAGCCAGCTCCTCCCAGCAGCCTCGATGCAGCAAATACAGCCACAACTAGCCTACCCCCTGAGTGGTACAAAGACATAAAAACTCTGAATAGCCTCGAAAACCCCTCAGGGACTGGGTTGAAGAGGGGTTATTCAGTCCCAGAAAGTGATACAGCACCACCCCCACCTGAAGCCCTGTCAGAAACAGACACTCGGAGGTTAAGACTGACAGCAGGCAGACAGGCAGAGGCAGGCTGGTCCCACCTGCTTGCAGCCAAGGCTGTGGAGACGGACACAGACAGAGGAGCAATGAATTGTTTGGAACTTCAACAAAGTGCTGACTACCTAATAAAAAACTGAGAAGTGGCAGACAGAACACAAAAATGGGGTCTTAAACCAGCCCCCATGGAACATTAAAACTCAGCTGAAGCAAACAACACTTCACTTTTTAATATTCTTATCTTTTAAAACAAAATTTTTCTTCTTTTTTAATTTTTATAATATTTTTCTATATTCTATTTTGGTTTTTTATTATTTTCTTTTTTCTTTTTTCTTTTTTTCTTTTTTCCCCATCCCTTTCTCCCTCTCTTCTCCCTCTTTTATCCTGTTTTCTCTTTTCCCATTTCCACTCTAGTGTTTCTCTTTCCTTTCTTTTTACCCCTTGTTAAAAATTGATGTTTTGCCCTAGCTGGTTTGGCTCAGTGGATAGAGTGTTGCCCTGAGGACTGAAGGGTCTCAGGTTCTATTCCAGTCAAGGGCACATGCCTGGGTAGCAGGTTTGATTCCCAGTGGGGGGCCTGCAGGAGGCAGCTAATCAATGATTCTCTGTCATCATTAATGTTTCTATATCTCTCTCCCTCTTTCTTCCTCTCTGAAATCTATATATATACAATACAAATGATGTTCTTACCTGTTCTATTGACATTATTATTGTAGTCGCTATTAGCTTACTCATATACCTAATTTCCTCTCCCCTGCTCCAAGTCCATGCACCCTTCTCCTTTCTCTTTCGTTGCTAATAATATTTTTGATGCTTGTTTTTCCTCTCTTCTCTTTATCTCTTTTTCTCCTAATTGCTTAATTAATTTCATTCACAAACTCAAGCCTACCTGCTCTCTCCTCTATTCACCTTTTCAAAAAATAGATGAATAAATGAATAAATTTTAAAATCTTATCTTATTTATTTATTTCATTTTCTTCTTACCCACACATTCTATTTCTACCTCCTCTATACTGAACAATTGTCCTTCGCTTATTCATTCAATTCCTTAACCCTGCTTTCTGTATATAAGCTCTGCCTCTACATGTCCTGCCCCCAACCCCTATTTTTCTGGGTGTTTGTTTTTTGCATCTTTTAGTTTATCTGTTTGTTTTGTGGTGTTTTCTTCCCATTTCTATTTTTCCATCTTTTTCTTTTCTCCCTCACCTTTTTTTCTTTTCTCAATATCATGTTTCCCTCTTCTTTCTCTACTACTACTCCTTTATTGGGGTGATCAGTGTCATGAGTATATTATTGAGGTGATCAGTGTCATGAGTATATTATTGGGGTGATTAGTGTCATGAGCACATTCATGTTTTGTTCCCTGTGTATTGTGTTTTGTCCTGTCAAGTTGTATTTTGTGCTGTTCAGTCAGTGTGGTAGAGAGTGAGCCACATAACTAGACACACTGATAGAAGACTCCATCTACAAATGGGACAATAACACGCAAGGCCTAACTACACCAAGAAATATGGGATATCACTAGAATACCCAGACCAGAAAACCAGAGAGATTGCACCACTGGGTCCCAAAACACATCTATATAAGATAATTCAAAAAATCTGGGTGGCATTGCACTTTGATCTAATACACAGAAACAATCACAAAGGAATAGAAAAAATGGGGAGACAAAGAAACAACTCCACATGAAAGCAAAGGCAGAATCACCAGAAAAGGAAATGGACTAAATGGAGCATGTTTTCATGTCTCCTGTCATTCTATATGTCCTCTTTTGAGTCTCTATTTAGGTCCTTTGCCCATAAAAAGTTTAGAAATATCCAATTAGTGTCATTTGCTGACCACACCCAAGGATAAATGGAGTTAAACTTTTTTCTCGGCTTTCAGTGATTCCATTAGACCCTGGAATGCCTCAAGACTTCCCTGCAATGGAAACTAGAGGCCAATTTCTTAAGAACTACCCTGTTTCCCTGAAAATAAGACAGTGTCATATTAATTTTTGCTCCCAAAGATGCGCTAGGTCTTATTTTCAGGGGATGTCTTATTTTTCTATGAAGAAGAATACATACGGCACACATTTATTGTTAAATGAAAATAAAGGAAATTTATTACCTGTATATGGTACAATAGTACAGTAGTTGTCAACACAAACCAGACAAACTGTGAATCCTACAGTATCAAGAATTTACTCATTTATTCAATGACAATCATGTCATCATCTTCTGGAACTTCATCATAACAATCAAATTCCTGAATTTCCTGGTGAATTTCTCATGACTCTATTTCTTTCAGAATCAGTGGGCCAAATCTCTTATGTTTAGCAATAGCACTGTCTTTAAATGAGTACTTCTTGTCAAGGTAGCCTGCTCGCAGTGCATTTGCAAACTGTCAGTGATTTTCTCCCATGAATTCTTCACCCAAGTCACAACTTCTTGCAGTTTAGGTTTCACAAAGTTTCCATGCTGATTTCTCCCATTCTATTTTCAATGTAGTCATTAATTTCCATGTGCAAATTGTCTTTGAATGGCTTGTTTATTGCAATATCAAGAGTCTGGAGATAGGCCGTCATTCCTGTGGGAATCATTATCTGATCTATTTTCTTTTGTGAAGAAATGTCTTCATGTCTTTAGTGCCGTTAGTGCTGGCTGCATCTCAGACTAGCAGACCTCTTTGGCTCCCTTGCATAACAAGCGGCAGCATTAAATCGACCTACTTCCTTATAACTGCTTGTGTGGCCCAGTCTTTTTCAGTTTTAAGAATAAAAATGCCCAAAACACGTTCAATCTTTTCCTTCTTACCCTTAGAAATGATTAAAGGTGGGATTTTAGTGACATCCAGACGAATTACCAAAATATAGGAAACACGTGCACTTTTGTAAGCAGTGGAGGGAATGTACACTAAGGAGGAACCCCACTGTTCAATTGTTGTTTGAGATGATTGGCCCACAAACACTGCAATTTCATCCATAGCAATCATGTTGGAAAGATTGTATTTAGAGAAGTCAGCATCATCAATAAAAGTCTTGAATGCAAGTGCTCACTTAATAACTTGAGTATCTTCCAACCTAAACAATGTTGTAGATCTTCTTAAAGACAGTCCACTTCGCTGAAGGAAATTATCCAGCCAGTGTTGTGATGCTTTGAAGTCTTCAGGGGCTATGTCAAACTGTGGTTCCATTGCAAGAGCAAATTCTTGAATCTGAGCCCTATTCACAACCAAAGCCTTTGCTCTCCTGTCAACAACCCATTCACAGACCAGGTCTTCCAGCTCAGAAAATAATGGTTGCTGACCTGATCCACACTTGTGCTTTTTTGCATTTCCCTTGTCCACTTGTTCAATGAGGTTACCATACTCTGCTCACCATTTTCCGACCATTCGGATACTCAACATCTTCTCTTTGCAGAAATCAGTAAAATTTTGGCCCCAAGAATCTTCCATGATTCCTTTCTTGTACTCCATGGAGTAGCTTTTTCTTTTTGGGCTCATTTCTAGGGGTAAAAAAAAGGAATTGGGGTATCAAGGTGGGAGGAGGGGGATCACTTAAAATGACACAGGGGGGATCCGAGGGGGAAATCAAAATGGCACAGGAGAATCAGAGGGGGGATGACCATTTTAGTAACCCCTTTTGATCCTCCTGTGTCTTTTTTTTTCAATTTTTTTATTATTAAGGTATTATATGTGTACATATCTTACCATAGCCCCCCCTCCCATTCATGCCCTCCCTCCCCAGAGTTCTGTGTTCGTTGGTTGTACTTATATTCATGCATACCAGTGCTTCAGTTGTTCTCTTATCTCCCCCCAGGTCTCCTCCCCCTCCCTGCTGTCATTTGACAATCTACTTGTTTTATGGTGACTATCTCAGGATCACATGAATAGAATCCGCTCCTCATTTGGCAGTCTGCTTGTTTTATGGTGACTATCTCAGGAGCACACGAATAGAGTCCGCTCCTCCTCTGGTTCTCACCGCCCCTCCCCCTGGGTCCCACTGCTTCCCCTGGGACACACAGCTCTCCCGGTGCACACGGCGCCCTGGGACACACGGCTCACCCGGGGCACATGGCCCCCTGGGACACATGGCTCACCCGGGGCACACGGCCCCCTTGGACACACGGCTCACCTGGGACACCCGGCCCCTTTGGGGGACACGGCTCACCCGGGGAACAGGACCCCATTGGGACACACGGCTCACCTGAGGCACAGGGCCCCCTGGGACACACGGCTCACCTGGGACACCCGGCCCCTTTGGGGGACACGGCTCACCCAGGGAACAGGACCCCATTGGGACACACGGCTCACCTGGGGCACAGGGCCCCCTGGGACACACGGCTCACCCCGGGCACACGGCCCCTCTGGGCGCTGGGTTCACGTATTGGAGGGGCTGCACTAGCTCCTTGCTAGCACGGTGGGCAGGCTGGGACAGTTGCAGGCAGGCTGAGATGGCTGCAGGCAGGTAGACCGCCCACAAAGGTGTCTCGTTCGGTGCGGAAGCGGAGCAGCTGCGGACGCATAGGCTAAGTTCTGAGGCCGCCCACTCCCTGAGCCCGGGCATAGTGAGCTCTGTTCTCAGTGGATTTCCTTTATTTGCGGCAGCAGTGGCGGGTGGCGGTGGCTGGTGCGGTAGCGACAGTTGCTCCTGTGGTTCAATTTCCACTGTAGTTTTAAAGTTCACATGGTGGCAGTGGTGGGAGCTTCGGCTCGGCCATGGGGAGTCCTGATGTCACTGCTGGGCCGCTGGGCCGCTAATGGAAGGCACCGTGCCAGCTCCTCACCAGCACAGTGGGTGTGCTGGGAAGGTTGTGGGCGGGTTGAGATGACTATGGGAGGAGAGTTCGCCCTCAATGGTGTCTCCATTGGTGCGGAAGTGGAGCTGCTGTGGACGCAGAGGCTAAGTTCTGAATCCACACTCTCTCTGAGCCAGGGGCGTAGTGAGCTCTGATTTCAGTGGATTCCCATTCGCTGGGGCGGCGGCGGGTGCGGCAGCGACGACAGCTCCTGTGTCTCAATTTCCCCTGTAGTATTAAAATCCACATGGCTGTAGTGGCGTAAGCTTTGGAGCCGGCTGCTGGTGGCGGCGGCAGAAAGACTCGCCGGGGCGCAAACGGAAGGCACCGTGCCATCTCCCTACTAGCACCATGCGCGGAGGCCGGGCCGAGCTGGCTGCAGGCCGTTAGACGCCGTGCCAGCTCCTCGGGATGGTTGTGGGCATGCGCCGAAGGCATGGTGAAAGTCCCATATCAGTTCCCTGGTTCCCATGGCAGCTGGCGGGTGGGCCTAGTCCCTGGGCCCTGGGGCGGAGCAAGGTCTGGCTTCCCCCATTCCCGGCGGCAGCGTCTCCGGCAGGTCCTGTTTCGCTGTAGTTTTAAACTCCACATGGCAGCAGCAGCGCCCTGCTTGGTGTCTAGTTGTAGCCTTCCCATTTCTGGGCCCAGTTGGCTGCGGGCGGGGAGACGCTACGCCATCTCTTTGCCAGCACAGTGAGAGCGGGGGCTGGGCCGAGCTGGCTGCAGACCGGGAGACACTGCACCTGCTCCTCACCAGCATGGCGGGCGGGCTGGGATGGCTGCGGGCCGGGATGGTTGCGGGCAGGGAGGTTGTACTCACGGGCTTCTTGTCCAGGCAGGAGCCGAAGGTGCGGTGGAGGCCCGCATCAGCTCCCTGGCTCCCAAGGTGGCCGGCAGGGCTGGCCCACTCCCTGGGCCCAGGGGCGGAGCGAGGTCTGGCTTCCCTCATTCCCAGCAGCAGCGGCTCCGGCAGGTCCAGTTTCGCCATAGTTTTAAACTCCACATGGCAGCAGCAGCGTCCTGCTTTGTGTCTAGTTGTAGCCTTCCCATTTCGCCAGCTTTCCTGTGGGTCCGGTGTGATCCCATTCGATTTTAGCTGTTCTTTTTTTCCATATTGTTGAGGAGATGGCAGCTTAGGAGACTTCCTAGGCCGCCATCTTGTTTTGGTCTTGCTCCTGTGTCATTTTGATTGTCCCCTCTGATCCTCCTGTGTCATTTTGATTGCCCCCTCTGATCCTCCTGTGTCATTTTGATTGCCCCCTCTGATCCTTCTGTGTCATTTTAAGTGATCCTCCCCCCCCCACCCCTGTGCCACTGAACACCTTCACCAGACATCCCACCTACCCCTTTATCAGACATTTACCCCCTGGGACCTGCATGGGGACTGTCACTGGGCTTGCTGGGGCCTGGATCTGGGCTGAAGCAGGGTCTGCCACTGACTGAGAACCTTCAGTCATCATGAAGGTGGCCGGGAGCATCAGGTAGTGTCACCAGAGACAGACCAGCACTCACCACCTTCGCCGCTTCCAGTCCACTCTAATCCTCCTATTCTTCTACATGCATCTGTGAAAGTCTCCTCCTCTCTCCCGCCCCATGCTCACCGCTCACTCTGACCTCCACTCCACCTCCACACAGCAGTGACATCAGGACTCCATGTAACGTCACTGGTTGCTAGACACCAGTCAGGGTGGCCCTAGCGACCAGTTTATGGTAAATTAATTTTCATTCTGAGACAGAGCCTGGGGGCCTTATTTTGGGGGGGGGGGATGCCTTATATTTCACTCAGAAGGAAACCTGTAAGTAGGTCTTACTTTCGGATGATGTTTTATTTTTGGGGAAACACAGTATGTACTGGCTTTCTCAGGTTAGAAGGCCTCCTGGCTCAAAGCCCTCCTGTTGAGGTTCTGATTAATTGCCATCAACCAGTAGACTATGTTCATTCTGATCAAGACTTGGGGGGGGGGGGAAGCAAGTTAGAACCCTCCTGGGAAGAACCCTACCTGTCTTGCTTACCACAGAGTCTGCTGTTCAGACTACAGAGTGAGGTTGGACCTATCACACATGGGTTAAGGGTAGACATGCCTCAATTTGGACAGCCATACCAGGACATAGCCCCTTGAAATTGATGCTAAAAACTGTGAGCTGTCTTAATAACCATCATGTACTGAGTTCTATTTGCTTTAGGGATCTGACAAATTGCAGGGGCTTACAATGTGGGCTGGAGAAATGTATACAATCTGGATCATGATTACCTAGTTAAGTTATTGATTATAGATAACTTGAAAGACTTTGATATTTTAGCCTTTAGGCCAAAAGATTGGCTAGGACTAGATTTAGGAGATGTCACAGGACAAGATCCCCTAGGCCACTACCACCACCATGCAAATGCCTGGGTGAAATGTTTTAAATATTCTGTATATGCCCTAAATAAAAGCAACTGTTATGCTTGTGTGGCAGGAAGGCTAGAAATCCATACTGCCAAATGGACCTCAGACTGTAACAGGGTGGAATATGTACTTGTCCAGTACCTGGAGGAAACCGCCTGGAGAAATGCTTTCTGTAAAACTCTTGCCCTGTTGTTCCCATCCTACAGAGGTAAGAGCTAGCCCCCCGCCCCCCCCCAAAAAAAAAACCACACAAAACAAAACAAAAAAACTTCCCAGCCCCCATCCTCCAATGTACTAGTAAACTATACCTTCTGCCTCTCAAGGTAGAGGGGGAACAGAACTCGGAGTTTATGAGAAATTTATCTGGATGTGTAAATGGCGAGTATCCTCAGCAGCCCATCATGCTGCACTGCCAATACCCTGTGCTGATGTCTGGTGCTGTTGTGGGGACCCCGGACTTCTGGCCTTGCCCAGCAAATGGAGTGGAACTTGCCTGCTGATACAATCACCTATCCCTTTCACTTTGGCATATCATAAACCTTTTTCAATGGACAGAGACTAGGAAGAGGAGAGAGAGTCCAGGGGGCTCCTGTGATCCCCAGATTTATATGGATCCCATTGGGGTTCCAAGAGGAGTCTCTAAAGAATTTAAAGCTAGGAATCAGATAGCAGCAGGATTTGAGTCTGTATTTTTCTGGTGGCCAACTATTAATAAGAATGTAGATTGGATAAACTATCTATACTAATAAAAGGGTGATAAGCTAATTAGACTGGGTTGACCAGCCATCTTTTTGACATCCAACTACCTTCTGGACAAAACCATGATGGTGGGGGCCAAGGCAGAGGCAGTTAGGGGCGATCAGGCTGGCAGGAGAGGACAGTTGGGGGCAAGATCGAACTAGTAGTGGAGGGCAGTTAGGGGTGATCAGGCAGGCAGGCAGAGGCAGTTAGGGGTTATCTGGCAAGTAGGCAGAGAGGTTAAGGGCTATCAGCCAGGCAGGCAGAGGGCTTAGGGGGCAATCAGTCAGACAGAGGCAGTTAGGGGTAATCAGGGAGGCAGGTAGATGAGCAGTTAGGAGCCAGTGGTCCCAGACTATGAGAGGGATGTCCTTGATTAGAGAGGGTGCAGGCTGGGCTGAGGTAACATGCACCCCCCCTATGCACAAAATTTATGCACCATGCCACTAGTCCTATATAATAAAGAGATAATATACAAATGATCATCAAGCCCTCGCCCCAGGGCCAAGGACCTGAGATCAAACCCCCCACCCAGTGGGGCTTGATGGGGGACCTGAGGCTGTGCCCTCCACTAGAGGGGCTTGTCAGGGGTGGGGCCAGCTGGGTGGCATGATTTTGAGGTGCACATGGGTGAGCAGAGACTTGACTCTGGGTTCTACAGCATGCCCCAGACTCTGACAGGAGGGAGATTTTCACACATATTTTACTAATTTTCTTTCATCTCTGACATTTCTATTACAGAGAAAGGGCAAATAGCAATATTAAAATATTTCCTCTATTTAATTCCCTTTTAATATGCACAGATTTTGTGTACTGGGCCACTAGCATTTATTATAATCAGCAGAGTTTGTCAATTACACTAGAAATGCTATCAAGGGTACAGCTGAGCAATTAGATGCAATCAGCAGAATGACCTGGGAAAGCCAATCCGCCCTGGATATGATTTTAGCAGAAAAGTGTGTGTAACAATAGGAGGTCGGGGTTGTACTTTCATCCTTAGCAGTACAGTGTCTGTTGGCACCATAACCAAAGCCCTTCAAGTTTAACAAACCTTGCCCATGAATTAGCAGAGAACTTGGGGGGAGAAACCCCTTCACTAGTCTAATGGAGCAGTGGTGTGGGAAATGGAAAGGAACAATGGCTTTAGTCTTGACTTTTCTTATTGTGTAATTGGGGTCATGACAGTAATAGGATGTTGCATTACTCCATGTATGAGAAGCCTTATCCAAAGGTTAATTGAGACTGCAGTAACCAAACAAACCCAGTCACATACCAGCAGTATAATCTCCTTTTCCTAGATTCTGCAGAACATGAAGGTCAAGACTGCTAGCCAGATTTGAAGAAAAGAGTCAAATAAAAAAAAAGTGGCATGATATTTTGAGCAAACAAGTGATCTTCTCTGACAAAGAAAGGAGCTCGCGGCCATCTCAGGTCCCGCCATTTTGATATGACCTTCAGACTCTCAGGGGGCTACCATCTTTGGTCCTGCCTTGCCCCTCCCCTTCTTCCGAATTAGCCAATCGCACAATAATGTGAATCAGAGTTCTAAGCTCTGACCAATCAAGTCAGAGTCAGGTGAGGGGCAGGGTAGACCATGTCATGGAATAAAACCTGACTGGACTTCCCGTTTGGTGTGCTTTGCCCAAGATTTTCAGCCGGCAACTGCACCCTTCTCCAGAAGTAAATTTGCTTGCCAGTCCAGTTTCGAGTGTTTGGCTCATTCCCGTGACATTGCTGGTGAGCATTTCTAATGTTATCAGTTGATACAGGGTACAGAGGTGTAAAATAACTAAGACAATGAAAGGTGGGGACACTCAGAAGGGGTGCTAAACCTTTTTGCTCATTTCAAAGCCCTTTACTGCAGAGGTCGCCAATCAGTAGTCCAAGGACCACTGGTGTTCCGTGAGGTCTGGAAGGTGGGCAACCGCTGCTGTACTGCATATTCCTCTAGGGTGGCCCTGCGGTGAAGGTGCTGGCTTGGTGGGATGGCCTGACCTGGTCTGGAATGAGCCTGACAAACCTGTTTAACTTGGAACCACGGTCCATGTGATGAGGAAAAGCCGCTGGTGCTAATACTTTGCTTCATGGGGAGGCTCAGAGAAGGTAGTGAGGGCAAAGCAACAAACACAGACTGGGCTTCTTCTCATGACCGCACAGGAATGCTGGCATAAAGCAGAGTCCCGTTGGGCACCACTGAAAGGAGGGGCCTCCCATGGTTGTCACCTACGTGGCAGCTGTCAGCGCCACCCTGGGCAGAGCTCCAGAGCGTTGGCAAGACTGACCCAGAGTAGCTCTGGCCTGGCCTTCCTGCTGCAGCGCCCACTGCGAGGGCTTCGGCAGCCGGCCTCTCTGCTTCTGCTTGGCCATCACATTTTTGCAAGAAAAAAATTCAAGGTTTTATGACAAAATGAAGGAGGACACGTTTGAAATGCACACAGTTGCCAGGTACCGATGATCAAGTGGTCCTGTGGGAAGAGAAAGAAGAAATAAGGCGAGAAGGGAGCAATGACCCACCAACCTTTTTCTCATTTTGATCCATCTCCTCAGAAATAGTTCCAGAGCAGAACCCCTGGTGTTGGTGGAGAGAAGGAAGGAGGCGGAAAACTGGCCTCTTTTTCTTTCTTTAAAAGTTATACACAAGTTTTAAAATGTGCTCACTTGTGAATCGTGTCAAAGAAATCCTTCAGGGACAGCCTCGCTAAGCCCGATTGGCAGTGCTATCCGGAGGGTCGGTGGACGTTAGTCCTTGCCAGGTCTGCTGTTGTGAAAAAGTGGCCGCGCCCCATAACCACGAGCAGCACGGTGCTGACTCTGGGAAGCGCAGAACCGAGCACTGCACTATGTGAATTATCTGGGGACGGGAAGGTCCCACTGGTGTGTCTGGTGGCGCCCAGTCCATCTGACAGCCCGATGATGCAATCAGACAGAGCCTTCACGTGGATGGAGGGCAGCCTTGGGCTGCACTTTAAATGATTTCCAAGCAACAGATCATATTAATCTCACAGGCCCGTGTTGGGATGAATGGCCCTGAAGGCCCGCTGAGTCTCATCCTATGAATGTGGGCCACCCACTGGCTCAACCCAAGTCTCTGAAGAAGGGACAGAGACTGGTTAGACATGAGGACACCCCCTTTCTCATCTTCCCATAGGCTCCCACAGACCCCCGCCCCCGCCATGTACTGAATGAAGGGTTGTCCTGGGCTTTGGATGCGCGTGGACTTGCTTCAGTAGCAGCATCCTCCCCACATGACCGCCTGGGCGGGAGTTTCTCATCACCTGGCCCAGAGCTCCTGGAAGGAACTGTGGGCTCAGCAAACACAAGGACACTTTACAAAGCACCGCGAGGAGGAGTCTGGTGGTTGGCTTGCTCTGCATTGAGCACTCCTCTACCCGCACCGATGTGGCACCTCGGGGTCCTACATTTAGACATTCTCTTGGGCCTGACCCCGTGAGATCCAGGAGGACGGAACACGTGACACCATTGAGCTCCCCTCTCGCAGGCTGCCAGATGGGAATGGCTGGAGCCATGAGTCTCCTCTGCCAAGCCCAAAGATTTACATTTCAGCCCTTTGAGTATTTTATTGGCAGTAGTGTTTGTTTTGTTTTATCATCCACGCTGTTTTACAAGAACAAGCTCTTCAAAGGCAAGCAGGTACAAAAACACCATCTTGCTAACATGCCTCATTTGTGAAGCTGAATATGTGATGATGACTTGGGAGACACGTGGTGTCACAGGTTTAGATGGAGCCCAGCCTGGGGGCTGCTCGGAGGTAGGGTTGCTCTTAAGGGCTCAGGGGCTCAGCTCGGTGAGTCAGAGGCTGAGGAAGAGGAATGGGAGGTTTGAGCAGTGATGACCTAGCCAATGAGTGAATGCTTCGGCAGCAATGCAGCTCCAGACATGTTACCGCTGCTACCAAGAAGCTCTGCCAGCGATCACCCAGGACCACACCACTCAGAATCTGCATGGTGCTTTCCAAGAAGCGAAGCAGACACAGACACCTGCCCAGAGTGAGCAGCTTTCCCAGAGAGCGTTCTGGTTCATCTCAATGAGGTTCTCAACCCAGTGCCCCCCAGTCTTTACGAATGTGCCCTGTCATTGCCTCTGCCCTTCCTCATGGGCTGGGCAGACAGGCATGCGGGCAAGGCCAGGCTGGGAGGGGAGGGAGAGGAAGAAATGTGACCGAGGCTTAAAGGAGGGAGCTCCCAAGCCCAGCTCCCAGGGCCTCGCCTCCGGTTGGTCTGCTCCCGATGTCCTCTTCTTCCCCCCACAGGCTCCGCACTCCGCCGCCCACTGTGCCCAGGCACGTGGCCTCCCCTCGGGGGGGGGGGGTGGCGTCTTGTTATGTCATTTTCACCCATCTGCCCTTCTTGTCCCTATTTAAACCGCCTCCCTCTACTGCTCAGCCTGCAGAGGGCACTGCCTCGACCCACAGGACAGGGGTGCTGTGGCTTTCTCTGGTGCACTTTCAACTCTGCAAGTGTGATTGCTGAAGCAGCTGGTGCTGATGACTGAGCCCAACAAGGACCTGTTGAAGTAACTCCCAATTTGGTCGCCCAGAGGGCCCAATTCTCCCACATTCAGCACCAATTCTTCCTTGATCCTGCAAAATCAAGCCTAATGCTTTACTGGAATATTTCTGCAAAATACACAGAGTACTGTTCTCCCCAAACAGACAAAAGCACTCCTCCTCTACGCTCGCGCTTGGTGCACTCACACTCACCCCTGGCCACTGCACACACGCTCACTTACCTCACCTGCACACACAAGCCCATTGCACACACCCAGTACACACCTGAGCCAGCACACACACCTGCCGGACATACCAGCTTCTAATCCCTGCCTGCCCGGGAGTGAGACACTGCTCTTCTGTCCTAGGCACCCACACCAGCCTCGGCACACTCTGGCCAGAGAAATATCCTTTTCCTTCCACCAGGTCGTGGGAACTTGGTGCTGCTATGTAGCTAGAATGCTCAACATCCACTTCTTCCCCTAAAAAATATGGTTTTGTACCTGCAAGACAAACGTTTGGAGATTTGAAGACAGGCAGTTCAGGAATACATGGAGGTCTATTGATGTTCCCAGCAAAGAAATTAAACTGCTTAAACCTGTAAAGACACAAACAAACAGAACGATTGCTAGCCTTCCGAAGGGCAGCATGGGGTCTGTGATGCCACCCCAGGAGCCCCAGCTGTTGCACCCCCCTTTCCCACTCTCCGTGGCCACCAATAAAGGCCATCCGTACTGTTGTAAAATGTTTAAAAAATAAAAAAGACTGCTAGCAACGCAACAGAATTCTGCTGTCGGTATTTGTGGCTGGGTAACCCAGGGACACCATCTGAGCAATGGTTCAAAAGCACCGTCTGCGGCTTCGCACCCAATTTGAACACAAAGGACCCATTCTAAGATGTGTCACATCTGTGGTCATGCAGTTCAGAGTTATATATATATATATATTTGCCTCCTAGGAAGCTGCTGCCACTTGTTGAATTGGAGAGAAATATTTTGAAATAATAACTACACCTTGTAATTAATTCCGCAGACTGGCTCCAGGTGAGCTCATTGCATGATGCAGACATGACCTCGCCTCTCCGTGTCGTTTCCATTAAAGGAGTAGTCTACTCATGTCCCTCACTGAGGGCGCTCAGGGCCGTGCTGGGCTGCAGGCTCAGTGTGACATGAGGGGCGGAGCCTGAGCGCGTGTGACGCGGGGACAAGTCCGTCAGCTGCCTGGGCAGCACTGAGCGCGATGAGCCAGCTTTTGCCCTCCCGCCTCCTGGGTGCTGTTGGGTGCCACGCAGAGTTTAAAAAACCCGTTCGGTTGCCTTGGCCCTGGCTGAGGCGTGGTCAGGGCGCACCTGACAGATCTTCCAGGCATACCACGGGCATTTGCCTGCCAGTGGCTATTAGCATGCCAGGTCCCCGCTGGCTCTCTGTCCTCATGGAAGGACCCCTAGGATGCCAGCAGGCACACAGGAGCCCTGGGCAGGCCGCAGGCATCTCAGCAGGCACCAAGGAGAGGGGCCTCATGTCTTCCTGGGGCTCCCTGGGGGCAAGAACAGGGTTTGAGCAGCCACCTGAGATTCCGGGGAGCCCGGAGCCCAGGAGGAGGCCCTGTGAGTTCCTACGGTCAGCGCTGCTCCCCACAGCTTCGCAGCTGCTGGCTGAGGTGCTCGCTTTCATTTATTTATTAATTTATTTGTTTGTTTGTTTGTTTTTAGAGGGAGAGTGGGTTGGAAGGGGAGAGACAGAGAAAACATCAATGTGAGAGACACATCTATTGGTTACCTCCCACACAAGCCCCAACCAGGGCTAGGGATCAAACCTACAACTGAGGCACGTGCCCTTGACCAGAATCGAACCCGTGACCCCTAAGTCGTGGGCTAATCTCTAACCACCGGTGTTCACCATGTAGTTCCTGGTTTGGTCCATAGGAGGATGCCCAGGGGAGGAGCTGGGGTTTGGGACAGTGACAGAGCAGGGGCCATCATCCGGGGGGGGGGGGGGGGGGAAGGCTGGGTGCATGGGCAGAGGCTGCTTACCCACAGGATGGACCTGTTCCAGTGTTTCACTAACGGGGACAACCGACCAAAGCCAGCCCGATTTCAAGGTCAAAGCGGACAGGCGAAGCTGTGCTCTGCGCCTTGCTGAGTCCGTGGCGATCAGCGCATGAAATCCTGAGGAGCTGCCATGTGCTGGTGGACAAAGAGGGGAAGACAGCACTGACCCGAGGGAGCGCCCAGGGAGGAGAGGGGGGGGGGAGGCGGCATCTGCAGGGCTGGCGCAGGGCAAGGTTCCCCCACTGGGAAGAAGCCGCTGGACCTGCCAGGGCAGAGGGAGCCTAGGCCCACCGCTCCCTGCAGCGCCCTCCCGAAGCAGCCCTCAGAGCCCCAGCTCCCGCCCCCTCTCCGGTCCAGGCTCCTCCAGGAGGACTGCCAGCAGCTCACAGAGCTCTTTGTAGAAGAAATATTTCTGTTGAAAAATAATTACAATTATCAGAGAGTAAAGAGCAAGAATAGCCGCTGTGTCGCATCACTGGTTTGCCAAGCAGTGCAATACAGCCAAGGCGCGTGGTTCGCACTCAGTGACCCCAAAGGCATTCAGTGACAGAATCCGCCGGCAGAGCCGGTGCAGCCCGTTCAGACCAGAGAGCAGAGGTGAGGCGCGGGGTGCCAGCCTGGTGCCGCCTCACCCAGTGACGCCCCAGGGTGCTTTCCCGAAACATTCTGGCCAAGCCTCACCCCTCAGCCGCTCCTTTATTCACTCAGCAAACACCCCAGGCTGCTTTCCTGAAACATTCTGGCCAAGCCTCACCGCTCACCCGCTCCTTTATTCACTCAGCAAACACTGACTGCTGGGAGGGCGCTGGGGACGGGCCGGGAGGGCGCTTGGCACTCCTCCCCGCGGGGATGACTGCCCAGCGGTGCGGCCGGTGCCCGCTCTCCCCTCCGGAGACACTCCCAGCCAGCACAGGCTCTGCGCCCCTGGGCCACCCGGGCCACCGGAGGAGGAGGGCGCCCACGTGTCACCGCCATGCCCTCCGGCCACCGGGCCACTCCCGGCCGGCCGGGCTCCCTTGGGAACCACCGTGACGCCCCGCAGGCCCGGCTCCAGGAGGCCGACCGCCGGCTGTCCTCCAACCCCATCCTCGGGTCCACGCAGACGGAAGCACCCTTCACCGGATCCTGCATTTCACTGCCCCATCCCCTCCCCGTCAGCCAGGGGCGGTGATACTGAGGAGAAAAGAAGGTGGATCTGAGTATCACCACTAAACGGAATCCGCAGTGACAGCGAAAGTCCACACATCCCAGAGCTGCTTCTCTGAAAAACAGCACTTAGAGTGCTGCTTCCTGTACCCATGGTGCAGGTCTGAGCACTCTGAACTCTTACTCTCGCTGCTCTCCTCCCCTCTCCCTGCTCTCCTCTCCAATCTCAATGCATCTAGACCCTGGGAGCTGGTTTCCATAGCTGTCCAATGGGAACAATCCAGCCCCCTACATTGTAGGGTCTGTGGTTGTCCTCACACCCCTAGAGTCCCCTCATCTTGCCGGGGAGAAAGGAAGGGTGCTTGCGGGCCTGAAGTAAATCTCCCCCGTGACGGGCAGAATGAAGATGGACCCGAGCTGGCCACCGGTAATGGTGCTGCTGCAGAGCCGCCAGCCACTGAGCGGGTCAGGACTGTGGACGGAATCATGGCCCAGCTGAGCACGCCTGAGCCGAGTCCACGTGACAGTCCGTGGCTCTGTCCTGATGGCACCCACAGATTTCCGAGCAGGTTCCTGAGCGGCCCGCTTCCAGCATCTGCAGCCTTCTCCTGGCCTCCCACGTGGCACAGCCACTCAGGAGAGAGGGTTGGAGCCCAGGCGCCTGGCCGCCAGGACACACCAGGCCCACAGCCACGTGCAGGAGGAGGGCGCCGCCGCATCCCGGGCTCTGCTGCAGGCCCGTCCCTCCTCCCGCCTGGCCGACCCCTCCGGACTCCCCAGGAAACCAGAACGGCGGCCTGCGCGCCTGCTGTCTGGGCAGAGCTGGTGCCGGCCCTCTGAGGGGGAGGCACGCGGCTCCCGTGGCCCCCAGGCCTGCCGGTCAGCAGCCAGAAAGGCCCTCTGTCTGCCCTCTGGGTGGAGGGAGCACCCCTGCTCCGAAGGCAGACTTGCAGCAAACTGCTTATGCCCTCCTGCCTGGTTGGCAGGAACCTACCTTTGCCGTGTTGGAAAGGTATGTCTCTCTTCTTAGTCTTTTGACAAACACGGTAACTTCTGTTAAGAACGATGCACGACCATGACTGACACTGTAGCGCCAGGCCCTCAGGGGGGACAGCGGGACACAGGGCTGCCCCCCCCCAGGGGCCTCCACCAGCCCGCTGTCCCCGCCCGGGCTCTTCCCCACGGGCTGGAGGTCTTGGCAGGGCACCGTGACTAAATGCTCCCCATCCATCCCAGAAAAATGGCGTAATCCCAGCGTCTGTCACACCTGCCTAAAGGAGTTTAGGATTTTTGCCTGGAAACCCCGAGTCCCCAAACTTTCTCATTTCTACAGGGCTGCTCAGGAAACGGCCGGAGGAAAGCAGAGGATACACAGAGAGGAGGAGCTTATTCAGTACTTGCCCCGAGGTGTTGGCCAGCAGTTGGCTGACTTGTTGGATGGGAGGAGGGAAGCTTCCACCCCCAGGGCACAGCCTCTGAAGACGGGTCTCCACAGTTGCCATGACCTGCTCCCGGCACTCTGTGGGCAGAGAGGAAGATGGCGAGGCGCCAGGGGCGGGGTGGCCTCGTCTGAGGACGGCATCAGAGACTAATTCACTTGGAAGGTGACACTCAAGCAGGGCTTGAAGGTAAGTTGGAGTTGCCGGGAACGGGTGGGCGAGGCAGTCTGGGCAGGAAAGGCCTTGCTGGGGATGGCCAGTGCCGTGCTGCTGGGGAGCACCAGCAGGGCTTCCGTGGGGAGAGGGGACCAGAGGCCACGCAGAGACTGATGTTCCAGTGAGGGCCGAGCAGTGGACCCTTCAGGGGCGGGGCCTATGGAAGGCATTTCATTGACCAAATCACTGTTAGAATAGTCACTGGGTCCAGAGGGAGGTGACTGAGTTGGAGGCAGGAAGGGGAAGCTCAGAGTAGGGAGGAGAGGGAGGAGCGGCATGGGGGGAGTTAGGCGTGTGGTCACGTGGCCCCAGGGAAGGAGCAGGCTTCTTTTGCCTTTCGCAGCAAGACTGCACTTTCTCTCCGCAGCGCCCGCCTGCTGCCTTTTGGCTGGCTCCGGCTTGGCCAGGTGAAAGTTTCCAAGTGGGTCAACCTGGGATTAAGATTGCCCGTGTGAGTACTGAACAAGCCAGGTGCAGGTGGTGGCTAACTATTAGACACGGTCCGTTCTGTGGCCCCCGAGAGGCCAGCACACGAGGTGCAGCGTGAGAACAGGAGTGTGGTAACTGGGAGGCGGGTGATGGCGCGGCCCCGAGGTGGCCCAGGAGCAACAGGACTTGGGGGGGCGGGGGGGCAGGCCGCTGGATAGAACTCTAGGCAGAGATGGAAAAACATCACAAAGGCAGGAGGGGGACATGGCTGTTCCCAGGACCATAAACATGGCACCCACACAGCAGGCGTGTGCTAGTGTTGAAAGGAAGCCGAGGCTGGCCTGGAACAGACAGGTAGCCTGGTGGAAGGTGTGCCAGAGACCTGGCAGCCAGACAGAAAGAAGAAGTATTCTAGGTATTCTAGAAAGTCAGCAGGGAGAGGAGACCTCAAAGCTGTGAATGCCTTGGTGGTCCACCGGGTGAGAAACTTAGGGATGTGGGAGCTCTAAGGAGAATCTATGCTCTTTGAAGCCTCTCCGAGAGGCCACGGAAAGGCGTGTGTGTGTGTGTGTGTGTGTGTGTGTGTGTGTGTGTTGGGGCCTGAGCCCCAGCCAGCCCTGCTCAAGGGACCAAGGGGAGGACTGCGGCTGGCACAGGGAAGGTGTGCGGCGGCTGCCTGGGCAGCAGCCAGGCTCCCGCACTGTGTGACCGCCGGGCAGCTTCTCCACGCCTCCAGCCCCTGCCCTGCCCACACCCCATGCTGTTGTTCATTAGGGAACTGGTAAAGGGTGTGGGTGCGTCAGCACAGGAATACACCCCTGGCACTAAAATGCAAGCCGGAAGGTCTGAACAGGGTTGTATGCCTGTTCATAGGGGGCGGGGGGGGACAGGGGGACGTAGAGCATTACACAGCTGAGAGTCCTGCCCCATCTCAAAGGTTACGAATCTACTCTCACAGAATTCGCTTTTCACTGAAACCTACCTCTGAGTTTGAATATCTGCTAGAAAACCGTCCAAAGCATTAAGTAGCCACAGCTTAAATTTCTTACTGAATAGCCGGACAGATTTCAGGTGCTAAATAGAAACATCTTCCAGAAAGTCATTAAGGACATCCTCGATTCCTGCAGCAGGGCGGGGACAGCTGGGCGGTGCAGGCGTCCTCTAGTCACAGCGGCTGGGCCGAGGCCGCAGGCCCGGAGAGGAGGCCCCGTCCTAGGGCCGCTCACTGTGCAGGGGCAGAATTTGAATTTTTTAAAAGAGCTTAAAATACCGATAACTGATCCAAAATTTTAAGAAACATTACACAGGCCATCCTTGGTAGGTCAGGTCGAAGTATTTTCATGGCTGAATCCAGTGCTGGCTTTCATCCTTTGTGTAAAAAACTTAGAAGCACAAAACTGCTTCCCAGGAAATAAAAAGTAGCCCCAGCCAGGTGGTTTAGTTGTTTGGAGCATTGTCCCATACACCAAAAGGTTGTGGGTTCGATTCCCAGCTGGGGTGTATATGGGAGGCAACGGATCGATGTTTCTCACATTGATGTTTGTTTCTCTCTCTAAAAATTAATAAAAGCATATTCTCAGGTGAAGATTAAAAAAGAAAAAGGTTCATGACTAGCTTAAAAAACAACAACATATTTTCACCACAGAAACTGTAGTGAACATATAACTGACCTCCAAATTACAATAATCATTCTAAAGATAAAATCTTTGACTCAGTCTGAAGTTCCCTGGCCACTGAAGCCATAGGCTACCATACACTGGCTTTTTCTTTACATGAGGCGACTCAGACTGCCACTGAATTCAGAGGAAAAGCTGAGTTTCAGGGGAAGATTCCAGCTTGTGGTCCACCCGCCCCACTTCTCCTCAGAGGCCGGAACCGGGACCTGCAGAGGGGAGGCTGCGGCCGACCGCAGGCTTGGACAGCCACGGGCCCAGCGTCCTCCTACCTTGTACGTCTGTACGCCGTAGCATGTAAAGAGCTGGCACACCTCTGGTGACGCCACGAGCTCGACTGTTTCCTGTGGCAGAGCTTTCCAGAAGGAAGTGGGCAAGCCCCGCACCTGAAGTAAGGAATGGAACAGATCTCCAAAACCTCACTTTGTGTCGGCGAGACTAACCCCACATATACTTACCAGCCCCAAGTGATAAAGGGATGAATCCCATTCCGATCAATGTGAGGCCTGGCGGACCAGCTTCTCCAGGTGGTGGGAGAACGTGGGACATACTTCCATGGAAGCTTTCTGGAAGGAAAGATGTTCAACCACCAGGGGGCCCCGCTGATTACAGGAGGAGGAGGAAATGGCCCCAGGGCACGAACCAGAGGTCATTGACGACGGGCCCTCAGTGTGTCTCCGCTCTGAGGGAGGGAAATAGTACTGACCAGAGAGCTGTCCTCCTTGACACCGAGTTACAGTTCATCTAGGACTGTCCAGGCAAGAGAGGCCTGGAGTCTGTCTACACAGGAGCCTTCTTCACGGGGGAAACGGCAGCTTCCTTCCTTTGTTCTCTCTCTCTCTCTCTCTCTCTCTCTCTCTCTCTCTCTCTCTCTCTCTTTATTAATGTATTATATGTGTACATACCTTTTCTTTACTTTCCCCCATGTTAACTTTTCAGATCCCATGACTGGCCAGTCTGAGCTGCCCATTAATACTCGACTACCAGTGATTTCTTCAGGTTCAGGTGTGCCAGGGCACCCAGCTTTGACAGACCCACCAGTGGCCTCAGTCAGCGAAGTTAGGGCCAACTTCTGAGCCGCCTGATGAGGAACGCCTGCTGGCAGGTGCATGGATTCTAGAGAAGACTCAGAGAGACTCATAGACAGTCAACAAAAAATATAGTAATGGGATGAGCGGGATATATTAATCCTTTTCTTCTCAGGTGGCTAAGTTTGAAGCATGACCTCTCGGAGTTAGTGGGTTTGAATGAGACAGCAGCCACGGTCTCGTCTCTGCTGATTCTCTTACCACCCACGCCCAAAGTCATCAAGCACTGCTGCACGGCTTCAGAAACATCTCTCTCCGACGCCATTGCCCCTGCTCCAGATCTGATTGCCTTCCTCACTTCTTACCTGTCTAGGACAAAACCTCCTCACCACCCTCTCTGCTCCACTAGGGCAGTCTGTGTCACTGCTCCACAGCATTCTCTGTCAGTCCGAACTGTAGCAGGGCGTGCAAAGCCCTCTCTCACAGCAGCCTCCCCCCCTCTGGCTGCTCTCCTTTAAGACAATGAAATCTCACCAGGGCGGCCTTTTGTCCTAGGCCTGTGAAATCCTGCTGCCTTTGCCTGTACCCACTGTTCTACTGGAAAACCTTTCCTACTCCGTTTTGTCTGTTAAATCTCTGCTTTTCCACTAGAGTCCAGCTGCATGGCCTCCCCTTGGGAGTACTCTCTAGTTATCTCTGCTAACTCTTCCTCTGGGCACCAGAACAGTCTGCTCATACTGCTCTTCTAGGATTTGCCATATTATAGCATAGTAGAGGCCTGGTGCACAAAATTCTTGCACTGGGTTGCAGGTATCCCTCAGCCAAGCCTGCCCCCTCTCACAGTCTAGGAGCCTTCAGGAGATGTCCTACTGATGGGAAGCAGGCCTACGTCGCAGTCTGGTCTTCCTCTGCGGGAGGTGACTGGGCTGATCAGAGGAAGGCGCCAGCCCCATCACCCCACTGCTGCTGCCACTGTCACATCTGCCAACGTGTTTTCATCAACATGGATTCCAGTCAAATGACAACTTTCTTTAGGCATTTTTAAGATGTGTCTTTCATAGGATATGACATTTCTTTCTTTCTCTCTTTCTTTCTTTCTTTCTTTCTTTCTTTCTTTCTTTCTTTCTTTCTCTCTCTCTTTCTACCTTTCTTTCTTTCTTTCTTTCTTCTTTCTTTCTTTCTTTCTTTCTTTCTTTCTTTCTTTCTTTCTTTCTTTCTTCTTTTCCTCACCTGAAGATATGTTTCCATTGATTTTTAGAGAGCTTTGGAAGAGAGAGGGAAAGACAGAGAGAAACATCAATGTGAGAGTGACACTTCGATTGGTTGCCTCCTGCATGAGCCCTGGCCAGGGTCCCAGCCAGAGAGAAGCCTGCAACCTAGGTACCTGATCTTGATCAGAATTGAACCCAGACCCTGCGATTGGTAGGCTGAGACTCTATCCACTGAGCCAAACTAGCTAGGGCAGGATATGACATTTCCTAGCCCTCCAGCAGCAGACCTTAGTTTTGCCTCCAGGAGTGAGGTGGAAACGCCCTAGATCACCTTCTGGGATTCTTATTACTCAAGTTACCAAGAACGCTGTGAGTGGCGTACTGAGAGCTTAGCCAATGAGCCTTCAGAAAAGGTGTTTCCTCTGCAGCTCATGCACAAAGGACCCCGCTTTCTGTCAGCTGGGCTTCTGTCCCCTGGGCCGGGGGCTGTCCCAAGGCATGCAGCGGCAGCTCGGAGCACACCCCAGGCACAGCAGCCCAGCGTTCTGTCTGCAGCTTTCCTCCCTCTGTGGCTGGGAGTGGGACACTGGTGTCATCACCATGGTCCTGCCCTGGCACTATGGGTGCCGCCATCTCTGTAGCAGAGTGATGGTTAATTTGCACGTTACTCTTTTATTAGATGGGATTTATTGGCTTATATTGCTCCTTTCAGTACCAGACTATCAGCCTATCAAGCCTTATGGAAAGTACCTTCCTAGTTCCAGAAGTGATACTGGTCACAAGATAAGAATTAAGTTAATATTAATGAATGAATAAAGAAAAGGAGAAATAGACATCTAATGTGGATATCCTATATAATATAAGCCTAATATGCTAAGTGTCTGGTTGTCCAGTGACCACTCGACTGTTCAACCAATCAAAGTGTAATAAACTAATGATATGCTAAGGTCACTCAGCTGCTCATTATGACATGCACTGACCATCAGAGGAAAGAGAGACACTCCGACGAATAGGTTAGCTTGCTGCTGGGACCCGGCCGATCGTAACTGAGAGAGATGGGCCAGGCACGCCCGGAGCCCTCCCAAGGTCCCTCCCCAACCCAGATCACGCACTTGTGGGGTTCCTCAGCCTGGCCTGCGCCCTCTTTCAATCCAGGACCCCTCGAGGGATATCAGAGGGCCAATTTTGGCTTGATCCTACAGGCCACTCCCCTTGGGAGGGCGCCATATGCAGGGCTCACAGCAGCTGGTGAGTACTGCTGCAGAGGCGCAGGCCTCTCCAGATCACGACTGATTGAGCAGCTGTGCAGTGGGGCCAGGATGAGCGGAACGGCAGGTGGGAGCTGTAGGTGGCGTTGGCCTGATCCCTGGAGGCCACCCAGAGGGACCCCACCCTTGCACCAATTCATGCACCAGCTCTCTAGTCTATTAATAAGCATTACATTAATAAACCAGGGGCCATTCTGAAGACATCATGGTCTCTATCCTACTATCATGTTTTACCTTAAGTACTAAATGTACTATGCTGAATGAATATTATCACTCAAAGTTGAAGTACTTAGAACACTAAAGCATCAGAAAAGCTTCTATTTAAATGTGTACTAGTTTCCCTAGATTTCCATTTTCCATTGCAAAAGATAAAACTCAGAATGGATAAAAGATTTAGCCAAGTTTTCCACAATCCAATCATTACAATATCCATGTCAAATCACCCTGCTTCAGAGTCTTGCTTCTTTTTCAGTTGGCATGTGTCAATAAAATGATTCTTTAGCATTATTAAAACTTCAAGGTGGATAATATTATCAATACTTAATTCAAAATCAGCTGAAATTAGTCTAAACATAGCTGAAGTATATTTATTTTTATCTTTTTAAATTGATTTTAGAGTAAGAGGGAGGGAGGTTGGGAGAGAGGAAAAGAAACATTGATTTGCTCTTCTACTTATCCATGCATTGATTGGTTGCTTCTTGTATGTGCCACTGACCAAAGGATTGAAACCATAATCTTGGTGTATCAGAATGACACTAACCAACTGAACTACCTGACCAGGCAATGAATTATATATAAAGCATAAAGACAGTTATATTAGTTCCTTGGAAAATCCTCAGATGATTAAACAATAAAAGTATCACCCTCAATAACTCACTCATTGTAAAATAGCAGTCAATTACCACTAGACATCCCTTAAGGGGTCTTTACAAGTAAAATATTGAACAGCAAGTCATAAATTCTTGTATCTATCGATATAATAGAAAAATATGCAAATTAGCCCAGACACCATAATGTCATGACCAGATAGCAGGAATCTGAGACTGCATGGCACCTGCCTGGGACTAGGGACTTCAGGCAGCACCCCCCCCACCCAATCCCGTAGGGCTTAACAGGGGGCCTCAGGCCGCACCTCCCGCCCCAGCAGAGCTTGACTGGGGACCTCAGGCTGTGCCCCCACTCCAGCATGAGGCCAGGATACCTCAGGCATGCCCTCCGCCTGGCAGGGCTTGACGAGGGACCTCAGGCCACATCCCCTGCCCTGGTGCTGGGCCGGGGGACCTGAGATTGCACCCTCTGCTCAGAGGGACTTGACAGGTGTGGGGTCTTCCGAGTCTGGGTCTCACCCAATGGGGGTGGGGCCAGCCGGGTCTGGGTCTTCTACGTTTTTGAAGCAGGTGAGGGTGCTGGATGGGGACTTGACACTAGGTACCAGGGCATGCTGCAGACTCTGGCAGGAGGGAGATTTTCATATACATTTTCTTTCATCTCTGACACTACCATTTTAGAGAAAGAGCAAGTAGCAATATCAAAATATTTCCTCCAATTAATTCTCTTTTAATGTGCACCAATTTTGTGCACCAGGCCACTAGTTTTATAGATAAAATCCTACCCGCTCAAGTTCTTGGTTCCTCACACTTTGTAGAATGTCTTGACAATAGTTGCAGTATTCATCAGAAAGAAAGGACATCTAGGAAGAAGATGGAAAGTTATTTCATTTTGAGAACTAACTTCTCAAAGGCCTTTCTGAGGTCCTTGGAGGCAGTTGCACTTCTGATCTGACAGAAGCTGAGTGCTTCCTCTTGTGGAGTAACGCATACTTTATTGGCCTAAAATTGATGTAGCTTCAGTTTAGATGTCTGTACCAACCTTTATAAAGGTCTCTGACCATTGACATCTTTCTCCCTAAACCTCAATTTTCCCCCTCCATATTCCCCAGTCCCAGGTTCTAGAAAATCCACATATCTGTTCCCTTCTTAGTCACGGGAGGCCCTCACTCTAGAAGATGATGGAGTGGTCCCAGGTGCAGCCTTTTTACAGGACAAAGGAGGAAGACCTAAATATCCTGATCACCACCAAGTACAGGAGGAAAGACTGGTCCTCATGGGTCTGGGAGAAGGCAAATGTTACTACATCTGGTACAACAATATTAACAGGCAAATAAGACACCACTCCCTGAGGTATCAAAGGTGTAAAAAGCTGGTCTCTCCACAGCATGCACGTACTTCCTTTCCAGTTCTTGCTTCCAGAATGGAAGTCTCCTGAATTCAAAGGTGATCCAATTGGGTCTGTTATTAGTGAATGGTTTTCACACAAGAATACCATTTACACACTGTATTATCTCTTCAAAATAAAATGCATTATCTCACATATAAGCCATATAATAATCACGTTGCTTCTATGTAATCTTTTATCCATACCTCTGCACACATCACTGACCCCAGCAACTTAACCCATCATTTCATTTCAAAAGATAGTAACCTTACTTTAAAAAATATATATATTTTATTGATTTTTTACAGAGAGGTAGGGAGAGAGATAGAGAGCTAGAAACGTTGATGAGAGAGAAACATCGACCAGCTGCCTCTTGCACACCCCCTACCGGGGATGTGCCCGCAACCAAGGTACATGCCCTTGACCGGAATCGAACCTGGGACCTTTCAGTCCGCAGTCCGACGCTCTACCACTGAGCCAAACCGGTTTCGGCCTAACCTTACTTTATAATTCTATGAATTATGGTCATCAAGAAAGAGTTAGAACTTAATATATTATTCAAATGTGGACACGTATTACAAGTGATATATATCCTGTTTCCCCAAAAAATAAGACAGTGTCTTATATTAATTTTTGCTCCCAAAGATGCTCTAGGTCTTATTTTCAGGGGATGTATTATGTTTCCATGGAGTATGTCTTATTCTCGGAGAATGTCTTATTTTCAGGGAAACACGGTAGTAATGTATAATAAATATATTATCTATACATACTTTAATGCCACAAATACATTTTTACAACCCTTCTCCACCTAATTGTTTCTCCTTGAGTCACCATATATGTATTATAAAAATGGCTAGTTATACCAGAAATCTTGGGCCCTAAATAACAAGGAAAAGGAGGGTTGTGGACTTTTCTTTAGAGGAGTAATTTTCAGAAAGGTAAACTTTCTATCAAGTAGAAAAAAAAGGTATCCATTAATGATCAAAGCCATTATTTCTTGAGTGTGGTCCTGAAACCAATTAGAAGCCCTGGGAGACTTTGGGTGAGGCCAGAAATCTGTCATTGTAACTAGACTCCCCAATGAGCTACATGTACACTCAAGTTGAGAATATCAGTTCTAGGCAGACTGTTCTTTTTCCAACTCTGCATAAATCTCTACATTGGAACATGGCAAATGCATCATAGTTTCACCTGGTCTGAAGAAGTTATCTGAAAATATAGTATTGTAGTAATTTAAGAAATTATTACAAGGATAATATAAGAGTAAGTTATTACAAATAAAATAAGTAAATGTATGTGTTTCTGAAGTCAATTCCCTCAGTCCTTTTCCTATGAAAAGAACTGGTATTGTAGAAAAAATGTTTAAATCATGAACTGAAAGCTATTCTTCACAATATAAACAATCAGAAATCTAAAAAGGTATGGTACAAAACTCAAGTTTGAATTCTGCAGAAGAAGGTATTCAGTAAAGAACCAGAGGGATTCTCATTCTGGAGGTCATTCAGCATAAAAACAAAGAAAAAAGTGAGAAATTCTATTTAGATTTTGTAGGTATATTAAGTGCAATTTGGGATTTTCAACAGATCCAAAAATGTTATTAGAATTAGTCATTCAATTATTCCACCAGCCTTCAATGCACACATACCATGTGGCAGCCCCTAGAGATATAATGGGGGAGCCTTCCTTCCTGTCACAGCTCATCCCTCTCGACACCATCTGCCTCCCCTGAGTTACTCCATCGATTCTCCTCAATGTCTTTATTCCTCCGGCATCCTTGAAGACACTACTTCCAGAATTATCACTCCCAAAATTAATGCATCCTGTCACTCTCCTTCTGAAAACGCCTCACTGGTTTCCTACAGTCTCTTGGGCAAAATCCAAATTCCTCAGCCTGGCATTGACAAGCCATCCACCATCTGGACCTCACCCAGAGTCTCCTGCTCACCAACATTCTCACCTCTGGCTCCTCACTGCCCACATACATCTCAGCACAAATGCAAGTTATACCCTCAAGATAACTGTCTCCTAAAGAAAGATACAGCTCTCAAGGGCAATGTGACAAGCAGAATATATCCCAAAAGATGTCTATATCCTAATCCCTGGAACCCTATCTGGCAAAAGGGACTTTGTGATTAAGGCTAAGGACCTTGAGATGGGGAGCTTATCCTGGATCATCCAGATGACCCCTAATGTAATCAAAGGGGTCCTTAAAAGCAAATAACCTTTTCCAGGTGCAGAGAACCATAGAGAGGGCAGCATGGAGAAGGACCCAGCCTGCCTTT
The DNA here is from genome assembly GCA_963924515.1 of Vespertilio murinus. Lineage (NCBI taxonomy): Eukaryota > Metazoa > Chordata > Mammalia > Chiroptera > Vespertilionidae > Vespertilio > Vespertilio murinus. The sequence goes on from OZ004713.1 coordinate 6,681,811, forward strand.
GCTGGCTTTCAAGACTTGTGAAGAGCCACAAGCCAAGAAATAGGACAACCCAAAGCTGGAAAAGTCAAGGAATGAGTTCTCTCCTAAGTCCCCCAGAATGAACACAGCCCTGTGAACCCGATGATCTTAGCTTAAACAAGAGGAGAAACTGTGTTGGACTTGTGACCTGTAGAACTTTAATAAGTTTGTGTTGTTTTAAGCCATAAAATTTGTGCTAATTTATTACAGCAGCAATAGGAAATGGACACAGGCTACTTTTTTTCTCCACAATCTTTTTTCTTCCCTCCCACTTTGGAGTTGCCAACGCAATCTTTTTTCCTCCTTCAATCTAATACATTGTAATATAGAAGCATGTCAACACAGATTTAATATTCACAAAATTACCACCTTTTAATAATAGTGAAAGAAACATATTAAACAGCTGATGGGCAGCCACACAGTATGGTCCTTGAAGACAGGACCTCATCTGTGCCCATATAATGTGTGACACACAGTGAACACTCAATAATTTGGGCAAATTGGTGAAAGGTTAAGACTACACATAAGAACATTACACACAGGAAAATAGTTGTATCTAATTAAGAAGTTACTGAATATTTCTGGGTCTATTATAGTAAATCTATTTTATTCAGCACTTACTCTTCCATTTTGTTGGATAATGCTGGCATTATTCGTAGATTATTCAAAGGCAATGACATCTCCACTGTGACAGAACAGATAATGGAGTAATATTTTTAGTAAGACACTCATTTCTGAGCATAGGAATAAAGTTTATTTTGCAGTGAGGTAATTTATATGGGGAATAACTTTTACTTCAAAACCATTCTTAAAGTTTATATCCAAAACTAGTGAATATCTCCTAATTGCAGTTATAAAAAAATAATTCATTTCTATAACTGGGATAGCTACATATTAATATTAAAGGTTTATTCACTACAGAAGGAAGATATTATGTCATTATAGGTAGAACTCACTCCTGTGAGAAAAGAAAAAATATTATGAACATGAAGTCTTATAATTTCTGACATGGTGTTTAAAATGATCAATTCAGAAACAGCGATATCCTCTTAAATTTATATATTATACTGGAGACATGTAAATGTCATGTAGAACAAATTCAGTTTTACCCATGTGGTATGGTACATTTTCCCTTTAATAGTGGGCATTTGAGAAACTGGGAGCACAGGATCCCAAATTTTTCATGGGGAATGTGCATTGTTCAGATGCCAGAAGATAGTTTCCTCACTATCTTCAGAGCTTTGGCATCTCTGTCCACTCCAACACATTTCCTCCCATTTGATTGTTCTGACTCTACCTAAACACACAAAGAGGAAGCCAACAGACTAACACTACTTTTGGAAGCAATGTCTTCAAGGTAGAGATGGCCTGGGAGGGGGGTGGGAGTGAGAGGAGGTAAAAGGAAACAGATGTTATCTCACATATAAAAGTCCTACATACCCTCCCAGTTTCTCCAAAGCCCCAGGAACTCATTCCTGAAGGTTTATGTTACTTCATTCTCCAACTCAACTCATGGAAAACTGGGCTGAATACTTGACACCCATCTGGTCAATGTTTTCATGTAACACTCTATTTAAAAGAGAGCAAATAGATTCAAGTTCTGGAATCAAATCCACTAAAAAGTCACTCCCTTTTTATCACTTAACTAGGGGCCCAGTGTATGAAATTGGTGCATGGGGGAGGGGGGAATGTTTCCCTCAGCCCAGCCTTCACCCTCTCCAATCTTGAACCCCTTGAGGAATTGGGCCTAAACAGGCCAAATTGGACATCCCTCTCACAATCCAGAACTGCTAGCTCCCAATTGCTTGCCTGCCTGCCTGCCTGCCTGATTGCCCTTAACCACTTCTGCCTGACAGCCTGATCACCCTTTAACCACTCCCCTGCCAGCCTTATCAACGCCTAACTGCTCCCCTACTCACCTGATTGCCCCTAATGCCCTCCCCTGCTGGCCTGATCATCCCTATCTGCCCTCCCCTGATAGCCTGGTTGCCCCTAATTTTGTCCTCCCCTGCAGGCCTGGTCACCCCCAACTGCCCTCTTCTGCTGGCCCAGTCACCCCTAACTGCCCTCCCTTGCCAGCCTGGTTACCCCTACCTGCCCTCCCCTGCAGACCTGATTGCCCCCAACTACCCTCTCTTGCAGGCCTGGTCCCTCCCAATTGCCCTCCCCTGCTAGCCATCTTGTGGAAGCCATCTTGTGTCCACATGGGGGTGGCCATTTTTGACCACATGGGGATGGCCATCTTGTGTGTTGGAGTGATGGTCAATTTGTATATTACTTCTTTATTATATAGGATATAAGATTTGTTATCCGGAACCAAGATGGCGGCCTAGGCAGTCTCCTAAGCTGCCGCCTCATCAACAATTTAATTAAAAAAACAACTAAAATCAAAAAGGACTTCACCAAAACCTCAGGAAAGATGGCGGAGTGAAATAGCTACAACTAGAAAGAAAGAGAGAGACTCACGGATCGGACTGGGAGCCGAAAAGCGCTGAGGTAGGAAGACGCTCGAGTGCGCAGAGAGGAAGTGCGGCCTCCGAATGCCTGCCTGGCGGGAGGGGGGGAATTCCCCGATTGCACAGAACCCTTTCCAACTGTTCTGAACCCCAGCCCCGGCTGAAATTCCATGGTCCCAAGCTCATACGGGTGGAGAAAGGCACCCAGAGACTCAGAGACTGGGAGACCGGGGACCGGGAGCCATGAGCCATGAGCTGTAGCCGGCTGGGTCTACAGTCGCGCTCGAGCGAATGAGAATGCGCTGAGGTCTGACCACTGCCTCTCCGGAGCGGAAGGAGTCAGAAGCTCCAGGTCTGACCTCGGAAGCTGCCGCTGCCTTTCTGTACAAGGTGGCGGCCTCTCTGTAGTGGAAAGAGTCAGTCCAGACTACAGAGACCAGCCCAAGTCCGGGCGAGGCCCTGGGGCACCCACGCTCTTGCTTGGGGAAACTGGGCCGGTCAGGCGGAAACTCAGGCGTGCACAAGGGCAGGGCTGAAGCCAAGACTGTCAGTTCAGCCCTGAGACTCCGCCCCATCCAAGCTGAGCAGAGGCTTCTGCAGTTTTTTCAAGTATGATCTGTAAGACTGTCTCCAATACAGAATTTGTCCCAGAGTAGACACAGCTGATACCCACATCCAATTGGCCTGAAGGTCAATTCACAACAATAAAGACTTAGCTACAACAAGGCTGTGCACGCAGTCCACAAAGGGGATCACCAAGAGTATCTACCTCAGGTAACTGAGGAGGCTGACCTACTGGGCCATATAGGACACCAAACACACAAAGCCATCCTGCCAACTCTGAAAAACAACAAAAATGCCGAGACAAGGAAATAGATCTCAAACAAAAGAGATGGAGGATATAGAGTTCAGAACTACGGTTCTAAGGTTATGCAACAATATCCTAGAAAAGCTCGATAAACTTCATGAGACCCAACTAAAAAGTATACATAAACTGACTAAATTGGAAAATATTATGCAGAGATCCAACAGCAGAATGGAGGAACACAAGAATCAGGTCAAAGAGCCAAAAGACACTCCTTTGGAGAGGGAAGAAGAAAAGAGGATCCAGAAAGTAGAAGACAGTGTAAGAAGCCTCTGGGACAACTGCAAGCGCACCAACATCAGAATTATGGGGGTGCCAGAAGAAGAGGGAGTGGAAAATACTGAAAACATATTTGAAGAAATAATATCAGAAAACTTCCCTCACCTGGAGAAAGAAATAGACTTACAAGTACAGGAAGCCTACAGAACCCCAAACAAGAGGAATCCAAAAAGAAATACTCTGAGGCACATCATCATCAATATGCCAAGGGTAAAAGACAAAAAGAAGATCTTACAAGCAGCAAGAGAAAAGCAGTTGGTTACCTATAAGGGAGCACCCATACGACTATCAGCTGATTTCTCAACAGAAACCATGCAGGCCAGAAGGGAGTGGCTAGAAATATTCAAAGTGATGAATAGCGAGAACCTACAACCAAGATTACTGTATCCAGCAAAGTTATCATTCAGAATTGAAGGGCAGATAAAGAGCTTCACAGATAAGAAAAAGCTAAAGGAGTTCATCACCACCAAACCACTATTATATGAAATGCTGAAAGGTATTACTTAAGAAGAAGAATAAGTGAATTAAAAATCTGAGGAATAGAATAAACTGGTGAATATAATAGAATTAGGGGCAAAGAAAGGGAGTGGATAGATAATTATCAGGGTGAAAGGGGTGTGGGGTGCAGAAAGAGACTGGATTAAAATTGTATAACCTATGGATGAGGACAATAGTGGGGGGAGGGGGTAAGGGCAGAGGGTGGAGTGGGAATCAGGTGGAAGGGAGCTATGGGGGAGAAAAAGGAGAAACAATTGTAATAATCTGAGCAATAAAGATTTATTTAAAAAAAAGATTTGTTATCACAATAGGAACTGATCTTTGGACTGATCCATGGAAAGAAAGTTTCAGGATATTGTTCAAACTGGAAGCAATCCTATCTAATAAAAGAGTAATATTCAAATTAACCATCACTCCGCTATATCCACAAGCCACTCCCAACAGCTAATCAGGAGTGAGTATGCAAATTAACACCAACCAAGATGGCTGTGGCCATGGAGCAGCAGGAGGTTTGGTTTTCCCAGCAATGGAGAAAGCCCAGCTTTCCTCACACCCTGGCTAGCTCAGGCATCCACTCAAGGCTACAAAGTTTTAATTATAGAAGATAAATAAATCCCAGATCTCAGAGCCTCCACTTGTGGGGGCATGGCCAGCCTGAAAACCACCACAGGCACCTTTCCCAGGCCACCCCAAGTCCCAAGGGAACCCCCACCCTGATCCGAGACACCCTTCAGGGCAAACCAGCTGGCACCCACCTGTGCACCAGGCCTCTCTATCCTATCTAATAAAAGAGTAAATATATGCATATAAATGAATCCACACAATTGAAACCCATATAGCTTGAATCAACTATATATCTACACATAGGATGATGCATGGAGAGACGAAGGTTAAGAATTAAAATGTTTTAGAATTCTACTTGTTGTATCTCAGTGGTATCTTCTTGGGTATGGCCAATGGTGGATTTTCTCCAGGTAAAATTTGTAAACAGCCCATTGCTGCACAGATTCTAGGACATTATATCAACAAGAACAACAAACAATGAAACAATTAATAAAATCTGGAATGAAAGAAGACAAAAGAAAATGTCAGAAATGAAAGTTCATTGAATAATGGGCAGTCATCAACCTTTAAGACACATTTTAAAAATCACTTGAGATTTTCTTCAACTAAATTGGAGGTAGGCTGAAACCGGTTTGGCTCAGTGGTAGAGCGTCGGTCTGTGGACTGAAAGGTCCCAGGTTCGATTCCGGTCAAGGGCATGTACATTGGTTGCGGGCACATCCCCAGTAGGGGGGGGGGGTGCAAGAGGCAGCTGGTCGATGTTTCTCTCTCATTGATGTTTTGAGCTCTCTATCTCTCTCCTTTCCTCTCTGTAAAATATAAATAAAATATATTTTTAAAAAATAAAACATAAATTGGAGGTAGGACAATTTATCATTCCACATGTCAACATGCTATTTCTAATATGTTTTCTTTGGAAAATGAATAGATTCAATTGCATCCATCCACCCATCCATCCATCTAACTGTCCATCCAACTGTCTATTTCTTATTCATTCATCAAATGGTTATTGCATGCTTACTCTATGGTGGGCACTGTTCTAGGCCCTACTGGGTATAGCTGTGGCAGATAAGATCTGTTCTCACAGAAGTTATAGCCTAAGAGGAGGAAAGATGTTACACAAATAATTCAAAGAGATTGAGGGAAGGTTTTGACAGATGAAAAACAAGTTTTTGGGTAACATATATATGTTCAAGGACCATCCTATTTTCTTGTTAGTTTGACAGTTTACATCCCTGCAAACTATCAGCTGGATAAGCTCAAGAGAGCTTCACTTGTGATTAATTAGTGTGCTTTGGCTGGCACATTACACAACACCATCTTATTAAACAGCACTTATTAAACTCTTTCCCTAATGACAGTAATCTTCATGAGACATACCTTTGTACCCAGAAACAGGAATCTGAAAGCTAGAAGGTCTAGTTTTTGATTAAATAAATGGCATGGGAAGACTTCACCTATCACTTCCTTCTCCCTCCCAACCCTGACCCTGGTAGCTTTGGAGGCCAATCGCATGGGTGATGCTAGCACATATTTTGGGTTTTTAACTGAAACTCCCACGTTTCTGTCATGTGCTCAGTGCAGAATGAGTGTAATCAATAGGCATTGAAGGGAGAGTTGTGTCAACCTGTCACTGTTGTGAGGAGAACGGAGAGGGCAATTAGGCCTGTGTGTGGAGACAAGGGGGGCACCATCCTAACATAGTCACTGGGAGCTATGTCATTTTTGTAGTTTTAATAATTGTTGTTTCAATGCTACATAGGGATTTCATGCATTGAAACAACTATAACGGGAAAAAGTTATACCCCACAGAGAGTTGAGACCTGTAAAATGGTCCCCATTACTACTTGCCCAGGCCAAGACATCTGGAACGCCCTGATTAAAATGAATGGATCACCACATGGGTAAGCATATAGGTTTGGTGATAGCCTATTTATTTATTTTAAAAAGTATCTGGTCTTACAGAACACATGCAAGCTAAGATCCATGAAGATACGCATGATTAAAAGGTGAGTGAGAGGCAATACTAGAGAATGGCTACAAAGCAGCTGAGGAGAGAATCAGTGACTCAGTGCTGGAGACCAGCCTCCGGCAAGAGAGCGATGGTGAAGGGCCAAGTTAGAGGTTCTGGCCAGTGAGGTCGAATGAACACTTCAGGCAACGGCTGAGCCTTAATCTTGCAGGCAAGGCGTGGCTGGGCAAGAAAGTGAGACTCTGCAGACAGTGTGCCCCCTTCTGCACACTGGGGACTGCCCCCCAAGAAGAGGGTCAATGAGGGTAAAGAGGCCAAAGCAGTATTGGAGATGACGGCTTCAGCTCTCAGGGTACCAGCCAGGATGGCCTCATGTTCTGGGGCCACTGCCTCTGTGTCATTTCCGTATGTGGTTCTGATTCACTCCCATGGAACATTTATTCAGTTATGATCAAAAACAGTCATTACCAAAATATGCCTTTAATAAAACCACAGCAAACATCCACAGTTGGCCTTGCTGTGAACAAAGGACTTCCAGTCCAAAGAGGAGTCTTCCTCCATGGTCCTCCGGGGGCCTGAGGCGCTTTAAGGTGCCAAATCATAATGACGGAGAAAAGGCCCAGGGCAGGCAGGGGAAGCAATGTGAGGTGAATCCATGCGGAAGGTCCCTTGGGTTCCTTGTGAGCTGTCCCCTCAGCATCTGCACTGGCCCCAGCCAGGCAGGCACAGGCTGTTAAGATTCAACTACTGGGAGGAAGGGACAGGGCTCAGAGGTTCCAGAAAGTGCCAGGGGAATGGAGGGGGAGGGGGCAGAGGCAGAGCAGCAGCGCCCGGGGAGAAGGAAGGCCCAGAACAGAGCAGGCGTCCTTGTCCAGCTATTTCACTACCTTGCTATGTGGCCTTACACGCATTGCCTGGGCTGTGAGGACCCCAGTTTTCCATCCCTCTAAAGAGAAGGAATGGGACTTAAGGACTCCTGAGACCCTTTCTAACTTGCAGAGCCTGTCCCCCGGAACAGGAGGCCTCCAGTGCCCTGCAGGGCTTACATGGCGGTTGGAAGATGCTCTCTGGGCTTGCACAGGGCGGGGCAGAGACCTTCCTACTGGAGTCTTCCCTCAGCGAGTGCCGACAGCCTGACAGCCACATCTCACTTTAATTAGTGTTACGGTCAGTTGGGCTAAAAAGGTCCAGTGTAAAGAGAATTGAGAAATTATTTTTGGCACACAACTCATCTTTTCATCCAATAAAATATTTTTTTTTATTGATTTCAGGGAGGAATGGAGAGGGAGAAGAGCTAGAAACATCAATGATGAGAGAGAATAATTGATCGCTGCCTCCTGCACACCCCATGCTAGGGATCAAGCCTGCAACCCAGGCATGTGCCCTGAAAGGGAATCCAACCCTGACCTTCTGGTTCATAGTTTGATGCTCAATCACTAAGCCACGCCAGCCAGGCTCCATAAAATCTTTTAAATGTAGTGTTATGTTGATATGCTTTTTGGCATTTAACTTTGTTTTAGTCTAACTACAATTTGCATTCACATTCTCAGGTTTTGACATCATTTGTCATTAATCCAGACTTTCATTTACATCATTTTGGCATTGCAATTTGCCCTCCCAAATCATTCTACAACAGTGAAACAACTTGAAGCAATTATAAAGGTAAGAGGATAAAAATGTAATAAAACCTAGCTCATGGACTAGGCTTGTTTAAAGTGTCAAACTGCAGGACAAAGGTGCTTCATCTCTAATCACTAAGAATCTCATTTTAATATTTAGTCAAACCACACTAATTATTTTGGTTTTGAACAGAAGATATACTTAATTTAATGAATATTTTTATAACTGAAGTTAAAATAGTAAATATACATATGTATTCATATAAAGACCTGTGTTATTATGATTGCAAAACACTGTATTTAATATCATCTTGACTTTACTAGTACTAATCACTAAAATATATTGAGCACTAACTCATTGCTGAGTGTTTTACTTGCATTACTTTATTTTATTTATTTATTTATTTATTTATTTATTTATTTTTTAATATATATATATTTTATTGAGAGGAAGAGAGAGAGAGATAGAGAGCCAGAAATGTCGATGAGAGAGAAACATCGACCAGCTGCCTCTTGCACACCCCCTACTGGGGATATGCCCGCAACCAATGTACATGCCTTTGGCCAGAATCGAACCCGGGACCTTCCAGTCTGCAGACCGACGCTCTACCACTGAGCCAAACCAACCTCGGCTACTTGCATTACTTTAGTTCTCACAATAACTCATCAAGTAGGTAGGTAGTAATTCGCTATTATCACCATCTATCTATAATAATAAAAGGGTAATATGCTAATTAGATCAGATATCCTTCCAGATGAAGCTGGGGCCTGAAGGAAGCTCGGGTTTGGGTACCTGTCAGTGGCCGGAGGGAAACCCGGGCCCCAGGGCCAGAGGGAAGCTGGGGGAAGGAAGGCCTACTATTGCATGAATTTCATGCATTGGGCCTCTAGTATATATGTCAAAGGCTAAGTGACTATCCAACCATTCAGCCATCTGGTACATATGACACACACTGACCACCAGAGGGAAGACACTCAACACAAAAGCTGTCGAGCTGTGGTGACTTGGCAGCAGCAGTTCTCAGGTGACACAGCCCAGACCAGAGAGGCAGGAGCCTGGTTTCTTGAGGGGTCGCACAATTCCACCGTCGGCCGTGGGTTATGTGGTTGCTGAGGCACTGTTGGCCCAGAATCTGGTTTACTGCACACTGTGTCTGCGTTCCACACCCTGTACAACAGCAACTTTGCAGGGTGCCCTCTAGCACTCTGGGACACCTATCCTAATATATAAAAATCCCAGGCCTGTAACAAATGACCAAAGGCTTGACCTAACACCGGAAGTCAGTCTTGCAGTCAGTGCTGCCACCAATGTTGGAGCAGTGACCCAGCACTGACGGCTAAGGGGTCTGTGGACCAGGCCCAGAGAGAGGCCCGAAGAGAGAGGCAAGGTCTGATCTGCAGCCTCCGTGGCAAATGTTGATCAGCCATTGCCTCTCTCTTTCTCTCCAGACTTCACCAGCAGCCACACCTGTTTCTCTCCAGGCCTCCACAGCAGCTGTGGATCAGCCCTCTCTCTCTGATCAGGCCAGAGAGATAGGCCCAGAGATGCTGACTGGCATAGAAACTAACCAATCAGAACCAAATCTGAGTGGACTGGGGGAGCAAATGGCTGCCTAGGAGGCAGAGTTTTTGATGCTGACTGGCATAGAAACTGATCAATCAGAACCAAATTGGCCAGCAGGGGTGGGAAGTTGGGAGCAACCCGATCATCAGGAAAGGGCGTTAGGGGCCAGATTAGGCTGGCAGGAGAGGGTAGTTGGGAGTGAGATTAGGCCACAGAGGAGGGCAGTTATGGGCAATTAGGCAGGCAGGCAGGTGAGCTGTTAAGAGTCAGCAGTCCCAGATTGCAAGAGGGATGTCTGACTGCTGGTTTAGGCCCGATTTCACAGTCAGACATCCCAAGGGATCCCCGATTGAATAGGGTACAGCCTGGGCTGAAGGAACCCCTCCCCCCCTCCATGCATAAGTTTTGTGCACTGGGCCACATATATGTCATTTACATATATATGACTAAGTGACCAACAATTCATCTGACATGCACTGGCAATTTAAAAATAAATGTTGACTTGCCCATGTGTGTTATATGTAAAGCTCTTGCTGGTACCAATCGCATTTGTGTGTTTCGGTCTGTCATTGTGGTATACAAGGAGATATTAGAATAAGGTTAATCAATTTATCGGTCATTGTCTTTATCAATGTTTTTTTTATACCATGTTTTTATATCATGTCTTTGTTGTTGTTTTATCATGTTGTTATTGTTTATTTATTAATCAATTTATATATTATTTTCATATTCATTTTACTAATTTTCTTTCATCTCTGACACTTCTTTTTTTATTTTCTTTATTTTTTTATTTTTCTTATTATTTTTTTATATTTTTTATTGATATTTTACAGTGAGGAAGGGAGAGAGATAGAGAGCTAGAAACGTTGATGAGAGAGAAACATCGACCAGCTGCCTCTTGCACACCCCCTACGGGGATGTGCCCGCAACCAAGGTACATGCCCTTGACCAGAATCGAACCCGGGACCTTTCAGTCTGCAGACCGACGCTCTACCACTGAGCCAAACCGGTTTCGGCAATCTCTGACACTTCTAATAGAGAAAGGGGAAGTAGCAATATTAAAATATTTATTCTAATTAATTTCCTTTCAATGGCTCAAATCCGTGAACCAGAACACTAGTGTCACTATGAGGAAAGAACAACAGAAACCCAGTCCTGACTCCATGGCTGGATCAGTAGTAACTGCTCTAATTTGTCCTGTGAAATACACTCGTGTGATAAAAGGTAATAAATAAAAGAAGGGAAAAGGAAGACAATTTTGAATCTTAAAATAGAAAAAAGCAACCTTATTTTTAAATCTGGGTTGCTAGGAATTGAGGATTAGTCATTTTCTGCATTGTGGCAGGTGCTTTAATATGTTTAATTCTATCCTACCCTTTTCAATTTTATGAATAACTTAATTGCAAAATGACAGCTACAGGGAAACCTTTGGCAATGATGAAATTCAAACTCATTCACATTCACCTTCTTGAGGCAAAACTCAGCAGCTGGGAGGCAGGGCTCACTGCAGGCCGCAAGCAGCATGTGCATCTCCGTGGGCGACTCTGGCGGGCCACGGGCAAGGGAGGGATGCTTTAGCCAGTGCCAAGGTCACTGTGTTAGGGAGCTTTGGAGCACTAAACCTTCCCAAGCGAGGGAGCAGTCTGGGGTAATGCTCCACACATGTGCTTTTTGAGCCACTAGAAAACAACCAAGCAATGCATATGTTTTAACCTAGAGGAGTTCTAACAAGCCTTGAAAACCATAGGGTGGACAGCCAAAAAGTGGGTTGCAACTTGGACATCAGACTAATACCTGAGAGTTAGGCCCCCCGGGGTTCATCTGGCTTTTGCAGGGGTCCAAGACCCAACAAGGAGCAGATGCGAGTCTGCACAAACAGAAGAAAAAGCAGCTCTTTCCTAACTTCCCCGCCAGGAACTCTTTGGAGCCACTCACCCTGTGGTGGGAAAGCGCCTCTAAAGGAACCGCTGGTGCGCTCCTGACATCAGGAAGCCTGGGCAGCCGCTCGGCCAGGCTGACACTCCTTTGGCCTCACTCTCCCTCCTCTCCTCTCAACCCCCTCCTCCTCTCACCCCCCCTCCCCCCGCTTGGTGGCCGGCAGGCGAACCCTTTGCCTTTCTGTTGGCACAACCAGCAGCTGGACTCCCCCGGGGGCCGGGAAGCCCCCTGAGCTCATGAGCTGGCAAAAGAGCAAAGGAGCAGAAGAACAAAGCACGGAATGTTCAAGGCACAATTTTAGAAGCTTTAAAGGCCTTTATTATGCTAAGTTGATAAAACTCTGTGTGTGTGTGTGTGTGTGTGTGTGTGTGTGTGTGTGTGTGTGTGTGTGTGTTGAAGGGGGTAGGAATGAAGGCAAGGGTTACTTTCCTTGTATCCTGAGAGAAACATGAGAGACTGTACAATTGATATCAAAATTTACGTACAAAGACTGGGGATTCATCTATATGGAAAATGACAAACTAGTTTTCTTTGAAACATATTAACCAGGGATTTTGCCTAAAAGGTAGAGAATAAAAGTGAGCATAACTACTCTAGATGTCACACACACACACACACACACACACACACACTCCATTTCCCTTCTCCCCAGGATTCCCACTGTCTCCATGGCCACCCATGCAGGTGTCCAGGTTAAGGAGATAGTTAGTACCTTGGTCCCTGGCTCAGGACCATGTCCTCCTGCTGCTGCTGGCATGAGATAGGGTGGTGGTGCAGATGGTGTTAGAGACCTAGGCACAGGAATTCTATACTGATGGGGCAGAGGAGGAGCACTATGGGGGAGGTAGAGGAGAGGCAGGGGCTTAGCTTGAGATTAAATGTATTTTAATTAGAATATAAGCTGATGGATGTAAGGAAGCAAAGCCTCCAAATATCCCCCAAATTCACCTCTTTGCTACCAACCCTGGTTCCAGACCAGGTCTCTCTGTGCTCTTAGTGGTGCTTCCGTTTCTTTCCTTAACACAAAGTCAGAAAGAAAAAAAAACCAAAAACAAAATGGCAGCAAAGTAGATGGAAGTTATACTCACTTCCTCCCATGACCAAATTGGAATTACAACTAAAATATAGAACAATCAACCTGAATAACCGACTGAAGACCAGCTGAACAGAAGCCTTACAACCCAGGATTTACAGAAGCCACATGGAGACAGGTAGGAAGGGCAGAGAAGCCAAATGGGCCGCTCCACCCCTGTGTGCTGCGGGGAGAATCCAGAGGGATATCTTCACTGCAAATGTCTGTGGGGTCTGAACCCCACACCTGGATCCCCGGCCCAGAGCACCAGAGCTGGGAAAAGGTGCCCACATAACATCTGGCTATGAAAACCAGTGGTGTTTCTATCTTCCAGGGAGACACGGGAGTCTGCTAGAGACCAGCAAGCACACAAGAACTTGTAGTCACTCGCTTGAGCTCTGGTGGAGGGAGAATGGAGCTGACCAAAGTCCTGTGAAAAGAGCCTGGGGTTTGTGGCTCCTGAGAGAGAGCTGAAGGGACAGTTCCTAGGATCCCTGTGCTGAGTCCCTCTCCCACCCTGCAGGTGCCATCTTTCTTGTATGGAGCACAGCCTGGGCGACTGCAACAGCCTCACCCAATGGACTCTGTTCCCCACTTGGGCACTCATGCCTGGTGCAGGAGGCAGCTGCCTGGGCCTGGGGTGTAGAGATCTGGGAAGACTCGGGTGCCAGTGACCGAGTTGTGTGACTTGGGGGTGGAGGCCATTCCCTCCACCTTCCCATGAGCCTGACTGGTGCCCCCTTCCTGGGAGATCAACTAGCCCTACTCTCCAGCTCCCAGCAGCCCCGCCCTCCTGACTCTTGGCAGCCCCTCTGCCGAGCTCAGGTTCTCCAGGAGTACCAGGCAGAAGCGGGGACAGAGTAAGTTGTGTGCCTGAGCCTGACTAGCACCTCCCCCCCAGGGGAGGCCCAGCAGCCCCGGCCTCCAGATTCTCAGTGGCCTCGCCCTGCCGAGCTCAGGCTTCCTAGGAGGCCCAGCGGATCCAGGTCGGATTGAGCGGAGTGGCCCTAGGAGAGGAGCGTTTCCTCGCATCTCGGCTGTGTGGAGCCCTCCTTTCACAGGCCCAGTCTTGCCTGTGTGGGCCTGATGACGGCTGTTGGCCTCACCCTGACAATTCTCTGACCCCCCCCCCCTCCCGCCGCCACCACCACAAGGGTCTGTGGATACCTGGGGGGTGGCATCTAGGCTTGGTGCATCCTGGAACTTTTGCTGAGTGGCCTCAGACCCAGCACTATCCCTGAGTTTGAACCTGTATTAGTCAGGTAAGCACCATCCACCCCCACCTGGTGACTCACTGGAACCTGCCTCTTACCACTCCAGTACTGCCAGAGGCTCTCCCAGTGACTTAGACAAACATCAGCCAGCAGGTGAAGGCTGACCAGGTGCCTTGGCCTGTACTGACCTGCCCCTGGGCTGTGCTGGAGGGAGGCAGTTAGGTCCTACCCAGGCACACCCAGAACCAGCAGAGGCAGGCACAAACTGCGGTTCCCCAGGGCGGTCACAGGCAGCATTTGACATTGACTTGCACCAGAGTCTCTCGTGAGGCCCCACAACAGACACTCCCAGTGGTGAGCTTCAGACATCAGAGCCAGATCCAATGAGCTCCACAAGTGGCCATACAAAGGAAGAGCTTAGCAGGTTCCAAACCCCGAGGAGGCGAGCTCCACTTTGTGTCAGCACTTGCACAGCAGCTGATACACTGTGCTCAGGTTGAGCTTCACAGTCAGCCAGCCCGGGGGTTGAGCCCTTACACGAATGGGCCAATAGCAATCAGGACTCACTTACAAGAGGGAAGTAACAGCTGACACTGCAGAAATACAACAGACTACAAAAAAATATTATGAACATCTGTAGGCCAACAAATTGGACACTATGGAATAAATTTATAAAATCCTAGAAAAAAAATCTTCCAAAACTGAATCAAGAAAAAACAGAAAATCTAAGCAAATTACAACTAATAAACTTGAAAGAGTAATTTAAAAACTTCCAACAAACAAAAGTCCTGGACTAAATGGCTTCACAGATGAATTTTACCAAACATTCAAAGGAGAAATAACAGCTATCCTTCTCAAACTATTCCAAGAAATTTAAGAGAAGGGAATATTTCCAAGTTCATTTTATGAGGCCAACATTATCCTAATTTCAAAACCAGATAAAGACACTTTAGGCCAAGTATATATCCTCGATGAATATAGATGCAGAAATCATCAACAAAATATTAGCAAACTGGTCTTAGCTGTTTTGACTCAGTGGTTAGAGGGTTGGCCTGCAGACTGAAGGATCACAGGGTCGATTCTGGTTAAGGGCACATGCCTTGATTGCAGGCTAGTCCCTGGCCCTGGTCAGAGAAGCAACCAGTCACTGTGTCTCTCTCACATCGATGTTTCTCTCTGTGGGTCAGTCTCCCTTCACTTTCACTCTCTAAAAATCAATGGAAAAAATATCCTCAGGTGTGAAACAATAACAACAAAAATATTAGCAAACTGAATTGAGCAATACATTAAAAATATCACATATCATGATTAAGTGGGATTTATTCCTGGAGTGCATGGTTGGTACAATACTTGGAAATCAATTAATGTGGTACACTGCATAAGTAAAATGAAAAATGAAAATGATATGATTATATCAATAGATGCAGACAATTTTTTTAGCAAAATCCAACATTCATTTATGATAAAAGCTTTCAGAGGGAACATAATGAAGGCCATATATGACAAACCCAAGCCAACATCATACTCAATGGAAGAAAAGTAAAAACATTTCCCTTAAGATCAGGATCAAGTTAGGGATGTCCACTTTCACCACTCTCATTCAACATAGCACTGGAAGTCCTAGCCATAGCAATCAGACAAGAAGAAGAAATAAAAGGACCCACGTTGAAAATGAGGAAGTAAAATTGTCATTATGTACAGATGGCATGAAACTGTATATAGAGAGCCCTAAGGATTCCACCAAAAAATAACTAGAACCAATAAATAATTTTAGTAAAGTAGCAGGATACAAAATAAATATCCCAAAATAATTTGCATTTTTATGCACCAATAATGAATGATCAGAAATGGAAACTAAAAAACAATCTTATTTACTATTGCATAAACAAAACACTTAAGAATAAATTTAACCAAGGATGAAAAAGACCTGTGCTCAGAAAATTATAAGAAACAAGAAGATACAAATAAGAAATAAGTAGAACCATATATCATGCTCATGGATGGAATGAATTAATATTGTTAAAATGTCCATACTATGCAAAGCAATCTGTAGATTCAACACAATTCCTGTCAAAATATTAATGGCATATTTCACAAACTAGAACAAATAATCCAATAATTTATATGGAACCAAAAAGACCCTAAATATCCAAAGCAATCTTGAGAAAGAAGAGTGAGTATATTCCTGGATTCTCTACTCAGCTTCATTAATATTCGTGTCTATCTTCCACAAAACCACACTGCCTCGATTACTGTAGATACATAGTGAGACTTCATGTCAGATAGAGTTGCTTCCCACTTAATTTCTCTTTGTCAAGATTGTTTGAGCTATTTAAGGCCTTGCCTTTCCACCTAACTTTTATAATAAACTTACCTATGTCTAAAATAACAACGAAAAACAACACCTTGTTGAGATTTGTTTAACATAATTGGGAGACAATTCACATACCATCCATTTAAAGAGTGCAGTTCACCCATTTAAAGAGTGCAATTCAGTGTTTTCTTAGTGTATTCCCGGGTTTGTGCAGCTATGCAGAGAAGAGGTGACAGAGCAGTGCTGAGAGGGCTGTGAGCAGACAAGCCTGCTTGCAGACTGGCCGTGGCTGGCCTCTGGGAACTCAGTTCCCACCATGTCCCCTAGTAAGAGAGGTTCACTGCTCCTAGCGTGTTTGTGCAGACAGTGCAGTGGTTGGTGCTGAATAGCCTGCTTTCTTGGGGGAAATCTACAGTTTGGGCGCATGCTAGGGCTTATGTGACCAGCTTCCAATAAAAATTTGGAAAGTTGAGTCTCTAATGGCTTCCCTGGGCAGAGACCTCACACTCCTGCCGCTGCTGGGGCTGGTGGTGCTGTGTGGCCCTCGAGGGGGGTGTAGAGCATGGGAAGCCTGCACACGGATTCTTCCAGGCTCTGAGTTTTCTCCCCTTATGATCAAACCGTGTACCCTTTCACATCTCGTTGGGAAATGTTAGCCGTGGGTCTGCAGCTATTATTTGGGTCTGCCTGGTTTATCTGGGGCTCCTTCCTGATGCTGCCTCCAGGACTAGAGGACTGCCCATTCTGTTAGGGAGGGTCCCTCTGCGGGTGCCCTCTACTGGTGCCCTCCGCTGCCTTTGGCTAGGGTGGGGACACAACGAAACTCCTTGGACCAGGTTACTCATTGTAGCTGGGTCTCACTTGACTGAGAGCTGACACTCAGGATCTCTAGGGAAAAGGAGTCTCTCAGACCCAGGAGGAAGAAGAGTGCTTCTGCTGTTCATTTATGACCAAGTCCCCATGGAGTTCCCTCGCTGAGCATGCTGAAAGAAGAACGAATCTGCCTGTGATGCCTTCTCCTGCTGTGCCAGGGATGGGAGACACTGGGTTTGGGCGGGTGGGTGGCTGCAGGATGCCCGTGTTGGTTGTGCCATCCTGTGCCAAACAGCTCTGTTTCCTTGTACAACCTTTCAGAGTTTTCCTTTGGTTGTCTTTGTATTATTTTCAGAGTTTCCAGTTGTGCAAAGCAGGGAGGAACAGAAAGAAGTAGGTCTATGTCATCATGTCACAAACAAAAGTCATCACCATCACAGTTTAATTCATCATATTTTAATTTATTAGACACCATCATATAATGAAGCATTCCACTCCCGGTAACACTGATTTATAATAAATGTATGATCTGATTTCAAAAGTTTCTGAGGTAGTTTGAATTAGGTACAGGGAACAAAATGGTATAGAAGACGCACTTTTCCTTGCTCCTGCCCTCTAATACAAATAAGTGGCTCAGTGGATGGAGCGTTGGCCTGCTGAAGGGTCCTGAGGTTTAATTCTGGTCAAGGGCATAAACCTCAGTTGTGGGCCACACTTCTGCAGGAAGTGTGGCCCAAAGGGCATCCCCAGACACTCAGACCTGGAGGCCTCTCCTGGTGTGTGTGTGTGTGTGTGTGTGTGTGTGTGTGTGTGGTGTCCAGACCTGTCCGTGGCTTGGAGAACCAGCATCAAAAGTCACTGGTCCAGAGTGGGAATGGCTGTCCTTTTAGGCTTTTTCTCCGACCCAGAGAGCAGGTCCACACTTTGGCCTGAGGTCCTGGGGCAGCGAGAGAGCGACACTACCTCCCTTCTTCCCTCACCACTTCCATTTTCGGGTCCAGAGCGACGCTTCCCTACCCCAGCTGGACCTCAAACCCTGTCGCCCCTTGGGAAGGCCCTGGCCGCTCACCACTGGATGACGCCCCAGTGCGGGCTGCGGCTGCCCCAGACGTCGGCCTGATGGGAGGCCTGCGCGCCCTCAGCCATGGCTCAGCCCTCGCCTGGCTCCTCCGTGTTTACTTTAGAGTGGGCCTCGGGGTGCGCAGAGAGTGGCCATGGGGAGACTGGGTAGCGGAAGGGAGTGAGGAGACGGGGGGCCAGGGGTAGAATGGGGCGCGGGGAGGCCGTGGGGGGCCCGGGTGAGTGGGGTGTGCGAGGGGCTTGCGCCTAAGCAGCCCTGCGCCTGCTGAGTGTTGGTGTGGGGTGAGGGGGGCAAGGGTCAAAATATTGGGAAAGAGAAATGCAGGGCGCTCCTTCCACCCTCCCACCAACCAATCGAACAAACAAGGAAGCAACAAGTACCATGAATACACCTTTCAAACCGCAGGTGCTTCATTAGCGTGATCCCACCCTCACTGCCTTGGGAATCACGTGGGTAGGTTTCCAAAATATTGGCGTCCACGGGCCACCCCAAGGTTCTGATGTGATTGAGGGGGGCAGCCTGGGTAAACTGGCTTTCACAAGCCCCCTGCTGGTCCTGGGAGTTTGGGAACCGGGCAGGTATCAGGGCTTTGGGAGGACAACCCCAGTGGCAGCTGAGAGGGACCTGCTGGGTCACAGTGACCCCAGGCCGCCCTTGGCCCAAGAGCCAGTCCCATCCATGTCCTTGTTTGAGCCTGAGCTGCTCGCCCTATCCCAACCTCACTTCTCTTACCAAGACGTGCCGGTGGTTGGGTGGTTGGGAGCATTAGGTGAACCATAGGGCGAATCCTGGGCACAGGAGTAAGAGCACAGTCAGGCCAGTTACTGTGACTGCTGACTGCTCAAAGGTCCCTCAAAAGGGTTACTTCATCTAGAGTAGAAACACACTTGACAACTGAACAACAACACAGCCCAATTAAAAATGGGCCAAAGAACACATACAAATATGTTCTTTTCCAAAAGAAGATATACAAATAGCCAACAAGCACAAGAAAAGCTGCTCAACCTTGGTACCCGTAGGGGAATGCAAATCAAAGCCACAGTGAGACACCGCGCCACACTCCCTGGGATTGCTATTGTCTTGAAAAAGAAAAACACCCAGCCAGTATTTCTCAGTTGGTTAAGCATCGACACATGCACCAAGAGGTCACTGGTTCAATTCCCAGTCAGGGTACATGTCCAAGTTGCAGGCTCAATCCCAGTAGGGGCCATGCAAGAGGTAGCCGATCAATGCTTCTCTCACAAATGTTTCTATATCTCTCTCCCTCTCCTTTCCTTTCTCCGAAATCAATAAAAACATATTTTAAAACAAAGTAAGTTAATAATTAAAAAGAAAGAAAATAGGTGTTGTCAAGGATGTGGAGAATTGGAAACTGGCTCGTTGCTGGTTGGAATGTGAAAAGGTGCAGCTGCTATGGAAAACAAGTGTTGTCTCAAAAAGTTAAAAATAGAACTACCATATGACCCAATAATTCTACTCGGGGCCTGGACCTCACAGAGCTGAAAGCAGAGACATGAGCTGATATTTATAATTTGTACACAGCAGCGTTACTCAGAGCAGCAAAGGGCGGCAGTAGCTCAGCGTCCAACAACAGATGAAGAGCAGACAAAAGGTGAGCTACACGGACAATGGAATCCTGTCAGCCTTAGAAAGGAAAGGAATTCTGATATGTGCTACAGCATGGATGGACCTCGGAAACATGAGGCCAAGTGCAAGAAGCCAGGTGGAAAAGGAGAGCTCCTTTAGTTAAGGTGCCGAGGGGAGTCAAACCCAGAGAGACAGAAGGAACGGGGCTGCCGGGGCTGGGCAGGTCCTGGGGAGCCGCTGTCATGGGTACAGCAGGGTTTCAGTTGGAGATGATGCACAGCCCTGGGATTTACAGTGGTGATGGCATCACAATGCACATGTCCTCAAAGCCGTGATGGCATCATACACTTTCATATTATGTGTATTTTACCACTTTAAAAAAATTAAAAGCAGGGCAGAGATTCACTCAGCAAACAGCTGACTGCCTCCCCCGGGCAGCACTGGAGTGGAGTTGAGGGGCACCAGCCAAGGTCTCCAAGCCAGCTCCTTGTGGCCCGTGTGGAGAGGTCCAGTCTCCACCTGTTGCTAGTGGGATGGGATCTTGAGATGTCTCAAGAAAAGGATGGGATATCATACAAAGTTTTATTTTTGTAGAATCAAACCCCTAAGTTTTCAAGGTTTCATTTCGCTCAGTCCTGCCAAGGAAGAAGTCCGATTTGCCCTTCGCAGGGCTAACATCACAGCCAGTGTCCGGAATCCCCGTTCCGTATTTGCACGCCCCAGCCCAGCATCAGGCCAGCTCAGTGTGCGTGTCCAACTGCAGTCCATTAGTGCATTGTGTGGCAGGTCCACGTGGCTGTGGGCCGTAAGGGCAAATGCAAGGAAGCAAGAGGGAAAGTCAAGAGTCACAAGAGAATTCATTGGTTTAGGGATTATGTATTCCTCAATTTTTGCTGGCTTAGTAGCCACTCCCATTCTGGCCAATGATCTCTGCTCCCAGGAATGACTGACAGTAACCACCTTCCCTATATCACCCCAATATCACTTTGCATGTGACTGTCTCCCCTTTGTTGAACCCCCTTTCTCCAGTGATCTGTGGGGAATGGGTGGTGGCTCCCTGTGGAGTGTGACATTGCAGATTCCTGCCTGTAATGACTGGCCTTCCCCTTTGCTCATTTCCTATTATTATAACCGGTTACTCTAATGGTGTCACCTTTAGCAGGGACACCATCACCAGAGCATCAGGCAGGCTTAAGGTTCAAGAGCAGTACAGAGGAGAGAGATCACAGGATAGTCATTGAAGGCCTGAGTCCAAGTTTGATCAGGCCATGGGAGCCAACCCTGGAGAGCATCTAGCTCTCCTTTGGGGGCTGTGCCAGGGGTCAGCCTGATCCTAAAGCTTGGGCAGGGTGTTTGTGGTTTGTGGGATAATATGATGCGTGGGGAAGTGGGAAAGACTTATAATGAACAAGCGATGGGAGTCTCCTGCAGTGAGGAATGTCATTCTCCATAGTTCGTGGATGCTGAGAGCATGGGTGCTTTCAAGCTTCATGCTGGCACTGGGGCAGCTCCCTGCCACCCAAGAAACTTCCCAAGATTCCCACACATTTCTACAAGAACTGGAAATAACCAAGAGAAAACCTACTTCTATTTCAGCTGACTTGAGATCTTGCTATGTCACTGATGATTATGCATATTTATTGAGTGCCCATCAATACAGGCACTGGGACAGACCTTGGAAACACAATGAGCACCATGGCTGCTGGTTGACCAGTGGTCCCCTTGCCATTGACTGCACGAAATATGGATACTATGAAACACAAGCATCATCTCCCCTGGCTGCAGAGCTGGCGAGGCCATTTGTTTAGAGGATTACGGAAATAAAGCCATGGGGTCAACTTCACACTCTTCACCCAAAGGCCAGCTAGTTTCATCTGTGACAGGTGACAGCTTGTGCCCTCAGTCTGAGCAGCCCCCTTATAGATGCAGACTCAGAGTCGGTGTGTGCTAAATCAGTGACTCGGGTTCATTGCAGCTTCCCTTACTAATGTGCTCACACGTGACTCTTTTAAGCAGCACTAGAGGCCCGGTGCATGGATTCATACACCGTGGGTCCCTTGGCCTGGCCTGCAGGGATCAGGCTGAAACAAGCTCTCCAACATCCCATGAAGGGTCCCAAATTGTGAGAGGGTGTTCTTGGGTGACGTACCCCAGAATTGGGCTTCATTTTCTCTGTTTCCAGGTGCATCACCTGAGAACTGCCCTGGCCAAGTCACCACAGCTCAGCAGCTTCTGCGTTGAGCATCTGCCCCCTGGTGGTCAGTGTACATCATAGCTACTGGCAAGTCAGATTGTCGGTGGGTTGCTTAAGCTTTTATATATATTCATATATTCGTGCACTGGAGAGGGGTCCCTCAGCCAAGCCTGCCCCCTCTCACATACTGGGAGCCCTCATGGGATGTCCTACTGATGGCTCAGGCCCACTCCCCATTGGGAGTGGACCTAAGCCGCAGTCTGGCCTCCCTTTGTGGAGGCAACTGGGCTGATCAGGGGAAGGTGCTAGCCCTATCACCCTGCTGCTGCAGCCACTGCCAGTCACTGCAGCCGCCAAGGTATTTTCATCAACACAGACTCCAGTCTCTTCACCATGAAAAAAAATGACAACTTTCCTTAGGCATTTTCAAGATGTGTCTTTCATAGGATATGACATTTCTTTATTTTTCTTTTTAATCCTCACCTGAGGATATGTTTCCATTGATTTTTCCCCCTTCTCTCCAATCGCAGGCTCAGCCCCTTCTCAAGCCTAAAGCCTCTGTCACAGGCTTTAATCTTTGGGAGGGGTTCTCCTTCCACACACCCCCCCCCCCTCCAGCACCTCTGATTGCTCAACCCCTTCCCAAGCCTAAAGCCTTCGGCTGATGGCTGGCTCGGAGTGACCTGGGTGCCGAGGAGGTTCCCAGACCCAGGTATGTATGCAAATTAATCACATCTTTGTTGGGTTAATTTGCATACTCAATCTGATTGGCTGTGGGCGTAGCAGAGATACAGTCTATTTACATGTTTCTCTATTATTAGGTAAGATAGCTAGAGACCTGGTGCATGAATTCGTGCACCAGTGGGGTCCCTCAGCCTTGCTGTACCCTCTCACAATCTGGGACTCCTTGGGGTATGTCAGACTGCCAGTTTTGGCCTGATCCTCACAGGCCAGGTAGAGGGACCCCATCAGTGCACGTATCCATGCACTGGACCTCTAGTATGCATATAAGATCTTTGGTTAATCTCTTCCTGCCCTCGCCCTTCCCCTTTCCCTCTGAGATTCATCAGTCTGTTCCATGTTTACATGACTGTGCATTGAGTATCTGGCCCCTGGTGGTCAGTGTGTGTCATAGCTACCAGTCAGACGGTTGAACAGTCGGACAGCCATTTAGGCTTTTATATAGAGAGATATTAACACATTAAGCACCAAGCCTGTTTTGTCTTCCTTTGCATTTAGCCCACGATATCTGATTTCACCAATATGCTGGCAGCTGGAGACCTGTGTAAGGTTGTGATAAGACTGCATGTATATCTTCAAATATATTTCTTGTATGGATTTATGGCAATCTGTATTCTGTATTCTTTTAGAAATGTTTTCTCTGCCATCAGTTGTCTATGGTTCATGTTTCAGTGCAGTTTGAAAAGTTTTTCTTTACCTGTAACAGTGATAATGTCAGTAGAAGAAGCATGTGAAAGCGATTCAAGTGAAATCAGTTTTCCTAAAAAACATCATAGAGTCATTCTTTTTTCATCATCAGAGGATGAGGATGAGGATTGTGAAGAATAGCATGATCCAAGAGGTAATCAACCAAGGATTATGCCTTCACCTATCCGTCTGCCTTTAGGATTGAAGACTTGAATGTAAAGTCATGTGCAACAGTAGAGAATTCTTATGAACTGTTTGTGCCTAATGAATTGTTTAAGAATATTGCCAAACAAAAGAACTTATATGTGTCGCAAAACCTAGGGGTTGGAAACTTGTAGCATTTGTGTAGGTGGACTGAGACAAACAAAAATGAAATGAAAATATTTTTTTGGTTGATTCCATGGATGGGACTAGTTAGACTACCATTTTTATGCTTATATTGGTCCTATGATCCTGCATATATGCAAACTTTCCTGAAAAAAAAGTCAAGAAATAGCCGAAACCGGTTTGGCTCAGTGGTAGAGCGTCGGCCTGCGGACTGAAGGGTCCCAGGTTCGATTCCGGTCAAGGGCATGTACATTGGTTGTGGGCACATCCCCGGTGGGGGGTGTGCAAGGGGCAGCTGGTCGATGTTTCTCTCTCATTGACGTTTCTAGCTCTCTAGCTCTCTCCCTTCCTCTCTGTAAAATATCAATAAAATATATATATTTTTAAAAATGTCAAGAAATAGATTTACAATATTGTTATGAATGCCGCATTTCTCAGACAATAGGGAGACAGATGTTTCCAAACATTTATGCAAAATATAACAATTATGTTTTTGAAATTTATTTCCAATAGATAACATGGAAATAAATTTCAAAAATATTATGATCCATCTGAAGCTATATGTATCAATGGATCTTTGGTACTATTTCATTAACATTTAGGCAATATTTAAAACAAAAAAGCCACAAATATGGTATTAAATTATTTAAGTTATGCTGTGGATCTGGGTATATGTATGCTTTTAGTGTATATGCAGGGAAATGTTTAGAAAAAGAAAATATGACACCAACTAATGTTGTAATGTCTCTTTGTAGAGATGTATTCAATAAGGGACACATGTTGTACACAGACAATTAGTACACGAGTTTAGATTTAGCATATAAATTACTCAATAACAATACTCATTTAGTAGGAACATTACATTCAAATCGACGGAAGAATCCTCATGAAGTAACATCAAAAAAATTAAAATGGGGAGAAATTATAGCAAAAGAGAACAAATAAGGAATAACAATTTAAAAATGGAAATATAAGCAGGACATCTTATTTCTTTCAACAAAACATAAGTCAGAGATGATGAATGTTGGAAATAGATCAGGTCACTATTTGAAACCAAAAATTGTAGTGTATTATTTTTTAAAATGCGGGAAAAGCAGCAGTTGATAATAGCTGATCAAATGAGTGCATATAATAATCCACTACGAAAATCCATGGAATGGCATAAAAGCTAGTCTTTGAGCTCCTACTAAACACTGCTGTTCTCAATGCTCATATTTTATTTAAAAATATAAGCAAGAAGAATATGACTATCACAGAATTTCGGAAGAAATTAGCTGTCCATCTAACAAATTGTCAGGATGAAGAAATCCCAAGCAGCAGTACTGTAAGTACACCTCAAATATCTCCTCACAAACTGCAACAAAAAACTGGAAGAGTGTATAAAGTTTGAAGATATTACAAAAAAAATGCTACGAAGATAATGCAGCACGATTTGGGCAAGATATTGCCAGAAAGTTGACAAAGCAAATTATAACATTCTGTGAAAACTGCACAGGACAAGCATTGCTGTGTACACTGTGTTTTAATAATATCCATTAATGCTTTTTGGTAACAAGTAATATTTAGGTACATTCTTTTATGATCTCCAAATTATTTAAAATTTATTAATAGAAGAATGTAATTTTTTAAATTGTATATCATCAGTCAACAGTGACTGAGGCGGCCTAAACGAAAAGCACACTGTCAGCCACCATGAGTGACGAGGTCCAGACGGAAAGTCTAGTGCCAGCCACTGGTGACCGGCATGGCGCTCAACATGCGAAGCTTTCATTTGGGGTGAGCATGTAGCTCACAGACTGCTGAGTGGAATTGGGTATAAACACCATTTTATTTTCAAAGGATGTTTGCAACTGACAGTTAGAGACATTGTTTTGTCTATTTGCTCTCTTGTATCTGAAAAGTCCAGTCTCCCTAGCTCAGGCCCAGCATCTGCACTACACCATTATACGGGGAAAGAAATCTTAGTTTACCAAGTAGAGTTTCAATGCCTTGTGTCACATTTGATGCATACAAAGATTTCTCTCCCTCTGCCAGAGAACGTATCTCTTTTAACTGATCAGTGACTTACTTTGCCCACTTCAACCTAATTGGCCTGGAGATTATCCTAATTACGTCTTCTGAAAGGGCACCGATGTGCTGTATCCTTGTACAAGACCATTTCTGGTTGGGGGTGCTTAATTTTACTCAATCCTTACCATTATCCACTTTCCTTAGGTGTATCAGGTGTCTTCAAACAATAAACATATTTATACTAATAAATAGCATGCAACGTCATCACAAGATGGCCACACACACAGCGGAGGTGGAGCCTGGCAGCTGCTCCATGAGGTGAGGCCTGGGGGTCCCACTGCTCCACACAGCGTGGAGGAGGTGGGTCCCTGTGTCTCTGCTGCCTTGTGCAGACGAGGTGGGTCACAGCAGGGGAGAGCAGCTGTGGGAGATCAGGCTGGCAGGGGAGGCCATTTGAGGGTGATTGGGGCGGCAGGGGACTGGTTAGGGGGCAATCAGGCAGGCAGGCAGGTGAGCAGTTAGGAGCCAGTAGTCCCGGATTGTGAAGGTGATGTGCCAGATTGCAGAGGGTGCAGGCTGGGCTGAGGGACACCCCCCACACATGCACAAATAGTTTTAAAATAAAGCTAATGAGTGTAATGCATTCAGCTGAGAATGTGGAATGTAGTTATCATTCACCTGGACAGAGCATCACAGAGGGAAGATTTACAATTTATAACATTACAATGGAAGTGTATGTTCCATTTTCGTCTGGAAGAGCCCCTGAAATCATTGGGCTCTTAACCAATAGCTATGGAGACTTTCAAACTGTGCTAGAGCAAAACAATCTCATTGGAGAGATTCCAAATGGCTGTCACATGTTAAGGTTTTCCTGGGTCTAGATTCACCTCCGAGCGTCTGGTCCTGCTCCAGGTGAAATGGGTTGGAACACCACATCTGCAGGTGTATGTGGAACAGAAAACCCGGCTCCACGCAGAACATGTCTCTGCCATTTCTTGGTCAAATTCAGAGTTTGGAGCCTCAGAAGACATGCCCTTCCTGTTCTCTTTTGCACAGGTCACAGGAAAGGCTGCCACGTGTGGTGTAACAGAGTATTTTTTTAAAAAATACATTAAAGAAGCACTTATTAAAATAGTACAAAATCAATTTTCATTTCATTAAAAATTACTCATGTGAGCATTGTTACTAAATATGCTTCAAATACCTGATCTTAAATTCAGTTTTAAACTTGATTTTAATGGGAGCTATACTTAGAAAAAAAATCACAAAAACATATAAATTCAAATGAAAGAGCAACTAGTATGATCTGCAGAGGAACTGAAAATTTGGGGAATGGAAAGAAATAGCCTTCTCTCATCTCGGGATGCCTGAAATTGTCACTTGTAGAGTCGCACATTTGAACTCTTGTTCCATTAAAAGTAGGATTTTTTTTCTGGAAGTGATAGAAAACTAAACCAGATAAAATGAAATGTGGCCTAAACCGGTTTGGCTCAGTGGTAGAGCGTTGGTCTGCCGACTGAAAGGTCCCGGGTTCGATTCCGGTCAAGGGCATGTACATTGGTTGCGGGCACATCCCCGGTGGGGGGTGTGCAAGAGGCAGCTGGTCGATGTTTCTCTCTCATTGACATTTCTAGCTCTCTATCTCTCTCCCTTCCTCTCTGTAAAATATCAATAAAATATATTTTTTTTAAAATGAAATGTGATTTCTCCTTTTCTGCAAAGAAAGAGTAGGAATTAAATGTCATTTTATTAGAGCGGTCACATAACATTTAAAGGCACTTGTCCAAATAACAACAGTGTGCAAATTGATAAATCATACCCTGATTCATTAAATAATGTTACAGGAAGATGGGCAAAGGCACACTAAAGCAATCACTTTGTGTTTATGTAAACCATTTTAAAGGTTTTTATGAGTGTGGAGGCATCTTTTAAAAGCAGGGTGTTTGTTTTTTAATGTTTTATTGATATTTTATAGAAAGAGGAAAGGAGAGGGATAGAGAGAAACATTGATGAGAGAGAAACATCATTGATTGGCTGCCTCCTGCATGACCTCCCACCCCCAGGGGATCAAGCTTGCAACCTGGGCATGCACCCTGACCAGGAATCTAACCAGTGACCTCTTGGTTCCTGGATCAATGCTCAACCATTGAGCTACACCAGCCAGGCAAAAGCAGTTTTTAAATAGTAGCTTTTGGTGCAATTCATATTCTTTTTGGTAAAAGCATTCCCAAACTGATGCATGTTCCCCACTGTTCTGAGGAAATTATCTCATGATGTCATTCCTACCATGAAATGATTTTCACTAAAGCATTCCCAAGCCAAATATGTGTTTGACACCATTTCTGACAGCAGCTAAAGGATGAGTGTGGGCCCTTTTCTGATGATTAGAAATTGGAATTCCTGGGCAGAGAGAGGCAACAAACGTCTGTCTGTATGGTTCATAACGAACATCTGTCTATATGCTCTGTGGCAGTACAAAAGTAGATATATCCCAATAGATGCTTTAAGATAAAGTAAAGCATGTTTTATGAAAATAATAATGTCTTTACCTAGGTTAATACCACTAATATTAAAGCCTCAAAGAGCCAGTTCAAGGCCCACAGCTGTCCAGGCTGTCTTTTTCAAATATAATTCTTATATGCCATCACTGTGCATAGCCTACATTCTTCCCAGTGCCTCACACCCACACCTACGGGCAGCTAAGCAGTCTAGTCTAGCTTGAACTTCTTCCACTTGTCTCAGCTCCATGGCCAGACCACTCAATATAGCAACACTTTTTAGAACCTTGTAAAAGAAGCAGAAGAGCCAAGAGAAACTGAGGTAAGAGGCCACATAGCCCAGGTGAGGAGAGCTGGAGAGGGTAGATGCCTGATCACCTTTGAGCTCCCAAGTGGCTTGGCTGTCCCTCCACGTGGAGAGCAACTACAGCATTTGGACAGGTTCAAGCCTCAGACTAATGAGAGGGTACAGTCCTCTCATGGCAAAACCATGTGCAAGTCCTAGCTTGGAGGGCAAAGGCCTCCCAGCACAATTTTAGCCAAAGGCTATAGTTGTAAGCATGACCTTATGGTCTAAACCTGTGGTTCCAGGAGGCTAAGTGTTATAAGCTGCGGGAGGTACAGAGAGTGCTGCCAAAACAAAGCTTTATAGAGTTTGGGTACGTGTAATTGAGTAGATTCGAAACCCACAAGAACATTGTAAACATCTTGACCATGCCCTTACTTTACCTCGTGGATTCTGGTATAAAAGAAAGACTTGGCTTGCAGGCTGTGGCACTGTCTCTCCACCCAAGAGCAGCAACCCACCTAGCCCCAGCTTTATTCTCTTGTCTGTCTTCTTTAATCTTTCACCACCACCACCACCACTCCCACCTCATGTATACTCCTGGCCATCCTAAGTGCCACACACCTACAGAACTTGAGTTCTGTGGGATTCCTCCGTGTTCTTCAACAAACTTTCCACTTGAGCTAGTTTGAGCAGATTTTCTATTCTGATAACAAACTAGTGGCCCAGTGCAGGAAATTTATACACATTAAAAGGGAATTAATTAGAGGAAATATTTTAATATTGCTATTTGCCCTTTCTTTATAATAGAAGAGTCAGAGATTAAATAAAATTAGTAAAATGTATATGAAAATCTCCCTCCTGTCAAAGCCTGGGGTGGACCGAGGAACCCATATTCAAGTCCCTGCCCACCCACATGTGCTGCAAAATCACACCAGTTTGAGACCCAGCTGGCCACACACCCATTGGGAGAGACTCAGACCTGGCCAGCCCCACCCCCATCAAGCCTTGCAGGGGCAGGCGGCATGGCCTCAGGTCCCCTGTCAAGCCCTGCCAGGGCAGGGAGCATGGCCTCAAGTCCCCCAGCAGTGCCACGCAGCCTCAGGTCCCTGCTGATTGGTCATTACAGCATCACGGTATGATGACCATTTGCATACTAGCCTTTTATTATTATGACTAAAGACCCAGTGCACAAAACTCGTGCATGGGGATTGGGGGAGAGGTGTCCCTCAGCCCAGCCTGCACCCTCTCCAATCTGGGACCCCTTGAGGGGTCTAAACCAGCAGTTGGAAATCCCTCTCACAATCCAGAATGGCTGGCTCCAAACTGCTCTCCTGCCTGCCTTCCTGATTGTCCCTAACTGCTTCTGCCTGCCAGTCTGATCACCCCTAACCACTCCCATGCCAGACTGATTGATGTCTAACTGCTCCCCTGCCAGCCTGTTTGCCCCCAACTTCCCTTCTCTGCCAGTCTGGTCACCCCTAACTGCCCTCCCCTACAGGCCTGGTCCCTCCCAACTGCCCTCCCCTGCTGGACATCTTGTGGTGGCCATCTTGTGTCCACATAGGGGCAGGATCTTTGACCACATGGGGACAGCCATCGTGTGTGTATATTGGAGTGATGGTCAGTCTGCATATTACTCTTTTATTAGATAGTATAGAGACCTAGTGCATGGGTGAGGGTCAGCTGGTTTTCCCTGAAGGGTGTCCCAAATCAGGGTGGGAGTTCCCTTGGGGTGTGAGGCAGCCTGAGTGAGGGGCCTGTGGTGATTTATAGGCCAGCCACATCCCCTGGTGACCCAAATGGAGGCCTTGATATCTGGAATTTATTTACCTTCTAAAATTGAAAGTTTGTAGCTTGGAGCGGAGCCAAGCCTTCTGCTCGATCGGGGGCTGCCGCCATTTCTATTTAGATTTGTTTACCTTCTATAAATAAAACTTTGTAGCCTTGAGTGGAGGCCTAGGCCGGCTAGTGCAGGCAGAAAGCTTAGCTTCCACTGTTGCCTGGGAAACCCAAGCCTCCCTCTGGCTCTCTGTGGCTATAGCCATCTTGGTTGGGTTTATTTGCATACTCACCCTGATTGGCTTGTGGGTGTGGCTTGTGAGTGTAGCCGAGTGATGGCTAATGTGCATATTACTCTTTTATTATATAGGATAAATGTGTTTCTAATACTTGTCATATACCTTCTCAGTGAGGATTCTGGAAGAAGCAAGTTGCTGCCACACCAACCTGGAAGTAACTGTTTAGAGGTATACTGGTGATCCATGGTTAAGCAGAAAGAGGGCTGCATTTGAGTCTTCATTCAACAAATATTTAGGAAGCACTTATATGAGCCATATGCATACAAAGGGTTAGCAAACATCAGTAAGGACACATTGCAATGTTACCTGTCCCTCCCTCCTGCAGTCACCCACAGCAAAGACAGAGGAATGAAAATAGGCATACCCTAGAAGATTCTTCAAAATAGAACACATTAGATTGTGATTGAAGGTTTAGCTAGGGACCTTGTCAGAACAGTCACAGGGTGGGCCTGTTGGCAAGGAACATGGGGTGGGGGAGACACAGCCAGGCCTCAGGGGCCCACAGAGCCACCAAGAAGGTTGACTAAACCACCATAAGGAATGGCACAATGAGGACAAGGACATTGCCTTTGAGTGCCAAGGCCAGGGAAGAGGGCAAAGCCTGAGAAGATATCCATCTAGGTGGGGTTGGCCTGGAACAGTGCCAGTTTATACCTGTTGCCCTTGTGCATGTGTTTCTGGCTCTCTTGTCCATTCTTCAGAGTGCCCTGGTTTAACCCATGACTTCTGTGGGCCTTCTGCACAGCAAGCCACCCCTATTCCCATGTGGCCTGGGGCTGTCTTTTGGGGAAGACAGAAGGAAAATGAAAGAGATAAATGCCTTTACCTAGGGAGGCTGGGCATGATCTCAGATGATGGATTGAACCATTACATTGGGCTAACTCCACTAGATCAGACTAAAATTCAAATGTTTCTCCCTGGTACCCAGCCCATGCAGAGGAGAGTAGTACCCCTCAGGGTCTTACACATGGATTTGTGTTTAATAGAATTGTTTGCCTCACTAACATGGAGGAAAGGGAGACTAAAGAGACTTGAAGTGACCTTGTCCCCATATCAGACAGCCAGTTAAGTCGCAGAGCACAGAGGGCCCAGGCTTAACCACTCTGCCGGGGACATCTAAGTGGCAGTCTCCTTGCTTGTGATTTCACTAAAGCAGCTACTGCTGAGTGAGACTGTGAGGCAAAAAGTCAGTAAGCTCTTGGCCCAGTTCCTGGCACACAGTAAGTGCTCAATATGCTTCTTACTGCTGTCTGTTTTATAACTTTCCTTGAAAAGAAATCGTGAAAGTGATTTCAGTTATTTCAAAACTTTTGGAGTAATGATAATATCATGGCTATGTTTTTAGAGAATTCTTACCCACTTTAGAGACACACAGTCAAATATTTACAGGTGAAATGAGAAGATGTCTGAGGCCTCCTTCAAAGTTGGTAGGGAGGGGGAGAGGAAAGAAAGAGTAGGATAGACGAAATAAAGTTTGCAGGTACTGAGGATCGCCAAGCAGTGACATGGCCACACACTGGAGGATTTCTGTTCTTCTTCACAGGTGTAGACCTCTAGTTTCACATATTCATATAGAAATCATTCAGATTTGAACATCTGCTTCTCTAGCCTCATCACTCACATCCTGAAGCACAGGCCTTACAGTTCCCCGAGGAGCTGCGTACTTGCATGCCTCAGGGCCTTTGCACAAGCTCCTCTGACTGCTGGAATCTCTAGACTTCTGCTGGCTACCTCCTGTCCAGCCTACTTCAGATGAACCTCCCCTTGTCCTGTAATTCTTTCCAGACTCCCTTCTTCAATCCAAACCCCTTACTTCGGGGCTTCCCAGTCTCTTCTATACTTTCTTGGGCTCAACTCCACCCTAGCATTGCGCACAGTCTGTGTGCTTGGCTGTCCTTTCTTTATTAAATAAGCCCCTTCCTTAAGGCAGGGACTGACCAGCATGGTGCTAGAAAGATGCTGGTAGGTGCTGAAAAGATGTTTTTTAATCACTCTACTAATGAGAAATTTTCTCCAAGAAGAGATTTTAGAAACTGGAATTTGTGTTTCTTAAAAGAGCCACGTCTTGCATAATCATTTCTATTTCATAAGATCAGGTTGTGTTTTTGTTTGGACCCATCCGAGGACCCATCACTTGAACTTCCTGGCTTTGTTGCCTTTGCCACATCAGATTCAGCTCACCATAGAGAGCCTGCTGCACTTGATTTCCTCTGTAAGGAAGAAAAACAAAACAAAACAAAAGTCTCAATTTATCAGAAAACCCAGCACAGGAAAGCTTAAACAATGGCTCCCAAACTCAGCTCTCAGTTCCTCAAATCCAACAAAGGCAACTCTTCTTCCCGGAGAAGCAGCTTCGCCAGAATGAGAGGAACAATCATAACACAGGAGGATGGACGAGTGACTTGCCAACCTGCAAGCTGGTCGGCGGAGGAGGGACCCTTTAGTTTTGAGGGTGAGATGGACAATAGCAGACTACAGCAGCTTTGGACAGTACACAAGTTTAACAACACACCAGGAATAATAATTTTAAATCTTGCTACTTTGCTGAATTCATTTATTAGCTCTAGTACAATTTTGGTGGAGTGTTTAGGGTTTTCTTTGTATAATATCACGTCATCTGTGAATAATGGCAGTTTTACTTCCTCCTTTCCAATTTGGGTGCCTTTTATTCCCTCTCAGCTGATTGCTGTGGCTAAGACTTCCAGCACTATGTTGAATAAGGTTGGTGAAAGTGGGCATCCCTTCTTGTCCTTGATATTAAGGGATACAGGGCATGGGTTTATTTCTGGGCTCTCTGTTCCCTTCCATTAATCTATCTGCCTGTTCTTGCACTCATACCCAGCTCTTTTTATTTCAGTAGCTTTGTTGGATAGTTTTATATCAAGTATACCTCCAAGGTGTCCTTATTTCTCAAGATTGCTGATGCTATTTAGGGTCTTTTGTAGTTTCATGTAAATTTTTGAAATATTTATTCTAGATCTGTGAAATACACCATTGATATTTTAATAGGAATTGCATTGAATCTATAGATTGCTTGGGTCATATGTACATTTTGATGATGTTGATTATTCCAATTCATGAACATAGTGTATGCTTCCACTTATTTGTATCTTCCTTAATTTCCTTTTTCAATGTCCTATAGTTTTCTAAGCACAGGTCTTTTACCTCCTTTGTTAAATTATTCATAGGTACATTATTTTTTATTATTGCAATAGTAAGTGGGATTGTTTTATTAATTTCTCTTTCTGATAGTTTATCATTGAAGTAAATTCATGCCTTTATGCTCAATTAATATTTGACAAAGGAGGCAACAGCATACAATGGAGTACACTCACATGAGGAAATCATTAAATGTTGGGGGGGGGGGGGGGGGAGCTGGGAGCCCAGAGTCCTAAATGGTTGATAGATGGTGAAAGAGCAATCATGTCTCTGTTCTCATCTTGTGCCTTCCTCTGATAAGTGCTGAAGAAGTGTGCCTGCTTTTGCATGATTTAGTGGAGACCTCCTACCATGATGTATGTTGCTAGTTTCATTAATTGTTGAACACCCTCTGACTTCATGATAAATTTTAAAATCTTTTTTTATCTCTTATTTTTCTTTCTTTTGGATTAATTCTATTTTTATTCTCTAGTATTTGGGAGCAACATCCTATGGCTATTTTTTAAAATTACTTTAGAAGGAACATACTCGGCGCGAACCCTTGATCTCAGAGGAGCTCAGATTTCGCAGCGATCCGGTGGGTGAGTTCCCCTCGGCCCGGTAGTTCTGACTGAGTTCCACTCGGCGCAGCAACCCCCGCCCACCAGTTCTCGCGCACCAGCTCGCGCTCGCAGCGCCAGGCGCACCGAGGCTGAAGGACTTGGCCTGGATTTGCAGGAATCCCCAGGGTTTTCGGTTGGAGGCGAGCCTGTCTGTGGACTGGGCTCCTAGGAGGGGGGATATCTGGGGAGCAGCACATCTGGATCTGAATCCAAGAAGTGTCCACAGAGATACAGGGGAGTGCAGCCAGCTCGGGACCGCCCCACCCCCAGCCCTCCATAGACCAGAGACACAGAGAGAGGGGGGAAAAAGATAGAAAGGCTTTAGAGTCCTGGAAGTCATCCAGAAACACTGCCACCCAGAGGCTAAAGCACATATGGTCTCTAGATCGGCCTATAAATCAGGACTTGTAATCAACACGGAGGAACAGTGAAACACAGGGATCTGCAACTACCACCCAGACGGGGAACAGGCATGCCAGACAGAACAACACAGAAACTGAATGACCTTCATTACAGCAAATTTTGTTTAATTTTCAATTTTTTACTTTTTAACTGTTTAATTTTTGTTTTTTACCTACTTTAATTGCAAAGTTTACTCAAGAAATTTTTTCATCTGCCCTCACTTGATTTTACCTTTTTAATTAATTCATTTTTTATAGGTAATCAACATTATTACTACTACTATTTTACCTTTTTTATGTTTTTTATCTTATTTTCTTTTGTTTATTTTTATTACTACTTTTTAAGTGACATATTATAATTCTTTTTTTTTATTTCTTTTTTTTTATTTCTCTTTTTCTTCGTTTTCTTTTTTTTCTCTTTTTTTCCCCTTTGGGATTACTATTCAAAAGACTACTTATACCTTTCCTTCTCCAACGCTCTATTCTAACTCAACCCTACCTTTATGCCATCACTCTCTTCCTAACCCTTTCCCTTTGGTGCCCTGCTTATCTTAATTCTTTACTGCTCTAGATTTTCCCTATTTGTTTCTATTTATCCCCTCCTAAATTTCACCCTTCCAGTGTATATCTAACCCCCAACCCCTTACTCCAAGTCCATTCGCACCTACCTTGTCACTGTCCTTAAAAAAAAAAAATCCTTCTCTCTACCCCTTTGTAGTTGTATGCTAAATGCTAACTATATCAAAGTTTTATGCTTTTTTGTAAGATTGGTTTGCTTATTCTGTTTATTTGATTGTATGATTTTGTTAGCTGGGTTCTAGTCACCTTTATTGGAGGATATTAATATTGCAAACGCTTTTCTGTTCAGTGCCTTGTGTGTTGTACCTGGTTGTGTTGTATTTTGTACCTTTAAATCTAAGCAGGAGAGAGAGAACTACATAAACAGGCGTCCTAAAAAGATAGATCATGGGGAGGCTAAGAAACAACCCGCCTATGAAAGAAAATCAGCCATCACCAGAAAATGAAGTAAACGATTTAGAGGCAAGCAACCTACCAGAGCAAGAATTCAGAGTAATGATCATGGGATGGCTAAAAAGAATGGAAGACAAATTTGACAATATGAGTAAGACCCAAGAGGAAATGAAGAAGAACCAAGAAGAAATGAAAAATGACATAGCTACTGTAAAGAACTCAATAGAAAGCATCAAAAGTAGGCTAGATGAAGCAGAGGACCGGATCAGTGAGCTTGAAGACAAGATGGAAAAAAATACCCAATTAGAGCAGCTTTTAGAAAAAAAAATTAAAAAGCAGGAAGAGAGCCTACGGGAACTTTGGGACATTACAAAGCAAAACAATATTAGAATAATAGGGGTTCCAGAAGGAAAGGAAACAGAGGAAGGCATAGAAAAACTGTTTCAAGATATAATGACAGAAAACTTTCCTGAGATAGAGAAGAAAAAAACCATACAAATACAAGAAGCTCGTAGAGTCCCAAGCAAAATGAATCCCCAAAGACCAACAGCTAGGCACATTATAATTAAAGTGCAAAACAACAACGACAAAGCAAGAATCTTAAAAGCAGCTAGAGAGAGACAGAAGGTTACATATAAAGGAACCCCCATCAGACTAGCAACTGATTTCTCCTCAGAAACTCATCAGGCCAGAAGGGAATGGGATGAAATATACAAAGTCATGCAAAGGAAGGGTCTGAATCCAAGAATACTATACCCAGCAAGGCTATCAATCAAGATTGAAAATGAAATCAAGAGCTTCACAGACAAAAAAAAAGACTAAAGGAATTTATCTCCACCAAACCAGCAATGCAAGAAATGCTAAAGGGTTTACTGTAAAAATGAAGAAATAGGAAGCAAAGAAGGAACACAGGGGTATAGAATAAAAATGGCATCAAATACCTACTTATCAATAATAACTTTAAATGTAAATGGTTTAAATGCTCCAATCAAAAGACATAGGGTAACAGAATGGATAAGAAAGCAAGACCCATATATCTGCTGTCTACAAGAAACACACTTCAGGAAAAAAGATGCACACAGGCTGAGGGTGAAGGGATGGAAAAAGATTTTCCAGGCGAACGGAAATGAAAAAAAGGCTGGGGTAGCAATACTTATATCTGACAAATTAGATCTCAAAGTGAAGGACATAAAAAGAGATATTGAAGGCCACTTCATTATACTAAAGGGAGCAATCCAACAAGAAGAAATAACCCTGGTAAACATATATGCACCCAATACGGGAGCACCCAAATACATAAAGAAACTGCTGGAGGACATTAAGGGAGAGATTAATAGCAATGCAATCATAGTAGGAGATTTTAATACTCCACTGTCACCTCTGGACAAATCATCTAAACAAAAAATCAGTAAAGAAACGTCAATCCTAAATGACGTACTAGACCAGATGGAATTAATCGACATCTTCAGAACATTTCATCCCAAAGCCACAGAATATACATTCTTCTCAAGTGCACACGGGTCATTCTCAAAGATAGACCACATGTTGGGACATAGGCAAAGTCTCTTCAAATTCAAGAAGATAGAAATCTTATCAAGCATTTTCTCAGATCATAGTGCCATTAAATTGGAAATCAACTACAATAATAATAAGCCAAAGAAATTAAACACATGGAGACTAAATAGCATGCTATTGAACAAAGACTGGGTTACCAGAGAAATCAAGGAAGAAATCAAAAACATCATGGCAACTAATGACAATGAAAACACAACAATCCAAAATCTATGGGATACAACAAAAGCTGTTTTGAGAGGGAAGTTCATATCCCTACAAGCCTATTGCAAAAAACAAGAAAGAATGGTAACAAATTATCTAACCCTACAACACAAACAGTTAGAAAAAGAACAGCAAGAAAGGCCCAGTGTAAGCAGAAGGAAGGAAATAATAAAAATCAGAGCGGAGATTAACGACATAGAGACCAAAGACACTATACATAAGATCAACAAAACCAAGAGCTGGTTCTTCGAACGGATAAACAAGATTGATGAGCCTCTAGCCAGGCTAACCAAGAAACAAAGAGAGAGGACCCAAATAAACAAAATCAGAAATGAAAGAGGTGAAATAACAACAGACCCAGCCGAAATACAAAGGATTGTTACAAAATACTATGAACAACTCTATTCCAACAAACTGGACAACCTGGAGGAAATGGACATGTTCCTAGAAAAATACAACCTTCCAAAACTCAATCAGGAAGAATCTAAAAATCTCAATAGACCAGTAACTTGGGAAGAAATTGAAGCAGTCATCAAAAAGCTTCCAGCAAACAAAAGCCCAGGGCCAGATGGCTTCACAGGAGAGTTTTACCAAACATTCAAGGAAGAACTAAAACCTATCCTCCTCAGACTTTTCCAAAAAATTCAAGAGGAAGGAACACTGCCAAACTCCTTTTATGAAGCCAGCATCACCCTAATACCAAAACCAGATAAAGACAACTCAATGAAAGAGAATTACAGGCCAATATCCCTCATGAACATAGATGCCAAAATCCTCAACAAAATTCTAGCAAATCGGCTCCAGCTGTACATCAGGAAGATCATACACCATGACCAAGTAGGTTTTATTCCAGGAATGCAAGGATGGTACAATATTCGCAAATCAATAAACGTGATACATCACATAAACAAATTGAGAGATAAAAATCATATAGTCATATCTATCGATGCAGAAAAGGCATTTGATAAAATCCAACACCCTTTCCTGATAAAAACTCTCAACAAGGTGGGAGTACAAGGATCATACCTCAACATAATAAAAGCTATATATGACAAACCCACAGCCAACATCATGCTCAATGGGCAAAAACTAAAACCATTCCCTCTAAGAACAGGAACAAGACAGGGATGCCCACTCTCACCACTCCTCTTTGACATAGTACTGGAAGTACTCGCCATTGCAATTAGACAAGAAGAGGAAATAAAAGGCATCAAAATTGGAAAAGAAGAAGTAAAGCTGTCACTATTTGCAGATGACATGATATTGTACATAAAAAACCCAAAAGACTCCATCAAAAAGCTAATAGACTTAATAAACGAATTTGGCAATGTAGCAGGATACAAAATCAATGCCAAGAAATCAATGGCATTTCTCTACACCAATAGTGAACTTACAGAAACAGAGACTAAAAAAGCAATCCCGTTTACCATCGCACCAAAAAAATTAAGATACCTAGGAATAAACTTAACCAAGGAGGTAAAAGACCTATATGCAGCAAACTACACGACACTGAAAAAAGAAATAGAGAAAGATGTAAACAGATGGAAGAACATACCATGTTCATGGATTGGTAGAATCAACATCATCAAAATGTCCATACTTCCCAAAGCAATATACAAGTTCAATGCACTCCCCATGAAAATACCATGGACATACTTCACAGACCTAGAAAGAACTCTCCAAAAATTCATTTGGAACAATAAGACCCCGAATAGCCTCAGCAATCTTGAGAAATAAGAGTAAAGTAGGAGGAATCTCAATACCAGATTTCAAGCTGTATTACAAAACAACTGTTCTCAAAACAGCCTGGTACTGGCACAAGAACAGACATATTGATCAATGGAATAGATTAGAGAATCCAGACATCAACCCAAATCAATATGCTCAATTAATATTTGACAAAGGAGGCGCGAACATACAATGGAGCCAAGACAGTCTTTTCAATAAATGGTGTTGGGAAAATTGGACAGAGACATGCAAAAGAATGAAACTAGATCACCAACTTACACCATACACAAAAATAAACTCAAAATGGATACAGGACTTAAACATAAGACGGGAAACCATAAAAATACTAGAGGCATCCGCAGGCAGCAAAATCTCAGACATATGCCTAAAGAACTTCTTCACTGATACTAACCCTAGGGCAATGGAAGCTAAGGAGAAAATAAACAAATGGGACTACATCAAAATAAAAAGCTTTTTTACATCAAAAGAAACCATCAACAAAACAACAAGAAAACCCACTGCATGGGAGAACATATTTGCAAACGATATCACTGATAAAGGTTTAATCTCCAACATCTACAGACAGCTTATACAACTCAATAAAAGGAAAATGAATGAGCCAATTAAAAAATGGGCAATGGACCTAAATAGAATCCTCCCAAAAGAAGACAGAAGGAAGGCCAGGAGGCACATGAAAACATGCTCCAAGTCACTAATTATCCGAGAGATGCAGGTCAAAACAACAATGCGGTACCATCTCACACCTGTCAGAATGGCCAACATCAACAAAACAACAAACAACAAATGTTGGCGAGGTTGTGGAGAAAAAGGAACCCTCCTTCACTGCTGGTGGGATTGCAGGGTGGTGCAACCACTGTGGAGAACAGTATGGAGCTTCCTCAAAAAACTGAAAATGGAACTCCCATTTGACCCAGTAATCCCACTACTAGGAATATACCCCAAGAAACTAGAAAGACCAATCAGAAAGGATATATGCACCCCTATGTTCATAGCAGCACAATTTACAATAGCTAGGACTTGGAAACAGCCTAGGTGCCCGTCAGCATATGAATGGATCAGAAAACTATGGTACATCTACACCATGGAATACTATGCTGCCATAAAAAGGAAGGAATTCTCATCATTTGCAGTAACCTGGATGGAATTGGAGAGCATCATGCTGAGTGAAATAAGCCAGTCAATGAAAGAGAAACACTACATGACCTAACTCATTTATGGATATTAAAGAACATTATAAACGAATGAACAGAAAGATAGATATAGTGACAGTAAAACAACAGGCAGACTGTCAAATGAAAGTGGGGGGGGGGAGGGTAGGGAGATCTGGGGGAGATAAGAGATCAACCGAAGGACTGGTATGCTTGCATATAAGAACAACCAATGGACACAAAACTCTGGGGAGGGAGGGCACCTATGGGGGTGGGGGGCAATGATAAGCTATGTACACAGATAATACCTTAATATAAAATATTAAAAAAAATAAAATAAAATTACTTTAGAAATTATAACATAAATATTTAACTTCTCAAAGTCTAAGTTAATTAATACAGTTAACTTACCCCTGGACAATAGAAGAATCTTAAAAATACTTAACTCCATTTACCTTTCTACCTACTTATATATAAATGTTGTAATTTAATTTATTTCTATCTTTTCACCTCTCTCCAGCATTATTAGTTTGTGTAATACAAGCAATCTGTCTGGTTTAGCCATATGTTCTTCATTTTCTCTTGTGTTTTGTGTTGTTCCTTCTTTTATCACAGTATTCCTATCTGGCATTACTTTCCTTCTAACTAGAGATTATCCTTTAGAGTTATCATTATTGAATATTTGCTCTTGGAAAACTCTCTCAGATTTTCTTACTAAAAATATCTCTATTACAGTTTCCTTCCGGAAATGTGTTTACACTGGTTTTAATTTTTTTTTTTGACACTTACTGCCTTCCGCATTTTGAAGGTATTATTCCATGGTCTTCCGGTTTATGTCACTGATGTTGAATAGCTAGTTGCAAATCCATTCTTTCTCTGAAGGCAATATGTCTTTTTTCTCTACCCTCTTTTAATTTCCCTTTGATTTCAGTGTTCATCGGGTTCACTAGGATGGATTTAGAATGGATTTCCTATACTTTATTTTGCTTAGAATTTGCTTGATTTTCCAAATCTATGGATTAGTATTTCCCATTGGTTAAGAATTTTTTTTTAGCCATTATCTCTTTAAATATTGCTTCTATCCCATTCTCCTTCTTCTCTCCTTTTGGAAATCTGAGTAAATCTATGTTAGACTTTTTCTCTCTTTCCAAGTTTTTAAATATTTCTTCATGTATTTTTTTCTTCTGTTTTAATTCAATGATTGAGATTCTTAATATCAGTCATCTTATATTTCATTTCTATAAGTTCTATTTGGTTAATACTCAAATCTGTTATATCACAGGTTTCTTATTACCCTCAGATATATGTTTTGTAGTTTTTGTTAACTTTTAAAAAAAAATACACAAGTATTTGTTTTTAAATTGTCAGGTAATTATTGTAAGTCTTTGCAATTCAGTTTTGCCAATTTACTATTTTACCTGTTCTTCCTCATGGAGTGCAATACTTTGCATATTTGTTTGCTTTGGCTATATGTTGGCCACTGTCCTTAAAAAAGAATCTTTGGAGATTTATCGACAGGTGAAGCTGCATTCTTCCAGAGAGAATCTGTGCATATTTTTTCCAGTGGTCTTTGAACACTGCTGATCCATGAGAAGTTTAAACTAACCTCAATACTTGAGTGTTATTGACCCACCAGTTATGGACTGCAAATCCACACAAGGGCTGGCTTTTGGTTATGACATTAGGGAAATTTTTATTTGCAATATTCTGCTCAATATTGATTCAATTTTCCCTAGGTCCTTTTTTATTGATTTCAGAGAGAAGGGAGAGGAAGAGAGATAGAAACATCAATAATGAGAAGAATCCACAACCCAGGCATTAAAACCTGCAACCCATGCATTCGAATCCAGGAATCAAACCCAGGAGGACCCTTCGGTCTACATGTCAACACTCTATCCTCTGAGCCAAACTTGCTGGGGCAGGAATAGCCTTTTTTGATCCCAGCTTTATGGAGGGAGGATCTCCAGTAAGACCAGCTCCACCTTGGTCATGCCCTAGGTATTGCTTTTTCTCCCATTGTCTCAGGAACTTCACTTGACTGTTTAGGTTTCCATTTAGATGTTTGGCTTGGTAATTCCTTGTTACTGCGTCAGACCTTTGAGGTCATTAATATAGTGAAAATGAACTTGAGAAAAGTGATTAAAGGTCTTAGGGCTGAAACAATCTCAACCCATTCTCAAACTTTAACTGGGTAAGAAGCCTGGCTCCTGGCATAGTGCCAGGTGTGGAGTCCAAGCCTCGTGGACTGGAGCCGTGGGAGGAACCAGACGCCGGCTACGGTGCCCGATGCCCACACTCATCAGACCCCAGCATGGGGTCGTTACCCCATTTTGGTCGTTACCAAAACGAGTGGGTTAAAAAGGATATTAAAATATTTCACATATTATCACATATTATTTTTCATTAATTTTAGCAGAAATATTAGTCTGAGTAACCTAGACCACCATATTCTTAAAAGTAGAAGTCTATTATTTTTGTAAGACTGATCCTTACCCATTAAGACATATTCAGGCTTCAAGTCCCCAAATATTTCCTTATCCTCCTAGCCCTTCTCTTGTAACCCCAAACCTGTCCACCTGGGTATGCTGCCACCATTGTACTATCACACCACATTATTGTTTATCTGTTTTTACTCTGAAATTTAATGTGCTACATAAGTACAAAAACAGGAGTTGGCAAATTTTTTCTAAGGGGTAAAATAGTGTATTTTAGGCTTTGTGGTTGTTAGGATATACTAACCTTGGACTCTCCTGTCTAGATATGTTTTATGAAATATATTGTTATAAGTTTTTTCATAGCTTGAAGCATACAGCCTGCACCTGCAGAATTTAAAATATGCTCCCCAGCCCACTCAGGCACTCCCCTCCACCTGGCCAAGCTGGGTGCCCACCAGGTATCCTGCTTCTTCCAAGGATATCCTGTGGTTCAGGCAGCCCCACTTCAGCCCTGCCCAGCCCCTGCCCCTATAAGAGAACATAACCACCCCTTGGGGCTGACACCAACACACTGGTCTCAGCCTGTGGTGAGGAAATGCAATAAATTTCTTAAACTCTCACTAGTCTCTGGGCCTGGCTCCTGTTGGAGCGGACATAAGAGTGGTCATATGGTCTCTGTCACAACCTCTCAACTCTGCCATTATAGTGCAGCCCTAGGCAATATGTAAATAAATGAGCTTGGCTGTATGCCAATAAAGCTTTATTTACTAAAACGGTGGCACACAGGGTTTAGCCCATAGGCCATAGTTTGCTGACTCTATAGTAACTTATACTAATTAATAAGCATTCTGAGTTAAGAAATGGATATTGTGATTTTCTGTCCCTTCTCAATCACAATCACTATGCTGACTTCCAGGATAATCTCATCTTTGCTTTTCTTTAGTCTGACCCAGAATGCTGCTAAACTTGGTTTTTAGTTCTAAGACTTCCTCTAGATGATTTTGTATTTTCTATATTGAAATTACAGTATATTAATTAAAGATAATGATAGTTTTTGTTTCTTCATTTACTGCCTTTATATATTCATTTCTTGCCTGACATCACTGTTATCTCAATCCAATCCTATATAATAAAAGGCTAATATGAAAATCAACCAAACAGCAGAACGACTGGTTGCTATGATGCACACTGACCACCAGGAGGCAGACATTCAAAGCAGGAGCTGCCCCCTGGTTGTCAGTGTGCTCCCACAGGGGGAGCTCCACTCAGTCTCGCCCACCTCTGCATCAGATATTCCCAGAGGGCTTCTGGACTATGAGAGGGTGCAGGCTGAGCTGAGGGACCCCCTGAATGCGAGAATTTCATGCACCAGGCCTCTAGTATTGAATAAAAGAGGTACTAGCAAGAACCTTTATTTTGTCCCCATCTCAAAGAAGAAGCTTTTGGTTTAAAACAGATAACACATCAAAATATAGAAGTTTCTTCCTATACATAATTTGCTAAAAATATTTTTATCATGAACTAATGCAATTTACCAAATACTTTTTCTATATTTATTGATATAATAATAATATGATTTTTTAAACTGGTTAATATAGCAAATTATTATTGTTATTCTTATAATAAACCCAGGGTCAGATAGCAAAATACCTATGCAAGAAATACCTAAGCCAAGCAAATAAAAAATAAATTAAATTATGAGCAAAACAAACAGGAAGAAAGCATGGGCTATAACACAATAGGTAGGTAACATTCATTATCCTTCAGCTTTCAATAAACATGGTTTTGTTGGTTATGATTTTTTTCTTTTAAAAATGCTATGTATCATTGTTACAGTAGTGCTTATGTGATGAATAAAATAGT
Organism: Vespertilio murinus; assembly: GCA_963924515.1. NCBI lineage: Eukaryota > Metazoa > Chordata > Mammalia > Chiroptera > Vespertilionidae > Vespertilio > Vespertilio murinus. Next base: position 6,726,594 of record OZ004713.1, read on the forward strand.
TAAGAAAAATGCAATAGTTAAGGAAAATACTCATTGATGCAGGCTACACATAATTGATTTTATGACTCACATTGGATCCACTGGTGACCATGTAGCTTAGCAGAGCATGAACTTCGGAGATGATTAAGCCAGGGTTCATTTAGTGCCCAGACTGGCCACTGAGAAAGCTATTGAGTAGAAGTGAGCCAGTGGCCACTGTGTGGTTATGAGCAAACTTCTCAACATTGTGAACTTCATTCCCTGGCCTGCAATGGGGATGATGCTAGCTTCTCTTGGCAGCTGCTTGGGAAGGTGAAATGATCTAAGAGCCAGTCAAGTGCTGACAGAGCAGGTGCTCACTGAGCAGGGCTCATTCTTGTCCTCCTCTCCAATAAGCTCATCAATGACCTGAACCGGTTATTGCTACTCCTCATGGGAGGTAGCACAGCACCTTCCAGACACAGGCGTTTGAATATTATTGTTTCACCTTGGAAATGAAAGTAAGTGTGATCCCAGAGCCTCTGGGGCCAGGGGCCCTAGCCTTCACACTGATTTCTATTCCCCACATTCCTTCTCCAGCCAGAAGGCACTCTGCCTCCAATTATGCCCATTAATTATTTTTATCTGTGTAGCTTCAACTAATTATTTAATCAAATAGCTAATTAATTATTCTAAATATAGTGACATCATTATTTGCAATGGGCTAAAAGCTTCCTTGTTGCCTTCTTGTGCTTTGAATATGCTAATATATGTAGAGAAACATATATTACTTAATGTTTTTCTAAATAAAAATGGATACCTCCCTCCTTTTAGAAAGTTTAAGCCTGTTCTCTGCCTTTAGTAAATTGAAGCCATTCGATTTCCCAGGGGTGATGTGGAAGAGCTGTTTTAGTCACATAAATAGGGATGTCAGATTCTGGCAGGTGAGATCAAAGATAAGATCCTAGATGAATTGAAAAGGGTTCTATTAGATTCATGTCTGCGGCATCACTGAATGAAGCTGACACAGACATCCAACGTCATGCTCCCTGCAGAGCAGCCCCAAGGATGGGCCATCCTGACTCACTTCTACTCAAAGGCTCTCTTAAACCTGGAAAAGCCTCAGTCTCCCTGCCTGCCTGCTCTCATTAAGCACAGCCCATAGACACAGACAGAGTGCGGTGATGGCCTGAGGGAAGGAGGGGAAGTTGAGGTGGAGGTAGGCAAAGTGTGTGTGTGTGGGGGGGGGGGAGGGCAGGGAAGGGGGGGCGGCATCTGTAATAGTGTAAGCCATAAAAATAAGGTAAGTAAAAAATAAAAAGCCTTTCAGGGCTTGGGCCCTTCAGTGGCAAATATCTTTCCATTCCCTTTGACTTAAAGTAACACAAAGAAGGAAGGAGGATTACAAGGATTATCAGCATGAGCTGGAAGGAGATTGGCTACAGGTTAATGAAGTCCCAACGGGATGTCAAGGACAAGAAACATTGGTTCACAGCTGATGAGAACATTGGCTCACAACATACTGGTTGATATCAATATGTTATCAGATGTCAAAAGAGTTAACTATGGGCCCTAACTGGTTTGGCTCAGTGGATAGAGCGTCATCCTGCAGACTCGAGAGTCCCATGTTTGATTCCAGTCAAGGGCATGTACCTTAGTTGCAGGCACATACCCAGTGAGGAGTGTGCAGGAGGCAGCTGATAAATGTTTCTAACTCTCTGTCCCTCTCCCTTCCTCTCTGTAAAAAATCAATAAAATATAGATTTTTTTAAAAAAAATAATTAACTATGGAACATTTGGAAATGAGTACTCAGATGGAGTGAATATCATATAGGAAAAAGAGATAATTTTATGGGTTTTTAAAAATTTTATGTCAAAGTATAATGTTTAAAATTTTAGAAACATGACTTTCATACAAATATAGAAGGTTTATTTAGCACATTAGTGAGAGACTCAGCAGGATAGTAAGGCTGTTTTAAAGAAGGATTCAGTAACTTAGTCAGGAAAGGCATGATGAGATGGCTTTGCTGAGTGTGTTAGTTTACAAAGATTAACAACAGGGGCTTAAACAACAGCGCTTATTTCCTCATAATACTGGGGTGAGAAGTCAGAGATCAAGGCGTTGTTAACCATTTCGGTTGGGTATTTTGCAAATATTTCCCTCTGCCTTTCCTTTAACTAATTAATTAATTTGGTGAAGTTTTGGCCTGTGCAAGTCCTATATTTTAAGGTGCCTCTTTGAAGATGTAATTCGTGATCCTAATATCAAGATAAAATAATTTATACATGTTTGCAGCTTATATTAAAAAATAATTTATTAGGCGGTGGGACTAATATTTATATTCTGGAAATTGTGGAAATTGGGTAATTATTAAGCAGTAACAAATAGCTATGTAAGAAAAAATTAGGAGAGAGGAACCAAGATGGCAGCCTAGGTAAGCACCTAAGCTGCCGCCTCACACAACAATTTAAAAAACAACAACTAAAATCAGAATGGACTTCATCCAAAAACACAGGAAAGCTGACGGAGTGGGAAATCTAAAACTAGAAAGAAGGAGAGAGGCTCACGGATCAGACTGGGAGACACAAAGTGCTAAGATAAGGAGACACTCTCATGCAGAGAGGAAGTGCGGCTGAATGCCTGACTGGCGAGAGGGGAGGAATTCCCTTTCTGACTGTACTGAACCCCAACCCAGGCTGAAATCCCGTGGACCCAGGCTCATACGGGTGGAGTCTGGACTGTAGAGAAAGGCACCCAGAGACTCAGAGAATGGGAGACTGGGGAGGATCGGGGAGCCGAAATAGGCAGGGTCTACAGTCATGCGAGAGTGAGTACACGCAGAGGTTGCCACGGCCTCTCAGTAGCAGAAAGTCATAATCTCCAGACCACAGAGACCCAACCCAATTCTGAGGTGAGCCGCTGGGGCACCCATGCTCTTGCACGGGGAATCTGGGATGGTCAGGCGGAAACTCAGGGGAGCCTCAGAAGGCAGAGGTCAGGTGAAAACTCAGGCAAGCACGCAAGGGCAGGGCTGACAAGAAGCCAAGACTGTCAACTCAGCCCTGAGACTCTGCCCCATCCAAGCTGAGCACAGAGGCTTCTGCAAATTTGCAAGTCTGATCCTATAAGACTGTCTCCAATACAGAAGGTATCCCAGAGTAGACACAGCTGATACCCACATCCAATTGGCCTGAAGGTCAATTCCTCCCAGGGATACCAACAACAATAAAGACTTAGCTACAACAAAGCTGTACACACAGTCCACGAAGGGGAGCACCAAGAGTGTCTACCAAGTGTAACTGAGGAGGCTGACCCACTGGGCCACAGAAGGCACCAAACACACAAAGCCATCCTACCAACTCTGAAAAACAGCGAAAATGCCAAGACAAGGAAATAGATCTCAAATGAAAGAGATGGAGGATATAGAGTTCAGAACCACGGTTATAAGGTTATGCAAGAATATCCTAGAAAAAGCCGATAAATTTCATGAGACCCAACTAAAAATTAAACAAACTGACTGAAAATATTATTCAGATATCCAACAGCAGAATGGAGGAACACAAGAATCAGGTCAAAGAGCCAAAAGTCACTCCACTGGAGAAGCAAGAAGAAAAGAAAATCCAGAAAGTTGAAGATAGTGTAAGGAGCCTCTGGGACAACTTCAAGCACACCAACATCAGAATTATGGGGGTGCCAGAAGAAGAGAGAGTGCAAAATACTAAAAACATATTTGAAGAAATAATATCAGAAACCCCCCCCCCAACCTGGTGAAAGAAATAGACTTACAAGTACAGGAAGCGTACAGAACCCCAAACAAGAGGAATCCAAAGAGGAACACTCCACGATACATCATAATTAAAATGCCAAGGGCAAAGACAAAGAGAGAATCTTGAAAGCAGCAAGAGAAAAGCAGTTGGTTACCTATAAGGGAGCACCCATACAACTATCAGCTGATTTCTCAACAGAAACCATGCAGGACAGAGGGAATGGTAAGAAATATTCAAAGTGATGAATAGCAAGAACCTACAACCAAGATTACTGTATCCAGCAAAGTTATCATTCAGAATTGAAGGGCAGATAAAGAGCTTCACAGATAAGAAAAAGTTAAAGGAGTTCATCACCACCAAACCAGTATTATATGAAATGCTGAAAGGTATTATTTAAGAAGAGGAAGAAGATCAAGTGGATTAAAAATCTGAGGAACAGAATAAACTGGTGAATATAATAGAAACAGGGGCAAAGAAAGGGAGTGGATTGATAATTATCAGGGTGAAAGGGGTGTGGGGTACAGAAAGAGACTGGATTAAAATCTTATAACCTATGGATGAGGACAATGGCGGGGGTGGGAGGGAGGTAAGGGCAGAGGGTGGGGCAGAAACCAGGTAGAAGGGAGCCATGGGGGGGGCAATTATAATAATATGAGCAATAAAGATTTATTTTTTTAAAAAGAAAAAATTACATAGTAATAACTAATGGCACAATAAGAAAAAAATGACCTTACCAGAGAAACAAAAGACTTGAATAGCTTGCAGCCGAGCTTTAGAGAAGAAGTAAGATCTGTGTGTGATGCAATGGGTAACGGAAGTCAGTTATTTACAGCCTGGATTTTCCACAAGTGTGGTTGATTTTCAAGAAGTTGAAGTCCCTGGAAAAAAAGAAATGAAAAGGTCTGGAAAATAAGATAATTTTGTTTTAAAATGCATGAAGCTGAAGCTTGTTGATAATGTAGCATGGCTGGGAAATGCCTGGAACTGAGGTCTAGCCATAGAATAAAGCTGAAGTATCTTATGTCATGAAGTGAAATAAAAAGTGTAAAAGGAGACTCTCAGCAACTTCACGGCTCTTTTCCAGGAGATCAGTTACGACCACAGATCTGCAGCTGTGACCAGAAATCATCCGGGTTCCCCGTCATGGGAGGAGAAAACAAGCGAGCGCTCGGAGGTCATACACACCCACGTCCATAACCTCAGCTGTAAAAGATCAGCTCTCTGCCTGTGGACGCGTGTGAAACGGAGTGGGTGTAGTCTTCTTCTTTTTTAAATATATATATTTTATTGACTTTTCACTGAGAGGAAGGGAGAGAGATAGAGAGCTAGAAACATCGATGAGAGGGATACATCGACCAGCTGCCTCCTGCACACCCCCCACTGGGGATGTGCTCACAACCAAGGTCCATGCCCTTGACCGGAATCGAACGTGGGACCTTTCAGTCCGCAGGCTGACGCTCTATCCACTGAGCCACACCGGTTTCGGCTGTGTGTAGTCTTCTTAAAGCACCGCCCTTCCCGGAGAGGTAAAAGACATATTGCTGCTCTTGCCAGATTGCCAGAGCCTCGTGCACGTTCCGCAGGCAGCTCCCGTGCCAGGTGCTCTGCAGACAGGCCCGCCCCTCCCACCAAGCCTCCCCTGAAGTCCTGGTTAGCCCAGCTTGCCTGCCCGAGTCCTGGTTAGCCCAGCTTGCCTGCCCGAGAGCCACGCCAGAAAGCCTGGGACTGCCATGGCTGTCTCCCTTTTCGTTCACTGCCTTATCCAAACCGGGGAGAGATGGCATTCCTTCTTCCCAGGAGTGTCCCGGCCCCGGTGGAAAAGCTCTTGCCGCTTCTGTGGGAAGGGCCATGCACCAACGCTCTGTGCTGTGGCCCAGGACGTCCGGGAACGAGACATGTGCTCACAGTGTTTTCTTGAGTGAGAAGAAACCCGGAGGCCATCACCCATGTGACTCCACGGCCCAGATGAGTCTCACTGCTGTGTTAGCACTGCGGCTCCTTAATCCTCCCCATCTCCATCACTGTTATGACAACTCTTCTCTGGCCCCCGGCTCACCAGGATCTTTGCAGCTGTTAGTAACCGCCTGCACATTCTAGACTGACCTCAGGCTTGAATTAGTCTCTGTAAACTAAGAGGCCACTGTGCTCACTTTTTATTTCAATTAAGGAGCCACATATGATGCCAGCATTTTGTGACCTTTGGGAAAATATTTCTGCTAGACATTCTCATGCATCTCATGAGTGGCAAAATAATGCTTTTCTAAAAAATAATATGTTTTTCTAAAAAATAATTCTGCTTTTTAGTCTATTTGCAGAGGTAGCTTTCCTATTGTTTTACAAGGTGCATTTTAAAAACTTCTGTGCTATGTACGCTGAAGCAATGTCACTTGAGATAAGTTTGAAAACAAGCTGGTGAAGCCAGGAGACTAAGCCCTCTGAAGAAAGCGTGTTAGCTCAGCCCCAGAGCCCGCCAGTCCCGGTCGGGTGGACAGTCGCAGTGGTGGGGACACTGGCTAGATGGCTGGGATGCGAGATCATGGCCCAGCTCAAGTAGCCCCAAAGGTCCGGAGGCAGGGACCAACCCAGCACCATTTTATTCCAGAACGCTCCCACGGGGGCCTGGAAGCAGTGTGCTGTTTCTGAGATATACCAAGCTCCCTTTCAGAAGGCTCTTCTGTGCTCATGGTCTCGAAGATGAGCAAGACTGCTCAGTAGGCAGCAAAGGGGTTTCCTGGCTTCAGGATCAGGCTAAGTATCTGGGAGAAATATCAAGAACAAGAATAGATTTCCATTAAAGCAAATTAAAATCACAATGAGATATAACCTCATGCCTTTCAGATAGTTATTATCAAAAAGTCAATAGTGAAAGGGGGCAGAAATAGAAGTTGGGGAACCAGCTAGATTTGTAAGAAATAGTAACAGGCTCTGCTAACCATGGCTGTTTGCTTCTGATTAAAGTGGGCACGTTCCCGGCTGGCTGGAGCTGACCTGCAGACGCAGCCCTTCCTCCTCACTTGGAGCTGCCTGTCCTCATGGAAAGACGAGCAAAGATGTGTTACAGAAGCCAGAGTGGCCAGCCCTTTGAGGGTCCCCAGCCCTCTTTGCACACCTGCAGGCCTTGCAGACCTCCAGCCTGCTCACCTGCTGATTGTGGCCCTCCCTCCGGCTGTTTCCCGGTAACCCCAGCCCTGCACATCACCAAGCCCTTTGAGGACCCCAGTCCTTTCATATCTGTAAACTACCCTTTGCTGTATAAGAAGCTGGCTTATGGTGGGGGCAGAGCAGATGTTTGTGGGTGACCTGCTGCCCTCCCACACGGCCGGCAGGATTGGAATAAACGTTCATATATGACTCAACCCTCCTCTGCTGAATTGGCTCGAGTAGTGGCAGGCAGCACGGACTCATTGTTTGTCCAGTTACAATAGATCACAAGTGTTGGTGAGGATGTGCAGAAAAGGAAACCCTTATGCACTGTTGTTAGGATTGTATATTGGTGAATTTACTATGGAAAACAGTATGGAGGCTCCTCAAAAATGTAAAAATAAAATTACTATACTACCCAGCAATTCCACTTCTGGGTATTTAACTGAAGAAATCTAAAACACCAATTAGGAAAGATATATGCATATATATGCAAGATATATGTTCAATTTAGCATCATTTATAATAGCCAAGCTATGGAAGCAACCCAAGTGCCCATCAATAAGTAAGTGAATAAAGAGTGGTAACATGTGTTCCGTGGAATACTACCCAGCCAGAAAGAAGAATGAAGTCTTAGACCTAGAGGGAATCATGCTGCATGAAATAAGTCAGACACTGGGAGACAAACACCAAATGATTTCCTGTGTATTTGGTAGTTCCCAATACATACCTCTATAGAGAGAGCAGAGAGTAGATCGAGGTCTGGGGCCAAGAAATGGGGAGTGACTGACGATGGGTAGGGAATTCTACTATTAAAAATATTTGTAACCAGACAGAGGTGGTTATTGCATAATATTGTGAATGTGCTAAATGCCACTGAATACACTTCAAAATTAACTAAAATGATACATTTATGTTTTATCTTTTTACAATAAGAAATTAAAGTCACTGATGGTTTAAATCGCCAGCATTTAACATAAACCATAATATAACACTGTGATGGGCCGTTGTGACGGGCACCTGCCCAAGCTTGATTTTGAATCAAAAGAAGCAGTCCTTCTTTCAAACACTGCCATGGCACTGAGAGCGTCTCATCAGGTGAGGAAATGGGACCAAGCAGAGAGTGGTGGCAAAAGCCGGCAGCACACACTGGGAGGGCAGGTGGGGAGGACGCGGGCTCAGGGTGGGTCCCCAGGTCAGGGCATCAGTATCTCCAGAAGGAACCTGTTAGACGTGAGCACTCTCAGGCCCACCACACACCCTGAGTTTAAGCTTGGAGGTTGGGTTGGCAAAGTGAGCTTTAACAGCCCTACAGGTGACCGTGACGCTCCCTCAAGTCTGAGAGCCACTGGTTCTGGGGGCCCTGGTCCCCGGCCCACGGGACAGCTGGCAGCGCCTGAGGGAGGCCAGGGGTGAGGGCCAGCTTGGCTGACAAGAGATGTAGCCAGCGCTGCCCTGGCCCATTTGCCAGGACCAGGCCTTTGCCCCTCTCGGAAGCAGGCCACCACCCTCTTCCCTTCTCCCTTTTCTCTCTGCTTCCCATGGGCCCTTTTCTCCCAAATTCTCCTCCTACCTCGCTGCCTCCTTTCAATCTGAGGAAAAGGCTTTACGTTCCCTTTTCTTATTGCCCTCCATTTCCTCCCTTCCACTCCACCGCCAGACAGGCCTAAAGGAGTCTCTCTTCTCGCAGCTGAACCTTCACGCCCTCCCCGAGCGAGCAGGACCCCGGCCGGTCCGTCCTCCTCAAGGCAGCACCGCGGGCCGGCCCGCCAGGGCCCTGACCCTGCAGACGGTCCTTTAGCCGCCTCCCTGCAGAGCACCCATCTGGCAGCTCACTGTTCTCTCCAGCAATCTGAGGCAAAGCCGTTATGATCCTTGTATCCTTTTTAAAATTTTTAAAAATATTTTTTATTGTTTAAAGTATTACATATATTAGTACATATATCTCCTTTCCCCCCCCCCATAGATCTTCCCCCAGCCTTTCCTACCCCTCGTCGCATGCCCTCATCCCACCTCTCCGCCCTCCCAGTGTCTTGTGTCCATTCCTTTATAAAAAATTTTTAAAATATTTTTTTATTTTTCAATTACAGTTGACATATTATACAGTGGAACCTCAGGGCTTGAACTTAATTTGTTCAGAAGGCTGTTTGAGAAGTGATTTGTCCGAAACGGAACCATTTTCTCTTAGAAATAATGTAAATGGAATTAATCCGCTCCAGGCCCCCAATGATCCCGTGCTCACCTTCCCCGTGCACAGCGCGTGTCCAATGCGCTGTTTACCTACACACACGCTTCTCCTCTGACATGGATCGAACCGCCTCCCACTGAGCTCACAGGAGCCACGTCCCGCTCTGGGCCCAGGTGTCCGTCAGGCAGCCTGCGGCTTCTTCCTCGTCACAGGTCACTGCCGGAGATGCTGCCCCGGCTACCGGCTCTTCCTTCCCAAGTCAGCCAGTTTTCCCACCTCTCCGTGCCTGCCTTCACACCTTAGCAACAGGAGCACGCTTGATGCCTCTTTGTGTTTTAAAGATTTCACCAGCAATGATAGTATTCTCTCCTGTGTTACTTGAGAGACCCTTTTAGTCACGCTGAGGTGTCGGCGTGAAAGGGTTGTCAGGTTGAAAACCAAAGTTTGGCTTGACAACAAGACATTTTTTTCTGTGAACAATTTAGTCAAGAATGAAATTGTTCAAGATGGTAGATTTTCAAGAAACAGGTTTGACTGTATAAGTTTCAGGTGTACAAATCAATGACTAAATATTATATAACTTATTAAGTAATTAGCCCAATAAATCTAGTACCCACCTGACACCATGCATAGTTATTATAATTCATACAAGAGTAGTACTTCCTTCCCCTAGCTACTGGCACCCGCTTCCCCCTGGCATCTTTTTTTTTTAATATATTTTTTATTGATATTTTACAGAAAGGAAAGGAAAGAGATAGAGAGCTAGAAACGTCAATGAGAGAGAAACATCGACCAGCTGCCTCTTGCACAATCCCTACCGGGGATGTGCCCGCAACCAATGTACATGCCCTTGACCGGAATCGAACCTGGGACCTTTCAGTCCACAGAGTGACACTCTACCACTGAGCCAAACCGGTTTCCGCCCCCCTGGCATCTTGTGCCAGGGTTCTTGTTCTGGCATTAAGAAGGGTTCAGCGATCTGGAGAAAGGCTGTGTGTAACTTAAGAATCCAGAGAAGAAAGATAATTTTTAAAGGCATTTGGGGTCAGAGGATCCTGGCTAAAGAAACAAAATTCTCCTTGTCTCAGGACTCCTTGCTTTTTATTAACACAATTTGTCCTAAGGCAAGGTGAAGGTATACACTTCAAAGGGTAGGGTTTCATACAAAAGCATTGTCTGAGTGGGGAATTGCCTGTAGCTGTTCAGGTGTTTGGCCAATAGGAGGCAATAACATGTAGATTAAGATGCCCTGAGCTGTCTGGGTGCAAACAATCAATTTAATGCATCCTTTTCAGGTTTGGGGAAATGCCTTTAGCCATTCCAGCAGGTGATAACATATGTGATTCAGCCCTTGTTGAGTCCCCAAGTTCCATCAACCTTTTGATGAAACTCTTACAATTATGATATGCTGGAACTGGCTTCTGGCAACCCAAGACCTGGGCTTCCCTCACAGCCCCAGCTTTGTCCAGAAGTCGTCCAGAAGGACGTCCAGAAGTTGGTCCAGTCCAATTAGCATATTTGCTTTTATTATTATATATTACAAACACCCTATGCTGTACTTTACACCCCATGACTATTCTGTAACTACCAATTTGTACTTATTAATCCCTTCATCTTTTTTCACCCAGTCTCCCAACCCCCTTCCCTATGGTATCAATCAGTCTGATTTCTGTATCTGTAAGTCAGTCTCATCTCCTTGCTGTTTTGTTTTGTTTTTTAGATTCCACCTATAAGTGAAATCATGCAGCATTTGTCTTCCTTCTTTCACTCAGCACGATTCCCTCTAGGTCCACCCATGCTGTTGCAGAAGCAGGATTTCAAACTCTTTTATGGCTGAGTCATATTCCATTGTATATATGCATCACTTTATCTGTGTATTTATTGGTAAGCACTTAGGTTGTGTCCATATTTTGGCTATTATAAATAATGCTGCAGTGAACATATGGATGTAGTGTTTGAGTTTCTTTGGATAAATATCCATAAGTGGAATCGCTGGGTCCTTCTTTATCTCGTAGCCTTTGTTTTAAAGTCTGTTTTGCCTAGTATAAGTATTGCTACTCCAACTGTTTGTTTCTTTGTTTCTATTTTCATGAAATACCTTTTTCCATCTCTTTATTTTTAGTCTGTGTATTTCTTTCTATCACAAGTGAGTCTTTTGTAGATAGCATATGCAAGGGTCTTGTTTTTGTTTTTGTTTTAAATATATTTTATTGATTTTTTACAGAGAGGAAGAGAGAGGGACAGATAATTAGAAACATCGATGAGAACATCCAAGATGGCGGCCTAGGCAGTCTCCTAAGCTGCCGCCTCATCAACAATTTAATTAAAAAAACAACTAAAATCAAAAAGGACTTCACCAAAATGTCAGGAAAGCTGGCGGAGTGGAATAGCTACAACTAGAAAGAAAGAGAGAGGCTCACGGATTGGACTGGGAGCCGAAAAGCACTGAGGTAGGAGACGCTCGCGCACGCGGCCGCCGAATACCTGCCTGGCGGGAGGGGAGGAATCCCCGACTGCACGGAACCCTTTCGGACTGTACTGAACCCCAGCCCCGGCTGAAATCCCGTGGTCCCAGGCTCATACGGGTGGCGTCTGGACTGCAGAGAAAACCACCCAGAGACTCAGAGACTCGGAGACTGGGAGACCGGGGACTGGGAGCCGCAGTCGCAGCCGGCAGGGTCGACAGACTCGCGAGCGCCAGCAAGTACGCGCTGAGGTCTGACCACCGCCTCCGGAGCGGAAGGAGCCAGAAGCTCCAGGTCTGACCGCGGAGGCTGCCGCTGCCTCTCTGTACAAGGTGGCGGCCTCTCTGTAGCGGAAGGAGTCAGAAGCTCCAGTCTGACCGCGGAGGCTGCCGCTGCCTCTATGTACAAGATGGCGGCCTCTCTGTAGCGGAAGGAGTCGGAAGCTCCAGACTACAGAGACCAGCCCAAGTCCGGGGGAGCCCCTGGGGCACCCACGCTCTTGCTTGGGGAAACTGGGCCGGTCAGGCGGAAACTCAGGCGAGTGCACAAGGGCAGGGCAGAAGCCAAGACTGTCAGTTCAGCCCTGAGACTCCGCCCCATCCAAGCTGAGCAGAGGCTTCTGCAGTTTTTCAAGTCTGATCCTATAAGACTGTCTCCAATACAGAAGTTATCCCAGAGTAGACACAGCTGATACCCACATCCAATTGGCCTGAAGGTCAATTCACAACAATAGAGACTTAGCTACAACAAGGCTGTGCACGCAGTCCACAAAGGGGATCACCAAGAGTGTCTACTTCAGGTAACTGAGGAGGCTGACCCACTGTGCTATATAGGACACCAAACACACAAAGCCATCCTACCAACTCTGAAAAACAGCGAAAATGCCGAGACAAGGAAATAGATCTCAAACAAAAGAGATGGAGGATATAGAGTTCAGAACTACGGTTCTAAGGTTATGCAACAATATCCTAGAAAAGCTCGATAAACTTCATGAGACCCAACTAAAAAGTATAGATAAACTGACTAAATTGGAAAATATTATGCAGAGATCCAACAGCAGAATGGAAGAACACAAGAATCAGGTCAAAGAGCCAAAAGACACTCCGCTGGAGAAGGAAGAAGAAAAGAGGATCCAGAAAGTTGAAGATAGTGTAAGGAGCCTCTGGGACAACTGCAAGCGCACCAACATCAGAATTATGGGGGTGCCAGAAGAAGAGGGAGTGCAAAATACTGAAAACATATTTGAAGAAATAATATCAGAAAACTTCCCTCACCTGGTGAAAGAAATAGACTTACAAGTACAGGAAGCCTACAGAACCCCAAACAAGAGGAATCCAAAGAAAAATTCTTCTCGACACATCATCATCAATATGCCAAGGGTAAAAGACAAAAAGAGGATCTTACAAGCAGCAAGAGAAAAGCAGTTGGTTACCTATAAGGGAGCACCCATAAGACTATCAGCTGATTTCTCAACAGAAACCATGCAGGCCAGAAGGGAGTGGCAAGAAATATTCAAAGTGATGAATAGGGAGAACCTACAACCAAGATTACTGTATCCAGCAAAGTTATCATTCAGAATTGAAGGGCAGATAAAGAGCTTCACAGATAAGAAAAAGCTAAAGGAGTTCATCACCACCAAACCAGTATTATATGAAATGCTGAAAGGTATTACTTAAGAAGAGGAAGGTCAAGTGAATTAAAAATCTCAGGAATAGAATAAACTCGTGAATATAATAGAATTAGGGGCAAAGAAAGGGAGTGGATAGATAATTATCAGGGTGAAAGGGGTGTGGGGTGCAGAGACTGGATTGAAATTGTATAATAGCCTATGGATGAGGACAATGGTGGGGGGAGGGGGTAAGGGCAGAGGGTGGGGTGGGAATCAGGTGGAAGGGAGCTATGGGGGAGAAAAAGGAGAAACAATTGTAATAATCTGAGCAATAAAGATTTATTAAAAAAAAAATACCTCCACAAAAAAAAATAAATAAATAAATAAATAAATAAATAAATAAATCCTAGTTCCACCATTAGTAAAAAAAAAAAAAAAAAAAAAAAAAAAGAAGTGGTCTGTGGCTGCACTTGAGCTCCAGCGGCAGAGCTGACTTGTTGCAACAGAGACAAAAAAAAAAAAAAAAAAAAAAAAAAAAAAAAAAAAAAAAAAAAGAAACATCGATGAGAGAGAACCATCAATCAGCTACCTCCTGCACACCTCCCACTGGGGATGTGTCCGAAACCAAGGTACATGCCCTTGACAGAATCAAACCCTGGACCCTTCAGTCCGCAGGCCAACACTCTATCCACTGAGCCAAACCGGTTTCAGCGAGGATCTTGTTTTGATATTCATTTAGCCTCCATACTGGTATGTCTTTTGATTGGAACATTTAACCATTTTCATTTAAAGTAATTGTTGATATATATGTACTAGTTTATTACCATTTTATTCATATTTTTATATTTTTCCCCTTCTTCTTAAATAAGACCCTTTAACATTTCTTGTAATATTAATTTGATGGTGATAAACTCCTTTAGCTTTTTCTTATCTGGGAAAGTTTTTATTTGGCATTGGATTCTAATAATAGTTTTTCTGGATAGAGTAATCTTGGTTATAGGTCCTTGCTTTTCATCACTTTGAATATTTATTGCCACTTCCTTTTGACTTACAAAGTTTCTGTTGAGAAATTAGCTGACAGGTGAATAGAAGCTCCCTTATAGGTAACTAATTGTATTCCTCTTGCTTTTAAGATTCTCTCTTTGTTTTTAATTTTTGGCATTTTTATTATTGTGTGTCTTGGTGTGTGCCTCTTTGGGTTCAACTTGTTTGGAACTTGTTGAGCTTCCTGTATTTGTATACCTATTTCCTTCACAGGAAATTTTTCTGTCATTATATTTTCCCAGAGGTTTGCAATCTCTTGCTCAGTCTCTCTTGTTCTTCTAGCACCAACATTATGTGACTGTTGGTACATTTGACATTGTCCCAAAGGCTCCTTAAATTATCCTCATTATTTTTGGATACCTTTTCATTTTTCGGTTCTTATTGTATATTTTATGCTTCCTTAGCTTACAAATCTTTTATTTGATCCTCTGCTTCATCTACTCCACTGTTGATCCCCTATAATGTAGTCTTCATTTCAGTTAATACCCTGTTTCCCCGAAAATAAGACAGTGTCTTATATTAATTTTTGCTCCCAAAGATGCGCTAGGTCTTATTTTCAAGGGATGTCTTATTTTTCCATGAAGAAGAATATGATACACATTCATTGTAAATGAAAATAAAGGAAATTTATTACCTGTATAAAGTACAGTAGTACGGTAGTTGTCAACACAAACCAGACAAACTGAATCCTACAGTATCAAGAATTTACTCATTTATTTAATGACAATCATGTCATCATCTTCTAGAACATCATCATAACAATCCAATTTCTGAATTTCCTGGTGAATTTCTTGTGACTCCATTTCTTTCAGAATCAGTGGACCAAATCTCTCATGTTTAGCAATAGCACTGTCTTTAAATGAGTACTTCTTGTTAAGGTAGCCTGCTCGCAGTGCATTTGCAATGCAACTGTCAGTGATTTTCTCCCATGAATTCTTCACCCAAGTCACAACTTCTTGCAGTTTAGGATTCACAAAGTTTCCACGCTGATTTCTCTCCATTCTATTTTCAATGTAGTCATTAATTCCCATGCGCAAATTGTCTTTGAATGGCTTGTTTATTGCAATATCAAGAGTCTGGAGATAGGCCGTCATTCCTGAGAGAATCATTATCTGATCTATTTTTCTTTCGTGAAGAAATGTCTTCATGTCTTTAGTGTGGTAAGTGCTGGCTGCATCCCAGACTAGCAGACCTCTTTAGCTCCCTTGCATAACAAACGACAGCATTAAATTGACCCACTCCTTATAACTGCTTGTGTGGCCCAGCCTTTTTCAGTTTCAAGAATAAAAACTCCCAAAACACGTTCAATCTTTTTCTTCTTGCCCTTAGAGATGATTAAAGGTGGGATTTTAGTGCCATCCAGATGAATTGCCAAAATACAGAAAACATGTGCACTTTTGTAAGCAGTGGAGGGAATGTACACTAAGGAGGCACCCCACTGTTCAATTGTTGTTTGAGATGATTGGCCCACAAACACTGCAGTTTCATTCATAGCAATCATGTTGGAAAGATTGTATTTAGAGAAGTCAGCATCATCAATAAAGGACTTGAATGCAAGTGCTCACTTAATAACTTGAGTATCTTCCAACCTAAACAATGTTGTAGATCTTCTTAAAGACAGTCCACTTCGCTGAAGGAAATTATCCAGCCAGTGTTGTGATGCTTTGAAGTCTTCGGGGGCTATGTCAAACTGTGGTTCCATTGCAAGAGCAAATTCTTGAATCTGAGCCCTATTTACAACCAAAGCCTTTGCTCTCCTGTCAACAACCCATTCACAGATCAGGTCTTCCAGCTTGGAAAATAATGGTTGCTGACCTGATCCACACTTGCACTTTTTTGCATTTCCCTTGTCCACTTGTTCAATGAGGTTACCATACTCTGCTCGCCATTTTTGGACCAATCGGATACTCAACATCTTCTCTTTGCAGAAAGCAGTAAGATTTTGGCCCCAAGAGTCTTCCACGATTCCTTTCTTGTACTCCACGGAGTAGTTTTTTCTTTTTGCGCTCATTTTGGGGGGGGGGGGGAAGGAATTGGGCTATCAAGGTGGGGGGAGGGAGATCACTTAAAATGGCACAGGAGAATCAGAAAGGGGATTACCATTTTAGTAACCCCTTTTGATCCTCCTGTGTCATTTTGATTGCCCCCACTGATCCTCCTGTGTCATTTTAAGTGATCCTCCTCCCTCCAACCCTGTGCCACTGAACACCTTCACCAAACATTCCACCTACCCCTTTATCAGACATTTACCCCAGGGACCTGCCTGGGGACTGTCACTGGGCTTGCTGGGGCCTGAATCTGGGCTGGAGCAGGGTCTGCCACTGACTGAGAACCTTCAGTCATCATGAAGGCGGCCGTAAGCATCAGGTAGTGTCACCAGAGACAGACCAGCACTCACCACCTTTGCTGTGCTCTAATCCTCCTGTTCTTCTACAGGCATCTGCAAAAGTCTCCTCTCTCCCGCCCCACGCTCACCGCTCACTTCGACCTCTACTCCACCTCCACACAGCAGTGATGTCAGGACTCTGTATAACGTCACTGGTTGCTAGATGCCATTCGGGGTGGCCTTAGCGACCAGTTTACAGTAAATTAATTTTCATTCTGAGACAGAGCCTGGGAGCCTTATTTTCGGGGCATGCCTTATATTTCACTCAGAAGGAAACCTGTAAGTAGGTCTTATTTTCAGAGGATGTTTTATTTTTGGGGAAACATGGTATTTTCTTTGTTTCTGACTTGTTCTTTTTTATGTTTCTAATTTCATTTTTCCTATCTCTGTTGAAGTTCTCTTTAAGTTCATGTATTATTTCCCTAAATTCATTGAGCATCCTTATAACCATTGTTTTAAACTCTGCACCTGATAGGTTACTTATCTTCATTTTGTTGAGTTCTTTTCTGGAGTTTTGTTTGTTCTTTCATTTGGAACATGTTTCTTTGTCTCTTCATTTTGTCTGCCTTCCTGTGTTTGTTTCTTTGTTTTAGGTATCGCTGCTGTGTCTCCTGGGCTTGGTAGAGTGGTCTTATATAGTAGGTGTGCTGTAGAGCCCAGTGGCATGGCCTCTCCAATCACCTGAGTGGGGCATTCTAGGTGTACCTCTGTGTGGGCTGTATACACCATCCTGTTGTAGTTGAGCCTTGCTTGCTCTTGGCACCACAATGGGATGGATTTACCCCCAGGTTGATTAGCTGTGAGGACTCACTTTGACCACCATGGAGGATCAGCTGTGCAAGGACTGACCCTACACAGCAGGACTTACTCAGTGGAGCTCTGGTGCCACTGAGTCTGTCCCTTGAGTATCTTGCTTGTGAAGATGTTTGGCTAGTGCTTTGACATGATCTAAAGCTATACACCAGGTGCACTGGCTCTGGCACCTCATGGGAGGTATAGGCCACGGTCTTCCACCACCTGTGCCCTGGCTGGGGTCAACTGGCCTGAGCTACAAAGTGATCTGCGGATCGCTGCTACTTGTGTTGGATTAGAAGTGCCCAGGAAAGGCTGGCTGCTGCTAGTGCCAGGCCTGTGGCACTTCATGAGAATACAGGGTTAGCCAAGACCAGATGCTTCTTGGTTGAGATATTTCAGGAAATCTGAAACATGAGCCAAGATAGGCTGTTTGTATGGGAAAGCCACCAGAAACAGCTTGGGTAGGTCAAGTTGAGTGAAGCAAGATTTCAGGGACTCACTAGGGCAGCATGAACACTATGAGCCAGGTTGTGAGAGACTCTGGCACGGGGCCACCTGCCACCTCTGTGGACAGAGGGCTCATCAAAGGGAAAACGTCCTCTGCTAGCACTGCTGTCTGAGAGAAAGCTGCTCCTCCAGTTCTTGCCCTGATTCGAGACAACTGAGTTCCTCCCCTCATATGTCCCTGGAGCCTGTCAAGCTGCTGCCCCAGAGCTGGAACTCAAAGGGAGTGAGTCTGAGTAAATCTGTGCACAGATCCTTTAAGAGGAACTATCTGGGACTCCAGCAGCCTCCGTCTCCCTCAGCTGCAATCTTCACTGGTTTTTATAGCCAGAAGTTATGGTGACTTCTTTTCTTAACACTGAAACCCTGGGCTGGGGGTCTGGTATGGGCCTGGCACCCCTCAGGGGGGATCTCCACAGCCAATTTTTTTCTGCCACATGTGGGTGTGAGACCAGGTCATTCGCAGTCTCTTCTCTTCCTTTCAGTCTTTATGTGGCTTCTTCTTTAAATCCCTAGTTGTCAGACTTCTATTCAGCTAGATTTCAGGCAGTTCTGAATGATGGCTGTTCTGTAGTTTAATTGTAATTTTGATGTGGTTGTGAGTACTACATTTACTTACATTGTCACCTTGCCTGAAACCACTCATATTCTTTTAATGTAATGGAAAGACGCAGAAATGTGTAAGGAAATGTAAAATAGGTAGTACAAACTAAAATAAGGTAGTAAGTATAAGTAGATAAGTTTGAGAATAAACCTACCTTTGAACTCATTTGATAGTTATCTCTATAGCTATCCAATAAAAGCCAGCAAATAACTAACAAACAAACAAACAAACAAACAAACAAATAAATAAATAAATAAATAAATACAAGCCATGGTTGCTTGTGGCCATTCAGACCTACAGGGAAGGGGGCCCAGGAACTACCATTTATCATCAGAAGCCTCCATGTGATCATTCTTGACACTTGCTCTCTATTTTGGTGAAGGTAGGATCAGAGATGTGAGCCTCTGAACATAGGTGGGCTGTGGTTGTGGCTCCCACAGTGAGAATGAAAGGAGGTCCAGTTAACTGGAGGTGGAGATGAGGGGCTGGTACTGGACAGAGACAGAGCTCATGTCCCTCACTTTCAGGGACCACCCAAACATGGCATTTTCTTGGATTTGGGGGGTGCTTTTATAATTGGGAGAGCACGAGGAGGAAGGCAGTTGTGAGAGTAGGGAAGAAAGGATTTGGAGGCGGAGCTGAGCCTCATCCAGGCCCCTGTTCCCCCAAGCGGTGACGTACAGAAGCGAGGAGGCAGCACCAGCTTCCTCAGGCCTCCGTGAGGGAGGCCGCTGTGTGAAGGTACAGGTGGCAGTGCCGCATCTGAGCAGCCCTGCAGGAACTGTGCAAAACGAGCCTGCACCCATTTCCCACCCACGGTGTCCGACCCTCCAGGTGTTTCAGCCCTCCCACCACTCTGTCCTCTGGCCCAAGGAACTATCACTTAACTCCCCTTTTTCTGTGTTTCTTAGATGCGTATGACGCTTTCTGCATCATATCTGCTCAGCTCCTTACCAGACGCTCCCTCCTTAGGGAAAGATGCTTATCAGGAGTTTGGCAAGGCCAGGAGGTGGGGACAGGCAGATTTTTTTTTCCTTTAAAAAGGCATTCTTACCTTGTATACATATTTACATAGCCCTTGGACACAGACAATAGGGAACTGAAGGCCTGGGCAGGGGTGGGGAG
Organism: Vespertilio murinus; assembly: GCA_963924515.1. Lineage (NCBI taxonomy): Eukaryota > Metazoa > Chordata > Mammalia > Chiroptera > Vespertilionidae > Vespertilio > Vespertilio murinus. The sequence continues at coordinate 6,746,181 of OZ004713.1, forward strand.
GGGAAGGAGGGAGCAAGCTGGAGAGGATTAATGGGTGGGGGAGGGGGGCATATGTAATACTTTCAACAATAAATAATTATAAAAAATAAATTAAATTAAATAAGTAAGTAAATAATAAATTAAAAAGCTTTCTTTGCTTGCAACTAAACTAACAGCTCATTTGACACGGTTTCAGGCACAGAGGATAAGAGACGTAATGTTGGGCAGGCCCCCAGGTGGAAAGCTAAGCAGCCCTTGATGAACTATCAGGCTCTGTGGATGCCGAGGCTGAGACCTCGGGGATGTGGCTATTATCCTCCTCACTCAGTGCCTGCCACGTCTGGGCACTGGCGTGTGGCACAGGGGTAAGGAACACAGAGTCTCCAGACTCAAGGGCTGAATGTGGGGCCCAGACAAGAAAAGAAGCAAAGAACCATAAAGGAAAAACCCTCTTTATATAATGTTTGCTTACACACTCAATCATTCATTCATTCACTCATTCAATATTTATGAAGTGTGGATAAGGACCGCAGGCCTGAGGGTCAGCCCAGTGGCTGGTGGGAGGGAGCCAGGGGGAGCGGCATGGAGAGAATGTGAAGCAGCTGCACACAGGGCTCCACAGGGCCACAGACAGGGACGTCAAGAAAGAAGTGTTTTCTATCAATGAAAACTCCTTAGAGCTTAGCCTTTTGACAGAGAGAAAACTGAGAATGTTGTTCTCTCCTTTCTCTCCCCTAAGAGAATTTGATTTTTGCCTGCATATTTTCTCTTTGTGTGCTCTTCTTTCTTCTAAAAAAAAATGCTTTTTAAAAAACTAGCTCCTGGCTGTTTTGTGATGCAGAATGGGAGGGCAGGGGAGGAGACAGGACTGAACGGGAGGCTTGCTCTGGGCTCCCCTTTGCTGCCGACAATCTGCATGATGGCAGAAACACAAAAACTCAGGAAAAAGTTAGGTGGCTCAATCTACATAGTCCAGAGGGTGTGATGGCCAGGGAAACACGGGGAAATTGGCAAAACTGGCTGTTGAGATATTGCTGGTCTTACGGTGGAATCCTGGAGCAATAAATGTTGCCATGCTATCTCTAAACGCACAGGTGCTGTGGCACGTGCTGCATAAGCCTTGGCCCCTGTCACTCAGGGCTTCCTCTCCCCAGGAAGCAAGTGTGGATAAGTGGCTCTTGCCTGACCAATAGATAATGCTTCAACTAAAACAAAAACCTGCTGAGAGAGCGTGTGCTCAGAGCTGGGATGTAAGATCTCTAAGGTTTGTTCCAGCTGTGCAATTCTGGATAACACATCCTTCAAAGGATCTGAAATCACCACAGATGATGTTACCGACCGACTGCTTATGTTCCCCCCAAATGCATATGTAGAAATAACCCCAACTGTGGTGGTATTTAGAGGTTTAGATGTGGTCATGATTGATGGGGCTTCCGTGATAGGATTAGAGGCCTTATAAGAAGATGAAGAGAGACTAGAGTTTCCTTCTTTCTGCCACAAGAAGACATAGTAAGAAGGTGGCCATCTGCAAGTCAGGAAGAGAGCTCCCCCCAGGAACAGAGTTGACGACTTTGTGATCATGGACTTCCAGCCTCCAGAGCTGAGAGAAATCCATGTCTGTTGTTGTGCCCATCAGTCTAGCAGTGTTTCCCAAACTTTTGACATATGTGTACCCCTTCTATAATTTTCGTAACGCTGAGTACCCCTCATCAAAAAAAAGGATGTATTTTAATAACAATCAAAACACATTGATTTTTTCTTTTTTTGGTACATACACAAAATAATAATAAACGAAAAATAAGATTTTTCATAATAAAATATAAATAAAAGTCGTATTATAAATAACATTTATTTGCACACCGGACCATCTCATGCCTCACAAGACTGTCTTGACTTGACTCATGAGAACGTAGAATTAGGTGCAGCTAAGCACGGTGCAGTGCATATCCCCACCACACTCCGGGGCAACGTGCACCCCCACCAGACTCTTCCCACACCCCTGGGGGTACTCGGACCACACTTTGGGAAACACTGGTCTACGGCATTTTGTTACAGCAGCCTGAACAAACTAGGCAGATGGCAACATGAGCTGCACTGCTTATACTTTAACTACTTGGTATTAGTAGTATTGCATTAATTAGGTGTTCATTTTCTTCAACAAAACTTTGCATTCTTTTGTTGGTAATTACCTTACTTAGAATTTTACCAGAAAACTTACAGAAGACGTGGCACAACCCTGCCCCGCATCGTTTCAGCTGTAATTTAATAAAAGGCCCTTCATAAAGGGAAGGGGTGGGAGCTGTGGGGCTGGGGCCAGGCTTCTGCTTGCTGCAGCAGCCACCTGGTCCAGGGGCCCTTCCTCCGGGCTCCGGGCGTGCAGGGCTTCCCAGAGCAGAGCCCAGGGAGCGCCGCCGCAGCGGCAGGCAGTGGAGAGGTGCCCATCTGCAAAGAACTGCAAAATGAGAATGAAGCTTACTAAAAGTCTGTCCGTTTTTATCACTGCACTACAGTGGTTCTAAACAAAGTCAGTGATAAAATGCTCCTCCCCCCTAAAAAAAAACATGTTTTTTGTTCAAGTTCTAAGTAATTGTTGCAATTGCTATAGATTTTTAACAACATTTATGTGAACTTTAGCATATTTGCATTTATTACTCATTACATTTGTTGTTGTTGTTTTATTGCTACATAATAGGCTACCGCAAGTTTAGTGGCTTAAAACAACACTCACTTCTGGGTGTTTAGCCAAAGGAAATGAAATCAGAATCTTGAAGACGAATCTGTACTTCCCTGTTTACCGCAGCACTATTCACAATAGCTAAGATATGGAAACAACCTGAGCTCCTTTGACAGATGAATGGGTAGAGAAAATGTTATATTATTCAGCCATAAAAAGAAGGAAATCCTGACATTTGTGACAACATGATGAACTAGGAGGATAATATGCTAAGTGAGAGAAGCCAGACACTAAATTACAAATAGACATGAGCTCACTTATATGTGGAATCTAAAAATGTCCAGCAGAAATGTAGGGTAGAATGGTGGTTGCCAGGGTTTGGAGGGTGGGGGAGGGGAGGTGCTGGCCCAAGAGCACAAAGTTTCACTGTGCAGAGTAAGTGCTGAAGATCTAATGGACAGGCAGCATGGTGAGGATAGTTGTATACTTGGAATTTGCTAAGTCTTGTGTTTACTCCCCAAAAAGTAACTATGTGAAGTGACACTTTCTTGTGATGACCATATCACAATGCATGCTAGTATGTCAAAACATCAAGTAGTTCACTTGAAATATACACAGTTAACTCTTGAACTGCACAAGCCCACTTATATGTCTATTTTTTGTCAATAACATGCAATATTGTAAATGTATTTTCTCCTATGATTTTTTAAGTAGCATTTTCTTTTCTCTAACTGACTTTATTCGTAAGAATTTAGTATTAATACATATAATATGCAAAATAGGTGTTAATCAGCTGTTTATGTTAGTAGTAAGACTTTTGGTCAACAGTAAGCTAATAGCTAATAGGTTAAGTTTGAGGGAAGTTAAAAATTATACTCAGATTTTCTACTGTGCAGGGAATGGTGCCCCTAACATAAATGTTGCTTAGGGTCAACTGTATAATTTTTACTTGTAATTATACCTCAATAAAGCTAAATACCAAACAAAAACCTTAGCATTTACTGAACAGCTCATAGGTGGTTAGGCCACAAGTTTCACACCTTGTCTCGGCGTGTTCTCCATTCCAGGTCACGGGGTTAAAGTCCAGGTGGCCAGTCTGAGTCCTCCCCTGTAGCCTCTGGGAAAAACTTATTCTGGGCTCATTCTTTCTTTTGGCGGAATTCAGTTCCTTGTTGTGCAGGACTAAGATGCCCCCTTTTTTCACTAACCCTCAATCAGGGGCTGCTTTTGCCACCCAAGGCCACCCACATTCCTTGCCAGGGGCAACAGTGCATCAAACCTTTCTTGTGCTTTGAATCTCTGGTTTCCTGTGTCTCTTACCTCTGCGCCAGATTACAGGGACCATGTGATTAGGTCCAGCCCACCTGGAAAACCTCCCTGAAAGGCCAACCCATTGGAGGCCTTAGTTACATCTGCGAGCCCCTTGCAGTAGGGCCTAGATCAGTGTTTGGCTGAACGACTCGAGAGGGTGCCTGTACAGCAGGGGTGGAAATCTTGGCGGCCACTTGAGATCTGCCCACCAGTCCTAGGTGAGCTCTGCACCCCGGGAGAGTTAGCCAGCGTGTTCCAGTCGTGCAGCTGGCTGGGCTCAGCTGCACCCATTCCTTTTGAGAGCAAACTGGCTTTGTGTTTCTCCTGAGTAAGTTCACAGCAAGTTCATGTCTAATCCTCTGTGAAATGACATATTCCTTCACTCAATTAGCAGATATAAAATTAGCAATGGTAGAATGAGTGCAAAGACCGAGAAACAAGTAGAGTGACTTCTGTTCTGGCATCTAGATAGTCACTGGAGTTGATGAAACAATGCAAACTGCAAGGTGCAAAGTTTCCCGACATGAAATATATGATTTAAATAATATTTGAAAATGTGGGCATTTAACATTTACTTCCTTTGTAATATTGGGTATTTATTTTATATTTTATGTTTTATTATCGTGATTATATATAGAAAGATCAATAAAAGGAGAATTTTACTGCATGCTTTCTGACCATTGCTATTATTTATTCCATGTAATGATAATGGCTGAAACACATTTTGCTGTGAATAAGGGAGGGGATTAAACGCTGATCACGCGGATGTCAGGCACACGGGTGCCCACCCCAGATCCTCCCCGGGCTTCCGGTCCGTTAGCTGGAGGCAGCATGGCCTGCCTGTCCCTACGCGAGGGGCCTGTGCGCAGTGCTTCTGTACCTGCCTCCTTTAGTCCTCACAGACGTCACTTCACAGATGATGGAACATCCCGGAGTCAAACTCTGTAAGTAGTGGAGCAGCTGAGACTCAAAAAAATGCCCAGACCCGTGGTGGGCAAATTGCGGCTCACGAGCCACATGCGGCTCTTTGGCCCCCTGAGTGTGGCTCTTCCACAAAATACCATGGCCTGGGCTAGTCTATTTTTAAGAAGTGGCCTTAGAAGAAGTTTAAGTTTAAAAGATTTGGCTCTCCAAAGAAATTTCAATTGTACTGTTGATATTTGGCTTCGTTAACTAATGAGTTTGCCGACCACTGGCCCAGACCGTTAGCCAAGTCACTAACTGGCAACTCATAGGAAAGCTTCAGTTTGCTAAAAGCAAGTTTTGTTGTTGTTTTTCCTGTGTCCTGCCTCACAGTGGTCAGTCCTGCAGACAGCTTCTCAGCTGTCAAAACAAAGGGGCCAACCCTCTCGCTGCGCCGCTCTGTCTGTGGACCCCAGCAGAGCCTCCAGGCCTCCTACCAGCTCAGCATCTTTGGCATGGACAGCGCTTAGGGGACGTTTGTGGCACTTGCTTGCGGGGCTGAATGAAAAGTACTGGCGAAGAAGGCGTTCGGAAACTCTAGGGGAATTTGCTTAATAAGATGACTCTGATCTCCTGAGAAAGGTCAGTTTTTTCCTCTGCAGGAAGAGTGGCCTGGCATCCTCTGCCTCAGAGCTTCCCTCTGCGATTCTGGGCAGATTGAAACAGAAGGAGCAAGCAAAGCCGAGTGTCCAGTCAAGGTAGGACAGTCAAGGTCAGCATTGCTGGCAGACAAGTGCAATCGCATTGTCAATAAAAGTACAGTCACTGAAGCCATGCACAGATATTCCTGTTCCATTTCCTTCTGGGGCCGATGGAAATGTACTTCTCTGTACCCAGTGGAATTAGGCATGGCCATGTGACTTGCTTTGGCCAATGAAATGTGAGCTTGTGTGCTATTCGCCATGTTGTCTTATTCATGCCTCAGGGATCATGGAATTGTGTGTGGAGAGGAAACTCAATCAACTTGAGTCCCTAAATGACTGGAATGAGCAGAAGTCCTCCATCAACCCACAGTGCATTTGCAGCGTGAGCAGGAACTAAACTCTCATTGATTAATGATCCTGTGGAGGGGCACCAATAGGAAGAGAGCCAGGCTGTCTAACAATTACTGCTCACTAACCACAGATGGGGAGTTTTCTTACAGACCCCGGGCACTGGAGGAGGAAACAAGGCTGTAAAGAGATAAGATGCCTCCATGTGTCCATAACTCAGAGAGCAAACCAAGGGCAGGACACGCTTTCATTTGGTGGCTGTGCCCAGACCCTGACCCCTCTGGGGGTTACCTCAGGACACTGACTGTCCTGGGGCGGCGCGGGCGGAGCTGTGGGTACAGTGTGACAGCACAGAAGGTCAGCCTGGCTGGCGGACTCTGAGCTCCCGAAGGCCGCCTGCGGACCCTCCCTGCCTTTCCCTGTGACACGGCGCTGCACGCAGCTGTCTCCCCCCGTGTGTGTGACCGGCAGCTGGCGAGGGGGTCAGAGCAGAATGTCCAGGGGGCCCTGCTGCCCCCGGTGCTGCTGGCAGGACTGGAATAAATGCTCAGATAGGATTCAACCCTTCCTCTGCTTGTTTTGGCTCAGGAGGCCTCAGATCATGGTGTCCACTTTCATGAAGAGTGATTATTACTATAGCAGCACCTAGTGTTTTCTGATTAACACAGAGGATCTGAGGCTGAGGACACCCCAGACTGAAAAGGTAAGGAAAAGAGAAACAGGAAACTGGGTCAAGTGGCCAGGTGGCAAGGAGTCCGGGCAGATACTGAAGCTGAGACCATGGCTGTGGCTTCACATTCTGTGGAGCGGCTGGCTTCCTCCAAGGGTCCAGGGTGGGGAAGGTAACCTCAGGCCATGAGTGACACCATCCAAGAGACATGCTAGTGCTTATTGTGTGACATGTGCTGGCACTTGGTCACCACTGACTGGGGAAGTGGTGGCAGGAAGAGGGTCAGGGAGGATGTGTGTCATGCACAGAAGAGTTTGATTCGGGAAGTTCTAACTCCTCAGGGATGAGTAAATTGGGATGTTCACCAAGTGGGCATAACTCAGACTTCCTGTGTGGGAAGCAGTGCTGTGCTGTTGGTGAGTGATCACTCTATCACACATGCCTAAGGGCTAGGACACTCACTCTGTGGCCACTCCTATAATAAAGACTTTCTTATGGGCCATTGATCATTATTCATACACTCATTCTGCCAGTATTTGAGACCCGAGGCATTGAGCTTACCTCAGGGAACAGACGGCCTTCATGGATATTATGGTCTGCTTTTAGCCAAGAAATTAATAGCAATTTACAACATGGATTCAGTGCAGGTTGTACAGGGAAAAGGCACATAAACAAGTCCAGGGGTCCACAGAAAGGAGGCTACTGGCCATGGAATGGGGTGAAGACCCAGCTGCTGCACAGCTGACACCCCCACGCTTGCAGGTGAGTGCGAACCTTCCTTTCCAGGGCCAATGAGAAAAGGAAAAAATGATGGAGTTGTCCAAGGATTTTAACACAGCATTAAAAATTCTGAAATTTGAAAGTCTTGAAGAGAACATACATGAGCTGAAAGCTTATGATTCATACTCTTGGGTTCACTTTGTGGTCAAATAAACAAAAAAAATCTGGGGAATTTGAAGAAAGCCAAGTATCTGGAATGAATTAACTTCTCTCTCTCTCTCTCTCTCTCTCTCTCTCTCTCTCTCTCTACCTATCTCTCTCAGCAACATGGGAGCTGAGACTCTAGAAAATTAGAACAATAATGGTGCTGCATGACCAACTACAGTTAACTCTTCCTATTCCAGAGTTCCACCACATCCTCCCTCTCCATCCCATCCCATGAACCAAATATTTTCATCCTTTAAGGCCCAGTTTAAAAATTAACCTCCTGGAATCATAAAAAGCAAGTGTTAAACAGTGTGACCTGCTGAGAATGAAAGTGCATGGAAGTGAGAGGATGGGTCACCTTTTGCTTCTTAAAAATCTGATAAGCATGTGTTCTTTTGTTTAATTAAACTAAAAATAAGCATATAAGAAAAAAAATGTCCATCCCCCATGGAAGATTCCATGAATCTCTATTGCATAGTTGACCTCCTGGTCCTTGAGCCTTATTGCCTTCCACAATTAACTACCATCTCATAGCCAGTCTTTTTTTTTTTTTAATCTTTATTGGTGAAAGTATATGTCCCCTTTTTTCTCCCATTCATCTTTTCTAGCCTGCCCCCACCCCTGCCTCATGCACTCACTACCCTATTTTCTGTATGCAGGGGTTATGCATATAGTATAAGCATACAAGTTTTTTGGTTGACAGCTTTCCACCCACCCACCCTCTCATACGTTCTCTCTAAGATTCCACAGTCTGCTCCATGCTTCTATGTGTCTAGATCTGTTTTGTTCATCAGTTTATTTTGTTCATTAGATTCCACATATGCGTGAGATCATGTGATACTTGTTTTTCTCTGACTGGCTTATTTCACTTAGCATAATTCTGTCCAGGTCCATTCGTACTGTCACAAAAGAGGTCCTTCTGCCGAAACCGGTTTGGCTCAGTGGTAGAGCGTCGGTCTGCGGACTGAAAGGTCCCAGATTCGATTCCAGTCAAGGGCATGTACATTGGTTGCAGGCACATCTCCAGTAGGGGGTGTGCAGGAGGCAGCTGGTTGATGTTTCTCTCTCATTGACATTTCTAGTTCTCTATCCCTCTCCCTTCCTCTCTGTGGAAAATCAATAAAATATATTTTTTTAAAAAAAAGAGGTCCTTCTTTTTTATGGCCACACACTTTTTCTATCCACTCATCTACTAAGGACACTTGAGCTATTTCCAGATCTTAACTTTTTATTTTTTATTTTTTTTTTGTCTCTGAACTTTTTATTTATTTATTTTTTTAATAAATCTTTATTGTTCATATTTTTACAAATGTTCCTCATCCCCCCCCATTGCTCCCCTACACCAAGTTTCCATTCAATTCTCTGCCCTTTCCCCATCCCCCATTGTCCTCATCCATAGGTGCAGTTTATGTTCAGTCTCTTCCCGCCCCGCTCCACTCCCCATTTCCCCAAGAATCATCAGTCCACTCCCCTTCCATACCTCTGATTCTATTATATTCACCAGTTAATATTGTTCATCCTGATTTTTACTTCCCTTGGTTTTTAGACTCACTTGTTGATAGTTACGTGTTTGTTCATAATTTTTATCTTTATTTTCTTCCTCTTCCTAAAGAACCCCTTTTAACAATTCATATAATTCTGGCTTGGCAGTGATGAATTCCTTTAGCTTAAATTTATTTGTGAAGCTCTTTATCTGGCCTTCGATTCTGAGTGATAGCTTTGCTGGGTAGAGTATTTTTGGCTGTAGGTTCTTGTTATTCATCACCTTGAATATTTCTTGCCATTCCCGTCTGGCCTGCATGGTTTCTGTTGAGAAATCAGCTGCATGGTTTCTGTTGAGAAATCGTATGGGTGCCCCTTTATAGGTAACTACCTGCTTTTGTCTTGCTGCTTTTAATATTCTCTTTTGTCTTTAGCTCTTGGAATTTTAATTATGATGTGTCTTGGTGTGGTTCTTTTTGGATTCCTTTTGTTTGGGGTTCTGTGTGCTTCCTGGACGTGTAAGTCTATTTCTTTCCCCAGGTGGGGGAAGTTTCCTGTCACTATTTCTTTCAATATGTTTTCAGTATCTTGCTCTCTGTCATCTTCTGGGATGCCCATAATTCTGATGTTGGTTCGCTTGAAGTTGTCCCAGAGGTTTCTTACATTATCTTCAACTTTCTGAATTCTCTTGTCTTCTTGCTTCTGTGGAGGAGTGTCCTCTGGCTCTTTGTGTTCCAAATCTTGGACTTGATTCTTGCAATCTTCCAATCTGTTTTTAGGACTCTGTATAATATTATTTATTTCAGAGATTGTATTCTTTATTTCTAGTTGACCCTTCATTATTTCTTGTTGATCCCTTATCATATCCTCATAGGCCTCATTTATTTTATCGGCCTTTTCTAAGAGATTGTTGAACAACCTTATAAGCGTGGCTTTGAACTCTATATCCAGTCGCTTTTTGTCCTCCATTTCTTTCGTTTGTGATCTGTTTCCTCGTTTCAGCATTTTCGCTGCTTCCCTGAGTTGGTAGGTTGGGAGGATCAGCTGTGTCTATGCCAGGAGACAACCTTATTCCACTAGACTTGGAAACCTGCAAAAGCCTCTCTGAGTTCAGCTTGGATGGGGCACAGTTTCTGGGTGGAGCCTACAGCCTTGGCTTCCGGTTAGCCCTGCCCTCTGAGGTTCCTGAGTCTCAGGGTACCTCAGTGTCCTTTGGTACTCGCTGCAAGCACCTCTGAGAGAAAGGCACCCTAGAGCTTCGCCCGTTACCAGACAGTGTAGTCTGTCCCCCAACAAGCCCACAACTGGAGTTCAGAGCAGTTGGAAGTGGGGTTAAGAGCAGTCCGGAGCTTATGCCTCCTTCCCGCCAGGGCAATCTCGCGGCCCAAACAACAGTCTGTCCTCTGTGCGCGCAATGTGCGCGACTCAGGGGCTCTGCTTTTCGCCGTTCCCCTGAGCTTCTGTCTTACAGCCCAGATTCCCTCTGTATGAGGCTGGAGCCCGAGGGTCTTGCCCAGGACTGGGGTTCAGTGCAGTCAGAACTGGGGCTCAGCACAGTCCTGAGCTTTTGAGTCCTTCCCGCTGAGGCAATCCAGCAGCTCAGCGAACAGTCCCTCCTCTGCGCGCTCTGCCTTTTCGCTGCTCAGCTGAGCTTCCGCCTTACAGCCCAGATTCCCTCTGTATGAGCCTGGGACCCCCAGGGTCTCGCCCAGAACTGGGGTTCAGTGCAGTTGGAGTTGGGGTTCAGCACAGTCCGGAGCTTTTATCTCCTTCCCGCTGGGGAACGCCAGCCAGGCACTCAGCCGCCCCTCCTCTCCGGCTCGTCCTCTCCCCACGCGCGCACGGTGCCTCCATACCTTAGGCTTTTACAGCTCCTCTGGTTTTCCTTCTGGTTTTCTCTTTCCTGCTAGTTGTAGAATTCCCAGTCAGTCAACTTTCCTGTAGTTCTGGATAGTGTCCACTCTATATTTTAGTTGTATTTTTTGAAATTGTTGAGTGCGGCTGCAGTTAGGCTTTTACCTCTGCCGCCATCTTGTTGTGAGTCAAGATCTTAACTTTTTTAAATTGTGCTGCTATGAACACAAGGATGCATACATTCTTTCTGATTGGTGTTTCTAATTTCTTAGGATATATTCCTAGAAGTGGGGTCACTGGGTCAAATAGCAGTTCCATATTTAATTTTTTTAGGAAACTCCATACTGATTTTCATAATGTCTGCACCAGTCTGAATTCCCACCAAAAGTGCACTAGGGTTCCCTTTTCTCCACATGCTCTCAAGCACTTGTCATTTGTAGATTTGTTGATGGTAGTCATTCTGACTGGTGCCAGGTGACACCTCATTATTGTTTTTATTTGCATCTCTCTGATGATCAGTGACTTTGAGCATTTTTTTCATATTTCTCTTGGCTATCTGTATGTCAGCTTAGGAGAAGTGTCTATTTAGGTCCTGCCCCAATTTTTTAATTGGATTTTTGTCTTCCTTTTGTTAACTTGTATGAGTTCCTTAGTTATTTTAGATATTAACCCTTTATCAGATGCTTCATTGCCAAATATGTTCTCCCAAACAGTGGACTGCCTTTTCAATTTGCTGACGGTTTCCTTTGCTGTGCAAAAGCTTTTATTTTGATTTAGTCCCATTTGTTTATTTTCTCCTTAGTTCCCTTTGCCCTAGGACCGTGGTTGGCAAATTGTGGCTTGCAAGCCACATGCTGCTCTTTGGTCCCTTGAGTGTGGCTCTTCCACAAAATACCATGGCCTGAGCGAGTCTATTTTGAAGAATTGGCATTAGAAGAAGTTTAAGTTACAAAAATTTGGCTCTCAAAAGAAATTTCAATCATTGTACTCTTGATATTTGGCTCTGTTGACTAATGAGTTTGCCGACCACTGCCCTAGGATATGTATACGTAAACATATTGCTACAAGAAATGTCTCAGATTTTACTGCTTATGGTTTCTTCTAGGATTTTTATGGTTTCATGACTTTCACTTAAGTCTTTTATTCATTTTGAGTTATTTTTGTGTATTATGTAAGCTGGTGTTCTAGTTTAATTTTTTTTTTTTGCATGTGTCCATCTAAATTTCCCAACATCATTTATTGAAGAAACTATCTTGACTCCATTGTATGTTCTTGCCTCTTTTGTCAAATATTAATTGAGCATGATGGGTTGGGTCAAATGCTGGGGTCTCTGTTCTGTTCCATTGTGCCAGTAACATGCTATTTTGATTATGGTGGCTTTGTAGTATAACTTGATACCTGGTATTGTGATTTCTCAAATTTTGTGGGTTTTTTTTCTCTCTCTCAAGATTTTTGCAGATATCAGGTCTATTTTGGTTCCATACAGATTTTTGGAAGATTATTCTAGATGTGTGGGATATGCCATTAGTATTTTAGGGATTGCATTGAATCTGTAGATTGCCTTGAATAGTATGTGGGTATTATGGATATTTTAATGATGTTGATTCTACCAATCCATGAGCATTGTATATTCTTCCACTTGTTTATATCTTTATCTCTTTTTTCAAAGTCCTGTAGTTTTTCAAGTAAAAGTCTTTTACTTCATTTATAAAGTTTATTCCTAAATATCTTAATTTTTGTGTTGCAATGGTAAATAGGATTGTTTACTTAGTTCTCTTTCTGAGAATTCATTATTGGTGTCTAAAAAAGCCATCAGTTTTGGGGGGTGTTAATTTTGTATCCTGCTACATTGCCAAATTCATTTATTAAATCTAGTAGTTTTTTTTATGAAGTCTTTAGGGTTTCCTGTGTACAATATCATGTCACTTGTGAATAATGAGAGTTTCGTCCATTCCAATTTGGATGTCTTTTATTTCTTCTCATCTGATCAATGTGGCTAGGACTTCCAGTACTATGTTGAATAAGAGTAGTAAAAGTGGACATCCTGTCTTGTTCCATTTCTTAGGGGAAATGGTTTTAGTATTTTCCTATTGAGTATGATATCAACTGTAGATTTGTTGTATATGGCCTTTATTACGTTGAGATATGTTCCCTCTATTCTCACTTTGCTGAGAGTTTTTATCAAAAATAGGTGTTGGATTTTGTTGAATGCTTTTTCTGCATCTATTGATATGATCGTGTGATTTTTGTCTTTCAATTTATTTATGTGATATATCACGTTAATTGATTTGTGAATATTGTATCAGCCTTGCATCCCTAGAATAAATTCCACTTGGTCATAGTTTATGATCTTTTTTAATGTAATGCTGGATCTGATTTGCTGGTATTTTGTTGAGGATTTTAGCATCTATGTTCATCAGGAATATTGGCCTGTAATTCTCTTTCTTTGTAGTGACTTTATCTAATTTTGGAATTAGGATAATGCTGGCCTTATAAAAAGAGGTTGAAAGTGTTTCTTCTTCTTGGATTTTTTGGAATAGTTTGAGGAGTATACTTGTATAGTTCTTCTTTGAATGTTTGGTAAAACTCCCCCATGTAATCATCCAGACTAAAGCTTTTGTTTGCTGGGATTTTTTTTTTTTTAATTACTGCTTCTATTTCCTCAGTTATTCTTGGCCTATAAAGGTATTTTTATTCTTCCTGATTTAGTTTGAGAGGCTGTATTTTTCTAGGAATTGGTCCATTTTATCAACACTGTCCAGCTAGTTAGCATATATTTATTATTAGTATTTTCTTACAATCCTGTGGTGTCAGTTGTTGTTTCACTGCTTTTGTTTCTGATTTTATTTATTTGGGTCCTCTCTCTTTGTTTCTTGATAAGTCTGGCTAATGGTTCATCAATCTTGTTTATTTTTTTTTCAAAGAACTAGCTTTTGGTTTCATTGATTTTTTGTTTTGTTTTGTTTTGTGTGTGGGTTTTTTTAAATTTTTATTTTTTTTATTCTTTATGTTATTTATTCCTCCTCTAATCTTCACTATTTTTCTTCCTTCCAGTTACTCTGGGCATTTCTTGTTGTTCTCTTTCTAATTCTTTAAGTTATTGGGTTAAATAATTTATTATTAAGTTTTCTTATTTTTTGAGGTAAGCCTGTAATGCTATGAACTTCCCTCTCAGGACTGCTTTTGCTATGTCCAAGAATTTTGGATTGTTGTGTGTTCATTTTCATTTGTTTCCCGGAAGTATTTATTTATTTCTTATTTATTTCTTGATCTCATTGGTAATCCATTCATTGTTTAATAACATGCTATTTAGCCTTTCTGTGGTTGAATGTTTTTTAGTGTTTTTACTGTAGTTTATTTCTAATTTCATTCCGCTGTGATCTGAGAAGATGCTTGATACTATTTCAATCTTCTTGAACTTGTAGAGATTTGTTTTTTATCTTAACATGTGATCTATCTTTGTGAATGACCCATGTGCACTGGAGAAGAATGTATATTCTGCAACTTTGGGGTGAAATGTTCTATAAATGTAAATTAAATCCATCTGATCCAGTGTGTCCTTTAGAGTCACTGTTTCCTTGTTAAGTTTTTGTCTGGAAGATCTATCCAGTGAAGTCAGTGGTTGTTAAAATTTTATACTATGACTCTATTGCTGTCAATCTCTCCCTTAAAGTCCTCCAGAGGTCTTTTTATATACCATATTTGCTGGCATATAAGATGATTTTTTGGCCCTGAAAAATACCGTATTTGCCGGCGTATAAGAGCCTGGGCGTATAAGATGACCCCCTAACATTTCCACTCAAAATACAGAGTTTGTTATATACTCGCCACTTGGAGGCATATTTTTCAGGGCCAAAAAATCGTCTTATACACTGGCAAATACGGTAGTTAGCTGCTCCTATATCAAGTGCATGTATGTTTGCCAGGGTTATATTCTCTTGTTGAATTGATTCCTTTGGTATTAGCTAGTGACCTTTGTTGTCTCTTGTGATGGGTTTCATTTTGAAGTCTACTTTTTCAGTAATGAGTGTCGCTACTCCAGCTGGGTTTCCATCCCTTCACTCTCATCCTGTGTGAGTTTTTTGTTCTGAGGTGAGTCTCTTGTAGACAGTATATATTTGCAACGTTTCATTATCCATTCAGCTACTCTATGTCTTTTGATAGGAGCATTTAATCCATTTATGTTTAAGATTGTTGTTGATAGGTACTTATTTATTGCCATTTTAATTCTGTGTGCCTAGGTTTCTCTCTCTCTTTCTTTTTCTCATTACAGCAGCCCCATTAGCAGTTCTTATAGTACTGTTTGGTGGTGATAAATTCCTTTAGCTTTTTTTTATCTGGGAAACTCTTTATTTCACCATCTATTTTGAATGATAGCCTTGCTGGATAGAGTGAGCTTGGTTTCAGATTATGGCTGTCCATTACCTTTACTACTTCATGCCATTCCCTTCTGGCCTACAAATTTTCTGATGAGAAATCAGCTGACAGCCATATGGGAGTTCCTTTGTTGGTAATAAACTGTTTCTTTTTTCTTGCTACCTTTAAGATTCTCTCTTTGTCTTTAATTTTGGGCATTTTGATTATTAGGTCTGGCAAAGACTCAAAGCCTCCAGAAACCCACCTCTGCCTACAAACTGATGGGATTTTATCTTTATAAGTTTAAGACAATTGCCCACAGTTGTGCTGAGAGAGTTTTCAACAGAGTTTGTAATTGCTTCTGCCTGGAGGCTAATTGTTATTCTCAATCTCTTAATGGGCCTCAGAAACTCCAGAGGGTGGGGCAAGTGGTTTTCCAATAGGGTGGGGTAAATGTCTTCCCCCAAGGCAAAAACCACCTGGATAGCAAGGGTTTGCCTGAGCAAGAGGGAACAACTCAGCACAAGAAATTGGGGTGTCTGCCCTCTGAGCACTAACCTCAGAGCCTTCAACTATGGCTTCTGCTCCCATAGCTCCAGTCCACTCTTCCCTCCCTCTGCAGGAGCTCAAAGTGAGTGGCTGTGCAGGAAATTTTGTGCATTGGCTCTTTAAGAGGGTCCCTTCATTTTCAGCCATCTCTCCCAGGCAGACAGCAACCCTGCTACTTTTCACAGCCAGATGTTATGTGAGCGCCTTTCTCAGTTCTGGTGCTCTCTGCTGGGGGCCCAGCTTGGGGTTTAGAACTCAGAGTTCTCAATGGCAACCCACCATAGCTGAGATATCTCTCTGGAACTTCAGCTGATGTCTTTGGGTGTCTGGACAGCTCTTTTATGCCTCCATCCTTCCTACCAGTCTCTATGAGGGCTCCACTTTCCATCCTTGGCTATCAGGCTTCTCTCCAGCTAGTTTTCAGTTGATTATTCAGAATGGTTTCTTTGTATTTTAGTTGTAATTCCAGTTTGGTCCTGGAAGCATGTCTGTGTAGCCTCCACTTACTCTGTCACCATTTCCATAGCTAAGTTTTTTCCTTCCTTAGACTACAGGTCCCAACTAAAGCCATCTGTAGAAAGAGCATGATATTTCTTGTAAACTTGAAACTTAATTAATATTTGGTTAATGATTAGCTCCTAATGTTAGCACCCCAGTTTATGAGTGTGTGTATACACACTAGAAATTCATACATTTAACTGAGTTCCCAAATATATACAATTTAGTAGATGTAACAAATGTTTTTTCATTCTCTTCTGGTTTCCATGTACTCATACCAAGAAGAGCCCAGCCCACCATCTCCCCCAAGAAATATGAAATGGGCGTACACAGGAGTTGATTGCAGTTGAGGAAATCTACAGCTCTTCCTCCTGTGAGATAAAGTGACTCTGAGCCAGTCATGATCTGTGTGCCTGGGAAAATGCCTCCCTCTCACACAGCTGTGTATTTTTTTCCTTGGGGATCCACTAGATGGCCTACAATGAACACAGTGACTTTGGGGAAGCACATCTTGGGAAAAGAAATACTCCCTTGTTTATCTGTTCATTTGTTAGCTTTCTCTTTCACCATTTGCACTCATAAATCCCTTGAAGTATAACTAACATTAAAAATGAATAAGTTGTGGTTTGAAAATGGAAAAGTCCTATGTCAGAGCTAAAACAATGGGTCTTCAAGCAGAGATTTCTGATTATTAGGATAACAATACTGATTTTCTTGAGTGTTGGCATTTTGTGAATCACAGCAAAAACAACTCTGAAGAGAAAGAAATAAAGTAGTAAAATAAATCTAAGGGCCACTAGGTATCTATTGAACTACAGAAATGGTAAGATCTAGCTCCAGTGGGTATGTGATAAAGCAGACTCATTTTCACATTGCTAGTGTCCTGCAAAAGTTGGGGCTTTTGTAAAGCAATATGGCTTTATATAAGAGCCATAAAATAACTCTTACTCTTTAACCAGGAAACTTTACTCTGAGGGAAAATCTAAAAGTTAGAAAAAGGCCACCATAAAAATGTTCAGGTAAGAAAATTTAGAAACAACTTGAGGGATTAACAATAGGGAATGACTGAGTTCACTGTGGTATAACATATATTGGTATATCATTATGTATTTGTAGACATTAAAAGTGGCTGCCTCTACCAAGACCCCAGGAGGTAGTGGACAGTCCTTAGATTAAAGACAGTATGGTATAGACCTATGAGAAGAAGGGGTTCAAGGAGGTCTGAGCCCATTTGAGCTTCTATCCTATATAATAAAAGGCTAATATGTAAATAGACTGAACAGTGGAACAATTGAACAACTGAACAACCAGTCGCTATGATGTGTGCTGACCACCAGGGGGTGCACGTGAAACATGGCGGGCATTGGCAGCAGGCTGAAGAGTGAAGAACATGGAGGGCATCAACCACGACAAGATGGTGGAGCAGGTGAGTGGGGGCACCAGACCAAGGCAGAATGCCGGTCACTGTCATCTGGGTGAGCCTCTGGTGGTTACTGAAAATTCTTTGCTCCAGAGAACCATGGTCCTGCCCAGCCCTCACACCTGCTGTGGATGCCCACCCCACTTATACCTGCTGCCAGCACCAGAGCCACCACTCACATCCACTATTGGTGCCCAGTGCTATCCCCAATCGCTCAGCATCATCAGCCCATGCATGTGGTGGCTGCTGGACCCATTCCTCAGGGCTTCTCCACCTCCCCCTGCTCCTGAGGAGCAATCGGGATGACAGATGCTTCTTGCACCTATTACTGATGATGGCCCTGCTTGCATCCAGTGCCAGTGCTGACCCCAATCGCTCCATGCCAGCAGGTGTGAGCAGGGCTAGCACCATCAGCATGTAAGAGCAGAGGGAGTGGGGCTGCCAGCAGACAGGGAACTGGGGCCACGGTGGGAGGGGCCAGCAAGGGCATGGGGGATGGATCAAGACCTGCCCCTGTGCCCACCACAGCCTCACAGCCCACAGTTCCTTTCAAGGTGCATGAATTCATGCACTGAGCCCCTAGAAATAACATACTATAGACTTGGTAACTAAACAACAGAAATTTATTTCTCATAATTCTGGAAACTCAAAAGACTAAACTCAGCTCATTTAATTCCTCACCAGGGCTTTTTTCCTGGCTTATAGATGGCCATATTCTTGATATATCCTCATAGGAAAGAGAGGGCTCTGGTCTCTTCTTCTTCTAAGGGTACTAATCCCTTAGGGGTACCCTTACTTCTATCATGTGGGCCTCACCCTCATGAACTCCTTTGTACCCAATCACCTCCCAGAGGCTCCACCTCCAAATGCCATTTCATTGGGGCTTCAACATTTGAATTTTGATGGGACACAAAATTTAGTCCATGATGGGGGAAAATTCCACCAGCAGATGGCAGTGCACAGAAATAGCCCAGGCCAGAGGAATGCCTGAGAGTTGCTTCTTCTGTGGGACTAACTTGGTATATTCCTTTAACAGATCTGGGGCTATCACACATATACAAAGTTGAATCTGCTCAGATTGCATCACTAATATCAATCAAAAAGCTTTTTATTCAAACCACTGCACAATTACACATTGCACCATTTTATATGTAACTGGGCCTAAGGCATAAACTACTTTAAGGGACAGTCTGGTGATCAAAAGGAAGAAGCCATGGGATAAGTAAGGCAGCATTTGATTGGATGCCCAGGTCCCATAAGGGATACTTTCCTGACATCCTCTCCAATGTAGTAAAAATGTAAGAATATTAGCACTGATTACTACAACATACAAAAATAGATTTGAGCACTGACAAGTCAAGCATTGCAAGATAGGCAGGGTGATGTAGAATATAAGTTTTATGTCCTTTCTCATATAAGATAGCAGAGTTAAAAAATTTTTTTAACTGCTCCAGATGATTTCCTCCAATTCAGGAACAGCTTTTGTGATCACATATGTATTAAAAATGTTTAGTGGGCACTTACTATGTTCTGGATCTTGTGACAACACAGACACTTCCCTCACCTTTATCAATCACAGTCTAGTGGAGAGAGACTCAATGGTTATACAATAAATCAATGCTATGGTGACAAGTACTACAAAGAGAACACAATTGCCATGAGATTAAATGTAAGTCATCCTGCCCAAGTGGGAATGTGATGTGGGAGTAGAGAATCATGAATGACTTTTTTAAGTAAATGTGATTTAAACAGATCTGCAGGACAGAGGTTAGCTGAATGTATCAGTCAGCCAGAGATGCCATAACAAAATGCGGGGGGCTTACACAACAGAAATTTATTTCTCAGTTCTGGAGGCTGGAAGTCCAAGATCAGAGTGCCAGCTGATTTTGTTACTGGTAAGGATCCTGGCCCTGGCTTGTGCACATTGTAGGCTATCTTCTAGCTGTGTCCTCACATGGGGTGGGCAAGTTGCGCCAGTGGTCTCAGGTGTCTCTTTTTATGTTTATTTATTTTTTGTTGTTGCTGTTGATATTCACCCAAGAATACTTTCTCCACTTATTTTGTACATAGAGAGAGAGAGAAAAAGAGAGAGAGAGAGAGAGAGAGAGAGAGAGAGAGAGAGAAATATCTACGCAAGACAGACACATAAATTGCTTGACTCTGCACATGTCCTGATCACAGATGGAGATCCAACCTGCAAACCAGATACATGCCTTTGACCGGTAAATCAAACCCACAACCCTTCAGTGCATGGGCCAATGCTCCAACCATTGAGTTGCAGCAGCTAGGACTTGGGTGCCTCTTTTTATATGGATATGAATTCTATTGGATTAAGGCCCCACCTTTATTATCTCATTTAACTTTAATTACCTCAATAAAGACCTTACTTCCAAACATAGTCACAGTGGGACTTGGGGTTTCAACACAGGAATTTGGAGGGAACACAAACATTGGATCTATAACCCTGAAGATGGGAGATGGGGGAGAGGGAGTGGAGGAAGGAAGGCTACTGTGAGCAAAGGGAGCAGAAGGCCCAGGGGCAGGAAGGAAATGGATGATGGTGTGGCTGGAAAGACAAACGTGGCAGGTGAAGGAGGAGGAGGGTTAGCCTGGGCCTTGTAGGCCATAAATATCTTGTTCTACTCCTAGAAGCAGTGGAAAGCTCAGAGGGTCTGAAACAGGGCAGTGACACTAGAGGACAAGAATGAATGTGGGGCAAGAGATGATCAGAGCCTGAACTAGGGTAGTGGTTGTGGAGATGGAGATAGATTTGCAATATGTTTTGGAATTAGCAAGTCTCAGTAAAGGCTTGAATATAGGAAGTGGAAAGAAGATTTCAAACAGGACTCCTGGTGTTCATTACAAACAACTCTATAGATGTTGGCAATCTATCAGGAGAGCCTTGTGGAAGGAGCAGGTTGGGGGGAAATGGTGAGCTCAGTTAGGCTGTGGTAAGTTGGAGATGCCTGTAAGACCTCCAGAGATGAAATTGGACACAGAGGAGAGGTCAGAGTTGTAGATACACAGTTGGAAACAAGTGAATAGAATCAGCTAAAATAGAGTATGGAGTGAGAAAAATAGAAAGCCTAGGACTGACCTCTAAAGAATGTCAGATATGGAAACCCCTTTCACATCCCATGTGGTTCAGGGTTCCAGTTCAGGAGTAGGGTTCTGCAGAAGGGCTGTATGAAAATTAAAGAGAGACTAGAAGAAATTTAATTTGGTGATATGAGGGGCCAGGCAGGAGCCCACCTCTAGTGGGAGGACTGCCACTAGGCTCTGGCCTTGGTATCCCTTTTATTGAGACTATGGGATATACCCATTACCCTTAAGCAGATTTGGGATATACCCATAGCCCATAGGAAGTTAATAAGCAGGTTATCATATCAATAAGGATTTGCATGATTATTTGATGGGGACATTGCCTCAGTTACCATTGTCTCAACTAGATAGGGAGTGGTTGGCTCTGACCTTTCAGAGCTTCAAGGTTGACCAGCCTTTTACATCTTTCTATTAGTGAGACAATGTTTGATTTCTGGCAGTCAGAATTTATAGGTTGAAGGGGAAGAGGAAGGCAGCGAAGAAAGCTAAGAAGTAATTGGTGGAGTAGAACTTCAGAGAATAAGATGCATGGAAACCAGTGGACAAGAATATTTCAAAGAGAAAGTGATGATCACACTGGTGAAAGCTGTTGGCAAGTGGAGAAGATTGAGATGGCTCTTGTTTTTACCAACATCCATGGAAAGGCAGATTTTGTGGGGCTGTGAGGCATAGACAGATTAAAGTGGATTAAGGAGAAACCAACATGGCGGCATTGGTAAACAACTGGTCTGCCTCATTGCACAACAATTTCAAAACTACAACTAATATACAAGACGTCTATCATCCAAAAATACGGAAAGGCTGGCTGAAAAAGAAAGGAGAGCAAGCGCTGAAAAGCTGAGGAGCCTAGGTATGGAGGCACTCAAATCGGGCTGGTGGTGGGTGACTGGGCATGAGGCTTTTTTTCAACCTGAAGGGAAACAAGCTCCCGATCACTTTGAAATCCAGTTTCTGGGGTCACACAGGGGACCCAGACACCTACGGGGAGAAGCTGGTCTGTTGACCATCGGGTCCGAAAGTGAGGGTGACTCTCTTGCAGAGGTGTGTGCAGCAATCATTGTTTACTGCTCTGGGTTGCAGGGACACGGGGACTTGGAAATGTGGGGACTTGGAAACACGGAAGGGTAGAGAAGGCTGACAGCAGCCATCACTGTTTGCCACGCCCCAGCCTAGTGACATCCTGAGACCCCGCCCCACCCTGAGGACCCACCCCACACATTCTACAGACCCTCCCAAGCACCACACAGCTGCTTTGGCATATAAATGGCCTGTATTGTGGCAGCTTAAGGAAAGAAATTGCGCTCCAGCAACAAAACCTCCAAGTCCCAAGCAAAGAGGAGAAAACTGTAGTTCTTACAGTAGCTTCTGCAGGGTGGTCTCAGACAGTAGCTGAACTGCACCCCATTGGAGATCTGAAAACTAGTGTATCTAGCGGTCAGTGTGATACAACACCAGATTTCAACTACTCTCATAAGGGACACGTTCAAGAGACAGATTCAGTGAGCACCAAAGCCCTATGGGAACAAATCCTCCCCCATAAACGTGTCTCCAGCACAGCAATTCTTCCATTAGACACAGCAGGTCCCTACAGCCAATTGGCCTGGAGGTCAATTCCTCTCAGTGACACAAACAACAATCAAAACTTAACTACAACAAGGCTGTACACACAGTCCACAAAGGGGTGCACTAAGAGTGTCCACATTAGGCAACTGTGAAGCTAACCCATTGAACCATACAGAACACCCAGGCCCACAAAGTGACCCTACCAACTCAGGGAAACAGCAAAAATGCTGAGAAAAGGAAACATCTCAAACAAAAGAAATGGAGGAGAACAAAAGACTAGATATAGAGTTCAAAACCATGGTTATAAGGTTTTTCAAGAATTTCCTAGAAAAGGCCAATAAATTTAAGGAGACCCTCAAGGATATGAAAAAGGACCAACTAGAAATTAAACATACATTGACTGAAATAAAAAAAATATTATACAGAGACCCAACAGAAGACTAGAAGAACACAAGAAACAAGTCAAAGAGCTGGAATAGAAAGGGGAAAGGGCCACTCTGCAGAAACAAGAAGAGAAGAGAATCCAGGAAGTTGAAAATAATGTAAGAAGCCTCTGGGACAACTTCAAGCATATCAACATCAAAAGTATGTGGATTCCAGAAGAGAGAGAGCAAGACACTGGAAACCTTGAAGAAATAATGACAGAAAACTTCCCCACCTGGTGAAAAAAATAGACTTACCAGTCCAAGAAGCACACAGAACCCCAAACAAAAGGAATCCAAAGAGGACACACTAAGACACATCATAATTAAAATTCCAAGGGCAAAAGATAAAGAGGGAATATTAAAAGCAGCAAGAGAAAAACAGTTAGTTACCTACAAAGGAGCACCCATATGACTATCAGCTGATTTCTCAACAGAAACCATGCAGGCCAGAAGGGAGTGGCAAGAAATATTAAAAGTGATGAATGGCAAGAACCTACAACCAAGATTACTCTACCCAGCAAAATTATCATTCAGAATTGAAGGGCAGATAAAAAGCTTCACAGATCAGAAAAAGCTAAAGGAGTACATCACCACCAAATCAGTATTATATGAAATACTAAAAGGTGTTCTTTAAAAAGAGGAAAAAGAAGAAAAAAGTAAAGACAAAAATTATGAACAACAAATACATATCTATCAACAAGTGAATCTAAAAGTCAAGTGAATTAAAAATCTGAGGAACAGAATAAACTGGTGAAGATAATAGAATCAGGGGCATAGAATGGGAGGGGATTGATAATTCCCAGGAGGGAAAGGGGTGTCTCTGTGGGGGGTACGGGAAGAGACTGGACAAAAATCATGGACAGCAGGGGGCGGGAGAAGGAGAAGGTAAGGGCTAAGGGTGGGATGGGGACCAGGTGGAGGGGAGTTTTTTTTGGGGGGGAGAAGCAATTGTAATAATCTGAACAATAAAGATTTATTAAGATAAAAAATATAGTGGATTGAAAAGTAAGTGGAAGATGAAAAAATTTGACTGTAGGGTATAGGATTGGCTCAATGTGGGATTGAAGGAGGAGTTCCTCAAGATGCAAGAGACTTGATTGGGTTCCATTGCTTGACTAGAAGGATCTATTATTTAATAAGAGCAAGTCCAAGGTATCTTTACAGAGAAGAATGAAGGCGTGGGCCTGGGCCCAGGAGGGGTGCTCATTGAGGCAGAAGGACACACAGCTCCTTCCTGATATTTCCAGATTGTCAAAGGAAGACATGGAGAGGAGAAGATGGCCGGGTGGAGGAGAATAAGGATGCCTGTGTTTTGTACAGGGGTTGGGAGAGTGCTCTTAACAGTTAGTCTCAGTGGGGTGATCTGCCTGGGGCCATGTGATGGGGAACCCTGAGGTCAGTATTTTCAGGTCTCTTCTCTTGGGCCATCTGACCCCTAAAGAGAAGCCTCCAGCACCTCCCTGGAGGTAAAGACCTGTGTGCCTGTGTTCTGGGAGCTGAGAGAGAAGAGAGCTGCCCACAGCAGCTCCTACTGACGCGCACATCATTCTCTCTCGGTCAGCCCAGGACCCTTGTCCTCACTGTGCCTGCTGCTCCCCATTCCAAGACCCTCCATTTGCTTTCCCCATAGACTGACTCTCCAGTCTTCTGACAGGATTGTGGAGGGTTCGAGGGCACCTGCAGACCCAACTGCTTCTCCAACACTTTCCAGCTCTCTCCTTTACTCCCACTTCCAAAAGTGCCTCATGCAACCATTTCCGGAACTTTCTGAGAGTGCTGAAATGTACATTGTGTAGAATCTCAGCTTTCTACCTGCCAGATTTAATTTTCATCTGCCCATAAGCTTCCCAAACCTTGTCATCTCTGCCCATTCCCTTCATTACAGGTTAGCAGGTTTACAGGAGAGAACAAAGTCAGAGGCAGGTGTTCACCAGCCACCTTTATCCAGAAGTGAGCACCAGAGTCTGTCAGGTGTGGAAGAATACTTTTGCTTTGGTTAAAAAAAAAAAAAAGGCCCAGAGTCTCCTGTCTCCTCTGCTGCTGTGTGGACACCAACACCTCAAACCATACCTGCCCATCTGGCCCCATCGAACCCAAACCAAGCAAGATAACCACCATACACAGATGGCAAACTGCAGAATTATATGACCCAATGTCTTATATGATAAATCCATTTGGCTTATATGACCCAAAGTCTTTGACCTGCTGATGGCCAAAGACAAAATGAGACAGATTTATGAACTTGCTCTTCACCTTCCTGACACAGAGATTGATGCAATGCTCTTTAAGTCCAGAGAAGTGGCTACTTCCTCTGAATTCTACAAAGAAACTTCTTAAGAGTGTTTGCAGAATCCAAATAAAAGGGGAGGGAGGGGGAGAACTTAGCCATAATCCTATCTGCTACACATGACATATGATTTTATTATTGCTGTTTTTTCAGATTTTCAACAAGTTCTGGTTCGCATATATTCATAATATTACAAAAATAATCTATTTATATCTCAACTCCTTTGGCTTGTAAAAGTGGGCTTTCCTGTAATCATTTCAGTGCCTAAGCCAGGCCCCCTTGGGGAGATCAGGAACTGTTTTGGGTAACATAGAACGATGCTTTTTTCTAAATGGGGGGTGGGGCACTATTTCTCCTACTGAGAAACCCCTTGATCAGGTGCTTAAACAAACTAGAGAAGCAAACATTGATTTGCAGCTGTGGAGAACCTTGGCTCTGAATCCCTCTATTCCCCCTATCGTCTGCCTCACACAGTCCAATCCCATTTCAGGTTTAGAAAAGGCCTTACAGACCATTACTCTGCACAGTGCCTGAATTTCCCTCATAGCACCCCTGCCTACGTGTATACACCCTCTTGTTACATGCTCCCATGGCCTGAACACTCACCTGGGAAACTCCAATGAAGTCCAGACACATTCCTGGAATTATGTAACTATCAAGCCCTTAGAATCTAACTTACATATTCTTATGAATTAACTAGGGGCCCAGTGCACGAATCCTGCACCTGGAAAGGAACTTTGGCTGCGGTGGGCACAGGGGTGGGTCTTGGTCCATCCTTGGCACCCCCGCCTGGCCCCTCTTGCTGTGGTTCCTGGTCCCCTCTCTGCCAGCAGCCCTGCTCCCACTGCTGCCCCTCCCATGCACTGATGGCACCAGCCCCGCTCGCACCTGCTGATGGCGCTGGAGCTACCACTCACAACCACTGCTGGCATGCGGTGCTGGTTCCAGTTGCTCAGAGCCATCAGCAGGTGCCAGCGGCGGCGGCTGCTGCCCTGATCACCCCTCAGGAGCAGGGGGGAGGTGGAGAAGTCCTGAGGGGCGATCTGGGCAGTATCTACTGCTCACACCTTCTTATGGCCCTGAGAGATTGGGACTGGCACTGGGCGCTAGCTGCTGGTGCAAGCGGGACCAGTGCTGGCAATGGGTGCGAGTGGTGGCTCTGGGACTGGCAGCGGGTGCAAACGCCAGGTGGGACCAGGGCATGCAGGAGCAAAGAATTTTCAGTAATCACCAGAGGCTAGCCCTGATGGTGCCCTACTCACCTGCTCCACCATCCTGCTGCAGCCAATGCCCGCCATGTTCTCTGCACACCCCCTGGTGGTCAGCACACATCTTAGCGTCTGGTTGTTTGGTTGTTTGGTTATTCCACCATTTAGTCTATTTGCATATTAGCCTTTTATTATGTAGATTATATTTGTGCAGTACGGCCAATAGAGCCAGGCCTGGTTGGGCACCCCAGGGGGGTATGAGGTACCCAGATGGAAGGTGGGTTCCGGGCTGGTGCCAGGTAGTGAATTAGCAGGCAGGGGCACAATGAGAAAGCCTTGCATGTTAGCCAGAGGTCCTGCCAGAAGCCCTCTTGCGTGAGCAGTGCTAATTTGTACAGCCCCTGGGATGTGTTTATCATCAGTCACCTTGAGGCTCCTAGCAACATCCTGCTCTTTAGTTCTTCACTCCTGCTGATTGTTCCTTACCCACCCACCAAGTCCCTGGGCAAGGCTCTGACCCTAGATGCCATGGTCCTATTTAGGGCACGGCAAAGACTTGCACCCCTGCCCCGTGGATCCTATGGACTGCCCCATGGAATGGATGTCTTTCTGTTCAGAGCTATGGGAAAGCTAACAACGCCTTCCTGGCCAGCAGGGGCAACTGCAGAACTTGCAGGAGACAAACTCTCTAGACACGCTCTAGACACGGCGGTTAGGGGGAGGGAGCGACGGGACAGGCCACCCTCAGGGATGTCGTTGGCAGGGAACTGCTGTTTTGGGAGGACTAGTTCCCAAAGAAACGAGGTTTGGTGCTCTTTCAGGAGCATCTGTAACTTGCAAAGATGGAAGAAATCGCCAGCAAGACAAAAACAAAACAGGTGATCGTGTGGTAGATGCAAGGGCAGGACCCCGTCTAAAGACAACACTGAAACTGAAGAAAGTGCTGGCAGTGAAAACTCTGTCTGGAAACAAAATAAAAAGCAACCAGATCAGCAAACCGGTGGGAAGGCCGCGGCCTGATGCTCACAGCAGCGCCTCCCGTACCCGCCCCATCTCCCTGGGAGCAGCCCCTCAGATGCTGGGCCAGAGCTGGCTTTCCGCTTAGATTTCACCTCCGGAAAGACATTGCGGGGCCCCTGGGGGCTCTCCTCGCAGACACAGCCTGGAGCTTAGCCGCGGTGGGACAGGCAGCTGGAGGCGGGAGGCAGAGCCCGCCCAGCCCGCAGGAGAGCAGACCCATTTCTGCAGAGGGAGCAGGAGCCATTTCCACCGCAGGAAGCAAGCCCACAGCCACTGACCTTCTGTTAGCCGGGAGCCTCCCTTCCCCCAGAGGAGACTTCCCCGGGAGGGAGCCCTGAGCCTGTTTCTCCCCACCCCGACCCGCCGCAGGCCCGCCCCGCCGGGCCAGCTTCCTACAGAAAAGGCGCCGCCATGAGTGTAAGATGCTGCGTGTTTCCCGGAGGATGAACCTGCTGTGAAGCCCCTAAGTTCTTCCCGTTGAGCCCCTTCTAAGGAAGGGATGAGGAGACTCAGGGCGGGTGGGCATTGCATGCTAAGGTATGGAGCTTCAGTCCTCTAGGAGACGCCGCCTGAAAGCTGTCTGACCCACCTGTTTTCCTTCCTGACCATAACTGTGTCATGACCAGGCACCTGGGCTTGCCTCAGTTTTGGACTATTACTACGGTCTTACCAAGGTCCGGTGATTCCACCTGCACTACTGATGCCACGCAGGACAGACGAAGCTCCCTGGGGCAGATGCCTGAAGGAGTAATTCCCAAACATGCAAAGAGGCCAGTGGCAGTGCACACGTGTCCGGTGCCGCCTCCCTCAGAGTGACATGCGATGGAGATTTTAATTCGTGTGAGACTTCTAAAGCAGACTCAAGCCTCCTCTTGGGGAAACGTCAAGCCTTTAGGGTAAGCAATCGCACACGAAGAGTGGCACAGCTTCACCACCTGGCAGAGAACACACTCTGTTAATGCTAAAAGTGACAAATTATCTAAAACACAAAATGTGTACGCCTCCGGGTGGCATGGAATGCATCAAGGCGAATGCGGCTGGGGCGTCTCTCAGAGCTTGCGGGTGTGGCTGACTTGTCGGAGCGCTGTGGCTGGTGACAACCTTGAGAACCCGCAGCGCTGTTCCACTCTGGTGACTTCGCTGACCCAGGGAAGGCTATTTCCGTGTAGAGCGGGTATTCGGCTTGTTTGAACCTCCGGGTTTGGGTTTTTTTTTTCTTCACTATAGTAAAATAAAATTCTAATGAAAGGAAAGAGCTGTCTTCATGTTGAGTTGCTTGGGCTTGGTCTGGTTTTTCTGAGCATACCATCTGAGCATTCTAAATCCTAAACATGTGGCCCTTCAGTTCTCGAATCTTTATTAAAAGCCTGTCACTTAAACTGGAACCAAAGAACTCTCATTGTCTCTTTTCTCAAAATTCAGAAAAATATTCCAGTTCACACTTTTCATAACGAGGGAGGATCAGTTGCCTAACTTGTAATAAAATGACTCAGTGCTCATATTGAAAGCCAGATTTTAAAAATTGGATAGTATAAACATGAGTGAGCCACTTTTAATGGACACTCTATGGTTCTGTAGTTCTTAATCTAAACTTAAAATGCTATATTCCTTTGGAAGAAACTGTGAGACACCATACGTACAGAGCACACAGTGAGCAGGGGCAGCTCTCCCTTTAAGGTGGGTCCAAGCGTCTCAGCCACTATTATCTTCCTGTTAAGTTATTTTGAAATGGTTCTTTTGTGTGTGTGTATTGTGGCTGCAGCATTGGTGTAGAATATACTATAACGTGGATCATCACTTCTTTGGTATTTGTTTATTTACTAGAGGCCTGGTGCATGAAAAGTCATGCACTGGAGGGAGTGGGTGGTCCCTCAGCCTGGCCTGCCCCCTCTCACAGTCCAGGAGCCCTCAGAGGTAGGAGGGAAGGCAATGCCTCATCACACCTCTGTTGCTGCCACTCCGGTAGTGCAAGCCTCAGCCAGCCCTGATTACTTGAGCCATCCGAGCCTTGCCTATGCCTTGGGCTGGCTGAGGGGACTGGGCACCACCATCTTGTGGCTGTAGGCACCACCATCTCTGAGGGCTGGGCAGTCAATTAGCATATTCCCTCCTTACTGGCTGTGGGCACTGCCATCTTTGAGAGCAGGGCAGTCAATTAGCATATTCCTTCCTTATTTGCTATGGGTGCTGCCACCTGTGAGGGCAGTGCAGTCAATTGGCATATTCCCTCCATATTGTCTGTGGGCAACACCATCTTTGAGAGTGGGACAGCCAATTAGCAAATTTCCTCCTTATTGGCTGTGGGCGCTGCCATCTTTGAGAAGGCATGAGGGTCAATTAGCATATCCCTTCTTTATTATATAGGATTGCTGGATCTCAACCACAGTATGCTTCTCTCTCTCTCTCTCTCTCTCTCTCTCTCTCTCTCTCTCCCTCTCTCTCTCTTTCTCCCTCTCTCTCTCTCTTTCTCTCTCTCTTTTTCTTTGACTGGAGGATGTACTGCATGTAGGCATGCATTTTGTATTAACATTAGAAACCTACAGCCAAAACCGGTTTGGCTCAGTGGTAGAGCATCGGTCTGTGGACTAAAAGGTCCCGGGTTCGATTCCAGTCAAGGGCATGTACATTGGTTGCGGGCACATCCCCAGTAGGGGGTGTGCAAGAGGCAGCTGGTCAATGTTTCTCTCTCATTGACGTTTCTAGCTCTCTATCTCTCTCCCTTCCTCTCTGTGAAATATCAATAAAATATATATTTTTAAAAAAGAAACCTACAAATCTGTTTTGTACCTTTTTTTTAATTTCAGAGAGAAAGGAAGAGGGAAACAGAAATAGAAACATCACTGATGAGAGAATCATTGGTCAGCTGCCTCCTGCACGCCTCACACTGGGGATTAATTCCGTAGCCCAGATATGTGCTCTTGGCTGGAATCGAACCTGGGACCCTTCAGTCCTCAGACCACCACTCTATCCACTGAACCAAACAGGCTAGGGATGTTTTGTACTTTTTATACTATTGGATACATATAATCAAAACTTTTAATAGGTTATTGAATAAATTAAGTCTTATTTTTTAAATATATTTTTTATTGATTTCAGAGAGTAAGGGAGAGGAAGAAAGAGATAGAAACATCAATAATGAGAGAAAATCATTGATCGGCTGCCTCCTACATGTCCCCCACTGGTGATCGAGCCTGCACCCTGGGCATGTGCCTCCGACTGAAGTCAAACCTGGGACCCTTCAGCCCGCAGGATGATGCTGTATCCACTGAGCCAAACCAACTAGGGCAAATTTAGTCTTATTAGAAAATAAAAAAACAACTACATTTCCAAGGTTTCCTTTCAACCTGGTATCTGACAGTGACCTAGTCTCCACCAATGAGATGCTCCCAAGCAGTGACTCAGTGCAGACCCAAGCTGAGGCCCAAAGGGTAAGCCATCACTTCGCCAGGAACGATTGCGTGAAGGCAGGGGGTTCCTGGGGAGGTTTCTGCAGTGTGGGTGCTTCTGAGCCAAGAACTACTCCTGAAACCTCCCACTGCAATCAGCTTCATCCAGTGAATCAATCATTCAATCAGCTTCACCCTCCCTGCTCCTGCCCTTTCCTAAAACTCCGTCAGCTCTGTACCTTCAATGCAGCAAATGCTGTACTGGAGGGCGCTGTGTCCTGAACCCATCATGTCACACTCTTGGCTTTGGATTTCATTTCTATCACTTATTAACAGTGTGGTCTAGGGTAACTAATTTAATGGATGTAACCTCTCTGAGGGTCAGGATCCTCATCTTTAAACTGGAGGACAATGCTTCGCTCTCACTAGTGAATTTAAATGAAAGAAGATAGTGACATGCATTTGCTTCAGCCTCATTTTGGTGAGAATTGGAGGTACAGCCTCTATCAACAAAGAACTTCAAAATTACCTTCCAGACGAAGCTGTTAAAATTTGAATTGGGGGCTCAGCTGGCGTGGCTCAGTTGAGCATTTTCCTGTGAACCAGGAGGTCACAGTTCAATTCCCAATTCCTAGTCAGGGCACATGCCTGGTGTACAGTGTGCAGGAAGCAGCCAATCAATGATTCTCTCTCATCATTGATGTTTCTATCTCTCTCCCTTCCTCTCTGAAATCAATAAAAATGTACTTTAAAAATTGAATTAGAGTCCAGATCATCTCAGATTATGACATTAGCTCTCAGCGTCACTCAGGAAAAGTGATCTTAGTGAAATTCATCTAGGGTTAACTTTAGGCTTATTTCAGATGGTCTGGAAGGCCTGTTCCTTTGTGGCTTCTATTTGAAAGGATTCCCAGACTTCCTTCAAACAAAGAGCTAGTGGCAGGACCAAAGACACTCACACAGGTGGCTGACGGTGCCCCGGGTTCACACATGCACATGATCACATGCAGTTTCAGAAAAAGTCCCCCAGTGTAGGCCCGCCCCGTTCCTTTCCCACTCTCTAAAATAGGCAAAGTTCTGGCAACTTTTATACCGAGTGAACATAAAGTTAGGATCACATTTCTTCAACCTCCAACCCAGAAGAAATCAGGCTTGCAGGACAGTGGAGCAGGTGGTGGAGCAGAATGGATGCCAATAGAGCAGGAAGTGGTGCAGCAGAAAGTGGTAGAGCAGGAGGTGGTGGAGCAGGAGGCAGTGGAGCAGGAGGTGGTGGAGCAGGAGATGTGAAGCAAGAGGTGGAGCAGGAAATGGTGCAGCAGAAAGTGGTAGAGCAGGAGGCAGTGGAGCAGGAGGCAGTAGAGCAGGAGATGTGAAGCAAGAGGTGGAGCAGGAGGTGGTGCAGCAGGCACAGGAGGTAGTGGAACAAGAGGTGGAGCAGGTGGTAGAGCAGGAGGTGGTGGAACAGGAGCAGGAGGTGGTGGAACAGGAGCAGGAGGCGGTGGAGCAGGAGGAGGTGGAGCAGGAGGCGGTGGAGCAGGAGGAGGTGGAGCAGGAGGCGGTGGAGCAGGAGGAGGTGGAGCAGGTGGTTGAACAGGAGGTGGTGCAGCAGGAGGCGGTGGAGCAGGAGGCGGTGGAACAGGAGGTGGTGCAGCAGGCACAGGAGGTAGTGGAACAAGAGGTGGAGCAGGTGGTAGAGCAGGAGGTGGTGGAACAGGAGGTGGTGCAGCAGGAGGCAGTGGAGCAGTAGGTGGTTCAGCATGTGGTGGAGCTGGAGCAGGTGACGATGGAGCAGGAGCTGGAGGTGTGCTGGAAAGCAGCAGCGCCAGCGGGAGGCAGAGGTGTGTGGGCTCCTCCCATGGGCTTTCCTCTCCTGCAGCCTCTGGATCGTTAGCATATTGGAAAGGATGCCAACCGTTCATCTGTGGGGCAGTGTGGACTCCTCTCTGCCTTTGTGATTGATGAAAATGGTTTGTGATAGAACATCTTAAAAAATAGTAGTAGACATGGACTTGACGGTTTATTCCGAAGATCACAAGAAAACGGCCTCCTGCCTTCCTGGAGGTGTCTATGCCCTTCAAGACCTGTGGTGCTCTCTGCTGACCAGAGGCCTCAGGGCACTTCAATGTGAAAACTGAGAGTCAACAAACTGTGTTGCAAGTAGAACTGGCAGAAGTGCCAAGTTCACAGCTGCCTTCCAGAATGCCTTATGTGGGTGGTGCTCGGGCAGGCTGACTATCCATCTCAGATGGTTTTCAATAAAATTGAATTTGTTTAAGGAAAGAAGCTGGGGATGGGATACCCAAGGGGAAGGGCTGCACAGACAAGGGGGCATGGGGTGATGATGGCAGTCCCAGGAGTGGGAGCTCCATCCTTACATGTGGTCACTGGTGGGAAGCTAGTCCTCAGTGGGTCTGGGGAGGAGGAGGGAGTGGAATCGGATGGGATGCGGGTGCATGATCAAGTCTCTTCAGGACAGTTTCCATTCCTTGCAGGGTCTGACTCTTGGTGTCCAGGAGTTTTTCTGGGTCTTTGTTCTTCTGTGGTGGGAAGCTTACACGTGGCCATTAAGTGTCATATTCTCTACATTCCTGACAACAGCAAAGAAATGGGAATGGGAGGGTGGACTGTGTCTAGACAGTTGACAAACAAGAAGGACTCAGACACAGAGTGAAAGAGAAGTTTGGGTGGGAACTGGGAAGTTCGGAAGGACTAGGAAAAGGTGTGTGGACATTTGGGCTGGTGGGGCGGAAAGAACAATGGCGTTGGAATTCACTAGCTGTGTGACTGGCAAATTTCTGAGCCTTGGGGAAGTACCAGAAACTATAAAACAACTAAGAAAAATAGTGCCAGAACTGGGTTGTTATGGAGATCAAATGGCATATTGCATGTCAAGAGCTTAGCATGTAATAAATGGAAATTATTATTTTTAATGATGTGCACATTGGTTGTTAGAGTTAATATTCAGAGAAAATGGATCTGTTTGGAAAGCCCAGAAGACACAGGCAGGAGGTGCTCTGTATCTCTTCCCCTCCCTTCGTGCATACTAACTGGTTAATTTTTCACAATTTACAAAAACAGGGCAAACCTATTTGTCTTATAGTTTAGACATAGAGATTAATATAACTTAATATATTTGCGAGATAAAACACAGGCTGTCCCTATGGGACATATTTATATTAAAATGTGTTTATCATAAAAAGTTACTTGTAATTTATCTGAAATTCAGTTTACCTTGGAATCTCTTTTTTATATATATTTGTGCTAAGTCTAGCAACCCTATACCAAACACCTATGTATCCAACATTCAGAATTAACAAATATTAGTATTTTGCTGTTAGTGTGAGCTATTTTTATGTTTGAAACTAGAGGCCCGGTGCACAAAATTCATGCACAAAGGGGATGGTCCCTCAGCCCGGGCTGTATCCTCTAAAAATTTTAAATCCCTCTCACAATCTAGAACCACTGGCTCTTAACTGCTCACCTACCTGTCTGGTCACCCCTAACTGCTCACTTACCTGCCTGCCTGCCTGCCTGCCTGATCGCCCCTAATCACTCTGCCTACCTGCCTGCTCACCCCTAACTGTTCTGCATGCCTGCCTGCCTACTCAGTGCATATCATAGTGACTGGTCATTCGAGTCATTCTGCCATAATGGTCACTTAGGATTTTATTATATAGACTAGAGGCCTGATGCACAAAATTCGTGCAAGGGGCTCAGGCCTCACAGCAGCCCTGGCTGCCTCGAAGCCCCACCCCCGCCCACTGGTCGTTCCAGAAGGTCATCCCAGAAGGCCATTCCAGAAGGTAGTTCTACCTTCTGGTCTAATTAGCATATTAGCTCTTTAATATATAGGATAGAAAGTTACAGATCACAGTTGCAATCTCTTTGTAACCTTTGCCAAGTCACTTCCACAACCTGGCACTTGCTCCTTCACAGAAACTCACTAATTATTATATTAGTGAGAATCCTTATGGGTTTTTTTATGCTTTTACTATGTGTGTGTATTCAGAACAAAATATACTCTTGTTTTCTGTACTTT
This sequence comes from Vespertilio murinus, assembly GCA_963924515.1. Taxonomy (NCBI): domain Eukaryota; kingdom Metazoa; phylum Chordata; class Mammalia; order Chiroptera; family Vespertilionidae; genus Vespertilio; species Vespertilio murinus. The sequence continues at coordinate 6,780,886 of OZ004713.1, forward strand.
ACACATGTATGTAAATGGTATCTTAATGTACTTTTCTTTCTGCCACTTAACATTTTCATACCTGGCCCTTTTGCATCCCTCTGTGCCTTGTGTATAACCTCACTGTTGCCGGGAGTGTGACTAGCTTGGCTGGTCTCCAGCCTGTGCTACACATGCACATAGACTCAGCTAGGGGCATGCTTGCCTCAATCACAAATCAACCCCAGGCTGACATCACTACCACGGACCCGGACCCGAGGTTTTCCCTGCCAGACTAAGCAAATGGCTGTGGGTGTCAGCCACTGCTCCCGCTGCAGCGCTGGTAGTGCTCATGGCCTGTGCGGGGAGGGATGGAAGCAGACCAGACAGGCTGCCACTCTTCTCAGCAGGCTCTCGGGCATAAGTGTTTCTTAGACTTTGCTATGACTTTGGTCACTTTCCAGTACGCTTAGCTAGTTTTTGTCCAATTCACCTAGCTGTGTGGTTGCTTTTGGAAGATAAGATCTGTTGACCTTTTCGGTGGCCAAGGCCAAGGTTATCAAAACCTATTTCCTTCAGGACAACCAGAAGTCGATATTGATCACTGCCTGTCAGATCCTGCTCTTACCTCATGTCTTACACAGTACCGGTCGATCTGCAGCCTAAAATGTGCCAGTTCAGTTATCGAAAAGGTACAAAACGCCATTGCCAGAGGCATTTTAGCCACCTAAATAGCAACCTTCAGCAGAGACTTGCAAGTGGTGTGACAACGTATAAGGAGGAATTCTGTGTGTTTAACGCTCATGAATTCAAGTTTTACAGCATCCCCCAAGTAGGAGATAGAAGGTAGGATTTCTTATGGCCATTTTTCAACTGTGTTATTAAAGATGACTGCCAATAACATTTGAATGCATATGTACCTGGCACTGTGCTAACTGTTTCACTTACATTAACTGCCAGTTGGATATCATTACAAACAGGAGTCCCCACTGATAACCGGCTCTGAAGCCACGTGGCCAAGCACCAGAGCCCAAGTCTTCATCTCCTGCACTTGGTGGCTTTGTGATAGCTCTTGAAACATACAGGCCCCGAAGTGAGTCATCAATAGAAAGATGATAAATGTAACTTATTTCAACACCAAACACAGAAACAAGCCCAGCCTGTGGGGTTCGGTGGTGGAGCATGGACCTTGGACCAGGTCACAGTTCAATTCCCAGTCAGGGCACATGCCTGTGTTGTAGGCTCGATCCCCAGTAGGGGCTGTGCAGGAGGCAGCCAATCAATTATTCTCTTTCATCATTGATGTTTCTATCTCTGTCTCCCTCTCTCTTCCTCTCTGAAATCAATAAAATATATATATATATATATTTTAAGACAGAAAAGAGGGGACAGTGTTTATGCCCCTGTCAGACATGGAAAGTATAACTAGCTTGATATAATTAATTCTTCCATTAGTGTGCTTGCTGGCCACTCATGAGAGACTTTCAGCATGCCCAGCCCCTCAAGTGGCCCACACTGTGCGTGGTGGCAGGGCTGGCGGAGGGCACCCTCTCCTAAGGGCAGGACTCCTGCTCGTGATCAGGTGAGGCATCACTTACTGGGAAAGTCCTTCTTAATGAGTCAAGCTAATAAGGAAATTGAGGCCACCCAGCTTCCTCATTTTAAATATGAGGAAATTGAGGTTTACAGAAGTGGCCCTTCAAATGCCACTTCAAACATGATCTCTTCCCTGCAGCCTGCTTATTTGGCCTGTGTTAGCCTTTGAGTTTGACATGCTTGACCTACATGGTCATGTATATTGTTTATCTCTCCCTCTCTCTTTCTTCCCCTTTGAAAATGGAAAGTCTTTCTCCAACTTTTGAAAATATAGAAACAAATAGGATTGCGGGCTAATACAGAAGTTTCCCAAAACTGAGCTTTATCTCTCTGTGGCATTGGAGTGAGAGAATTTTTCCCTTCCCAGCCCTTGTCCTCCTCACTTTCCAAATTGAAAATGGGCAGATAAATACATCGCGGGCATACTTACTCCAAAGTTGTGGCCCTAGAAAACACAGACCACAGGAATCTATTAGGGAAAGTTCCCTAAAACACAGATTTGCACCAAGTTGTCCAGTTACCTATGGTTAGTGAGCGCTGCCATTGCTACCTCAATTCATTCTTTCCTTTTCCTTTTTCCATATAGTTCTTAACTTAATGTGATGATGGATGGAGTGGAGAAGAGCCTTTTAAAATAAAGAACCACATTTCCTATGTGGTTCTAGAAAGACTTCTGCATTAATTTTGTATAATACCATAGAATTAATAATGATCAGCCTATGCATTTGTATGACTGTAAAGGGCTCACAAGTGCACTATTTTCTGCACCAAGGGAATAGTTAGGTTGATCCCATTGTAGTAGGCTATAACTAGTTTGCAGCTGACTTTTGCATTATATGGACTGACACATGGATTAAACCTGAGCTCTGCTCTATCTCTCAATGGTGCAAACCACCTTGGTTGACCTTCATACCTTCAACACTCATGGGCGGAGTGTGGGCCCCTCTTCCACATTCTGCACAATTTAAGAAAATGTGAAAGGTTTATGGAAAAAACTATTTTTCCCTCACCCTCTGCCTTTGCCCTTCCTCATTCCCTCAGGGGTATGGTAACTTCAAGCCCAAAGGTTGCTTTGTCATAACCAGGAACATTTCTGTGTCGGGAGGAAGCATCCAGAATTTCCTAGTACCCAAGTCTTCTCTTGCCATCTCGTCCCATCCCTATATCTGTCTCCAACACTAGCTAGTAGAGTCTAGCCATGGGAGAGCTTTCAGCCCAAACACAGCATTTTCTTCTAAGACTTACTTTAGAACGTTAACTCTACTTATAGACTGTTTAGTAAGCAGGCCACTGCCTGAGTCTTCTGGGACCAAAAAATATCCGTCTTGACCAACTCAGGGATGAATAGACACCACTCATTGAGCAGAGGAAAATGAACATGTCCATGGCCTTTACATATGTGTAGTCATGGCTTTAGCTTAACATTAAAATAGATTGTTGTTTATTACTGAATTATATGAAGAGACATAAAGAAGAGCCAAATATGACCCAGCCCAGGCCATTCTCCTAGAGCACCTGCCAGTGATGGCGATATGGCTTCTGGTGGTTTTAGGGGCCAAGAACACTGTATGAAGTTCAGGTTGGTACATGGCTGTTTCCTGTTTTCTCCAAGGCAATTATTCTCAGACACATGACTGAACAGTCCAAAGGGTTCAGGCCACCTAAGCCTAAGCACATCATCTTGTGGTTTAGTGCGACAGTATGAGAAAGCCTGGGTGGGATTAGAGTCACATTAAGCGCTATGGCAGTCACCAGTGACTACACTATAATTTCGATACGGAAGACATAACAGGCTGGGCACTGAATGTGTTAAAGTGGGTTAGGTCCTGGGAGGAGGTTCAGATCATCAAGCAGAACACAACATTCAAAGGATAGAGCAACAGATAACAGATGATGGGGAGGCCCAGGCAAGTCACACCTTGTCCTTTGCTGCTGCTACTGCTGGTGGCACCAGCAGAGGTGTGTGTGTGTGGGGGGGGGGGCGCGGTATTATGTCAGGGATTGTCTAACACAAGCAAATAAATATTACTGGAGCTAGGGAGAGTGTGGTTACAAACCCAGCATCAGGAAATCCAATGGGCAAGAGTCTCCAATTATTTAGGGGCATCTGGGGCACACATTGTGAATTGCATTTCAGGAAGTTATGAGAAGTGCAGCACAAGGTCATGGCAAGGTGAGTAATGAGGGAAACTTAATGCTGGTACTGTGGTAACCTTCCTTGGCTCTTGCTACAGGCAGTATCCTTTAGGCAGTCTCCTGGGCCATCTGATATGGCCTTAGCCTGGAGCAGTAGCAGCAACTGGAGCTGAAGGAAGATTGACAGACTGGCTCAAACAGGTCTCAGTCCCACATCGCAGTGCTGCATTAGGACCCAACAGTCATGGTTTACATGGCTGAGAGAGAAGGCACCGAAGAAAGAGGGCTGGCCACGGTGGTCAAAGGTCAATGGACCACACAGGTTGGGCAAAAACACAGCTATCTGAAATGAAGCCTGAGTTTAGTGGGTCCTTACCGAGGAGTCACTGAAGAAGAAGACACTGAACAAAATATTGTGGCACAAAAGTGTCAGGACCAGAGGTTCACTGACTGGCAAAGGAGCTACTACAAAGAGAGAGGAAAATAGGGAAGGATGCACTTGCCCAGGTGCCATGGGGACATGGCCGGTTAAAGGCCACAGACAGAGTGGCTGCCTCAGGGTGCAGAATAGCATTTGAGTTTTTAAATTTTTTTTGCTCTTTATCCAACATTAAAATGTCCATCTTTCTTACTTCATTATTTATTTTTTACTCTGAAATTGCTTTTATTTTATTTTTAATTTATCTTTATTGTTGAAAGTATTACACATAGTGCCCTCGGCGTTCCTGGGTCTGTCTCCTGCTTCCACAGTGTTTGAACGGAACAGACCCAGCATCTCCAACGTCTTATCCAGTCAGAACCACCTCCAAGACCAGCCAACACCCTGTGTGTTTCTTTTTCTACCTTAACTCCTTATTGCCGAACAACCATGAGCTCCCAAATTCGTCAACATTATCCCACCAGATGGAGGCTGCAGGCACCACCTGCCCCTGCCTCTGGAGCCTCACACCCACCTCCCTCTGGGCTTCTATTTCCACCCCAGGACGTGACTCTGGAGGGCAGAAACGCGTGTCTCTTAAAGATGCAAAAGCAGCACAGTGGCCGCATTCTCTCCAGGACATGCTGAAGCCTCTCCAAGGTGAGAGCGTAAAACTCAGGACACCATGGAAGCCACCTGGCCTTGGAGAGAACCTGGGCCTCCTTGGGCTATCAGTTCCGTCTTTCAACATGGGGAGATTGGGGGTCCCACCGGGCTCCCTCCCCTGTGCTACCTCTGGACTCTCTGCAGTAAAAACAAATTTAGTTTGTTTCCCCCTCTAAGGGATCAATGACCTTCACTGATTCCAATGTCTTGAAAACATGTTTTTTTCAGTGGTTTAATTGTTTCAAGTTCAAGGAGAAACCCAGACCTTGCTACTTCATCATGGCCAGAAGCTGAAGTTCATTTTTGTTTTTGAATGTTTTCCATCCATGAGGCTTGTGGTTTAGGCTAGAAATATAAAACTCCTGAACCTCAATGCCCCCTGCTGAGCAGGGTTCTCGGGGAAAGGCCTAGAAACCTGTTTTATTATCTGTTGCTAACATCAGTGATCTGCATGTTTCTCCAAGCCTAGACTAACTTACTTGGCTCTTGCTCTATATCTTGCTTTAGCCTCTGGTAACTAATATTCTTTAGCTTCTTCCTTCTATGTCTAGAGAAAAGAAAATCCCTTGATAAATCCAGTTTTCAGCTTCCCAACCAACAATACGTATTCTATAACTACTGATTTGACATTCTTCCATTCTTCCTTTCTTCCTTTCTTCCTTTCTTCCTTTCTTCCTTTCTTCCTTCCTTCCTTCCTTCCTTCCTTCCTTTCTTTCTTTCTTTCTTCCTTTCTTCCTTCCTTTCTTTCTTTCTTTCTTCCTTTCTTCCTTCCTTCCTTCCTTCCTTCCTTCCTTCCTTCCTTCCTTTCTTTCTTTCTTTCTTTCTTTCTTTCTTTCTTTCTTTCTTTCTTTCTTTCCACTCAGACCTGTTTCTTCCTTTTTTAAGAAAACAAATATTTATGTAGTGTCTATTGTGTATCAGGCATTCTGCTAGGTATCAGAAATATAATTGTGCTGAAACCGGTTTGGCTCAGAAGTAAGCATGGGTCTACAGGCTAAAAGGTCCCTGGTTCGATTCCGGTCAAGGGCATGTACATTGGTTGCGGGCACATCCCCAGTAGGGGGTGTGCAAGAGGCAGCTGGTCGATGTTTCTCTCTCATTGACGTTTCTAGCTCTCTATTTCTCTCCCTTCATCCATACCTCCACACTTTACCTCCGCAGCTCCTCTGAGTCTCAGTGTGCTTTTCTCTTTCCTTCTAGTTGTAGAATTTCCACTCAGCCAGCCTTCCTGTGGTTCTGGATGATGTCCGTTTTGTCCTTTAGTTGTAGTTTTGAAGTGGTTGTGTGAGGCAGCTATTTCAGGTGTTTACCTATGTTGCCAACTTGGTTTCCAGTTGGCAACATAGGTAATATTTGCGTGAACTTTAAAAGCTGCTCAAAGCTATGTAATTTCCTGTGTGTATCAGCTTAGTGCAAAAGCCATCTCAGGGTCACTTATCCAATTGTGCTCTGAGGGCCTGAACTAGAAATTGGGCTTCCTTTTTCTCATCTGACATCATGTTACAAATGAATTTCACTAAGCTTCAATTTCACCATTTGGGGTCTTTTTAGGAATAGGTTCAGCAAAGCTACTAGTATAACTTACTAGTAAAAGGCCATCACTTAGTCATTTATTTGAAACAATAAGTAACACCACTGACATCAGCTATTTCTTGGTCTTGTCCCTTCATTAGCTTGTGAGCCCTAGGATAAACAGTTTGATTCCTAGTGTTCTTTTTTTTTATTTCTTTACCCTGAATCCTCACTACCACGTCCCACCCACTCTCCACCCTAATACACATTCACAATTAGAAAGGAAACTAATACCTACTCTTCCCATTACCCTTTGGGTGTTATCCTCTGTAGTCTACTCCTGGCCTGTTGCCCTACCCCTTACTCCTCCATAGTTCCTTAATTTATTGGCAACAAACATTGGTCTATGGGAGGACATAAGCTACTAATAAGCTCTAAGAACTGAGGGACAATTTCTCTTCTTTCATCTCTCCCCAGACCAGTGCAAGACACACTCTTATAAGGGCTTGCTTGCAAACCCCTGCTTTCCACATAGGGCAAGCATGTCAAACTGAACAAACTGAAAGGCTAACACAGGCCAAATAAATAAGGTGTAAGTTTACGTGGCCACAAAAAAAAAAAGCTTCACTTTTCATAGACACATAGGTTTATTTCCACAGAGACATGCTGAATACAAAGGGCTGAAATAAATGAGTAACTGTTAACATAAAATAATGAAACCCACAGTGGGTTGCTCACCTATACCATAACCTTTGATGTAGCCATTATTTGGTAACAAAGCAAATATCTGGTCACTATTTGCTGATTCCTGCATCTACCATTAAATAGGCTCTACACTCAAGAGAGAAAGAAAATAGTATGAATAAGTATATGATAACAAACTGGACAACCTGGGGGAAATAGGAAAATTCCTTTAAAAAATAAAATCTTCCAAAACTGAACCAGAAGAATCAGAAAATCTTAATAGGCCAAAAACAACTAATGGAATTGAAGTGGTAATAGACAAATTTCCTAGCAAACAAAAGTCCTGTATAGGATGGCTTCACAGGCAAGTTTTATGAAACATTCAAAGAATTAACTCCTATCCTCCTCAAACTATTCCACAAATATTTAAGAGGAGAGAAGATTTCCAAGCTCTTTTTACTAGGCCAGCATTATTCTAATTCCAAAACCAGATAAAGACATTACAAAGAAAGAGAATTGCAGGCCAATATCCCTGATGAATACAGATGCTAAAATCCTCAATAAAATATTAGCAAATCAGATCCAGCAATACATTAAAAAGATGATACACTAATTCAAAGTGGAACTTATTCTGTTGATGTAAATCAATAAATGTGATACATCACATAAACAAAATGAAATACAAAAGTCATATGGTTATATCAATAGACACACAAAAAAGCATTTGACAAAACCCAGCACCATTTTTTATAACAAGCTCTCAGCAAAGTGGGAAAGAGGGATCACACTGTAACCTAATAAAGGCCATATATAACAGCCGACAGCTAACAGCATACTCAATGGCAAAGCATTTCCTTAAGAACAAAAAGAAGACAGGAATGTCCACTTTCTTTACTCTTATTCAACACGGTACTGGAAGTAAAAATAAAAGACATCCTAATTGGAAAGAATGAAGTAAAACTATCATTATTTGCAGATAATATGACATTGTACATAGAAAATGCTAAATATCCCTCCAAAAACTACTAGATCTAATATGTGAATTCAGCAAAGTAGCAGGATACAAAATTAACATACAGAAATTTGTGGCATTTTAACAGAACGATAATGAACTATCAGAAAGAGAAAATAAAAAGTAAATTACCAATGCAACAAAATAAGATACCTACAAGTAAACTTAACCAAGGAGATTAAAGACCTGTACTCAGAAAACTATAGGACATTGAAAGAAGTAGTAGAGGAAGATACAAACAAGTGGAACCATATATCATGTTCATGGATTGGAAAAATTAACAACATTAAAATGTCCATACTATCCAAAGCAACCTATAAACTCAATGCAAATCCTATTAAAATACAATAAAAAATTTCACAGATATCAAACAAAGATTTCAAAAATTTATGTAGAACCAAAGAAGACTCAAATAGCCTCAGCAATCTTGAGAAAGAACAAAGTTGGAGGGAATCACAATACCAGATATCAAACTGTACTATAAAGAAATTGTAATCAAAACAGCCTGGTAATGTCACTAAAAGCAAACAAAACAAAACACCAAAATGGAGACCCAGGAAAATTGACCCACACCATTATGGGAAAATAATATTTGAGAAAGAAGGTGAGAACATAGAATGCAGTAAAGACAGCCTTTTCAATAAATGGTAATGGGGAAATTGGACAGGCATATGCAAAAAAAAAAATGAAACTAGATCACTAATTACACTATACACAAGAATAAACTCAAAATGGATAACATTTTTAGTATAATAATCTCCAGGTCCACCTATGCTGTTGCAAAGGGTAAGAGATCCATTTTTACGCTATATAGTATTCCACTGAGTAAATATACTACAGCTTTTTTATCCACTCATCTACTGATGAGCACTTGAACTATACCCAGATCTTAGCTATTGTAAATAATGTTGCTATGAACAGTATAAATATTCTAGAAGAAAGCATAGACAGTAAAATCACAGACATATCCCTAATCACCAATATATTTCCTAAGGCAAGAGAAACAAAGGAAAAGTAAATAAATGGGACTAAATCAAATGAAACATCTCCTGACAGCAAAATAAAGCACCGTCAAATGAAAAGGGAACACACTGCATGGAATAACATATATGCCAATGATGCATCCGATAAGACCTTAGTTTCCAAGATATATAAAGAACTCAAACAACTCAACAAAATAAAGACAAACAATCCAAAGTGGACATACAGATGGCCAAAAAACCTATGAAAAAATGTTCAATGTCACTAATTATCAGAAAGATGCAAATTAAAACTATAATGAGGTATCACCTCACATCTGCCAGAATGTCTACCAAGAAAAACGAAGTGCTGGTGAGGATGTGCAGAAAGGGAACCCTACTACACAGTTGGTGGTACAGCCACTGTGGAGAACAGTATGAAGTTACCAAAAAAAATTAAAAAGTGGAACTGCCATTTGACCCAGCAATTCCACTTCTGGGAACATATTCTAAGAATCCCTAAACACCATTCAGAAAGAATATATACACCCCTATGTTCATAGCAGCACAATTTACACCCTATACAATTTACAACTTATATAATTTTATTAACTTACTCCAAAGTAGTCAATTAAAAAAGAAGAAAGCTGTGCTATATACACAACGAAGTACTAGTCATTATACATATAATGTGTTATTGAATTGTAAAAAAGAAGGAACTGTTACCTTTTGTGACAGCATGGATAGACTTGGAGATTATTATGTTAAGCAAACCAAATGCCATCAACAGATGAGTGGATAAAAAAGTAGTGGCATATACATACAATGGAATACTATTCAGCCATAAAAAAAAGAATGAAATAATGCCCTCGCTGGTTTGGCTCAGCAATCAGAGCATCGGCCTGCAGACTAAAGGGTCTTGGCTTTTATTTCAGTCAAGAGCATGTATCTCGGTTTCAGACTCAATCTCTGGCACCAGATGGGGCAAGTGTGGGAGGCAATCAATCGATGTTTCTCTCTCTGTCTCTCTCTCTCCCTTCCACTCACTCTAAACATCAATGGGGGGGGGGGGATCATTGGGTGAGGATTAACAAAAATTAAAATAAATAAAAAAGAATGGAATCTTGCCATTTGTGATAGCATAGCTGGATCTAGAGGATATGCTAAGTGAAATAAGCCAGTCAGAGGAGGACAAGTGCCGTGTGATCTCATGTATATGTGGAATCCACTGAACAAGATAAGCTAACAAACAAACTAGAAAGAGTCATGGGTACAGAGAACAGACTGATGTTCTTGGAGGTGAGAGGGGTTGGTGGGCTGGGTGAACAAAAGTCAAGGGACTAAGTAAAAAAAAAATTAAAAACAAACTTATAGACACAGGCAACAGTATGGTTACCAGTGGGAAGGGGGTGGAGTTAGAAGAGGGTATGGGGATAAATGGTGATGAAAGGACACTTGACTTTGGACAACACACAGGACAACATACAGATAATGTATTATTGAATTGTACACCTGAAACCCATATAATTTTTTGTACCAATGTCATCCCAATACATTCAATAAAAAAGCTTTTTAAATCTAGCTCCCCTAGCAATAGGAGCCAAAAATTCGCCCACAAAATTAACCCCTTCTGCTCCTCACTACACATGCTCTGGCGTGGACCAGTGTGCAGGGCACGTGGGGAGTCAGAGGTCTGGCCAGAGCATCGGCAGGCTGTTGTCATCCAGGAAACGCTGATCCTGTGACCCCAGCCTCCCCATTCCAGGGCTCTGCTTCCTGGCTTCAACCCGGGGAATTTTGTGCAAAAAGCTAAATATAACCATTGATGTAGTGTTTCTGGACAGGAAATGTTTAGCGAGGAAGATAATAAACATATTGACAAAGGCGACACAAACATAGAATCTAGCCAAGGGAAAGAATGGCTTCATTTTGCAGAGCCAGAGGAGCCTGGGTGCCGTGGTTTTCTGCTTCTGCTTTTGTTTTCGGGAAGCCTGAAGCAGGATGTGATGCAAAACTAGAATAACTCAAACTTCAGTTTCCTTTGAGGAAACCATCATCCTGAACTTAAGTAAAAAACTTAGAACAGAGTAGTGAGAGTTGCTTATAATTTTTGCTTTTTATGTTGGTGATGTTCTTTTCATTTTCAAATACCAGCATATTTATTTCACTTTAAAGGCCAGCACATGAAGGCTTCTGATAACAATCAAAGTTATATGTCGTTAGTCTTCCTCGGAAACACGGGTTTCTTTTCCGGACAGCCTCCTTGGCCGCCCTTCGTATATTTCCCTTTCCAGAGTCTCACGGCTCTGGGCTCCCCTGATGGCCTGATCTCACCCCCTCAATGACCCTCCCCTGCCGGTCTGATCTCACCCCAAATGCCCTCCCCTGCCAGCCAGATTGCCCCTAATGGCCTCTGCCTCTTCCCCCACCACCATGGCTTTGTCTGGAAGATGGCCGGTCGACCCAGTCTAATTAGCATATTACCCTTTTAGTAGTAAAGATAGATTATATAGGATAGGATTTCTTAAATGGGGGTGAGGAATCCTTTTCATCAGGAGGCACACAAAAATACATAATCCCCATATCTGGACTGATAGCCAGCCATATGCACTATACTGCCAAACCGGTCATTAAAAAATTGAACCGCTTTTTTTATACCTTACACCAAACAGCTATTGCCCTTAAAACCCCTCCTCAGCCCCCACCTTAGGTTCTGCCTTTGCAGTTCACCCAGATTAGGTTTGGATTGGTTGGTTTCTATGCCAGTTAGCATCAAAAGCTTCACCTCCTAAGCAGCCATTGGCTCCTCACACTTCGCCTAGATTTGGTTCTGTTTAGTCGGTTTCTATACCAGTGAGCATCTTTGGGTCTATCAGTGGGCCTGATCAGAGAGGTGGGGCTGATAAGCAGCCCTAGCAGATGCCAGAGAGAAAGAGGTATGGCTGCTGGCCAGGCCCAGAACAAAAGAGACAGGCAAGTGCTGATCAACAGCTGCCACAGAGGCTACAGATCAGACCCTGCTTCTCTCTCCCCAGACCTCTCTCTGGACCTGATTCTCAGCCCCCTCGGCAGTCAGTGCTGGGTTGCTATGCCATGACAACCCACACTGACTGACTTCCAATTGGTCAAGCCTCCGGTCATTGTGGATGTTATGAACCCTGGGTTTTTATATATTAGGATAACCTTCATTTTGAAGTCCATTTTGTCAGAGATGAGTATTGCTACCCCAGCTTTTTTTTTCCATTTGCCTGAAAAACTTTTTTCCATCCATTCACTTTCACTGTGTACGAATTCGTTATTCTAAGGTGGGCCTCCTTAGAATGCATGTAGATGCATATACACTGAGTGGCCACATTATTCTGACCACCCCATCAGTACTTCGTTGGGCCACCTTTTGCCTTTAATACTGTAGTGATTCTTCTTGGCATCAACTCCACGAGATGCTAAAAGGTGATGTGAGAAATCTGGCACCATTCCTGATGAATAGCACTGTCCGGTTCTGTGAGATTGGATGGTTGTGGAACCAGCTGCCTGATGGCTCTTTTAACTTCGTTCCACAAATGCTCCACTGGATTGAGAGCTGGTGATTGTGGGGGCCACCTAAGCAAGGAAAAGCCTCCCTCATATTCTTGAAACCACTCCTGCACAATATGAGCACTGTGGCATGGCACATTGTCTTGTTGGAAGAAGCCATCTCCATTGGGATATGCCATCAACATGACAGAATGAACTTGATCAGTAATGATACTTAGGTATGTTGTGCTATTCAGATGTTGTTCCACATCAGTCCAAAGGAAAACATTCCCCAAACCATAACACAAACCGCACCAGCTTAAAGGGCTGTACTCATGCACGTGAGGTGCATGCTTTCATGCTGTTCTGTGAAATTCTCACTCTGCCATCTGCATGATGCAACTGGAAATGTGATTCATCAGACCACATGACTTTTTACCAATGCTCAACTGTCCAATCCTTGTGTTCCTGTGTGAATTGGAGACGTTTTATCTTGGTAACTGCAGAGAGCAAAGGTGTTCGAACAGGCCTTCGGCTTCCACATCCCACACGATGCAGTGTACGGTTTGCCTACAAACATCATGTGTTTGTTTAATAATAATCTGGCCACTCAGTGTTTATGGGTCATGTTTATTATCCATTCAGCTATCCTATGTCTTTTGATTGGAGCATTTAAGTTATTTATATTTATCATTATTATTGATAGAAACTTACTTATTGCCATTCTTATTCTTTATGCCTATGTTCTTCTCTTTCTATTTCTTCTTTTTACACCAGTCTCTTTAGCATTTCTTGCAGTGCTAGTTTGGAGGTAATACATTTTTTTAGCCTTTTCTTTTTTCTATGAAGCTCTTTATTTTATCTTTGATTTTGAATGATAGCTTTGCTTGACAGAATAGTTTTGGGTTCAGTCCCTTCATTTTGATTACCTTGTATACTCCATGCCATTCCTGACCTAAAGTGTTTCTATTGAGAAGTCAGCTAACCATCTAATGGGAGCTCTCTTGTAGGAAACTTTTTGTCTCTCTCTTGCAGCCTTTAAGATTCTTTTTTTTTTTTTTTTGTCTTTAATGTTTACCATTTTAACTAATATATGCCAAGTGTGGATCTTTTGGAGTTCATCTTGATTAGGACTCTCTGTGTTTCCTGAACTTGAGTGACTTTTTCCTTCACCATGTTAGGAAAATTTTCTGCCATTATTTATTGTTACAAAGTTCCCTTACACTCTCCTTCTGCTTTTTAATTATTTTTTCCATTTGCTGCTCTGAATGGGTGTTGTTGTTTTGTTTGTTTGTTTTCTTATCTTCTAAATCACTGATTCAGTCCTAAGCTTCTTTTAGTCTACTGTTAAATCCTTCCAGGATGTTCTTTATTTCAGTTAGGTCATTCCTCATTTCCAATTAATTCTAACTTATTGTTTCAAGCTCTCTTTTCATGTTGGTGTAGGTCTCATTGAAACTCATATAATTCTCATTAAGTTGCTTGTAGTTCTCACTGAATTTGGGCACCCTTATTACCATTATTCTGAATTTTTTATCTGACAAATTATTTACCTTCATTTCATTTAGTTAATTTTCTTTCATTTAGGGGTTGATTCTTTTTCTTTCCATGTTTGCTGTTCCTTTGTTTTTGTTTCTATGTATTAGACCAAACGTTGATGCCTCCCAGATTTTGTGGTGTGGTCTTATTAGTAGGTGTTTTGTGGGACCTAGTGGTGTAGTATCTTAGATTTCCTGAGTTGGGTGTTCTAAAAAATCCCCTTAATTGAGTTATTTGGGTTCTCCTGGTGTAGTTGGGTCTTGAAGGTTATTGTCCTATTCATGGATGTAGTGTCCTCTCAGGCTGGCCAGCTATGTGGATCATCCCCAACCACGTGGTGTGAGCTGCTGTGGATATGCTGACCAAACAGAACAAAACACAACACAACAGAATACAAAATAGAAGAAACAAAATCAAACATACACATGACTCCTACAGTGTCAAGAAAAGCAACCACCAGAGAAGAGAGAATTAGGAAAGAGGAAAGAGCAAGAATAATAGAAAAAAAAGGAAAGAAAGAAAAATACAGAGAAAACAAAACAAACAAAAACAATAAGAAAGGGGGTAGAGGTAGATGTAGAGCTGAAATGAAGAAAATAAGAATAAAGAATTAAAGGAATAGAGGAAGGAAATTGTTTAAAATAAAGGATGGAGAAAAGAAATGGAAATACAATAAAAAATTTGAAAGGGAAAATAGAGAAGAAATCAGATGTACCTAAAAAAGATGAGAAAGCAGAAGAAAAAGAAGAGAGGGAAAAAATTGAGTAGTGAAAAAAATAAATGTCCAACAGTTTTTGAGTCCAAATTTCAATGTCCAAAAGTTCCGAGTTCAAATTTTAATATCCAACAGTTCTGAGTCCATGTCCTTAATGGTATCCAGATGGTGGACAAACGGTGGCAATGCAGGTCTGACCTCTGGTTTGGTCCTGGGCAACCTGCAGCGATACACAGCTGCTGACTGCTGGCTTGGCAAGGTGTCCTCAGCATCTTCCATCTCTGGATTGTTTTTCTTCTTGTCTTTATGGCTGGAATATTCCTGTCAATTCCTCTCTGTTGCAGGAATCCATATGTTCTTGGAGTTCTTTTCTGAAAATATACAAACATATTCTTGACCAAAACTTAATAATAGAATCTTTTCTATAAATTTTACTTGGGATCCTTTTAATTTTTTGCCCAAATGATTTTCCTTTGGCTTATTCTGACATCATGTGTATTTTCTGTCCTGCTGTATGTTTCCTTACATAATATTTTTCCACTATCCCCCCTTTTTGACTTAATTATCAGGAGGCTTTTGGAAAATTTTTATAATGCAGTCTTCAAATTGTAATTTTTTTGCACAAAAATATGAGTGTTTTTAGGTTTATAACTACCAATAGAAATTTTAGTTAATACTTTAGAAACAACTTTTTGTACAATGAAATTTTCTTGAGTATTTACTTATTTCAATTAGCCAATTTAAATTAATCTGAAAACTTGACTACTATTTTACTGTAAAATTTAATGTTCTAGCAATAATTTTAGTTTACCCTGTAAATATTAATGCAAATGATTATTTGTATCCTTGAGAAAGTTCTAAGAATTCATAGATTTAGGCTAGCTTTAGATATAGGGCAGCTGTTGTCGGCCAAGTCTCTGTTGCCTGAATTCCAATCAGAGCTGGACAAGTCTCTGTCTGTTTTGCCTGGGTCCAAATCTGAGCTGGACAAGTCTCTGTTTGTTGCCTGGGTCCCGATCTGAGCTGCACATGGGAAGCATGGAGCAGTCACGGGGAAGGAGACCTCCTTCAGAAGGGGCGAAGGTTCAAGCCCCTGCAGTGTTGTGGGGGTGAGGATCTGTGCCCCACCTCTGTTGACCCCCAAGTTCTCTCCTGATGGCCCCTCTGCGATTGTGCCTGTCTTAGGTTGTTCCTCCCTTGAGGAATCTTACCCGTCATTGGCTAACCAGCCATCCTCCAGAGCCAAGCAGGGTGATGTGAGGCTCAGTTCTATCTCCTTGGTAGCTTATGCCCCTATGGCCTCCATGCTCAGTACCTGCCTTGGGATCCTCTCACCTGCTGGTGGGGCCCTGGCATTGATCACATACCTTGGGAACCCAGGTTTCTTCTCTAGGGAGGGTCCAGCTTACGCCATTGGGCAAGAGACAGATCCATGGTACCAGCCACCATGAGGCTTCAACCTCAGGATAAATTGAAAACTCAGGCAACAGCTGTGAGTAATCCGATTGTGAGAAGTGGATCCCTCTTTGACTAAAGAGCAAGAAGGACCAATATAGAATGCTCAAGTGTCTTCCCAGGGGGCCTTCCACACAGTGGAAGGGATTAAATCCTTTCATATGCTTTTAAAGTGCTGCCAAATTTTCAAAGAATTCGTTTGTAAATTTGTTTGGTATATGCTGGTATAAAATATCAAAATTATAATGACATTGTAAGGATATTCTTTGCTTTAATCCATGATAATTCAATTTCAAACTGGAAGAAATATTTAGTCACTTCGTTTTGCCCTTCTAAAAAGGCCAAACCTTCATAAAATTTGAAATATATGTGTGTAAGTAACATATCGTATTTGCTGGCGTATAAGACGATTTTTTGGCCCTGAAAAATATGCCTCCAAGTGGGGGGTAGTCTTATACGGCGAGTATATAACAAACTCTGTATTTTGAGTAGAAATGTTAGGGGGTCGTCTTATACGCCCAGTCTCTTATACGCCGGCAAATATGGTATTTTTCAGGGCCAAAAAATCATCTTATACGCAGGCAAATACGATATATTAATTTTTATTTGATAAAGCAATGACTAGCTGTTTTTGGTCTTTATTAGAATTGTTTATAAAATTATTGGCTTTTCATTTAGCTGAAAACCTTGATTATAATTTAATTTAATAATCTAATTTATTTAAGTAATTAAAGTAGGTATCTTCATTTTAAAAATAAAGCAAATTTACTTCTGAATTCATAAGCCACAAATGTTGCCCTGCCTCTAGCTTAATTAAAAATGCAGGCGACTACATAAAGTTAGGATTCAGTAACATAAAACATTGGCTTCTCATGTAACTTAGTTTATATGGCATTGATTATATTATAAAAGCTAATTTATAAAGTAACTTAAGTAGGTATCTTTAATTTTTTTTAAAAAAAGGCAAAGAAACTTATTCAGTAAAACTTATAGGTTTGATACTTTATTGGTCTGATCCAAAAGCATAAAGTGTCCCGACTACAGCCAATTCAAAAATGCAGGCTGCATGAGGCCTTTTTGTCTTTCTTGAAATTCTACTGCTGTTGAAAAGTTTGGCTATATTTAAGAAATATATTGTATCTGCTTTTCTTACAGGCAAAAACTTTCATAACATTTAATATATATCTATTAATTTTTATTTGATAAGGTCTTCCATGCAATTTCAAGTATATTAGATGTGTTTTAAAAAGGTTTCCTTTAAGAAGATAGAATAAATTTCTTGTATTACTCGAGGCCTTTGGAGCTTTCCAAGAATCATCTCTGTTAAGGCCTTGAAATTTTAACATGGAAAAAATCATCAAATATATATATATATATATATATATATATATATATATATATATATCCATATATGATTTAAATATTATAACACCTTTTATTATTATCTTAAGATATCAATTAGATTTAGACTAGTTTTTGCATAGAAAAATTTTGGTTGAGATGACAGAATTAATCCTCTTTTTTAATTAAACCAACCAATAAGCAACTTGTTTTGAATTCCTAATTTATTAGAGAAAACACATTTTAACTATAATTTCTCCTCATATAATTTGCACTTTGAATTTTTAAAGTTAGCAAGTCAAATATATTTTGCATGTCCTAGATTAATAACACTTTACATTCCTAAGAAAAATACAAGACATAATCAATTAAGGACTTCAATTCTGTCCTCTAGATTTTTTATGAGGCAAATTGAAACCTTACCTTTTTATTTACCGTATTTGCCGGCGTATAAGACGATTTTTGGGCCCTGAAAAATACCGTATTTGCCGGCTTATAAGACGACTGGGCGTATAAGACGACCCACTAAAATTTCCACTAAAAATACAGAGTTTTTTATATACTCGCCGTATAAGACTACCCCCCACTTGGAGGCATATTTTTCAGGGCCAAAAAGTTGTCTTATACGCCGGCAAATACGGTATATAATTAAGCCAACTTCCAAAAAAAGTTTTGCCACAGGAGTTTGGAGGAAGTTTGTAGCCATTCAATGCAAATTACCACCTTCTTTAGCACACTGGGAGAGTGTGTTTCCATATTGTATCTCCAAGTGTCTCCCTTCTCCCAAATCCTACTTGCTCTGGGGGAAGTTTCAGCAACAAATCTGGCCACACATTTTTTCATGTTTAATAGATAAAGACAGATCTCAAATATTTTCTTTCTTTTTTGCTTTCTGAAGTAATAACTACCACCCAATTTGGCCAAGATAACACCCAATTTGCAAGTTCTTTTTATAGTTTTTAAACAAAGCATTGAGTAATGTCATTGCGGGAGAGAAAACAGTCTTGCCCTCTCCTGCCACCTTTGAATTTCTCCACACCAGAGGCAGACTCAACGGTGGAGTTTCATTTCTTATCACAGATTTTAAATTCCAAATAAAAACTAAGATTTTAATTTGAACAAGAAACCACATTCTTTAAACATACAAACCAAAATTCTGTAATAAAATTTACTTTATATTATAACCTAATTCTTCCCCATTAGCCTGGCTAAAAAAGACGTTCCCACCCTACTTACAGTTCGAGACTATGCAGCTGGCCGTGGGCTTTGAGTGCGGTGAATTTCCCTCACCTTTTTCCGGTGTAACTTTTTCCTTTCTTCGCTCTTAGGCAAAAAATACCTTCTCCTCCAGAAGTCCCGCGTTGAAGGCGCCAGATGTAGGACTCTCTTTCACGGCCCGCGTAGAAAGAGTTCCAATTCAGGGTTCAGGTTCTGGAGAAGGGCCGCACACAAATGAAGAGACTTGAAGAAATTCAATTTGGCGATATGGGGGGCCAGGCGGCAGTCCAACTCTAGTGGGAGAACTACTCCTGCTCTGGCCCTGCCATCCCCTTTTATTGAGGCTTTGGGGAAAACATCTTAGGCAACATAAATTTACAAGCAGGAAAATAACAGAAACTTACAAGGGACAAAATAAGGTGGAGGCTGCTTCAGCTTAACAATATCTCAACTAAAGGTTAGAGCAATTAAGGTTGTTGACCAGCCTTCCTGGCTTCCTGTCAACATCTCTTTTTTAGTGAAACTGGTTTGTTTTCCAGCAATAGTCCAAGGTTGGGCTGCAGGCACGAGGAACAGGGCGCACGCATTGATAGGATGGTGGCTAGCTTGGGCCTTAGAGGAGTTATAGGATATGCATTCTTGCCTCTGAGTTTGGCAAGGGTGAGTGCCCGTCTGGGTGATGGGAAGATATGAAAACAAAGGGCCCCAAGGCAGCAGGTGATTGGACTTCACAGGTGCTGAGGATTTGTGCAAGGCCACGCTGCCTTCATTAAACACGCAGGCCTGGGCTTGGAACTTGGCATAAACAGGTCCCCGGAAGGAGGTCTGATAAAACCCAAAGGGCAGGAGTTGGCTCTGCTTACGAGAGCACTGAGCTCACAGACCTGGTGCTGAGAAGCACAGAGATGCTTTGTGCTTAGACTTCAAAGAGGCTCAAGGACGGAGCAGCTGTGTCCTGGCAGCTCCCCTTTGATGGGGGCCCCAGTGTGCCCAGGGTAAGCCAACAGTCTGTGTGGAGAGGGGAGGGCCTCAAGGCACAGACAGAGAATGCAAATATGACAGATCAATACCTAGATTGCCTCTGATACAGGATCAAAGCACACAGTTTACACACGCAAATACAATAAATCAATGCCTAGAAGCACTTTTAGAAACATAAATGTGCAATTTTATGATAGCATGAGGTACCTATAAAACTCACAAGTAAAATAAGAATGTAAATATCCAGTTTGGTCAGACTCTAAATCATATTGATTTTTCAGGACAACAGTGTGGCAGTATCATAATAAAAGCTACAAATTTATTTACAACTGCTCACCCAGTACTCTAATTTGAGAGTTATATCACATAAGATTATTTATTTACAGCTGTAAAAAATAAGGAATCATTCCAGTGCTCAAGAATGGCTAAGTGGTTAAATAAATTACGACACCTTAACCTATAGGCATGTAGCCATATCCCATGATTGGCCAGAGGAGGACATCAGGGCAAGGGGAAGCTAGAGTGTTGAAGTTTCCATCCTGGTTCTTAGAGTCCTGACCTGAAAGGGCCTTAAGGCAGAATCTGGGCTGCTTGGAAAGAAAAGCCGATCAGTAAGAGATTTCACCAGAGCGTGAGTCTGAGGCCTGCGGGAGTTTCTGTGAATGCGGCCTTGAGCCCTGGACTGTGGGGCTGACAACGGCCATCAGCAATGGAGCCATTTCCTTTCTCCGTGCACGGGGTTCCCTCTAGTGCGCCAACAGCATGCTCCTCAGACTGGGACTGAGGTTCCTGACAGTGAGCAGACATTAGGGTGGCTCTGGGAGTTTCAGGGAGATGTCCCTGAGTCTGTGTGTGTCCTCTCATTCAGCAGCTTCGCAGGGATCCGGCCTGAGTTCTCCAGAGCCTGCTCCTCCCTGGAAATGCATCTGCTCCTTCATCACCTTAATTCTCTCCAGGAAGCACTGCCCAGGAGGAAGGTGCCTGGCACTAAGTCTGCAACAAGATCTGTTTCCCAGACTCCGGCGGCCCTGCCTTTGCCAGGCTAGGCACGCCTCGGTGAAGGGGCAGAGCCCTGTATGGGTTAAGACACATGGCAGTGGGGATGGCGACAGTAGTAACAATCTCCATGTCACAGCTTTGCTTTTCCCACCCCTCATGACTATTAAAGCACTATTTTCTCTCGTGAGAATCCCTTGAAAGTGAAGAAGAGAGCAGTCTGAAGAAATGCTAACTGTCAAGAAGTGCTTATTTTCATACCTGCATGCTATCTTCTCAGCTATCACCAGTTTCCATCCCTAAGAAGTGGCATTACCTGGAAAGAAAGTGCACCAAGCAGCCAGAGGGGCCACGGCCAGGGCCACGGTGGTTTAAGGCAGCTGACGTCGCTGGACATCAATGTCCTCGTGACTCACAAATCCGCAGGTAAAATGGTTACATCATTTCTTTCAGATTTGGCAAAAACTATTTCTACCAACTACTATAAAATAGTTACTTAAACTACATGAGCTCCAATTTTTTTATGTTATAAAACTACTAGTGGCCCGGTGCATGAAATTTGTGCACATTAAAAGGGAATTAATTAGAGGATATATTTCAATATTATTATTTGCCCTTTCTCTATAATAGAAGTAGCAGAGACTAAAAAAATTAGTAAAATGTATAAGAAAATCAATCTCCTTCCTGTCAGAGTCTGGGGCACACCATAGGACCTAAAGTCAAGTCTGTGCCCACCACCTGCAGAAGCTTCAAAAATGCAAAAAACCCAGCCCCTGCCGACCCCACCCCCATCAAGCCCCTCTGGGCTGGGAGGGGGGTCATGCAGCTTCAGGTCCCCCGACCCAGCACCAGGTTGGGGGCATAGTCTCAGGTCCCCCGTCAAGCCCCACAGGGTGGGGGGGGGGGGGCATGGCCTGAGGTCCCCATCAAGCCCCACCAGGCAAGGGGCAGCCTGAGGTTCCCATAAAGCCCTGAGGGGTAGGGGCGTGGCCTGAGGTCCCTCACCCAGGCCAGGCACCATGCAACCTCAGGTCCCTGGTGTTCAGTCATGATGTTACATTGCCCGGGCTAACTTGTACTTCCCCTATTATATAGATAAACTAGAGGCCTGATGCACGAATTCGTGCATGGGTGGGGTGTAATGCAGGAGGTGAGGGAGGCCTATCAGGGGCAGGGCCAGCTGGGGGGAGGGGCTGTGGGCTGTTGTTCAGCCAGCCCTACCCCCTGGCCAAACTCCTGGTCAAACTCCCAGTCGAGGGGACAATTTCCATATTAGCCTATTATATAGGATAACTTTTTTAAAAATCTCCTAATAGGTATTATTTACCTTTTGTTAAATGCATAGGAAATATTTGATCATGGTTATCTAATGTAGATATTAATTTCCAATAACAATCTGCCTTTTAAGTTTCATTACATAATAAAATTGATATATTTATATTGTTTTGGTCATTTATGTTTTAAAATAACAATTATAACAAAAATAATCAAGAAAAATGTGTAGACTAATATGATCACATTGAAATCTAATATTTCAATCTTTATACATTGGTTTTGTCTGGTAGGATAATCAATAAGACATTTTCAAGAATAAGGATATGTCCCTGTCCAGTGTGGCTCAGATGTTGAGCATCATTCGTACACCAGGAGGTCATGGTTAGATTCCTGATCAAGGCACATGACTGGGTTGTGGGCTCAATCCCCAGTAGCAGATGTGCAGGTGGCAGCAGGTTGATGTTGAGCTCTCGCATTGATGTTTCTCTCCCTCTCCCTTCCTCTCTCCCTAAAAAAAAAAAAAATATATATATATATATATATATATATATATATATATATATATATATATATAAAAGAAGAAGAAGAAGAAGAATATAGCATGAGGATATAAAGCTGTAAAGAAAGTAAATTGAAAATAGAGGTTTAAGAAGAAAAATCTACCTTAGTTCATTTTTTATGGATGTTGGTGAGTATCAAATTTTTATAATTTTGAAATTTCATTGTAAACTTTTAAAAAATTAATGTTTTATATTTGCATCCGACCATTTATCTAGACTTATATAAATTCTTTTTTTCTCATTTTTTATTAAAGTATTATATCCCCACCACCCAATCCCTACCACCCCCCACTCCCATACATGCCCTCCCTCCACAGAGTTTTTTGTCCATTGGTTATACTTATATGCATGCATACAAGTCCTTCGGTTGATCTCTTATCTACCCCATATCTCCCTCCCCTCCCTGCTGTAATTTGACAGTCTGTTTGTTTCTTTACTGTCTCTGTAACTATCTTTTTGTTCATCAGTTTATAATGTTCCTTATTATCCATAAATGAGTGAGATCATGTAGTGTTTTTGGGTGTGTTTTTTTTTATTGACTGACTTATTTCACTCAGCATAATGTTCTCCAATTCCATCCAGATCGCTGCAAATTATAAGAATTCCTTCTTTTTATGGCAGCATAGTATTCCATTGTGTAGATGTACCATAGTTTTTGACCCAATCATCTGCTGATGGGCACCTAGGCTTTTTCCAAATCCTAGCTATTGTAGATTGTGCTGCTATGAACATAAGGGTTCATATATCCTTTTTGATTGGTGCTTCTAGTTTCTTAGGATATATTCCGAGGAGTGGGATTACTAGGTCAAATGGGAGTTCCATTTTCAGTTTTTTGAGGAAACTTCATACTGTTCTCCACAATTGTTTCACCAGTCTGCATTCGCACCAGCAGTGCACGAGGGTTCCTTTTTCTCCACATCCTCACCAGCATTTGTCGTTTGCCGATTTGTTGATGATAGCCATTCTGATAGGTGTGAGATGGTACCGCATTGTCATTTTGATTTGCATCTCTCAGATAATTAGTGACTTTGAGCATGTTTTCATGTGCCTCTTGGCCTTCCTTCTGTCTTATTTTGAAAAGATTCTACTTAGGTCCATGGCCCACTTTTTTATTGGATCATTTATCTTCCTTTTATTAAGTTGTATAAGCTGTCTGTTGATGTTGGAGATTAAACCTTTATCAGTGATATCATTTGCAAATATGTTCTCCCATACAGTGGGCTTTCTTGTTGTTTTGTTGATTATTTCTTTTGCTGTAAAAAAGCTTTTTATTTTGATGGAGTCCCATTTGTTTATTTTCTCTTTAGCTTCCATTGCCCTAGGGGCAGTATCAGTGAAGAAGTTCTTTCGGCACATGTCTGAGATTTTGCTGCCTGTAGATGCCTCTAGTATGTTAATGGTTTCCTGTCTTATGTTTAAATCCTGTATCCATTTTGAGTTTATTTTTGTGTATGGTGTATGGTGTAAGTTGGTGATCTAGTTTCATTCTTTTGCATGTATCTGTCCAATTTTCCCAACACCATTTATTGAAAAGACTGTCTTGACTCCATTGTATATTTGTGACTCCTTTGTCAAATATTAATTGAGCATAATGATTTGGGTTGATATCTGGATTCTCTATTCTATTCCACTGATCTATATGCCTGTTCTTGTGCCAGTACCAGGCTGTTTTAAAAACAGTGGCTTTGTAATATAGCTTGAAATATGGTATTGAGATACCTCCTACTTTATTCTTCTTTCTCAGGATTGCTGTGGCTATTCAGGGTCATTTTTTGTTCCAGATGAATTTTGGAGAGTTCTTTCTAGGTCTGTGAAATATGCAATTTATATTTTAATGGGGAGTGCATTGAACCTATAAATTGCTTTGGGAAGTATGGACATTTTGATAATGTTGATTTCTTCCATCTGTTTATCTCTTTTTTCAGTGTCATGTAGTTTTCCACGTTTTGGTCTTTTACCTCCTTAGTTAAGTTTATTCCTAGGTATCTTAATTTTTTTTTTTTTGGTGCGATGGTAAATGGGATTGCTTTTTTAGTCTGTTTCTTTAAGTTCACTATTGGTGTATAGAATTGCCATAGTTTTCTTGGCATTAATTTTGTATCCTGCTACATTGCTGAATTCATTTATTAAATCTACTAGTTTTTTGATGGAGTCTTTTGGGTTTTTATGTACAATATCATGTCATCTACAAATAAAGACAATTTTACTTCTTCTTTTCAATTTAGATGCCTTTCATTTCTTCTTCCTGTCTAATTGCAATAGCTTCCAGTACTATGTCAAACAGGAGTGGTGAGAGTGGGAATCCCTGTCTTGTTCCTGTTCTTAGAGGAAATGGTTTTAGTTTTTGCCCATTGATTATAATGTTTGCTGTGGGTTTATCATATATAGCTTTTATTATGTTGAAGTATGATCCTGTTGTGCCGAGATTCCGTGATCCCCAAAGACCAGCAGGGAGCCAAATCTGATGCAATTAACACGAGAGCCTCTTCCATGTTAACATGGGCTCCGTCCCACTCACGCCGACTCCATGGCAAATGAGAGCACGAACTTCCACAAGTCCAGGGGTTTCACTCCGGTGGTGATTGTTATGGCCAGCAGAACCCTGTTGAGGCAGGGCTCCAGCCTAGGGGAGGAATGAACAACCAGACCCACATCATAAAGATGACTCTGTTTGCAATCCCCAACCCCCAGACATGTCCTGTTCCAAGGCAGCACAAACAGAACAGACCAGGTCAAACAAAAACTGCTTAAACTGAAAATAAGCCTCCTCCCCCTCTCCCGCTCCAGGTATTGTGCAAACTTTTAATGATGTTACTGTACTAGTGGAATTTTTCATAGCTCATAGTGTGATAGGTTATCATGACCCTAGGACAGACAAAGAACTCTGTCTAGTGAGCTATACCTCCCCCCACCGTTGCAAAACAACTGCCAGCTAGCCTAAGCCAAGGTCTCAAAACAGACTCCTCAGGATAAAAGCAGGCTTTCCTGTGTGCTTGGGGCTCTCTCTTTCTTTTTCTTACTGCTGCGACAGTAGGGGGAGAGCCTGGATTCAAATTCGTTAATAAAGGCATAAATTTTGATCTGGCGTCTTGGTGGTCTTTTCTGGGCGTCTAGCCACAACAGTGATGTCACTGCTTTGGCTGACCCTGATTGGTTGGGTGAGGGCTAAGGTCCAGTTACAAAACAGAGGATAGCTTCACCCTGCCCTGCCCTCTCATTTTTGTTGTTCATAATTTTCACCTTTACCTTTTTCTTCTTCTTCCTCTTCTTAAAGAATACCCTTCAGCATTTCATGTAATCCTGATTTGGTGGTAATGAACTCCTTTAACTTTTTCTTGTCTGTGAAGCTCTTTATCTGACCTTCAATTCTGAATGATAGCTTTGCTGGGTAGAGTAATCTTGGTTGTAGGTTCTTTCTGTTCATCACTTTGAATATTTCTTGCCACTCCCATCTGGCCTGCATAGTTCTGTTGAGAAATCAGCTGACAGTTGTATGGGTACTCCCTTGTAGGTAACTAACTGTTTTTCTCTTGCTGCTTTCAAGATTCTCTCTTTGTGTTTTGCCCTTGGCATTTTAATTAAGATGTGCCTTGGTGTGGTCCTCTTTGGATTCCTTTTGCTTGGGGTTCTGTGCGCTTCCTGAACTTGTAAGTCTATTTTTTTCACCAGGTAGGGGAAATTTTCTGTCATTATTTCTTCCAATAGGTCTTCAATATCCTGCTTGCTCTCTTCTTGTGGCACCCCATAAATTCAGATGTTGGTACACTTAATGCCATCTCAGAGGCTTCTTACACTATCCTCACACTTTTGGATTTTTCTTTCTTTCTGCCTCTCTTGTTGAGTGTTTTTTGCTTCCTCATATTCCAGACCTTTGTTTGAATCTTGGGGTACATTGATCTACAGTTGACTTTCTGTATATTCTTTATTTCAGACAGTGTATGCTTCATTTCTGACTGGTCCTTTTCCTTTCTTTTTTTTTTTTTTTTTCTTTTTTTTTTTTTTTTTTTTTGTATTCTCATTAAGGTCCTTGAAGGTCTCTTCAAGTTTCTTGGTGGTTTTTAGAAGATTCTTGAGTAACCTTATAAATGTGGTTCTGAACTCTGTGTCGTCCAGTAGTTTACTTTCCTCCATCTCTCCCATTTGCAACATGCTTTTATGTCTCTGCATTTTGGCTGCCTCCCTCTGTTGATGGAGTGGCTTTGTGTGGTAGGTGACCTATAGGGGGCAGTAGCTCAGCTTCCCCAATCACCCAAGGTGGTTGCCCTTGGTACACCCCTTTGTGGGCTGAGTGAAGTCTTGGTGTAGTTAATCCTTGAATGCTATTGTACATTGGGAGGAATTGATCTCCAAGCCAATTGGCTGTGAGGACCCACTGTGTCTATAATGGAAGAACTGCTGCACTGGATACACGCTTATGGTGCAGGCCTTGTTTCAGTGAGGCTTTGGTGCTCACTGAGTCCATCTCCTGAATGTGTCACTTTTGGATTGGATTTGAGGAGTTGAAATCTGGTGTCTCACACTGACCACTAGGTACACTGGCTTCTGGATCTCCAATGGGGTACAGTTCAGCTGCTGTCTGAGGCCACCCTGCAGGAGCTACAGTGAGAACCACAGTCCTCTCCTCCTTGCTTGGAGCTTGGAGGCTTTTGACCTGTCTGCACTGGGTTGCAAGTTTGCTAGGTTAAACTGCAATAGAGAAGGCCATTCATATGCAAAGCTGCTGCTTGGAGCTTGGGTGTGTTTGTAGATTGTGCGGGGCAGAGTCTCAGGGCGTCACTAGGCTAGGGCGTGGCAAACAGCAATGGCTAGCAGTAAGCCGTCTCTGCCTCTCCGACCAAGTTCCCGCATCTTGCACCCCAGCACAACAAACAATTATTCTTGCTCACAGCTCTGCAAGCAAGCCACTCTCCTGATGGACAGTCCAGCTTCTCCCCAGAAACTGGATTTCAGAGAGATCGAGAGCTTGTCTCTCTTTGAGTTGAAGGAAGCAATTTTTACCTCCAGCCGGGATCTGCTGCCAGCCCAAATCGCATGTGTGCCCCAGTACCTCAGTTTTTCAGTGCTTGTTCCCTGAATGCTCTTTTCTCTTTCTGTCCAGCTGTAGAACTTCCACTCAGCCAGCTTTCCCATGGTTCTGAGTGATAGATGTTTTGGCTTTTAGTTGTAGTTTTGAAATTTTTGTGCACAGCAGCAGTTTAGATGTTTATCTACGCCGCCATCTTGGATCTCCTCCCTGGAATCCTTCAATACTTATTATTTTGTTCCTTTCATTGGCTTAGGGTTTAAATTGTTATTCTTTTTCTAATTTTGTTTGTTTGTTTGTTTGTTTGTTTGTTTGTTTTTTAGGAAATAAATGTTCTGTTGCAATAAAACTTCACTGTCAAAAAATAAAAAATAAAAATAAAATAAAATAAAACTTTACTGTCTCTTCCTCAAGAGGTAGTGTCTTGTTTCCCCTTATCCTGAATCTGGGTGGCCCTGTGACCTGTTTTGACCAACAGAATGTGGTAGAAGTTATGCTGGGTTGCTTCCATGAGATATTTGCAGTCTGCACTTCCTTCTTGGAATCTTGCCTCCATGCTGTGTGGAAGTCCAAGTAGTAATGTGGAGAAACCCACAGTGAGAACTGAGAAACCAACTGAGCTTCCAGCCAGCAGCCATGCCCACATTACATGAGGCCACTGAGGACCTTCCAGCCACCCCACAGCCACAGCAGATGCCACATGAAGCAGAGCTGCTCAATCCTTCCTCGGAATAGTGAGAAATTATTCATGATGGTTTTGAGCCATTACGTCTTGTGGTAGTTATTTATACAATAATTGATGACTGAAACAATACCCCAAGTCCTTCTCTTCCCACCACTCATGAGGGTTCCTTGAGCCATTAGGGTCATGGGAGCAGCTTAAGAGGGAAGATAACCTCAAGAATTCACTTAAATCCTTCACATGCACTCAGGCTGAATGAATCTATGATTATTTTTTTTTAATGCTTTTTGTTTGCCCATGAAATTGGTTGTGTCTAGAGACTACAAAGTCATTAGAGTTTAATCTAGAGGTCAAAAGTAATTTCAGCTGTTTGCTCATTGGGTGTGTGATCTTCAACAAGATATGTAAACTCTCCGTGTAGTCAACAGCAAACATGGGCATCTAGCATGGTTCTCTTGGGATTTAGTAAGATGGCCTATACAATGTGCCAAGCATTGTGGTCCCTCAAATAATGGTCAGTTCCGCTTTTGCTGCTATTCTTGCTTCCTTCCTTACCTCACCGACATTATGGGGGTGCCATAGGAAACATGAAAGTGGGTGTGTTAAATATATGGGGGATTTCATCTTATTTACCATTCCCAAAACTAGGAAACTGAAGTATGGACAAAGTGCATACTAGAGAAAAATTTCTTGAGACTTTTGGAAATACAGTAGACCTGTTGAAATGTCAAGAAATCCAATAGATGAATCATGAAACATAAATTTATTACTCTAATTTTTAACTTGAAAGTGATAGAATTGTAAGTTATTTTTCAAGCTTAAAAAAAGAAATCAAAGAAAACACATTCTGTAATATCAATTATAGGATAAAGAGATTATATTATATATTCTCCTGGCCTCATCACCACCTGACAAACTCCTTATACATATGTATGTGTGCATGTGTGTATGCATGTATATATGCACATATGCCAAATGCATACACACTTGCATTTGTGTGTGGGTGCATGTATGCATGTGTCTACATTTATATTTTGCACTGCCCTACATACACTTCAGGTGCTGGTGAGTCATAGAAGTTCAGGAGTGAGAGAACTCAGTCCTGTCCTATCTCTTCCCTGCACTCAGGAGACAACTGTTACTGGGGAGAAGACAAGACCTCGGTTCTTGTCTTCTTGACGGAAAGATTTCAATCAAGAGACAAAATGCAGCAAAGCAAGTGAGAGCTTATTGGCAGCAGCAAAATCCACTCAGGACACTGAACAGGGCTTAGCATAGAAGAAGCAGGGAAGAGCCTGGGCGGCTGCTCTGACTCACTGGGAAATTGGAGAAAAGGGGCCTTGGGGACAGGTTCAGGGCTGAGCCCAGGATGAGCTGCCGTTGCCACTGCTCCCCTGGTTGCAAGTCTCATGAGGTCCCTGAGAGGGAAGAAAGAGGAGGGATTGGTGAGGGATGCTCCCTGGGGGAGAGGGCAGCCGGGTCCTTGTGTTGAGGGTCTTTATCTCTCTCCATATAAGGAAAATCTTGGGGGAGGTCTCAGGATGGGTCTCAATAGAATATCCATCAGCTTCCAGGTGTGTTCTTCAGGGTCATGGTCTCCACTGATTGGCCATTGCCTGGGCAGTAGGTCATTAGTCAATACAACTGGTCCTGAGGCAGCCATGGTGTCACTTGTCTGGTTTTGCTGTTTTTCTGGGTCTACAGCTGAAATACAACTGAGGTCTAGATGTTATCTTTAGGGAGGAAAGGTCAAGGGGTCTAAAGCGCCTTACCAGTAATATGAGAGGTCAGAGATCCAAACTGCATGACCAGCAATTTGCTAGGGGAGGAAAGGTTACCCTGGGGGTGAGGTCCTTGTTTTCCCAGTTTGCCATTGCTAAGCACCTGGGGCTTTCCACCTTGGTGACCTTCTGTACCTGGCCCATCGTCCTTGCTCTGCTCATGTCTGTCTTACTGCCTATAACACAAACTTTACAGCAGATGTCTTTGGGTGCCAGCACAGCTCACAAAAGTGTAGCTCCTCTCTGTGTACTATTCCTCCCATTTCCCATCCCCACATGCAACCAAATTTCTGTTATATGAGGTTCCTGCTCATCCCTGCCCAACAGCAATGGCTGATCCAACTAAGCTGGCTAGCTGGCCCATAGTGGAACAATCAGATTCTTTCCTGCAGAAACTTGGTTTGAGGGTTGAAGAGAGCCAGCCAGTTTCTTTTTAGGCCGACATGGGACTGGGGATGTGGATGCTCTGAGCAGCAGAGAGCTAGGGTCAAGACCACAAGCAGACGCAACAATGAGGTGAAGAGAGGACTCCTGAGTTCTCTGTGGCCTATCTACAGCCCGGCTTTGTCTTCCCCTTAGATCCCACAGAATATCCCTGAGTCCTTATAATAAATAATATTGTTTTGCCGGTTTGTTTGAAGTAACTGACATTGGTTGCTGCTTCTAAACAAATATTCCTCACAAGGCCAAATGAATAAGTCACCAACCTTCATTATGTTTCCATGTCTTAACCTACAAAATGAGGGAATTTAGCCATCTCTCTCTTTTCAGCTCTAATTTAGATTAAATGACACCTTCCTGAAGTCTCCCTCCAAGATGTGGGTAGGGTTTTGCTTACCTGCTGCAGAGAGGGATAGGAAAAGACTACAACAACCTTATACTGTCAGTTCCCTAGAAATTCCACACAGAGCATGCTGGCTGAGAGAGTTCATCTTGAGATATTCCAAAGAAGGGCTCCACTTGCCCAGAGAAATAGAAATATCTGAGTGAGCAGGAGTCTTTGCTAACAAATCAGGATAGAATATATTTTTCCAGATAGGAATTTGGGGTATAACATTTTGGTCTCCATATCCTTTCTACATGTTCTTTTGGTCCCATAAACTATACATATTACATACAGAATTATATACTTTCTTGTATTTTAATATAATTTTGTGATCATAGATCTTGTCTTCCTAGTTAAATTATTCTTTATAGTAAAGGTCAAAATGTTTGCCTCTTGTTCTGAATCCCTGCCCCATTACTGGTATTCTCCAAAACATTAAATTGCATTCACCACCCAAATAAACCATTAAATGCTCTTACCTCATCAAGATTTTTGAAAAGTATATGCCATTTCCTGGCTGACAGGACAATTGATTGAATCAATGAATGATGCCAACATATTCATGGGTTCATGCTGAGTGTCATAAAAAGTGCACCCACTCAGTCACCCATGCATCCACAGCCAGCTCTCTGAGAGCAAGCAATAGACAGTAGAGGGGATGCTTTTCCATTTGTGACAGAGGGTTATCAACGGGTCAGAAGAACAGTGCAAACAATAGGTGTGGCGTTAACCCCAGTCACTGGAGAAACAGATGGGGTTCAATGTGCGATCATACACTAGGGCAGTGGTCGGCAAACTCATTACTCAACAGAGTCAAATGTCAACAGTACAATGATTGAAATTTTTTTTTGAGAGGCAAATTTTTTATTTTTTTTTCAATTTTTTAATTAAGGTATTATATGTGTACATATCTTACCATTGCCCCCCCCCAACCTCCCATTCATGCCCTCCCTCCCCAGAGTTCTGTGTTCGTTGGTTGTACTTATATTCATGCATACCAGTCCTTCGGTTGTTCTCTTATCTCCCCCCAGGTCTCCTTCCCCTCCCCACTGTCATTTGACAATCTGCTTGTTTTATGGTACTATCTCAGGATCACATGAATAGAATCCGCTCCTCATTTGGCAGTCTGCTTGTTTTATGGTGAATATCTCAGGACCACAGAATAGAGTCCGCTCCTCCTCTGGTTCTCACCGCCCCTCCCCCTGGGTCCCACTGCTTCCCCTGGGACACACGGCTTGCCCGGGGCACACTGCCCCCTGGGACACACGGCTCACCCGGCACACCTGACCCCTTTGGGGGAGAGAGCCAAATTTTTTAATCTTAAACTTCTTCTAACACCACTTCTTCAAAATAGATTCACCCAGACTGGTATTTTTTGGAAGAGCCACACTCAATGGACCATATGTGGGTCATGAGCTGCATTTTGCCAACCACGGTACTACAGGAAATGCTCCTGTGGGAGAAAATAGGAAAGAAGCAAAGAAGAGCTGGGAGGGTGGTTGGAGCATGGTGCTAGTGGAGGAGAGTGGGAGGAGAGTGGGTGACTGTCTCCTGGACTGCCAAGCAGTCTAAGGAAGAAAGTTCAGAAAAGCAGAGGCGTCCATGGCTCTCAGGATCACCTGCCCTCATACTCTGCCTGGCTCAGTCACTGCCTGAGAGCAGCCCACAGGAGGCCCAGGTGTAAATCCATGATGGAGTGGAGCAGGGGTCCTTGTCAACTGCACCCCCTGAAGGTCAGTCTGCAAAGTGTGACCACCACAGATGCTCATAGTTTTGCTTCATTGAGTTGATTATTTTACCTTAGAAAGCCACGTCCCTTTTCTGTTCTTTCCATGCTCATTCTGAGCAAGACAGGAGAGGCTACAGATCTCAGGATGTAAGCGACCTTAGCCATCCAAATTTACAATCTGGGCAAGTCCCCATCAGGAAATCCATTGGGAAGCTTCCAAAACCCACACTTCTTTAAGTCTTAGAAAGTTCAGATCACCTGACAAACACCTCATTTCCTTCAATAGCCTAATATTTATTCTTCAAAACAGATAGGGTGCAATAGAAGTGCATGTACTAGAAAGAGAGAGAGAGAAAGAGAGAGAGAGAGAGAGAGAGAGAGAGAGAGAGAGAGAGAGTCAATGCTCCAGCAAATCTTTGAACCTGAATAGTTCAGTACTTACTCCCCTTAGATCAAAATGAAAAGCAGAGCTAATGCAGCCAAGTCCACTTAATATCAAGTCATTAATAAAAATGTCTGCTTCATGGAGGGGGTTTTTCTTCAGACTCCAAGCAATTTAGCAAATTGCTAGCCAAATACACACTTGATATCAACAAACACCCCCCCCCCCCCCGGTTTAGAGCTAAGTAAAAAATCACTTTCTGTGACTAAAAATTACTTGCTCTCAACCAAAGTAAACAAAACAATTATTTTAATAGTTTAAAACTTGCCATTTTGTTCCTTCTCTGTGTGTGTGTTGGTACACACAGCAGAGCCATTTGAGCAGAGCAGAGTAATGATGTCAATTCTATAGAATTAAAGAGCTAAGAACTTGCTCCTGTTTTGTTGATGAAATTTTCTTCTTTTATTTTTAGAAAACTCTCTTTACACTATTCTGGAAGGAACCTAATCATATTAAAAATCACATTTCCAGTAGTTCTTAGTAGATTAAATGAAACTTGTACATGATTTAAAAATAACAAGTTTAATAATATTTGAAGACCTGTCTATGACTGGAAAACTAGACACATTTTTGTGTTCACATTTGCTCTCTCTTTGTCCAGGGAAAAGCCATTTGACTGTTTTCCTTGAACCTACATGTTTAAGCCTAATTTGTTCAAACTCAAAAGACTACAAAAACTCAAAGTAAATTTATACTCATCACTTAGATCAGATTTAAAAATTAAATTTAAAGGTTCTTTCATTCGCATTCTTGTTGAAAATAGGGGAATACCTTCTCCTAACTCGCATGATTGTTCCTGTTAGCACTTTCTTCTTCAACAGTCTTTCCTTTCGCTGTTACTTCCAACATTTGCTGATTCGTATGTACCTACAACTCTGTTAGGATTTGTGAGGACACAAAATACATAAAACACACCTTTACTCCTACAAGAATTTCAATTTAGTTGAAGAAGTAAGATGCATACATATGTTTCAGAATACACAATCATATACCATCAGTGGAATAGAAGTTTAAGATTGAGATAGAAATTTTGGCCTTCAATTCTTGAATGGCACTTTAGAGGTTGTGAAAGATGTGTCTGAAATGAAAGAAGGCAAATAATGAGAAATCGGGAAGAGAACCAAAGCATGACCAGTTGTGTTGCAAGTGAGGCCCATTTAGGGAGACATCAAACAGGAAAAGTAGGAGGGGCCAGGCTGTGGAACATTTTTTCATATCAGCTAGATCCAGCATGTCAAACTCAAAGGCTAACATGGGTCACATAAACAAGGTTGAAGTTTATGTGAGCCACAAAAGCTTCATTTTTCATAGAAATGTAGGTTTATTTCAATAGAAATATGCTGAATACAAAGGGCTGAAATAAACGAGTAATCATTAACATAAAATAATAGAAAATTTTAATAAAAATTAATATTTTTATTAAACATTAAGTTACCAGATACTGAATAACTGCACAAATTAATAAGCATAATGCAAATAAACCTATTTTTCTTGTTCTCTGAAAGCGAAAAATTTCCTTTTGCTCACACCAAACAAGTCAGTGCAAGACTAATGACATGGCCATCAGCTGCTAAAATATTCACTGCTAGTATTAGCGGAGAGAAATTGCTGAGGTTCTTGTTCTGGCATTAAGAAGGGTCAGCAATCTGGAGAAAGGTTGTGTGTAACTTAAGTAAGAGTCCAGAGACAAAAGATAATTTTGAAAGGCATTGGGTCAGAGGAGCCGGGCTAAAGAAAGCAAGTTCTCTCTGTCTCAGGACCCCTTGCTTTTTATTAAAGGCAATTTGTCCTAAGTTAAGGTGGAGATATACAAATCAAAGGGTAGGGTTTCCTCTACAGAGTCCATTGTCAGAATGGGGAATAGCCTGCGGCTGTTCAGGTGTTTGGCCAGCAAGAGGCAATAGCATGTGGATTAAGATGCCCTGAGCTGTCTGGCATCAAACAGTTATCCTTTTTAGGTTTGGGAAAATGCCTTTAGCCATTCCCAACAGGTGATAACATATGTGACTCAGCCCTTGTTGAGTACCCAAGTTCCATCAACCTGTCAATGAAACTCTTGCAATTATGACATGCTGGAATTGGCTTCTAGCAAGAAATGGTGTGCCTGCACCTAAGATGCATAAAGGAAATAAATGCAACTAGATTATAGTAATCAGTCATTAGTGAACATTGCAGTTCATCCATATATATATATATATATATATATATATATATATATATATATATATATAAAAGCCTAAGTGACCATGACGACCAAACAACCAGATGACCGGCCAGTAGCTATGATGTGCACTGACCACCAGGGGGCAGATGCTCAATGCAAGAGCTGCCTCCTGGTGGTCAGTGCGCTTCCACAGCCAACTTTCTGTGGCTGGCCAATCTTCCACAGTCTCTTCACCCAGTCAGCCCCAATCACCAGCCAGGCTGAGGGACCCCCACCCATGCACGAATTTGTGCACTGGGCCTCTAGTTATTAATAATTATGTATAACAGGCTGTTGTAAAAATTAAGTTATGAAACTTTTATTAAAATGTTTTTTATGTACGACTATATTGGCTGGGCAGCGAAAATATTCATTGTGGGCCACATGCAGCCCACAGGCCACAAGTTTGACATGCTTGAGCTAGAGAGTTTAGCTTTTAATACAAAGACAACAAAGAGCCACTGACAACTTTTAAAAGAGGGTGCTTGCGGAGAGTCAAAGAACAGAAAGGGGAATTCAAGTTTGAACTTTGAGAAGTCTGTCACCCTTATAGGTGTACCTTCCTCTAATATATTCAGGGAAGGGAGTACCTATGGGGTGTTTGACCCTCCATTATCATATTTGCCCCTCGGCCCCTCTCATACTACCTGGGGCAGCTCCTACTACTCTTCCTCACCTGATCCTCTGGATGCCGGCTTTTTCTTGATAGGAGACACCTGGGTGGGATGGTGTCTGCTTTCTGGGCTGCCCTTTATTTATCCAGAAACCAGCTCAAACAAGGTTCTGGGCATGCTAAAAACTTTTTTGATTTTGGGGAATAATTACAGAAAATGATGATGTATAAAAGTAGAAAAGTTATGTCTCTGTGCTAAATAGACTATTATACCACAGAATCTTAGAGAAAAGGAAAGCATTGTCCCTTTCACAAGACACATCCAACTGCCCAGTCTTGCTTTCATGACTTGAAGCCCATCCTTCTCCTTCTCTACTTAAAGAAAAGCCCATGTGATGTTTTGTTCTTGCCTGCGAAGCTCCACACCTTTGTCAGAACCCAGTGGCTTCTCTGGCACTGGACCATAGCCTCACTCCATACTGGTACAAAGCCAGAGGACACAACCAGCTACTAGGCCATTTCCCAGAGTTTGGATGACAATGCAGATGGCTTCAGGGGAGCATCCCACAGAGGGCTCTCCCACTCCAAGTTCAGCCCCTGTGCAGCATCTTCACTGGGAGGTGAGCATAGCCCTCTACATTGTCCTGCATATAACATGTGAAAACACCACCTCACACCCTTTTCAAGCAAAACCATATTTCTTAGAGACAACATAGTCTAAATACACATGAAGATAAACATTTTCTGAAAGGCAACATAACCAATAAAAATTTTCCCAGTCTATCACTGAAATAGCTTTTTACATTGTAAAGCAGAATAAGTTTTCCCCTTTTTTCATTCTCTTGCTCCAGGAATGCCTATGGCCCACTTGTGGGACACTGGCTTTCAAAAAACAGAACCATCCACCACCCAAAGACCATGCATAAACTCTGAATTCTAGTTGCCTTACAAAAAAAATGTGAGAAAAGCAGCCAGCTACAGTGGCAAAGACATAATGAACAGAAAAGTAAAAGAATAAAGAAAATAGAATTCCAATTCAGGTCAAGAAGACAGTGGAATATAGGCCACAGTTTCATGCACTCCAAAGAAAACAGCATAGAAGAAAATGACAGAAAGTCATTGCCAATCTAGACCTCATTGGTGGCCATTTACCAAGTTATAATAGAATGGGGAGGGCAGAGTTGAAACCACAGTGGTTTTGTCTTCAGGAAAGGATATCAGTGGGCAAAAAGGAAAGGAGGAGACGAGGCTAAAGATGACAGATTTGAAGTAAGGTTTTATTTAGGTGAGAAATACCTGGAAATTGTTTTAAGCAGCTAGACAGGATAGATTGAAGGCCGACTGTCTCTAGTTGATGAAACAAGGCAACATGGGAATGAGAAAGAGAGAAGATAGAAAAAGGAAGCCATCTTAAAAAGAGTTGACTCCTTTTATTTTGGAAAGGGAGAAAAATACGTAGGGCTTAGTATCCAGAATATGTGAAGAACTCCTACAACTCAAAACAAAACAAAAACAAACGATCCCAGGATAGACTTAATAAACATAACATAAACATCTCTCTCTCTCTCTCTCTCCATATATATATATATATATATATATATATATATATATATCGCCAATACACACATAAGAAGATGCTCAACATCATTAGTCATTATTAGAAAAATGCAAGTCAAAATTACAATGAGCTACCACTTCATATCTACTACTATAATAAAACACACTAACAAAACCAGAAAATCACAAGTGTTGGTAAAGATATGAGGAGTTGGAGCTCTTGTATATTGCTGGTGGGAATGTAAAGTGGTGTAGCAGCTCTGAAAAACAGTTTGGTGATTCCTCAAAAGTGAAACTTATTATATGATTCCACTCCTACATATATCCCCAAAAATTAAAACAGGGACTCAAATAGATACTTGTTCATGACTGTCCATAGCAGCATATAAAAAGTGGGAACAACTCAAGTATTTTTCAACAGATGAATGGATGTATTAGTTAGGGCCCACCAGATGAACAATAGATCAGATATATAGATAGATAGATAGATTTAATAAGTTTTATTACAAAGTATTGACTCACATGATTATGGGGTCTGAGAAGTCCCACGATCTGCTTTCTGCAAAGCTGAAGACCTACAAAAGCTGGCAGTGAAGTTCCAAGACCTGCGACATGGGAAGCTATGTGCAGATTCTAGCCCAGGTCTGAAGGCCTGAGAACCAGGAGTGCTGAGCGGAGAGAAGAGTAGGGAGTGAATTGAATTAAATCTTCCTTTTTTCTCTATTTAAGCCTCAGCAGATTATAGTAATACTGTACATTAAAACTCCAAAGTTATCTATTCAATTTTATAATTAATATATATAAATTAGTAAGATTATTGGATATAAAGTCAACATACAAATAGATGTATAATTATTAATAATGTTATGCTCTTGCTGAAACCGGTTTGGCTCAGTCGTAGAGTGTTGGTCTGCGGACTGAAAGGTCCCAGGTTCGATTCCAGCCAAGGGCATGTACATTGGTTGCGGGCACATCCCTGGTAGGGGGTGTGCAAGAGGCAGCTGGTCGATGTTTCTCTCTCATTGATGTTTCTAGCTCTCTATCTCTCTCCCTTCCTCTCTGTAAAATATCAATAAAATATATTTTAAAAAATAAAAATAAAAATAATGTTATGCCCAGATTTCAAGATCCCCAAAGACCACCAGGGAGCTGAGTTCGATGCAAAAACAAAAGAGCCTTTTATTTCATGCTAGCATGAGCTTCCGTCACCAGCAATCATCAGCGCAATGGCAAGGAGAGAGAGAGAGAGAGAGAGAGAGAGAGAGAGAGAGAGAGAGAGAATGAGCGCCTTGGGAGAACTAGGGCTTTTTAATAGGGTTTAGGGTTGGGTGGTGTGGTGATGCTCAGACCACTGAATTGGCTGGTTCTGATTGGTGGGGTGAGGGCCAGGGTCCAGTTACGCTGGGGTACTTCCCTCTGTATTTCTATTGGCTGATTTAAGGGTGGGTTGGGTAATTGATACATTTTATACAAGATGGAAGACACAGTACAAGACGGAGTCAGTCCTGCTCTGCCCTTGAAAGAAGGCCTACATGCTGGGAAGGGGCCATGAGACCATATCTCAAGGCCTGGTCTGGTGTCAGCACTGATAACTCTATAGTCCACGGCCTCTCTGGAAGCATGCTCCAACATTCTTACTCTCTTACA
The DNA here is from genome assembly GCA_963924515.1 of Vespertilio murinus. Classification (NCBI taxonomy): domain Eukaryota; kingdom Metazoa; phylum Chordata; class Mammalia; order Chiroptera; family Vespertilionidae; genus Vespertilio; species Vespertilio murinus. The sequence goes on from OZ004713.1 coordinate 6,819,923, forward strand.
ATATAATTGTATTTATAATGTAGTTTAAATAATAATATAATCTACACTAATCCTATCTAATAAAAGAGTAATATGCAAATTAACCATCACTCCACTACACCCACAAGTCATGACCATGAGCCTTGCCCATCAGCCAATCAGAGCGAAAATGCAAATTAACCCCAACCAAGATGGCTACAGCCACAGAGAGCAGGAGGGAGGCTTGGGTTTCCCTAGAAATGTAGGTATCCAAGCTTTCCACACACCCTGGCAGGCCCAGGCCTCCACTCAAAGGTACAGAGTTTCAATTATAGAAGGTAAATAAATTCCAACAGAAATGGTGGCAGCCACAGAGCTGGAAGAGCAGGAGGCTAGGGTTTCCCCTGATGATGGAGGAAGCCAAACTTCTGCAGCCATGGCCTGCTCAGGCCTTCACTCCAGGCCAGAAAGTTTCAATTATAGAAGATACATAAATTCCAACAGAAATGGCTGCCAGGACAGAGCGAGCAGGAGGCTTGGCTCTGCTCCAGGCTACAAAGTTTCAATTGTAGAAGATAAATAAATTCTAGATACCAGGGCCTCCACTTGGGTCACCAAGGGGCATGGCTGGCCTGCAAACCACCACAGGCCCCTCACCCAGGCCACCCCACACCCCAAGGGAACCCCCACCCTGATCTGGGGCACCCTTCAGGGCAAACCAGCTGGCCCTCACCCATGCACCAGGCCTCTATCCTATCTAGTAAAAGAGTAATATGCAGATTGACCATCACCCCAACACACAAGATGGCTATCCCCATGTGGTCAAAGATCCTGTCCTCATGTGGACACGAGATGGCCACCACAAGATGGCCAGAAGGGGAGGGCAGTTGGGATGGACCAGGCCTTCAAGGGAGTGCTGTTGAGAGGCACCAGGCCTGCAAGGGAGGGAAGTTGAGAGGGACCTGGCTTGTAAGGGAGGGCAATTGGTGGCAATCAACCCTGCAGTGGAGGGCAGTTAGGGGTGACCAGGCCAGAAGGGGAGAGAAGTTAGGGGCAAACAGGCTTGCAGGGGAGCAGTTAGGCATCAGTTAGGCTGGCAGGGGAATGGTTAGGGGGTGATCAGGCTGGGAGGCAGAAATGGTTAGGGGCAATCTGGAAAGCAGGCAAGCAAGAAGATGGGAGCCAGCAGTCCTGGATTGTGAGAGGGATGTCCAACTGCCCTCGAGGGGTCCCGGATTGGAGAGAGTTCAGGCTGGGCTGAGTGACACCCCCTCATGCATGAATTTCATGCACCAGGTCTCTAATTATATATAATTTAAAACTTTTATAAATTCTATTTACAACAGAAAATATTAAATTCTTAGCAATAAGTGTAACAAAAGATGGGCAGTCTGGCTGGCATGGCTCAGTGGTTGAACATTGACTATGAACAAGAAGATCAAGGTTTGATTACCAGTCAGAACACATGCGGAGGTTACAAGCTCAATCCCTAATGTGGAAAGTGCAGGAGGCAGCCAATCAATGATTCTCTGTCATCATTGATATTTCTCTCTCTCTCCCTCTCCCTTCCTCTCTGAAATCATAAAAATATTTTTAAATAAGATGTTATTGTGAAAGTTAAAGATACTTTTAAAAATGGATAGATATACATGTTTATGAAATTATAGATTCAACATGATACAGATGTCAATTCTCCGCAAAAACTGATGTCTAGATTCAAGACAATTATAATAAAAATTCCTCCAGATATTTTTTTGTTTGTACAGGAAACTGACAAACTTACTATTAACATTTATATGGAAATGAAAATGTTGATTTAAAAAAAAGTCAAGACATTCCTAAAGAAGAATAACAAGAAAGATTTTTGACAAACAAAAAGTGCTGTTGAGGATGCGGAGAAAAAGGACTGGTGCAGCCACTGTGGAAAGTAGTATGGCATTTCCTCAAATAATTAAAAATGGACTTGCCTTATGACATAGTGATTCATCTTCTGGGAATTTATCTAAAGAAACTCAATACATTAACTCAAAATAATATATGTACCCCTATGTTCATTGCAGTGTTATTTATAATAGCCAAGATTTAGAATCAGCCCAAGTGCCCATCAGTAGAAGAATGGATGAAAATTCTGTGGCATGTCCAGCCAGACAGTGTGTCTCACTGGTTGAGCATCAACCTCTGAACTAGGAGGTCATGATTCAATTCCTGTTAAGGCTCAATCCCCATTGCAGGATGCATGCAGCCAATCAATTATTCTCTTATTATTGATGTTTCTCTCTCTCATCATTGATGTTTCTCTCTCTCTCATCATTGATGTTTCTCTCTCTCTCTCTCTCTCTCTCACTCTCTCTCTCTCTCGCTCTCGCTCTCTCTCTCCCTCCTCTCTCATCTCCCTTCTTCTCTGAAATCAATTTTTAAAAATAAAGAAGACAATTGATATCTGAAAAAATACCTGTGTTACATTTATACAATTGAGTACTACACTGCCATAAATAGGAAAAGAATTTTACCCTTTTCAGTAGTATAGATGGACCTGGAGAATATTACACTAAGTGAAATAAACTAGTCAGAGAAAGACAAGTACCATATGATTTAATTAATATGTGGACTTTAAGGAATAAACTGAACTACCAAGCAAAATAGAGACAGACTCATAGAGAGCAGACTGACAGCTCACAGGGGAGAGAGAATTGGAGGGGGTTGAAAAGATCAAATAAACTGAGCAAAAAAAGAACAAAGAGAGTGAGAATCCATGGACAACAGCGTGGTGATTGCAGGGATGGAGAAGGATGGGTGGAAGAGGGCATAGAGGGGATAAATGGTGATGGAAAAATAAAAATAAAATATATTTAAAATAAAAACAAGGAAGGCTTGCTCTACCAAATATCCAGAATTATTGTAAATTGTAATGATTAAAATGGTGGGTCATTAGCATAAACATATGGGGAATGGAGCAGGACAGTCAGAAACTGGACTTATGCTAGTGTAGACCTGACAAACCTGCCCTTGCAGAGGAAGTGCACAGACTTTATGGAAGCCTGCTGGAAAAAGTGGGTGCTTCTGTGAGGAGAATGAAACTTGGCCTCTATCTCACTTCATATAAAAACCAATTTTAGATAAATTACAAATTTAAATGTGTAAGGCAAACAATAATCAAAATAATCTCTATATATAAAAGGCTAATATGCAAAATGTCCCCTCAGGAGTTCGACCAGGAGACTGGGAGTTTGATCACTCACTATAACATGTGCTGACACCAGGGGGTGGTGCAGAATGAAGGAAGGTCCCAGCCAGCAGAAAGGAAAGGAAGGCCCCAATCAGCCCTTATCATAAGCCTGACCTAGGAACCCTACTCATGCCCGAATTTCGTGCAGCAGGACTTAGCCAGCAAACAGAACGCTGTAACAACCAGAACAACCAGTCACTATTATGTCCACTGCAACCAGCAAACTGGCCAAGTTTGGGGCCAGCCAACCAACCTCCCACAGTCCCCCACCCCAATCAGGGGTGGGGCCAGCTGTTCAACCTCCTGCAGTCCCTTCCCCCAGCTGGCCCCACATGTGATGGGCCCCCAACACCCTGATGGGCCTGCAGCTCCTCCTCCCCCACTGGTCTTGCCCATTATTGCCCCCCTACCCCACTAGGGGTAGGGCTGGCTATCCAACCTCGTGAAGCCCCTCCCCCAAGCCTACTCTGCTCCCAATGGGCCCCTACTACCCTGATCGGTCTGTGGCCCCTCTCCCAGCCAGCTCCACCCACTTGGCCACCCCACACCAACCAGGGGTGGGATTGGCCAGCCAATCTCCCATGGCCCCTCCCCCGACCGCTGACCCCCCTTCATTCTCCTCACCCCAATCAGACTGGAGTCCATCAGCCAATTACCTGAGGCTTCTCCCCCCATGTGACCTGGTCCTGATGGGGCCCTGATGGGGTGGGAAAGCCAGCCAACTTCTCCTCCTCCTGACAGGCCCAGCTCCAATCCACCCTGATTGGGGCCAGGCCAGCCAGACTCCACCTGTGCACAAATTCGTGCAGTGGGCCTCTAGTCTAACCTAATAATAGAGAAATATGCAAATTAACTGCCGGAAGTCTTGCAGGAATATTCCTGCAACATGTGCCTAGTTTAATAATAATAAAACTTCTAGAAAAAATATAGGAAAAATATCTTTTTGACTTCAGGGTAGGGGAACATTTTTTACACATGCTATAAGAAGCATGAACCTGCCAAACCAGTTTGGCTCAGTGGTAGAGCATCGGTCTGTGGACTGAAGGGTCCCAGGTTCGATTCCGGTCAAGGGCATGTACATTGGTTGCGGGCACATCCCCGGTGGGGGGTGTTCAAGAGGCAGCTGGTCGATGTTTCTCTCTCATCGACGTTTCTGGCTCTCTATCTCTCTCCCTTCCTCTCTGTAAAATATCAATAAAAATATTTATTTAAAAAAAGAAGCATGAACCAAAGGAAAAGCTTTATAAACAGGACTACATTAAAATTAAAATTTTCTGTTCATCAAAGGTGTTAGTCAATTGGCTATATCCAATAGGACTCCTACAGATCCAAGAACAAAAGATAGACCACTCAACAGACAAACAGGCCAAAGACAAGGACAAGCACTGAACAAAGAGGCTGCTCAGTGGCCCAAGAGTGTAGGAAAGGGCTCTACCTGGCTCCCCATCCAAGCAATGAGTTTGAAACCAAAAGGAGATCCCACTTCCCTGTCAAATGCCACATGCAAGTGAGGTGGCGCCTGGGAACCTCACGCACTGCGGGATGGGTGGGTGTGGGTTCCAGTAACAGAACTGGAATCACATGGGCCCTGTCTCTCATATTCTATGACTCAGAAATTCACTCCTATGTGGAATTCCCCACAAAAATACCTGCACATGGGCACCAACAGACATGCACAGGAATGTGCAGCATTGCTCAAAGTAACCCAAACTGGAAGCAGCCTGAGATTTAGCAATAGCATGAAGCAGGAGAGGGACCTTTACCTTCCAAGGGCCATTGGGATATTTATAACATCATTCACGAACCACACAAAATTATCAGCTTAAAAATTAGCCTGCTCTATTTGGTCAAACTATTAATTAACTCCTACTGCCTTGAGAGGGCCAGACCACATGATTTCTCAGGCCTCATATGGCCCACAGGCCAGATGTTCCCCACCTCTGGCATATATATATATATATATATATATATATATATATATATATATCCCTAATATGCAAATAGACCTAGCAGTGGAACAACCAAACAACTGGACAAACAGTTGCTATGAGGTGAGCTGACCACCAGGGAGTGCATGCGGAACATGGTGGGCATCAGCAGCAGACAGCAGAATGTGAAACATGGCAGGCATCCAGGCAAGCATGCTGTCATCCGGGCAAGCCTCTGGTGATTACTGAAAATTCTTTGCTCCCACGTGCTACGGTCCTGCCCTGCACTCACACCTGCTGCTGGTGCTTAGCACCAGCCCTGATCACTCTGTGTCATCAGCAGGTGCAAGTTGTGGCTGCCGGCCCTGATCACCCCTCGGGGCTTCTCCACCTCCCCCTGCTCCTAAGAGGCAATTGGGGGTGGCAGCACTACTTGTACCCGCTGCCAGCACCAGCTCCGCCTGCACCTGCAGCGGGCACTGGAGCCGCCATTCACACCTGCTGACAGCGCTGGCCCCACTCGCACCCGCCGCTGGTGTCAGCCTCCATCACTCCACCCCATCAGCAGGTACGAGCAGGGTAATTGCCATCAGCATGTAGGAGGGGACCAGGGCCACAGCAAGAGGGGCTGGGTGGGGGTGCGAAGGATGGGCCGAGGCCCACCCTTGTGCCCCCATAGACTTGTGGCCCACACTTCCTTTTGAGGTGCAGGAATTCATGCACTGGGCCCCTAGTAAAGGATAAAGAAATTATGTCTAGGGTGGAGGGTGCAAAATAGGTGGAGGGAATCAAAAGGTATATCCTTCCGGTTATAAAATATAAGTCCTGAGGATGTAATATACAGCATGGTGCCTATAGTTAAAAATACTGCGTTGTATATTTAAAAATTGCTAAGAATAAATCTTTACAGTCTTCATCACACACAAAAATAAAAATTTGTAACTATAGCCGAAACCGGTTTGGCTCAGTGGTAGAGCGTCAGTCTGCGGACTGAAAGGTTCGATTCCAGTCAAGGGCATGTACATTGGTTGCGGGCACATCCCCAGTAGGGGGTGTGCAAGAGGCAGCTGGTCGATGTTTCTCTCTCATTGACGTTTCTAGCTCTCTATCTCTCTCCCTTCCTCTCTGTAAAATATCAATAAAATATATATTTAAAAAAATGAACACACTGATTTTAAATAAATAAATAAATAACTAAACAAAAATTTGTAACTATATATGGTGACAAATGTCTATTATTGAGATGGTCATTTCATGATGTGCAAGTTGCCCCCCCCCCCACACACACACACACACATGTCCCTTGTGGTTCAGAGTTCAGGGTTCGGGGTTCAGGTTCTGGAGGAGGCCACACGCAAATGAAAGAGAGTAGACAAGAAAACATTAATTTGGGAACTGGGACCAGTAGGAAGCCCAAGAGAGGACTATGCTTTCTCTGTCTTTGAGATCCCTTTTATTCCGGTTTGGGATGCATCTATAGCTCTTAGGCAGGCAATTTCCAGTAACAGGCAAACTATCTTATCAGTAAGAATTTACATGAGACTGCCGAAACCGGTTTGGCTCAGTGGTAGAGCGTCGGTCTGCGGACTGAAGGGTCCCGGGTTCGATTCCGGTCAAGGGCATGTACATTGGTTGTGGGCACATTCCCGGTAGGGGGTGTGCAAGAGGCAGCTGGTCGATGTTTCTCTCTCATCGACGTTTCTAGCTCTCTATCTCTCTCCCTTCCTCTCTGTAAAAATATCAATAAAATATATTTTTTTTAAAAAAGAATTTACATGAGACTAAAAGTTGGAAGTTGCTTCAGGTACCTTTGTCTCAACTAGACAGTGGGTGTATGGCCCTGACTCTTGCCAGAGCTCAAGGTTGCCAGCCTTCCCGGCTCCTTGTCAACACCTCTCTGCTAGTGAAGACAAAGGGCAGCTTCCAACAATGATGTATACACATGTTGAATCATTGTGTTGTACACCTGAAACTAATATAATGTTGTATATCAATAAGTCAATTAAACCTCAGTAAAAATAATAAAGTATGGTATCTACACTAATAAAAGAGAAAGATGAAAATTGACATTCCCTCTGCTACATGCACCAGCCAATCAGGAGTGAGTATGCAACAAAGATGGTGGTTAATTTGCATATAGAGGTGTGGAGCAAAGACTGAAGATAGCACAGAAGGAAGCCAAGTGCTGCAGAAGGGAGTGAAGCAGTGGAGAAGAGAAGAAAGCAGTGGAGAAGGGAGGGAGCAAGGCTGCAGAGATGGGAGAGAGTGGGCTTCACTTCCTTCTCTGCTTCGCTCAGGCCACAGGAAGCCCTATTCTTGCATGAATCTTCCTGCAACAGGCCTCTAGACCTATCCTACCTAATAAAAGAGTTATATGCAAATTAACCATCACTCCACTACACCCACAAGCCACGCCCACAAGCCAATCAGAGCAAAAATGCAAATTAACCCCAACAAAGATGGCTACAGCCACAGAGAGCAGGAGGGAGGCTTGGGTTTCCTGGCAATGAAGGAAGCCAAGCTATCCACACACACTGGTGGCCCCAGGCCTCCATTCAAGGGTACAAAGTTTCAATTATAGAAGGTAAATAAATTCCAACAGAAATGGCAGCAGCCACTGAGGTGGAAGAGAGGAGGCTAGGGTTGCCCCCAGCAATGGAGGAAACCAAGTTTCTGTAGCCCTGGCCAGCTCCAGCCTTCACTCCAGGCTACAAAGTCTCAATTATCTACACTAATAAAAGAGAAGAATGCTAATTGACTGTACCTTTGCTATGATCACAACCAATCAGTGAGTATGCAAATTAACCCAACAAGATGGAGGTTTATTTGCATATGCAGGCCGGAGGGGTGTGAAGCCTGCTATGAGGAGAAGGGGGTGGTGGAGGGAGCTACTAGAGTGGTGCTCCAGACAGAAGCAAGGACTTGCTGGCTATGGGTGGCTCAGGAGTGAGGATGTGCCAGCTCCTGGGCAGTTGGGGTGGGAAGTGGGGACTTTCTGGCTCCCAGGTGGCTGTGAGTGAAGCCAGGAGCTTATTGCACAAATATCATGCAACAGACCTCTAGTAGAAGATAAATAAATTCCAACAGAAATGGTGGCTGCCACAGAGCAAGCAGGAGGCTTGGCTCCACCCAGGCTACAAAGTTTCAATTATAGAAGATAAATAAACCCCAGATACCAGGGTCTCCTCTTGGGTCACCAGGGGGTGCGGCCAGCCTGCAAACCACCACAGGTCAAGCCTCCCCATGCCCCAAGGGAACCCCCATCGTGATCCGGAACACCCTTCACAGCAAACCAGCTGGCCCCCACCCATGCACCAGGCCTCTATCCTATCTAATAAAAGAGTAATATGCAGATTGACCATTACTCCAACACACAAGATGGCTGCATCCATGTGGTCAAAGATCCTGTTCCCATGTGGACATGAGATGGCCACCACAAGATGGCCAGCATGAGGAGGGAAATTGAGAGGGAACAGGCCTACAAGGGAGGGAAGTTAGGGGCAAACAGGCTTGCAGGGGAGCAGTTAGGCATCAATCAGGCTGGCAGGAGAGTGGTTAGGGGGTGATCAGACTGGCAGGCAGAGGCAGTTAGGGGCAATCAGGAAGGCAGGCAGGTGAACATTTGGGAGCCAGCAGTCCTGGATTGTGAGAGGGATGTCTGACTGCCCCAAGGAGTCTCAGATTGGAGAGGGTGCAGGCTGGGCTGTGGGACCCTGCCCCCCTGCGGTGCAGAATTTTATGCACCAGGCCTCTAGTATAATACAGAATATGGAAATTAACTATCACTCTGCCACAAAGATGGTGGTGTCCATAACAAAGGCAGGGTTTTCATAATGAACCTTAAAGAGCAATCAGCAGGGACCTAAGGCAGTGCCTCTCCCCGCCCCTGTGGGGCTTGACAGGGGACTTCAGGCCTCCCCCCCCCCCCGGTGCCAGGCCAGGAGACCTCAGGCCATGCCCCATGCCAGGCAGGGTTTGACAGGGCTCCTCAGGCCATGCCCTCCACCCTGGTTCAAGGCCAGGGGACCTGAGGCCATGTCCCCTACCCCTGGAGCTTGACGGTGGACCTCAAGACGCATCCTCTATACCTGTGTTGGGCTGGGGGACCTCAGGCTGCTCCCCTACCCTGGCACGAGCCCAGGGGGCCTTAAAGCATGCCCCCATCCCCTACCAGAGCTGGGGGACCTCAGGCCATGCTCGCCACCCTGGTGCCAGGCCAGGGGACCTGAGGCTGCACCGCCCCCCCAATCCGATGGGGCTTCACAAGGGTAGGACTGGCCAGGACTGTATCTAGCCCAATGGGCAAGGGTGACCAGGTCTGGGTCTCACACAATTTTGAGTGGCACATGGGTGGGCAGGGACTTGACTCTGGGTCTCCTGGTGTGCCCCAGACACTGACAGGAGGAAGATTTTCATATACATTTTACTAATTTTATTTCATCTCTAACACTTCTATTATAGAAAAAGGGCAAATAGAAATATTAAAATATTTCCTCTAATTAATCAACTTTTAATGTGCACAAATTTTGTGCTCCAGGCCACTAGTATTTATGTAATGGAATAATATATAGCATTGAGAATGAATGCATTCTAGATTTGTGTAATGACATGGACACAACAGTGACTAAAAAACAACAACAGACAAATGTACACATAATATATATTGTGTAGTTCTATCTGCATGAAATTCAGAGATTGGGCAAAACTAAACTGTAGTGTCTTCATGGTTAGACATAATTAACTAACCCTCAGGATAGTGGTCACCTTAGCAAAAGACAAAGTAATAGTGCTGAGGAGAGGGCATGAGGAGGACGTCAGAGGTGCTGGAACATTCTCATCTTGAGCCGGGTGGTGACCACTTGCAGGCTAGCTCTGTGCAACTTCACTGAGCTGTACACTTTTTGTAGGTGTCTATATTGTTTCACGTTTAAAGGGTTAAAAGAATAAATTTTTGCCAGGCAGCGTTGAGAGCCCAGTATAAGGTACACAGCATTGCACTGAGTACACCCTAAATGCACAGACTTCTGGGGCAGTGAGGAGAAGCCTGAGAGTGAGAGGAGGCAAAGAAGTGTGGAATGGCCCAGGATGGATGAGGGGTGGGAATTCGTACTTGAAATGGTAGACTCTAAAGCAAACATTCAGACAGACATAAGCTCAGGTAGTCTAATTCCCTAGGAGAAGAGACGGCTGAAAGAGTGGCGATCACAGTGAGAGAGGAGTGAGCTCGTAGAAATGAGTGTGGAAGAATAAGGTATTAAACACATAAGGAAAGCTTCAGTTGACACTTGAGTAGCATGCAGTGCACACAAAAGCAAAAATCTTTAGCCTGGTATTCATCTATTCATTCATTTATTCACCCAACAATCATCTGGCGAGTATTGGGAACTGTTTTAGGCAACAATGAGAAAACAAGAAGGTCTAAGATGGTTCTCTTCAGTTTTAATACAATAAAGCATGCCCCCATGAGCATTTGCCCACAGGAGAAGCCCAAGCTGGCCCCCACCATTGCACCTGAAATCGGCCCCTTGCCAGCAGCATCTCCTCATGGTCCCCTGGCAGGGAGTCACTGCTCCTGTGACCACCTGCCAGGCACCACTTGATGCACTTACCTCTCTTCATCCTCACAGCAGCCTTGGGAGGTAGGCACTGCTATTACCCACACTGTTCAGGGAGGAACAGGCCCAGAGAGGTTAGGACTGCGGCCAGGATTCCCACCCTGGGCGTCTGGCGCCAGTCGATGTGCTCTTAACAACTAGCATGGGCCACCGCCATCATTGCCTGCTCCCCAACAAGTCTGAACCCTTGGATTTGGCTTTGGATTTGCCCTTTGTTGGATAGAAATGCAGCCATGGGGAGAGATCTATTCATCTCCCTGAAGGCAGCTTAAAGTCTGCCTTCTCCATGCAGCCTTCCGGGGCCACCAGCTCAGGGTCTGTAAACGACAGCCACCAGAGCAAGGCTGCAGGCAGCGCACTCAGGGGTCGGGAGGTATGAGTATCAAACTCCCAATATGAATACCTACCAGGAATTCTTAGAAGTTCTGCTCCTTAAGTAAACCCCAGAAACCAAAATACTTCTAAGTCCATAGAGCGGAAAAAATAGAGCCATTTAATCAGATGCTGATTGTTTTTGATACTTTTTATTAGCTAATAGAGTACACAACGAGCTGCAGGGTTGGAACTGCTCTGAATTAAACACTGTTTTAAGTAAGTCAATACAGGTGTGTGGAGATTTTACTGCAATTTCTCTGCAAGCAGGCCTTCCCATTGTTACCATCAGTCTGGGCCCAGCCTGAGCCACATGTGCCCATGTGATGCCCAAGAGCGAGCTCCTCCCCACCTCCACATCCCCACGGCACAGGCAGTCCTGACAGGCACGTTCCCACCAAGAAAGGGGCACTGGAAATATTCAAGGGCATTTTTTAAGTTTTTCAATATACTTTTAAAAAGCATATATATATATATATATATTTCCCTGGCCTGTTTGGCTCAGTGGATAGAGTGTTGCCCTGTGGATTGAAGGGTCTCAGGTTTGATTCCACTCAAGAGCACATCCCCGAGTTGCAGGCCCGATCCCCAGTGTGGGGCAGCTGATCAATGATTCTCCCTCATCATTGTTATTTCTATCTCTCTCTCTCTCCCTCTAAAGTTATGGAGACTTATCTTCTCAGCTCTGGAACCCTGGGCTGGGGTCTGTTGTGAGGCTGGACCCCTTGCTCCTCATGGGAGGCTTCCTCAGCGGATATATCCCTCCTGATTAAAAACACACCACACGCCAAAGCCGGTTTGGCTCAGTGGTGGAGTGTCGGTCTGCGGACTGAAAGGTCCCGGGTTCGATTCCGGTCAAGGGCATGTACATTGGTTGCGGGCACATCCCCGGTAGGGGGTGTGTAAGAGGCAGCTGGTTGATGTTCCTCTCTCATCGACGTTTCTAGCTCTCTATCTCTCTCCCTTCCTCTCTGTAAAATATCAATAAAATATTTTTTTTAAATAAAAAAATAAAAACACACCACACGTGGGTTTCGGACCGGCCTGCTCTGTGCCTCCACCCCTCCTACCAGTCTCAATGTGTTTCCTTCTTTGCTTCTCTGGTTGTAGGACTTCCATTCAGCCAGATTCCAGGTGGCTCTGGATGATGGTTGTTCTCTATTGTAGTTGTAATTTTGATGTGGCTGCGGGAGGTGGCGAGTACAGGCGTTACCTATGCCGTCAAGTTCTTCCTCACAAGTTCATAATTATTTTAAAACAAAGAGGGCACTGGCCATACAGAAAGGATATTTCCTGAGGAGAATGTGGGTGGACCTGTGTGTGGTCTGTTTGGGTTTGCCTTTTGGATGCATATCTCTGACAGCCAGGCAAATGGCGTAGGAGACCAGAGCGCCACCATCTGGGTTTTACCCTCAGGCCCTTTAGACTTTGCTCTTCTTGTCTTCTTCTGGGAATATAATAAATACTATGTTCAGCAGGTGTCTACAAAACAAAAATCTCCCCGTATTCCACAGAAGACCCTAGACCCATCTTGCCTTTTCTGGGGTGTGTGAGAAGGGCTTCTTGCCCACACCAGCCTTCCCATCACTAACAAGCAAACAAAAGTAGTGAGGAGGTAGTCACATGAGAAAATATTTCCTTTCACATCTACATATTTGCCTTAGATTTTTCACAAATAAAATTAAAACAGCATTTCATTGGCACTTTTACATCTACCAGTTACCTAAAATGACTTTGATCTTATTTAAACTCCTTTTTGCAAACACTGTTCCATGAGTTTTATTAATTGCCTGAGACAGCGAAGTTAGTAAGTAGTGGAGTCAGGCCGAAGCCTAGGACCTCAGTGTTCAGTTCTGTCCCATTTCATAGCAAACACATTACAACATTTTCATATCCCTCAAAGCATGCAAATTTTTGCTGTATACTTTTTATAATTCCAATTTGAAGTTTTCTTATCAATGTTTTCTTGTGATTAAAACTGTTACATGTTTATGTAATCATGCAGGGTTTGAGCTGAGTAGCAGCTCACTCATTGATATGTCACATTTCTCAGACTCTTAAATATTTATTTCTCCTTTAATGCTTTATTTCCAGGTCTGAAACATTCTTGTGGGGGGTCAGGGGCTATGAGCAGCAAGCAGAGAACGCCCTGGCTAACATAGCAGCCCTGTCCTGGCTGCCAGGCTCAGCCTCCAGTGGGGCGGGGGAGGGGATAGGAGGGGAGGGAGGGCGGGAGGAAGGGCTAAGCAAAGTAAAGGCACTGCCTCGGGTACAGCTGCTGGGCAGAAAGGTCCATCTCTGGCTGGAAAACTGCAAGGGTCATCCCTGGACTTTTCTCTGGGTCAGGCAGCTGCCCACACTCTGGAACAGCCTGCGCCCCAATGTTAAACCAAGCATTAAGCCACAGAGTTCAGCAGGCATCCAGGAACACTTTAAAGGAAGAGTTTATTATGTTCATAGAGCTCTCCCTAAAGAAACCGCATGGGATTCAGGGGTCCGGGCCTGTCTAAGCTCATTGGCAACCCCCAACTGTAACCAGACAAACAAGGGGTCTGTGCTACCTGCCACTACTCGAGCCAATTCAGCAGAGGAGGGTTGAGTCATATATGAACGTTTATTCCAATCCTGCCGGCCGTGTGGGAGGGCAGCAGGTCACCCACAAACCTCTGCTCTGCTCCCACCATAAGCCAGCTGCTTGTACAGCAAAGGGCAGTTTACAGATATGAAAGGACTGGGGTCCTCAAAGGGCTTGGTGATGTGCAGGGCTGGGGTACCGGGAAACAGCCGGAGGGAGGGCCACAATCAGCAGGTGAGCAGGCTGGAGGTCTGCAAGGCCTGCAGGTGTGCAAAAAGGGCTGGGGACCCTCAAAGGGCTGGCCACTCTGGCTTCTGTAACACCTCTTTGCTCATCTTTCCATGAGGACAGGCAGCTCCAAGTGAGGAGGAAGGGCTGCGTCCGCAGGTCAGCTCCAGCCAGCGGGGAACGTGCCCACTTTAATCAGAAGCAAACAGCCATGGTTAGCAGAGCCTGTTACTATTTCTTACAAATCTAGCTGGTTCCCCAACGTTCTATTTCTGCCCTTTTTCACAACCCCAAAGAGAGCTTGGCTTGGAGAGGAGCTGCAGGGCAGAAGGGAGCCTTCCCTTCTGTTGCCATGGGGACACACCTTTGACCCACCCCCTCTCAACAATCCTGGGACTCCCACTGGCCAGCTTCCCTCTGAATGCACCATATTTCCAGTAATTCTGAGTAAGTTGAGTTTTTGTAAAAAATACATAGGCCAGGGAAACCAAACTATTTAAAGGCATAGTGCTCTGAATCCTTTTAGAAAAAAAAAGAAAGAAATCTTTAATAGTGAGTAGTGACTCTCTAAATTCTCCCTTTGGATGTTCACATGCTCATGCTCTGGGTGTGTTGCTGACTAGATCACATTCCCACAGCACTTGTTAAAAGCATGTGCTTCCAGCCTTGGGGCTCCGAAGGAGCTGTGAGTGAGGTTTGTGCTCAGTGCCTTGTCTTTAGTACCTGAAACAAACTTGAAGACAAGGAGCAACCTGGGGGTTAGGGCAAAGTTCTCCACTCAGTTGTTCCTCTGGTTGCCTTGGAGAATAACAGTTTTAAAGGCTCCCTTCAACAAAGCCATCCCTGAGCTAAAACTTCTCTTCTTGGGTGAGAAACTCCGGGGGGCACAGGTCGGAAAGTCTGTAAGGAGGAAAATTCAAAAAAAAAAAAAAAAAAAAGGAGTAGGCTGAAGGTGGCCCTCCCGTGTTTATTAGAATTCCAACTTAGGGGAGTGTCAAAGGCAGTGCCTATAATTGTTCCTTGACCTTTCTAAACAAGTCTGTGCACATGCAGACCCTTGGGTGTTTACAGGAATTCTTATGCTTAATCTTTGGGTGTCCTTGCTTAAAGGACACTGCAAATACATGTGTCCTCCCAATAGTACTTACCCTACTGATTACATCTAAAAGATAGATTTATCTCAAACTGCTTTTACCATAAAAGTCTGAAGAGGCAGGCAAACAGGGCTATCTGGTTCTTTTAGCTAGGCAGTCCCTTAGCCCTCTCTTTCATGGTGAACCTGTATCAGAGTAATCATTCGTCTGTTGCTCAGGGTCTACAGGTCAGCCCTGGTAAGAAACACTAATGAATGGGGTGCAGAGCAAGTCTCTTTGCTGCTCTAAACAGCAAATAATATACATACCTGAACTTTGTGCTTATCCAAAAGAGAATTTCACATGGGACACGGGCATGGTTCTGGGTAGTGCAAGGTCAGAGCTTCCTGCTCCCTCTCCCTCTGGACCCAAGTTCCAACTCCACTCTTGAGCCTACCAGAGATTTCTGAGAGCCAGTTCTCTCTCCATGATCATTAGGCTTCATTTAGCAAATATCCTGCTTTGTGTCACTTGCTTTCTGAAACTCCCACGAACATGGTCGTTCTTCCCCAGTGCCTACATATGGCTTCCTTTTGCTCATCCATCCACCTTCTCCCTCTGCCCCTGGGGGCCTCCTTTGCACTGTTTATAAAGGAGGGGATTAGCTGATAATAGTAATGGAGATTTATTAAGCCCTGGAAGCATTTAACACGTGTTAGCTCTTTTTGTCTTCCAGTAATCTTAAGATAGGTCTTATTTATACCCTTATTTCACAGAGGAGGAAACACTCTTAGGGGAAAGAATAATTTGATCGCATGGATGACAAATGGAAGCTTGGGTTCACCCAGACTGTCCAACTCCAAAGTCTCTCTTTATATTGTCTCTCCATCTAATCACTCATTCTTTTATCCAAACAATATTTATTGAGCCAGGCATTGTTCAGGGTCTACAGCAACAATAGAGGCAAGAGAGGCTTCCAGAGAGACAAGAAAAGAACAAATAAATAACACTAATTTATGAGTGCTGGGAGATGTGGAGAAAGTCTTCAAGGAAGGGGCATGGCAGTGGTCCTCAAGCTTTGATGTTCATGAGCTCACCCCTGGCTTGTTGAGTCATTCACTGCTATTCTTAGACGAAAGCTCCTTGTGTGTTGGAAGAGGTGGCCACAGAGTTACCAGACATAGAGACAGTGAGCCCTCCAAAAGGAACATGATTCTTTCCCCAGAGATCCAGCAAAATTTTGGGGATCCCCCTGAAAGGTGCAGCTGGGATCTCCTTACTTCTAACCAGCATTGTAGCCAGAACAACAGAGTGCTCTGGGTCACACCCCCACCTCTGGGGTTGGTGTTGGCTTCATCTGAGTCACTGAGAATCAGGAGGGTAGGTTCCTCAGAGAAGTGCAGGAAGATCAAAGTAAATGCATCAAACATGAATCTAGTGCTGCATTATACTGGCTTAAGTGAGAAATTAATAAGAAAGGGAAAAGCGCTAGTTCAAAAATCAGAAGGCTGTCAAGTGGAAGAGGGAGTAAAATTGAAAGAGGGAGAACTCAAAATTACACATAGAAATTAGAAAAGAGGCAGATTTGAGCTCATTATGAAGAAAACCCTTCTAGAAAGGAGAACAAAAGAGGCTTCATGAAGTGGCAGCTTCCTTCTCAGACAGCCTGGGGGTGAGGGGCCTCCACTGGTGCTCCAGCTGAGAGGGTTCTGAGTCAGGTGGGAGCAGACCAGTCCCAAAGGCCTCTTCCAGCCTCAATATGACTCCCAAAGTCCTTGTTTCCACATGGCAGCTGAGAAGGTGCTGAGCAGAGGGGAGCACAGCAGGCAGCATGGACGGGCTTGGGGGCTTTTTGAGTGAACATTTCTTGAGGTCATACTGTGTGGCAAGAACCTACTAGGAGCTTGCATTCCTTGCCCATGTAATCCTCACAGCAACTCTTTTTTTTGTGGGGTTTTTTGCATTATTTTTTTTCTTCATTCTATGTTTATTTTTTACTAGAGGCCCAGTGCACAAATTTGTGCACCAGTGGGATCCCTTGTCCATGCCTGCAGGATCAGGCTGAAACTGGCTCTCTGACATTCCCTGAGGGGTCTTGGATTGTGAGAGGGCATACGCCATTGCATGATAGAGGGAAGGGGCGCAGGAGGTTGGCCAGCTGGGGAGGGGTCACGGAAAGGCTTCAAGGCATGTCTGGCTCATTTCACTCAGTCCCAATTGGCTGGACCCCAGAAACAAGCTAACCTACTGGTCAGAGTGTCTGCCTCCGGGTGGTCAGTGCAAGTCATAACAAGTGGTTGAGCAGTCTTAGCATATCATTTGAATGATTGGTTGAAAGGATGACAGGACAACTGGACACATAAAACATTAGGCTTTTATTATATGGGATTGTCATTTTATCTTATTTTTATTTTTTATTTTTTTCTTCTTATCCACTCATTCTCTTTCTACCTCCTCTATACTGAACCAAAGTCCTCCCCCTATTCATTCAATTCCTTAACCTTACTTTCTGTATATAAGCTCTGCCTCTACAGATTCTGCATTCCCCCCTTTTTTTTCTGGGTGTTTGTTGTTTGCATTTTTAATTTATCTGTTTGTTCTGTCATGTTTTCTCCCCATATATATTTTTTCCTTCCTTCTTATTCTTTTTCTTCTCTCTATTATCTATTTTTTCTTTTCTCTATATCATTTTCTCTCTCTTTCCTCCCTCCTAATTCTCTTTTCTCTGGTGGTTACTTATATTGGGGTTATTGGGGTTTTGACTACATTTGTGTTTTGTTCCCTTTGTGTCATGTTTTGTCAAGTTGTATTTTGTGTTGTTCAGTCAATGTGGTAGAGAGCAATCTACATAACCAGACACCCTGTGAGAAGACTCCATGCACAAACTGATCAATAACACTCAATAACTAACTACACCAAGAGAAATCAAATATCTCAAGTAGGGGGCACTCCTAGATTACCCATCCCATAAGACCAGAGAGATTGCACCACTAGGTCCCACAAAACATCTACTACATAAGACATACTCAAAAAAATCTGCGTGGCATAGCAGTTTGATCTGATCCATGGAACCAATCACAACGGAACAGCAAAAATAGGGAGACAAAGAAACAACCCTACTCAAAAGAAAATAAGGAATTACCAGAAAAGTAAATAAATGAAATGGAAGCAATAATTTGTATGAGAAAGAATTCAGCGCAATGGTTTATAAGAATGCTGAAAAGGATGGAAGACAAATTCAGTAGCATATGTAAGAATCAAGAGAAAATGAAGAAGAATTAAGAGGAAATGAAGAACGCCATAGCTGCAATAAAGGACACAGTGGAAATTTCTCAACAGTAGACTAGGAAAAGAAGAGGACCTCATCAGTGAGTTAGAAGATAAGGTAAAAAAAAAAAAAAAAAAAAAAACCAAGCACAGCAACATTGGGAGAAAACTTAAAAAGTAGCAGGAGAGCCTAAGGGAGCTTTAGGACAACATGAAACAAAACAACCTCCACATAATAGAGGTGCCAGAAGGAAAGAAAATGAAGCAAAAACATAAAATCTATTTGAAGAAATAATGACAGAAGACTTCCCTGATGTTGGGAAGAAAAAAGCCACACAAGTCCAAAAAGTACACAGAGTCCTAAACAAGATGAACCCAAAAACACCAACACCAAAACACAACATAATTAAATTGGCAAACATCAATGACAAAGTAAGAATCTTAAAGGCTTCCAGAGAGAGAAAGTTACCTATAAGTGATCTCCCATTAGAATATCAACTGATTTCTCAACAGAGACACATCAGGCCAGAGGGAATGGAATAAATATATAAAGTGATGCAAAGCAAGGGACTGAATCCAAGAATACTATACCCAACAAGGCTATCATTCAAAATTGAAGGGGAAATCAATAGCTTCACAAATAAAAAAAAAAATGGCTAAAGGAGTTTATTACCATTAATAAACCAGCAATGCAAGGAATGCTAAAGGAACTGCTGTGAAAAGAAGAAATAGAAAGGGAAGAAGGAATACAGGAATAAGGAATTAAAATGGAATCAAAGAAGTACCTATCAATAATAACTTTAAACATAAAGGGATTAAATGCTCAAATCAAAAGACAGGGTAGCTGAATGTATAAGAAAACTTGAACCATATATTTGCTGTCTACAAGAGGCCCAACCTCAGAACAAAGGACTCACACAGATTGATAGTGAAGGGATGGAAAAAATATTGTCAGGCAAAAGTTAATGAGAGAAAATTTGGGGTAGCAATACTTATATATGACAAAATAGACCTTAAAGTAAAGGCTATATAATAAGAGATAAGAAGGCCCACTTCATAATACTAAAGGGAGCAATTCAACAAGAACCTATAACTCTGGTAAACATATATGCACTTAATACAGGAACACCCAAGTACATTGGAAAAAAAACTTCAGGAAAATATCAAGGGAGCAATATAGTCATAGTAGGGGACCTTAGTACCCCATTGACACCACTGGATAAATCCTCTAAATAAAATATCAGCAACGAAACAGCAATCTGAAATTAATCACTAGATCAAATGGAATTAATTGATATCTTCAGAAAATTTCACCCAAAAGCTATACAATATATACACTTCTCAAGTGCACAAAGGACATTTTCAAAGATAGACCACATATTAGGGCACAGTCAAAGGCTCCATAAATTCAAGAAGATAGAAATCATATCAAGCATCTTCTCAGATCACATGGCATAAAATTAGAAATCAACTACAATGAAAAAAATCAAAACACTTGGAGACTAAATAGCATGCTATTAAACAATGATTAGGTTACCAAAGAGATCAAAGAAGAAATAAAAAGCATCCTGGTAACAAATGACAATGAAAACACAACAATCCAAAATCTATGGGACACAGTGAGAGCAGTCCTAAGAGAAAAGTTCATAGCTCTACAGGCCTACCTCAAAAAACAAGAAAAAATGGTAATAAATTATCTAAACCTACAACTTAAAGAATTAAAAGGAGAGCAATAAGAAAAGCCCAGAGTAAGCAGGAGGAAGTAAATAATGAAGATCAGAGCAGGAATAAACTACATAGAAACAACAACAACAAAAAAGGTCAATAAAACTAAGAGCTAGTTCTTTGAAAGGATAAACAAGATTGATGAACCTCTAGCCAGGCTCTCCAAAAAGCAAAGAGAGAGGACCTAAATAAACAAAATCAGAAATGAAAGAGGTGAAGTATAAACCTATCTCACAGAAATACAAAGGATTATGAAAAAACACTACAAACAACTGTATTCCAACAAACCGAACATCCTAGATGGAATGGAGATATTCCTAGAAAAATACAAGCTTCCAAAATTCAATCAGAAAGAATAAAAAACCTGAATAGGCCAGTAACTACTGATGGAATTGAAGCAGTAACTAAAAAACTTCCAGCAAACAAAAGCGCTGGTCCAGACGGCTTTGCAGGGGAGTTCTACCAAGCATTCAAAGAAGAACTAAAAAATGTCCTCCAAAAAATTCAAGAGGAAGGAACACTTCTAAGCTCCTTCTATGAAACCAGAATCACCCTAATCCCAAAACCAGATAAAGATACTATAAAGCAAGATAATTACAGGCCAATATCCCGGATGAAATATAGTGCTAAAATCCTCAACAAATTCTAGCAAATCAGATCCAGCATTACAATGAGAGATCATACACCATGACCAAGTGGGATTTATTCCAGGGATGCAAGGCTGGTACAGCATCTGCAAATCAATAAAAGTTATAACAAACAAATTGAGAGACAAAAATCACATAATCATATCAACTGATGCAGAAAAAGCATCTAATAAAATCCAACACCTTTTCCTGATAAAAACACTCAGCAAAGTGGGAATAGAGGCATCATACCTCAACATAATAAAAGACTTATATGACAAACCTACAGCCAACATTATACTCAATGAGCAAAAACTAAAACAATTTTTCCTAAGAACAGGAACAAGACAGGGATGTCCATTGTCACCACTCCTGTTTGACATAGTACTGGAAGTACTAGCCATTGCAATCAGACAAAAAAAGAAATACTGGTAAAAGGCATCCAAATTGGGGGGAAAAAGAAGTGAAACTGTCAATATTCACAGATGACATTATATTATACATAGAAAACCCTAAAGACTCCACTAAAAAACTACTAGACTTAATAAATGAATTATGAAATGTAGCAGGATCCAAAATTAACACCCAGAAATATATAAATTTTTATATACCAATAATGAACTCACAGAAAGAGAAACTAAAAAAAAATCCCACTTACCATTGCACCAAAAATATTAAGATATCTAGGAATAAACTTAACTAAGGAGATAAAAGACCTGTACTTAGAAAACTACAAGACTTTGGAAAAAAGAGATAGAGGAAGATGTAAACAACTGGAAGAAAATACTGTGTTCATGGATTGATAGAATCAATATTATTAAAATGTCCATACTACCCAAAGCAATCTATAGATTCAATGCATTCCCCACTAAAATACCAATGGCATACTTCACAGACCTAGAACAAACTCTCCAAAATATCTTATGAAATAAAAAATTTTAAAAAGCCCCCAATAGCCACAGCAATCTTGAGAAAGAAGAGCAAAGTTGGAGGGATCACAATACCAGATATCAAGTTATATTACAAAGCCACTGCTCTCAAAACTACCTGGTACTGGCAGTGTTGTGGGATACGCTGGTGCAGTGTGGTGTGAGTCTGTGTCTGTATGTGGTGTGTGTGGTGTGTGTACATGTGTGTATGTATTTGTTACCACTTTCCTGGGCCTTACTCTCTAATGGTTTTGGAACTTGGCTGGCAGCCCTGCAGATGGTTCCCAGGTGACCTAGTGTCCCCTAGAGGGGGAACCATTGCCCTAGACCAGTAGTTGGCAAACCGTGGCTTACAAGCCACATGTGGCTCTTTGGCTCCTTGAGTGTTCTAACGCCACTTCTTCAAAATAGACTCACCCAGGCGGAAAACCAACTTCTGAAGATGAGCCATGAAGTTTCAATGGCACTGTGCATGTGCACCTGCACATGGTATTTTGTGGAAGAGCCACACTCATGGGGCCAAAGAGCCGCATGTGGCTCTCAAGCCGCAGTTTGCCAACCACGGCTCTAGACCAAGTGGAACAAGAAGATCTGGACACTGTTTCAAAAGCTTCCCAGGTATAGCTGACTGTATTTCTAAAGATCATGTCGCACTGCTCCCACCCTTATGCTTTCCTAAGTGTGACCTCGCCATGTGCTCCTGTAAAGATGGGCTCGAACCCCTTTCCTCGGGTGGGCTTGTGTGCTTCCTGATAGAGTGGGGCAGAGACATGGCTGTGTCACTCTGAGGGTGTATTGCTCGGGCCATGCATGCCCCCCAGTTTTTCTTGGGAGTCTGACGCAGTGTGTGGCCCCGGGCCTGCTGCGCTGGAGAGGCTACCAGCCCGCGCTCGGGTCGCCAGGCCCAGGTCCCGCAGCAGGACCCCACACAGGTGGCAAAGCCGTCGTGGGTCCTCTGCCGTCTGAATATCACTGAGCAACTGTCCCAGGAGCAAAGAACCACCAGCTGAGCTGCAGCCAAGATGGCTCCAAGCACTGGCTCTGCAGGCGTGCTCATCTGCATATCAGTGGACCTGACATGCAGCTGCGGGAAGAGCCACGTCTCACTCTGTGGCCATCTGGGTACAGGGTTATACTAGTGCCCCTAGATCCAGCCCTTCTAGAGCTTCCTGCCTATATCTCATGATTCCCAACAGGCCTCTTATCTCTAGCAGATGATGCCCTTGTGAAACAATGAGAGATCCTAGGCTCACCCAGTCTATAGCTCATGGCCAGCCTGTGGCCATCACCGTTGGGATGATCTCAGGCTCCCTTGATACGGCATGGATCCCTCTGTCATAGGTCCCAAACATGTACTGTCGAAAGTCTACATATGCCACCCCCAGTGCCCACCCAGCCAACAATGCCCACAGGCCCAGCCCACAGTCACTAGTAGTAAACCCACTCCTAATGGAGGAACACAGCAAAGATAGAAACTAGAGCTTCCCAATCTGAACCCTCAGCCCTGAACTGGTTCCTTCCAGACCTGTTTGAATGGTTATACCAGTTCATTCAGAGTCTTTTGTTGTTGTTGTTATTAATCCTCATCAGTGGGGATATTTCCCCACTGATTTTTAGAGAGAGAGGAAAGAAGGGAGGGAGGGAGGGAGGGAGGGAGGGAGGGAGGGAGGGAGGGTGAGAGGGGGAGAGAGAGATAAACATTGATGTAAGAGAGACACATCCATTCATTGCCTCCCACACATCTGGGTTATGTCCTGATCAGGGCTATGATCCAGCCTGCAACCCAGGTATGTGACTTTGACCAGGAATCAAACCCGAGACATTCGGGGCTTGGGCTGGTGCTCTAACCACTGATCAACACCAGCCAGGGCTCACTCAGAGTCTTTTTTCCATGTGCTAATGGTTGTTTCCTCTCAAACTGGTGGGAAACTCTGCTAAGGCACTGAGGCTTACCTGGGAACGTATGTTGTCCTTTTTAAGAGAAGGCAATCTTGATCTAAGATGCTGGAGAATCTGTGTCTGGAGGAGTCCTGGCCCAGGTGTTGTTTATTACAAAGGATTGAAAAGTGGGGCCACATCTCTGGGCGTAGCCACCCATGCCCAGGCTGCTGCTGGATGAGGTTCGGTTGTTTGTTTTCCCCACACTTTCTGTTTCTCTCCCCTTGGGTCTCATGCCAATGGTGACATCTCCAGGTTGGTCACCATGGTGACCTAAGTTGTCAACTTCCATCTTCCTTTCTTTCTTCATCAGCAAGCCCTGTGGTTCACAGAGGTCACTTTAGCAGCCACTTATCAAATACATGCTTCTTCTGCAAGACAGCCTGTGATTGACAAGGGAGCTTTACGAGGCCGAGGACATGAGCTTCTTAAGGTAAGTGTGGATGGCATTGACAGGGCTTCGTTTTGAGAGGTTAACATGACACCAAAGAAAGACACATTTTATTTTATTTTATTTTATTTACTTTTTAAATTGTTGAGTCTATTGCAAATCCCCCACACACACACACCTCCTGTATACCCCCTCTAGCCAACCCCCAATCCAGCTTTTACCACACTATTGTCAGTGTCCATGGGTTATGCAAATATGCATATATGTTCTTTGGTTAATCTCTTCTCGTCCTCCCCACCTGCCTTCCCTCTGACACTCATCAGTCTGTTCCATGTATCCATGCCTCTGGTCCAATTTTGTTCATGAGTTTATTTTGTTCTTTAGGTTCCACATAGGCGTGAGATCATGTGATACTTGTCTTTCTCTGACTGGCTTATTTCACTTAGCATAATATTCTCTAGATCCCTCTATGCTGTCACAAAAGGTAAGAGGTCCTTCTTTTTTACAGCTGCATAGTGTTCCATGGTGTAGATGTACCACAGCCTTTTATCCACTCATCATTGATGGGCACTGGGCCGTTTCCAGATCTTAGCTATTGTAAAAACGCTGCTATGAACACAGCAGTGCATATATTCTTTCTAATTGGTGTTTCAGGGTTCTTAGCATATATTCCTAGAAGTAGGATCACTGGGTCAAATGGGAGTTCCATATTTAAATTTTTAAGGAAATCCCATACTGTTTTCTGCAGTGGCTGCACCAGTCTGCATTTCCACCAGCAGTGAACTAGAGCTCCCTTTTCTCTGCATCCTTGCTGACATTTGTTGTTTGTTGATTTGTTGATGATAGCCATTCTAACGGGTATGAGATGGTACTTCATTGTTGTTTTTATTTGCAAGTCTCTAATGACCAGTGACTTTGAGCAAAAACATATTCCCCAATGATTAATCAGATAAAGGATTAATCTCCAAAATATATAAAGAACTTATACAACTCACCACCAGATACCCTACACCCTAGCTGGTTTGGCTCAGGGGATAGAGCATCAGCCTGTGGACGGAAAGGTCCTGCATTCAATTCTGGTCAAGGGCAGATGCCCGGGTTGTGGGCTCTATCCCCAGTAGGCGGCATGCGGGAGGCAGCCAATCAATGATTCTTTGTCATCACTCATGTTTCTATCTCTCTCTCCCCCTCCCTTCCTCTCTGAAATTAAAAAAAAATTTTAAAAAGTAAATGTAAAAAACAAATAAACAAAAAACATCAGAAACCCTATAAAAAATTAGGCAAAGGACCTTAGTAGACACTTCTTCAAAGGGGACATGCAAATGGCAACAGACCTATAAAAAGGTGCTCGGGACACAGTTCATGCTCAAGTTCTTAGCCAGGCCCACGAGCTCAGAGACTTGGCTCTTGCAAGGCCCCTCCTGTGAGCATGACCCGTGCCCTGCAGCCCTAAAGGGTGGTTCTGGGGAGGAACTGTCTCATTTCTGTGACTTTTAATGTGGTGAAGGAAATTATGCAGGCACATTAGATATAGCAGTTAAATCGAATGACATCAATACTAGATTTAAAGTGAAATTTCATTTCCTTGATAGGAACCATTACATTGACTCATCCTATATGCCTTAAAGTAAGGTTAAATTTCAGTAAAACTTCATTGTAAAGCCACAAAATTGAGGGTTTGGCCAAAACCAGTTTGGCTCAGTGGATAGAGCGTCGGCCTGCGGACTGAAAGGTCCCAGGTTCAATTCCAGTCAAGGGCATGTACCTTGGTTGCAGGCACATCCCCAGTAGGGGGTGTGCAGGAGGCAGCTGATTGATGTTTCTCTCTCATCGGTGTTTCTAACTCTCTATCCCTCTCTCTTCCTCTCTGTAAAGAGTCAATAAAAGATATTTAATAATATTTTTTAAAAAAATTGAGGGTTTGACTTTTCATTCAGTCACCTAAAAAGTACTACAGCAGGGTCTGGAGAAATGGAATTGCATTTCGGAGCCCGACATGAGAGCTGGAGATGGGTAGGGGGCACATGGTGTTCGTGAGGGTCGGTGGGTCTTTCCTCCAAGCCATGGCGGACAGGCAACGCCTGGAGAACACTGAGACCTGCTCTCGTTCCTAAAGGCGCCGGGTGTTTTCTCATGAGTTATTAAGAAGGTCTGAAGGAGACTGCCCTGCAGGGTCTTCGTTTCTTCTCGCATTTCCCAGTAAAAGCAAAGGCATTTCTAGAATTCAAAGTCTATCACAAGAAAAGGGAACCAGAGATAGGCCTTGCTGTGCTGCAACCCAGCAAACAAATAGAATGCTCTTTGACTTTCTAAGATTAGCTCAGTTAAAGACCTACTTTATGGTCTTTACCTGGGGGTGGGGGGATGGAGGAAAAAAGAGAAAAAAAACTCATGAACACAGACAGCAGTGTGGGGATTGCTGGGGGCGGGAGGGAGAGGGCAAAGGGGATAAATAGTGGACAGAGACCGGACTGGGGGAGGTGCACACACTGCAGGGTGCAGAGGATGTGCTGAGGAACTGTGCACCTGAAACCTGTAGAATCTTATTAACCAAATAAAGGATATAAAGGTTATGAAATTTGAACTCGTATAGACTCATTTATTCACTGTTCTGTGTCTCAAATGGGCACTGCGCATAGCACTTCTGTGTCGGTCTGGGGAATTTTGTGCACCGGGTCACTAGTATTGAAGATAATACACAGGCAGGAAAAGGCCCATGTTAAGTGTTCAGCTGGATGAATTTTTACCCCTGAACACACCTGTTTACCCAGCACTCAGTTTTAAAAAATAAGACAGATTTATTTCACTCAGCACAGTATCATCTAGTTCCATCCATGCTGTTGTAGAGGGCAAGGTTTCATTCTGTTCTATGGCTGAGTCACACTCCATTATATATATTCACCACTTCTTCTTTATCCATTTTTATATTAATGGACACTTAGATTGCTTATATATCTTGGCTTTGTAAATAATGCTGCAAATAATTTCAATATATGTGGATTCTAAAACACAAAAGAAACAAGCAAAACAGGGAACAAATTGTGAATTGCCAGGTGGGAGAGAGTTTGGGAAGATGGTGGAAAAGGTAAAAGGATTGAGAAGTACAAACAATCAGTTATAAAATTAGTCACAGGGATGCAAAGTACAGCGTATGGGATAGAATCAATAATATTTGAATTACAATGCATGATGCCAGGTGATACTAGATTTGGGTAATGGAGTGTAAGGTGTATAAATGTCTAATCAATACGTTATACATCTGAAACTAATAGAATATTGTATGTTGGCTATATTGGAAAATAAAAATTATTTAAAATACATTTTTAAAATAAAGACATAATATAACCAGCACTCAGAAGCCCCTGCACCCCCCCCCCAACACACACACACACACACACACACACACACACACACACACGTCTAACAGCATGGATAGTTGGCCTGGCCCTGCACCTCCTATAAATGGAATCCCACGGACGTTCCCTTCCATGCCTGGCTGCTTTTGAGGCCATCCCAGTGTCTGAAGCACCACGATGGCAGCCCCTCGAGGCCTGGAGGCCACAGCGAGCAGAATGAGTGGCCTGTGCCCACCCAGCTGGCTTCCCACCTCATGGGGCTGAGCTCCCTCTGCCAGTTGAAATCAGCTCCGTGGTTACTACACCTCATGTTTACTCATGGATGCTATACTAGCTGGTCCTCAACATGAAAGTGATAAGGAGAATATTAATAAGCCCAAGCAAATAAGCCCAAGCAAACCCAGAGACCATAGATGACTGGCCAGTGTATGAAGAGCCACGTGTCATCTGTCCAGGTTTCCTGAGTGTTCGCAGCAGACCACACCTTCCAGAAGGATGGACATGTGTCTCTGACACAGGTAGCTGAATGGCCAGACCAAAGACTTAAGGGTCAAAGTCGGTGGCAACTCTGGTGCCACTGGCAGCAGATTAGCTTTGACATCCTAGCTAAGAATGAGGTGAGCAGATGTGAGATGTTTAAGTGGTGTAGTTAACAGGAGTTGAGGGCAAACTGCTGGGCAGAGGGCAGATGGTTTCTGGTCTGGATCAGCATGAATGGTGGCATAATTCCTGAACCAGCCAGCCCTGGAGGGCACCCTTGATCACAGAGGATAGCCAACTTGATTGCAGGAGTCATCATTCACTTATTTCATGGACAGATATTGTTGCTTCATGTGCTAAGCATTCTTCTGAAGACACGTGAAGCAGAGGAATTGGTGTGGGAGCTGAGGTGTTTGTTTGAAGGTCATCCATGTCTTCCCACTGCATTTAGAGTAAAATTTGAGCTCCTCCCCAAGGTCTCCAAATCCACATGGGAGCTGGCCTCTGCAGACTCCCACCTCATCCCTTGTCCTCCTTATCTCCAGCCTGTGGTCATTTCCAATCCTGGGACCCTGGCAATCTCTTCCTTAGGACGCTCAGATATCACCTCCTCAGACAGACCACCCATCCCACTCCTCACAGGCTCTTGTTTTGGTGGTGCTGATACATCAGACCATTTTCAATGGCCAAACTTCAGCGTTAGTAAGACATATTCACCCTGAATGCAAACAGGATATGAGCCAATCTCCTCTTAAGCATTTGTTTAAGATGATGCAATCTTGACTCTCCCCCTTCTAGCTCCCTAAAGAATTGCTTTGTCACTCTTTGTGGGAGTTCCCAAGCTCTATGGCAATTCCCCCTCAAAGAAGCTTCTGAGGTCAAGATCCCTGCAGAGAGACAAAGACTGAGCCATTCAGCCTTCCCCTCCCTCCTGAATGGTGGCAGGGTCACCAGGGCCAGAGGACACTGGAGCCATTCACAGCAACCGCTGCTCGGCTGGCCTCACCACCCTCGACACTGGGCAGGGCGGCTCTCCCCACGTCAGCGGAGCCAGGCCTGTTTCAGTTATAACTGAGTAAAAAGACGGTCTCAGCTGGAGAGCAGCTCAGTGATTTGTATGACCTTGAAGGTTCCTCTTCTTAGTTCGCTATCCCTCAGCATCATTCAGGCCAGGCTTGAGACTTGTCCTGTGATGTCAGTAACCAACATTTTTTAATTGCTAGTCCCCTCAGAATTTCAAGTGAGCCTCTTTAACAGTTTGAAAACCTGCATTTTAAATTTAAAAAAAAATCTTGACATGCAACCAATCTTATCTTTCACAAAACAAAAAATAAGAGTTTCTCTTTGGCTTTGTAAAATCCTAGGGCAGCCAACCTGAGGGTATATTTCAGTCACTTTGTATCCAAACAACGCTTTGATTTTGTGAAAAGCCCTTTGTTTACTCTCATCCTATATAATAAAAAGCAAATATTTGACTGGCCAAACTAAGTATCTGGTCATGGGTTATCCCTTCAACCAATCAAAGTGTAACATGATAATAATATGCTAAGTTCACTCAACTGCTTGCTGTGACGTGCACTGACCATCAGGGGGCAGATGCTCTGACTGGTAGGTTAGCTTGCTGCTGGGGTCCGGCTGATCAGGACTGAGAGAGATTGGCAGAACACACCCTGGAGCCCTCCCACGGTCCTTCTCAGGCTGGCCAACCTCCTTCATCCCTCCCTGGCCTCAATAGTACACAATGGCGTCCCTCAGCCTGGCCTGCACCCTCTCGCAATCCAGGCTGAGGGACACCACCCCCCACCCACCCACGAGTGCACAAATTTTGTGCACTAGGACTCTAGTAAAATATAAATGTGTTAAAAAAAAAAAACAAACATCAAGTTACTATTGTGCAGGTATTTAAAATAGTCTATCAGAACTTCCTTCACTTCAGAAATGACACACTTTGGGGTAAAACTTCCTGTTTTAAAAAGCCACATAAATTCCCCCACCCGTTCCTCTTCCCACACATTCGCAATCACAGTAGCAGACTTCTTAGTTCCCCACTGCAACTGGCACTTGGCATCAAGCCTCACCAAGCTCAGAAGGATGCAGAGAAAGGCCTTCACAGGGACGAAGAGTCGCTTTCTTGCTTCTTTGTTGCTTTTAAGGTCCATTTGGCTCACTGCCATCAGAATCTCTGTGGGTAATACATTATTCCCCAGGGCCAGACCCAGAGGGACGCATGCTTACCTTTGCATTAAGGTGGTTATCACGTGGGTTTGTAGTTTTTTTTTAAAAAAAGCAACTGCATTTGCCTTGTAGAAACCTGATCTTCGGTTGGGCTGACTAATCTCATCACCAATCAATCCCGCCAGGATTGTGCTGCTCCCTTATTCCCAGCACGATTTCCACGAGGGACAGACTGCTCTTCTGGCCCAGCCCAGCCTCAGCCCGCCAGGGATTCCTGTTCACAGGGAGATTCCCCACCACATGTCTGATTGGTGTGAAGGCCGTGGGAGCAGAGGCCTGGGCTCAAACTCTTGCTCCATAGTCAGCAGCCACGCCAGCACTGTGTCCAGGGCTCCCTGAATGGTCCTCTCCATTACCACCCACCTGCCAACCAATCACCAATGTCCGCCTCCTAAGTGTCACTCTACTGCAGTGACCTCTTCCATCTCCACAGCCACGCCTGGCTCATCCTCCATCACCCCTGGCCTCAGTATAGCCACCTAACTGCCTCCTGCCTGGCCCGTGTGCTAGCCCACACCTTTCAAACTGTGCAGCTCCCTCCTCTCAGATCCCTCAGCAGCTGCTCATCACCTGCAGGTTGAAGCCCGCGTGCCTCTCTTTCCCCGGGAGCCCCCTCCACGGCAGGACACCCCACCCCCAGGCCGTGTCCCTCCCTCCGCCTCCCCGCCTCACATGACAGGACAGGACGCGGGTGCGTACACAGGGCACTTTTCAGACCTTGCCTCTGGGCATTACCTGGAAGGGACTTAATCTCCTCCCAGTTCCTCATTATCCACAGCCTGGAACTCAGGGTCTAGAAACCTACTCTGCATCCTTGTCCTGCACCCCACCCCAGCCCTGGGGCTCCCTCAGGCTCCCATTTGCCTGTCTCCTGAGCTCCCCGAACACCCCACATTTGATGGAGTTTCTGTCTGGAAGTCTCCACCTCCTCCTCCAGGCCACAGTCCTTGTGGGGGGACACGCTCTGCTTTCCTGCGTCTCCGCCCAAAGCACGCTCAGTAAGGCCGCCGGCTGGCGACGGGGCTGGAGCTCGTGGTGGTTCTCAGGCTCCTGGGCGTCCGTCTGCGTCCACCAGGAATATTTGACTCAAGTTTCCTTTTTAAAAGCTTGTTAAGTGATTTTCATTCTGTACTATAATAGCTTCAAAGACGTGTTTATAAACACATGGCACATTGCAGATCAGCAGCTGTTACAAGGAGAAATCATTTTGAAGAGGAAATCTTCAATCGTTTGCTGCTTCCTTAAAGAATATCCCAAGGTCATGAGGTTCATTAGTTTTTAAATTGTTACTGTTTACAGCCATGCATCTTTGTGAATTAGGGATTTCTTATTACAGTATGACCTAAACCAGGCCCTGGGGCTGGTATCAAATTGCAATGCTTTCCCATAACCCCAAGTTCTGTTTTTTCCATTTATTAGAATAGATTGTAATTGTCTTTGGCTGACTTTACAGTGTGTGAGTAAATAAGCGTGACGTTATAATGGCCACGTACACGAATCCGATGTAGTTAGCCTTGACATTTTAGAGCTCTCTCTCTCTAATGCATTGTTTGAAAGATGGGCTTAGCTACTTCTTTAGAAGTTTGAAAACTGCTTTGGAAGCGGGTCCCAGGCCTGAGGCTGCCCGCCCGCCCCACCCCACCCCCAACACACACCCCTCCAGCTCCCTGAGAACCAGGCAACTACCCCTGGGAGGGCGAGGGAAGGGCAGCTGATTTCTCTGAGGCAGAAGGACCAGAGAGGCGCAGGAAGTGGCTGTGTCCACCGGGAGCCCTGGTCTCAGAGGCTGCAGGTCCCTGAAGCTGCCGGCCTCACAGAGGGGCGCGCTCTGCCTCTGGGAGGAACGGAGCCCGTGCAAGCGTGCGCTGGCTGCTGGGAGCGGGACAGGCCATCCCCGAGGCTGCAGGGGAATTCTGAAGGGACAGGGGTGGAAGGAAGCCCAGCCTCGGGCTTCTCACAGGAGCCTGGGGTAGGCACGGGGAGGGGCCGCCAGTGCCTCCCGAACAAGGGGCAGCACAGAGACATTCTTTCTTCCTCTAGAGATCATGCCGGCCAGTGCTGGGTCAGCTGCCCTCCTGGGCTCGTGCTGACCTCACGCCCGGCCAGTGCTGGGTCAGCTGTGGGCTCCCGGGTCTTTGTGCTGCCTCGCTTCCTTTTTGCTCACTTAACAAACATAGATTGGGTACAACATACTGGGCTGCCTCCCGCTAAGGTTCCTACAGGTATGCTTGTGCTGAGCTTCCTAAATCCCACCCCTGAAACTTCTCTTGATTCTGGTTTTCCCCAGCTGCTGTCCTACCTCATGCCTGCCCTTCAAACTGGAACTTCTTGGAAACCAGGCTCTTCCCCCGACCAAAACCATCAGCGCCCTCCCACCCCCCGAACGCACCGGTGTTCCCCTCCCAAACGTCACCGTGACTTCCTGATGTTAAATCCAGCGTGGCGGGGGTTTCGGGAAGCCCCGCCACCTCTCAGACCACCGGCCACACCCCGCATGCTTGAGCGAGGCCACCTCCCACATCTCCGCCAGCTTCCTGACCAGGGCGAGGCCTCAGCCCCAGAGCCAAGTGTCTGGGCGGCTCTTCCTGGGGCCTCTCCCCTGCCTGGCCGGCCTGTCTCCGGCCTGTCTCATCTGTGTGTGTTGTGTCCTGATCTCCTCTTCCCAGGAAGGGGCCAGGCCTTCGGGGTCAGGCTCGCACTGGGGACTCCATTTTAATCTCATTACCGCCGAGAAGGCCCACTCTCCAATACAGATTCACTCTGAGGCCTACAGATTCATTTTGAGGAGGCCATAATTTAGCTAATAACAAGGGTATTTCAGATTTTGTTCTTGATCTTTATAATGATTCTTTCCTACAGCTATTTCTAAAGCTTCATGTATTATTGAGTAAATGATTTTATCAATTTCATTTTTAAATTATAAAAGTAATATATCTCATTAAAATAAAATGTGATAATCCTTTACTGTTGGTAGGAAATATTAATAAGAGGATATGATTAAGAGTTCGAAGTTCTCTCTCTTTTTTTAAAATTGTGGATGAAAGGGGCCACATGCTGACCTGACAGCTCAGGGGAGGCCTGCTTGTCGGTCTCACAAACTCAGACCTAAAGGAACCACAAAGGATGGTCTGAAATTAGACTTTACTGAAAGCAGTTGTGATGGGTAGTCACCTCCTAGGCTGATATCTTCCCTGACAAGGCCAACCTTTACCTTAACTGAGCCTATTGTTCTTTTGCATCTCTGATAACATATCAT
The DNA here is from genome assembly GCA_963924515.1 of Vespertilio murinus. Taxonomy (NCBI): domain Eukaryota; kingdom Metazoa; phylum Chordata; class Mammalia; order Chiroptera; family Vespertilionidae; genus Vespertilio; species Vespertilio murinus. Next base: position 6,853,101 of record OZ004713.1, read on the forward strand.
TGAAATGTCAGGGTAACTTATAACTTCCCTTTTTCCAGACCCTTTGGGGCACAACCTAATGTGCTGGGCTCCAGGACAAAGACCACAACTTCCTTCATGTTGTCGCCCTGTTAACTGCTGTTCACTGTCCTGCACCCACCTGCGTAAAGAAGCATGTGTCTATCATTTTACTTTTTATCCAATCCCAGGGGTTTCCCGCTTTGTGTTCGCCCGCCTCCCTGACCTATCACCAGTGGGTTCCATGTAACCCACACGCGTCTCCTCCTTTGACTCATGTATAAAACAAGGAGAAAACCCGCCATTCTCCGGAGCATGATTCCAATCCATGGAGATTCTGCTTCCTGGCAATTGTCGACAGTTTGGCTCAAATAAACTCACAAAAAATCCTTTACAAGTTTCGATGTTTTTACGTTAACAAAACGTTGTTTTAGTTTATTTTTCACACTCCATCTAGATGACTTAATTTTATTCTTTTGATTTCATTTTGGTGACAGTTCACATTCAGTACAGTTTGGTATTAGTTCCAGGTGTGCAGCACAGAGGGGAGACAGTCGTATCGGTTCCACGGCGTTCCCTCCGGTCATCCCGGTGCCACCTGGCACCCCAGGCAGGGATTCAGTGTTCTTGACTGAGTTCTAAGACAAATTCCCGCAGTGCTGGCAAGCACCTCCCCTGATGGCTGGCATCTCACCCAGTGGTTTCTCCACAAACACCATCTTACTTCCACTCCTCCTCTGTTCACCTAAATGTCTCACAACTCTTTCAGTTACTTCTCTCCTCAGCCCCACGTGTAGGAAATGGGCCTTGTGACCCGTCTCCAGCATGGTGGGCTTCTGATGGGATCCCCCCATCAGAAGATGAGGCAAGCAGAATGTGGGGAGGAGGGAGAGGATGCAGGAACAAAGAACTGAGCTCCGGGGCCAGCATCCGGTGGAAACCCCCGGCGTCTGCCTCAGCTGGACAGGGTGGTGCAGCAGTGAGAAAGGCTCAGCCAGGGTTTTAATGGCCCCACGGGAGACAGCAAGACCCAGGCAATGTATGAGGAGTCAGGTGACCCCACAGTACCAGCCACTGCGGACCCAAAGGGGCACTGGACAGCTAGGCTGTGTCCCTGGACAACGGGCACCTGCGCTGGGGTTTTAAAGGCGTGTTTTTGCCATACGTCTGTCTCGAGTCTGTTATTTGAATTCAGACAGGTGAGCCACTCCAGGTCCAAACATTCTGTCACTCCTACATGTCCCCTTCTCAAGACCGCCTATGGAATTGCAAATTACAGCTCAAAATTTGTGGTTTTTTTGTTCAAAATCTATTAAGAATTTCAGGAGAGTGAGACTGAGCACTGAACCCAGCACAGGCCTTCAGCGCATGCCCCCGGGTGAGAGGCCAAGGCCTGGGAACCAGCATCCCTCCCACTCAGCCCCACCGCACCCACAGGCTCGGGGACCCTCATGCTCACTGCGCCCCACCCCGCCATCAGCCGGCTAGACTCACGCAGGCATCTGCACCTGGTCTCTGCTCAAAGCCGCTGCCTTTCCCTCACTTCCTGCCAGCTGGGCACAGCCCCTTCAGGTCAGCATCTCAGGCCCCGATTTCCTGACTTGACCCCAGCTCGCACCTCAACCGGACACAAAGCTTGAGGCGGATGTTCTAGTTACTTCCCCCCGCTGTTCTCCCCACAGCAACCTCCGGCCTTTCTCTCTGAAATCCGACCCACCGGATGTGGGTCATTGGAACCTTTCCAAAGGTCCAGGAAAACCTCTTCCCTGGAGAGTTTCCTGGCCTCTGGCCTGTCTGTCAGCCCCACATACCCAGGCAGCACTTCAGGCTGCTCTCCCCACCCACCACCCCCGCCCCTGCAGGCTGTTACTGTCCCCTGGGGCTGGGAGGAGCTGGCTGAGTTGCATGAACTCATTTGCACTGGCAAGTGGTGAACCCAGGTTCAAACCCAGACTGGCTCAGTCATGCCTCTGTGGGCCTGCGCAGCTGGCATCTGTGCATTCCTCCTGGGCCCACACGAGACAATCCCCTGACCCCCAGGCCCTCACGAGACAGCCCTTGGAGGAAACAGATCTTTTTCCTCTCCACTTCCCCGAGCACTTGCTGTGTCCCACACTCAGAATGTGTCTGAGAGGGCAGAGAGCCTGAACACTGGGTCGCCCAGGAAATCCCAGGGACAAATGCATGACTTTACATTTCCAAAAGCTCAGCCAATTAAGCTTTCTTTGGAGAGACAGAGACCCCTTTCAAAAGCCATGAGTGTGGGAGGCGGAGGCGAGCTGTCAGTCACGCTCCCGGAAAGGAAGAAAATAGATTTCCCTGCCACCAGTCTCTCATTCCCACCAACTCTGGGAGCCAGTGCCGCCAGACATCCTGGGCCCAAGTGGAAACATTCTCTTCAATCCTCCTTCATCCCTTTCCAGCCGAAGAGCCAGGTTCGGAGTGGAAACAGAGAGGTTGTGAAGAGTGGTGCAGTCAAGGAAAAGTTAGAAAATGTGCAACCATCACATGTGCCATGAAAAATGTTCAGTGGCAGGCACATGCCCATCGTGTGTTATCGACTGAGGGGAAGCAACCACAGAGCAGGTGTAGACAGGCCCCCGTTCTCACACTTTCATATTTAAACAAATGTGCTATACTTTATCCATAGATATTTGAGAAAGTATGTATTGAAAAAAAGATATACTTCCCTAATATATTCACCAAAATGTTTTCAGTGCTTGTTACGTGGGTAGCAGATTTGAGGTGAAATTATCTTACTTTTTAAAAAAATTTTTAATTTTTAATTTATAAAGGTATTATATGTGTACATAGCTTACCATTGCCCACCCCCCTTCCCATTCATGCCCTCCCTCCCCAGAGTTTTATGTCCATTGGTTGTACTTATATGCATGCATACCAGTCCTTCGGTTGATCTCTTATCTCCCCCAGATCTCTCTACCACCCCCCCCCACTGTCATTTGACAGTCTGCTTGTTGTTATACTGTCTCTATATCTATCTTTCTGTTCATTAGTTTATAATGTTCTTTAATATCCATAAATGAGTGAAGTCATGTGGTATTTCTCTTTCATTGACTGGCTTATTTCACTCAGCATGATGCTCTCCAATTCCATCCAGGTTACTGCAAATGATGAGAATTCCTTCCTTTTTATGGAAGCATAGTACTCCATTGTGTAGATGTACCATAGTTTTCTGATCCATTTATCTGCTGACGGGCACCTAGGCTGTTTCCAAATCCTAGCTATTGTAAATTGTGCTGCTATGAACATAGGGGTGCATATATCCTTTCTGATTGGTGTTTCTAGTTTCTTGGGGTATATTCCTAGTAGTGGGATTACTGGGTCAAATGGGAGTTCCATTTTCAGTTTTTTGAGAAAGCTCCATACTGTTCTCCACAGTGGTTGCACCACCCTGCAATCCCACCAGCAGTGCACAAGGGTTCCTTATTCTCCGCAACCTCGCCAACAGTTGTCGTTTGTTGTTTTGTTGATGTTGGCCATTCTGACAGGTGTGAGATGGCACCGCATTGTTGTTTTGATTTGCATCTCTAATTATCTTACTTTTTAAGAAACATTTCAATGTCTGCAGTCAAGGACTACTTTGGTAGTGTTTGTGTTGAGTCAGAACCTTAGAGGAGATCTGCATGTGGCCCTGGGCTTGGCCCTCTGGTGTCCCTGTCCCCACCTCACCCAGTGGCCCTGGAACTACTGGGAGAAGGAGGGGCACCAGGGGCTACAAAAGGCAGAACTTGCCAGGAGTCACCACTTCCCCTTTGGGCAAGAATTCTAGGGCTGACGTTCTCTCCAGAGGAAAAAGGAATTGAGCAGAGCGCTCCTGATTCAACATCTTGTGTTTTTACCACAGAGCTCAGTTCCTTTGTTACTTTTTGCCACATGAGGCTGGTGTCAGCCCAGAGCTCACTGGCAGTCACCCTCTTGGGTCTGCATGAGGTAGGGCAGTGGTTGGCAAACTCATTAGTCAACAGAGCCAAATACCAACAGTACAACAAATGAAATTTCTTTTGAGAGCCAAATTTTTTAAAGTTAAACTTCTTCTAACGCCACTTCTTCAAAATAGATTTGCCCAGGCCGTGGTATTTTGTGAAAAAGCCATACTCAAGGAGCCAAAGAGCCGCATGTGACTTGTGTGCTGCAGTTTGCCGACCACTGAGGTAGGGACAGAGGAGATGGCTTACAGGGGTCCTTCCATGCTGCCAGCCAGTGCCCTCTCTCTGGCCCTCTTGCCCCTTTACTTCAAAAGCCTGTCACCTGCCCTTCTCCTGACCCCTCCTCAGCCCACTGCAATCTTCCCAGCACAAGCTGGCACATTGTGGACATGCTAAAAGTGCTGGCTAAGTGCCCAGGTCTTCACACTCTCCGAACCCCACTCTGATTCCACCTCTCCTGAGACGGAGGTCTCTTCAACACTCCAGCCCTTCTCAACCATGCTCACATCCGCCTATGGGAAAAGGAGGGTAGCACTCAAACAACACCCACTCCCATACTTCAACATTCCCCAGCTGCAGATAAAAGAAATGGGTGAGAACAGCATGAACACAAGCCCAGAGTGACAAAGTAGGATACTGTCCCACTTATCCCTGCCCACCATCAGACATGAGACGTGTCTGGTGATTGCTCGTGATTGCTCATCCAGGTAGGGCTGCTCCCACCCACTCCCTCAGACCATCCCTCTTCACAAATTCTCCTCAGCCCATTTCTACCCACAGAAACTGCTTGTGATTTCCCTCTTCATCTTCTCTTCTCCCAGACACATAACTCTGAGAACAGAGACCATATTCTTGGATGCATTAAATGCATTGGTCTTGGGCCTGAGACTTGGGCACAACACCTGACTCACAGCCTTGGTGGTAATAAGACCTTAGGTAATCAGCTTGAGCTCCCTGAAGGCTTGCTTATCTCTTCTGTCATTAGGCAGCAATAATCTTTTCTTCTCAGGACTGCTAGAATGACAAATATATAAGGGTTCCGGGAAGTCAGTTATTTCCCCAACATCTGACACCCTGTCATCCTTCACAATACCTAGAAAAGGGCCTCTCATGTGTTGATGTTCAGTAAATGCTGATTGACTAATTGACAGACTGTGAGTTATACTCCACTCCCCCCTGAATCTATGTATCTTAGTGAGTTGACCCTTAGGGCGTATTATGGAAGGGTTTGGATGTATACTTTGAGAGGAAGAAGAAATTGGGGACAACTATTGCTGATTTTTTTGTTAATCCTCACCTGAGGATATATTTTCCATTAATTTTGTTGTTGTTGTTGTTTTAGAGAGAGTAAAAGGGAGGGAGGGAGATACAGAGATAGGGAAACATTGCTGTGAGAGAGACACATTGATTGGTTGACTTCCAAACTTTCTAGTCGGGACCAAGGAACAAACCTGCAGCCAAGGTATGTATCCTTGCCTGGGAATTGAACCCACAACCATTTGGTGCACAGGCCAATACTCTAACCACTGAGATGGCTAGGGCAACTATTGCTGATTTTTATGTAACAATCCATCTATAAAGTAGTGTAAATTTTTTTTGTTCCATGAGTTTTCCTATACCCAGACAAAAATAACATGTTTGAGAAAAAGTCTATGCCACTCAGTCCTAATGGAATAGGACTTGTATGAGCAACTAGTAGTCTCTTCCACAAAAGATTTAGAAAAATCTGACCTGTCCGATAGAAAGTAAGTGTATTGCTCAGGGATGTAGCCAGAAGAAGATGGCCCACTCAATAGGGGTAAATTAAAGAGTTTGTTAAAGGGCTTTTTATTTACAAAGGGTTGGGAGAGAACAAAAAGAAATTGTGAAATCCTCCAGGTTACAGCAACTGGGAGCTTTTGCTATCCTAGATCCAAGGGAGCAAAAGGAAGTAGGAGTTCTTTGTAACCATCAAGAGCTTGACCTGTCAGAGAAAGGCCTCTTGACATTAGCTACAGTCTCCACTAGAGTAGTTCAACCTGCTCAGAGGGAGCTGGTGGGACCAATGGCCCGGCCTTTCTGTCCACTGTCTTCCAATATACTGCTGGGGCTTCCATTGGCTCAACCTAATCAAACATCAAAGACCTGGGGGAAATGCTAGCAGTCCTTTGAGGTCAGCCCCTTAGGCACAGAGCGGGGTGGAGAGTGGATCTAAAAGGGAAATGGAGAGATAGAGAACTAAGATACTGGTGTAGGTAACCACAGGTACTCGCTGCCTCCCACAACCTCATCAAAATTACAACTAAAATAAAGAACAATCATCATGCAGAACCACCTGAGAGCTGGCTGAATAGAAGTTCTATAACTAGAGAAGTAAAGAAGAAAGACTAGTAGAAGGGATGGAGGCATGGAATGGGCTGGTCTGACACGCACATGTGGTGCACTTTTAATCAGGAGGGAGAACATCTCTGTGGTGGCGGCCCGTGAGGAACAAGGGGTCCCAACCCCACACCAGCCCCCCAGCCCAGAGTTTTAGAACTGGGAGGAGAAGTCCCTGTAACTTCAGGTTTTAAAACCAGCAGGGATTGTGCCTGAGTGGCACCAAGACTACTGGAGACCCAAGTGTTCCTCTTAAAGAGCCAGCCCACTTTACTTGGTGTCCCAGTAACAGGCAGATTTGGGTAACCCAGACACATACAGAGAGGAACTAGATTGTTTGGCATTGGGGCAGGAACTCAGGAGTGCCTTTCTCCCAGACTGGGGGTGCTTACAGGGGTCATTGTTCCTGTGATGGGACCTTCCCTGTCATAAGACTGACTGGCAGCCATATCTGAGTCTCCATCAGCCTGGATCACACTGTTTATGCTACCCTGAAGTTTCCCTGAAACCTGGCCCCATTCAATTTGCATCCCCATCCAACCTGTTTGCAGCAGCTTTTCCAAATGAATGACCTGTCCTTGGACAGGCTTCAGAATTTACTAAAATCTCTCCAACAAACTGAAGCTGGTATGCCCCAAACCAATCAATAAAAGACCCAAGACCCAGCACTAGCACCAGCCTGCCATGCCTGGGCACCTCCAAGTCCAGTACAAATAGTTCCTGCCAAGTGGCCCAGTCAGTGGCCAACTTTGCACCTTCCTGGAGGCACTAGAGCCAGTGCACCCAGTGGACAGTTTCAGACCATAGCAGATTACAGCTCTTCATATCCACAAGCAACACACTCAAGAGGCAGACTCAGTGACTACCAAAGCCCCAATGAAACAAGTCTGCTCCATAGGGCATCTCCTGCACATCTCTCCCACTGTAGTTGCAGCTGGTCCTCACAGCCAATTGGCCTGGAAGTCAAGTCTTCCCAGAGATGACAATAGCAATTAAGACTCAACTACAACAAGACTGTGTTCACAGCTCAAACAAGGGCACACCTAGAGTGCCCAGCTCAGGTGACTGGGAAGGCTGAGCCACTACTGGGCCCAACAGGACACCTACTACACAAGGCCACTCTGCCAATTCCAAGAAATATAGCAGCTCTACCTAATACATAGAAATAAACACAGGGAAGCAGCCAAAATGAGTATACAAAGAAACATGTCACAAATGAAAGAAAGGGAAGCAAGCAAACTACTGAATACAGAGTTCAAAACTATGGCTATAAGTTTACTCAAAGATCTTCATGCAACTTTCAAGAATCTTAGTGAGAATTTCAAAAACATGAAAAAGGACTAGTCAGAAATTAAGATTACATTAACTAAAATAAAGAATATTTTACAGGGATTCAACAGTAGAGAAGAAGATTCTAAGAATCAAATTAATGATTTGGAATATGAGGAAGCAAAACACACACAACCGGAAGAGCAAAAAGAAAAAATAATCCAAACATATGAAGATAGTATAAGGAGCCTCTGGGACCATTTCAAGCATACCAACATTCATATTAAGGGGGTACCAAAAGGAGAAGAGAGAGAGCAAGGTATTGAAACACTAATTAAAGAAATAATGACAGAAAACTTCCCCTACCTGGTAAAAGAAATAAACTTACAAGCCCAGGAAGTGCACAGAGTCCCAAACAAGAGGAACCCAAAGAGGCCCACACCAAAACACATCATAATTAAAATGCCAAGAGTAAAAGTCAAAGAGAGAATATTAAAAGCAGCAAAGGAGCACCCATATGACTGTTAGCTGATTTCTCAATAGAAACTTTGCAGGCCAAAATGGAATAGCAAGAAAATTCAAAGTGATGAAAAGCAAGAACCTGTGACCAAGATTACTCAGCAAAGCTATTATTTAGAATTGAAGGTCAGATTAAGACTTTCACAGATAAGAAAAAGCTACCAAACCAGTATTCCATGAAATATTGAAGGGTATTCTTTAAGAAGAGGAAAAAGAAGCAGAAGAATAAAAAGATTAAAATATATATATAAACAATAAAATGGCAACAAATACATATCTATCAACAATTTAATCTAAAAATCAAATAAACGAACAAGAAATCTAATAAACAAAATAAACTAGTGAATAAAATTGAATCAGAGGCATAGAAGCATGGAACATACTGACAATCCCAAAGGGAAGGGGGTGAGAGTGGGGGACAGGAAGAAATTAACCAAAGATCTTACCTATGGACACAGACAGTAGGGTGGTGAAGTCATGAACTGAATGGAGAAGGGAAATGGGTGGAGGAGGGTGGGAGAACATCTGTAATACTCTCAACAATAAATATTTTTTTTTTAATTTTTTAAATAAAAGGAATATGGAAAATATCCAGTAGAATAAGAAAGGGGAAAATCAAGTCAAGAGAAATTAATAAGAAATAAGAACAATAAAACATAGATGCTAGAAATAAATCCAAATAGTTTAGTAATCACAATAAATGTAAAGAGATTAAAGAGAGTCTCAGATTGGAAAAGTAAAAAGACAAACCACCACAACATGCTTTAAAGAAGACATATATAAGCATAAGGATATTGAGAGGTGGGAAAGTAGAGAAAGATGTCCCTGTGAACACTGAATGATGAGGCTTTCCAGCAGTGATATCAAACACGATTCAACTCAAGGTGAAAGTTTCAATGTAAATGAAGAAACATTTAAGACAATATAAAATCATAAAATAATGCTTAAAATATAATTTGAAAAGATATAAAGCTAAAATTGGTGGATTTACACTGGAAAAGGGGCAAACATGCAATCGTAACAGGATATTTTACAGCATACTTCTCTGAAACTGAGAGTAAGAAGACCAAAAGTTATAAATATCTGAGTACTCCAAACTTAACAAAAACTTTAAGACAGGCTAATTTCAGAAGACAACATAGATTCCTGCCCCTTTCAAATAAATACTGCTTTTTTTTAAGCACAAATGAAACATTTTCACAACTTGATGACACTAGGCCACAAAGGAGGTTTCAACAAATTTTAGTGAATCAGTATTCATAAAGACCATCACATCCCCTGAGTGCAATGCAGTATAGGTGACTATTAAAAATCAGCAAAAAGCCCAGGGGAGCGGTGGGACCTGGGGGAGCCGTGTGCCCCAGGAGAGCTGTGTATCCCAGGGGAGCTGTGGGACCCAGGGGATCCGTGTGACATGGGGGAGCAGTGGGACCTGGGGGAGCCATGTGCCCCGGGGGAGTGGTAGGACCCGGGGGAGCCCCTATGTTCATAGCAGCACATTTTACAATAGCTAGGGTTAGGAAACAGGCTAGGTGCCCATCAACAGATGATTGGAGCAGAAAACTATGGTACATTGACACAATGGAATACTATGCTGCCACAAAAAAAAGGAATTCTCATCATTAGCAGAAACCTGGATGGAACTGGAGAACATCATGCTGAATGAAATAAGCCAGTCAATGAAAGAGAAACACCACATGTCCTCACTCATTTATGGATAATAAAGAATAAGCAACAAGCAGATTGTCAAATGACAGCAGGGAGGGTAGGGTGATCTGGGGGAGATAAGAGATCAACCAAAGGACTGGTATGCATGCATATAAGTACAACCAATGGACACAAAACTCTGGGGAGGGAGGACATGTATGGGAGGTGGGGGGGGCAATGGTAAGCAATGTACACATATAATACCTTAATTTAAAAAATGGTGGGGGGGGGGGAAAGAAATATTCCTAAAAGGTCCTACTAACAATTAAAAAGCAATATTATGGGGGGGAAAGAAATCAGCAAAAAGGTATCCAAACCATTTCCTTATCTGTAGCAGGTCCTCCAATAACGTAATTTTGTGATAATGTTGATGACAGAAAAAAACTGATTCCCAGAGGGAATCAGTGTAGAGTTTTCACTGAGTTTACCCAGCACCCCAAAGCTGTGCACGAGAGGAAAATGGGGTGCCTGGAAAAAAAATGGTGGCATAGGGTGACACCTAAATTGCTGCCTCACACAACAATTTCAAAACTACAGCTAAGAGACAAAATGGACATCATCCAGAACCACAGGAAGGCTGGCTACATGGAAATTCCACAACTAGAAGTAAAGAGAAAAACACACTGAGACTCAGAGGAGGTGCAGGAGGCAGAGATACTGAGAAGCACTCGAGGAGAGGACTGGCAACTGAGTGTGTGGCTGGGTTTCTCAAGTGAAAGGGAGACAAAAGCTCCCAACTGCACTGAACTCCAGTTCTGGGTGAGACTCTGGGGACCAGACTCATTCGGGAGAAACTGGACTGTTTGGCAGTGGGCAGTACTCAAGGGCAGCTTTCTCTCAGAGGTGCTGGCAGCAATTACCACAGGACACTGAGACACAGGGGCCTATTAAGGCAGAGCTGAGGGGAAACCAATGCTGTCTGCCCCATCCAAGCTGAGCACAGAGGCTTTTGCAAGTCTTGTCTCATAAGAGTGTCTCCAGCACAGAAGTTCTCCCAGCATAGACACAGCTGATCCTCACAGTCAATTGGCCTGGATGTCAATTCCTTCCAGTGATACCAACAACAATCAAGGCTTAACTACAACAAGACGGTTCACACAGTCCACAAAGGGGTGCACCAAGAGTGTCCACATCAGGTAACTGGGGAGGCTGAGCCACTGGACACTATAGGACACATAGCACACAAAGCTACCCTACCAACTCAGGGAAGCAGCCAAAATGCGAAGACAAAGAAACAGATCACAAATAAAAGAAATGGAGAACAAATGACTGGATATAGAATTCAAAACCACGCTTATAAGGTTTTTCAAGAATTTCCTAGGAAAGGCTGATAAATTTAGCAAGATCCTCGAAGACATGAAAAAGGACCAAGTAGAAATTAAGCATACACTGGCTGAAATAAAAAAATATATACAGAAATCTAACAGCAGACCAGAGGATCTCAAGAATCAAGTCAAAGATTTGAAATACAAAAAAAGCAAAAAACACTCAACCAGAAAATAAAAAAGAATCCAAAAATAGGAAGATAGTGTAAGGAGCCTCTGGGACAACTTCAATTGTACCAACATCCGAATTAAGGGGGTTCCAGAAGAAGAGAAAGAGCAAGATACTTAAAACCTATTTGAAGAAATAATGACAGAAAACTTCCCCCACCTTATGAAAGAAATAAACTTACCAGTCCAGGAAGTGCACAGAACCCCAAACAAAAGGAATCCAAAGAGGACCACACCAAGACACATCATAATTAAAATGCCAACTGCAAAAGACAAAAGAGAATATCAAAAGCAGCAAGAGAAAAACAGTTAGTTACTTACATGGGAGTACCCATATGAATGTCAGCTGAATTCTCAACAGAAACTGTGCAGGCCAGACAGGAGTGGCAAGAAATATTCAAAGTAATGAATAGCAAGAACCTATAACCAAGTTTACTCTACACAGCAAAGCTTTCAGAATTGAAGGGCAGATAAAGAGCTTCACATATAAGAAAAAGCTAAGGGAGTTCATCACCACCAAACCAGTATTATATGAAATGCTGATGGGTATTCTTTAAGAAGAGGAAGAAGCTGAAACTGGTTTTCTCAGTGGATAGAGCATCGGCCTGTGGACTGAAAGGTCCCAGGTTCGATTCAGGTCAAGGGCATGTACCTTGGTTGTGGGCATGTCCCCAGGAGGGGTGTGCAAGAGGTGGCTGATCGATGACTCTCTCTCATCAATGTTTCTAATTCTCTATCCCTCTCTCTTCCTCTGTAAAAAAATCAATAAAATATAATTTAAAAAAGAAAGAAAGAAAGAAGAGGAAGAAGAAGAAAAAGGTAAAGATAAAAAATTATGAGCAACAAATACATATCTATCAACAAGTGAATCTAAAAACCAAGTGAATAAAAAATCTGATTAACAGAATAAACTGAATATAATAGAATAAGGGGTATAGAAAGGGAGTGGACTGACGATTCTCAGGGGGAAGGGGTATAGGAAGAGACTGGACAAAAGTCATACACCTATGGATGAGGACAGTGGGGGGGGGGGTAAAGGAGGAGAGGGTGGGGTGGAAACCAGGTGGAGGGGAGCTATGGGGGAAAAAAGAGAAACAATTGTAATAATCTGAATAATAAAGATTTATTAAATTTTTTTAAAAAGAAAGAAAATGGGGTGTCTGCACTATCATAGTCTGAGTGAGTGGGGGGAGTGTGGATGTGGCCCTGAGATGGAAGGCCATCCTGCTTAGGGTGGGGTCCCACCTGACACCCTGAGTTAATAGGATGGGTTCCAGTTGCTGAGACCCTGAACTGGAATCCGTAGTTAGAAAAGTTCCCTCACTTGTTTTATTCATATCTTTTAAATGTGTGACCAGCACACATTTATTTCATTGTGCACTATTAGAAGTGTTAAAGGTCTTTATTTAGAAGTTGGTGATGTTTTATGACATAAAATAGATGTAGGAACTTAGCTCTTGTCTGTATTAATTGGCTTAGGGTAAAATTGGTTTCATTATGTGTCATTTCCTTAAAATCACAGTTTTCACCCAGCTGGTGTTGCTCAGTGGTTGAGCTGAGACCTCTAAACCAGGAGGTCATGGCTTGATTCCTGATCAGAGCACATCAAGGTTGGGGCTCAATCCCTAGTGAGGGGCATGCAGGAGGCAGCCAATCACTGATTATCTCTCATCACTGATGTTCCTATCTCTTTCTTCCTCTCTGAAGTCAATTAAAAAATACATATATATAGCAAAGATGGAGATTTATTGAAGGATAAGTACAGATTCTCACGTAGGGAGGGAGAAGAATCCCCCATATTTTTTTTAAATCACAGTTTCCACGAACCTATCGACAGTGTTAAATGAGGACTTACTGTAGCTTACAACTAAATGGCACACTTTTAAACAGTTCATAATTTAGGGAAATTATAAAACATTAAAATTAATAGTTATGAAAACTCAACATATCAACTCTTTTGGAATGTAGTTTAAAAAATATGTATAGGTAAATCCCTAACCTTAAATATATATATATTAGGGAACAAACACTGTAAATGATGAGCTGGGGTTAACCTCATAGAGCTAGGAAACAACAAAAATAAGTATAATATTTGTCTTAAGAAATAAATGCTACATTTCAAAGGAGTGACATCTATATACACATATCCAGATGTATGTTGATCCTAATATATAAAAACCCTGGGTTCTTTACTTCCCCAATGAACAGGAGGCTTGACCAACCAAAAGTCAGTCCTGCAGTCAGTGCTGGGTTGCCATGGTGAACTAGCACTAACTGCTATGGCTGCAGGCATGGTGACCTAGAACTGACTGCTGAGGGGGCTGCAAATCAGGCCCAGAGAGAAGCCTAAAGAGAGAAGCAGGGTCTGACCCATAGCCACTGTGGCAGCTGTTGATCAGCACTTGCCTCCCTCTCTAGCTCCAGGCCTGGTCAGCAGCTGTGCCTCCATTTCTCTCCAAGCTTTCACCAGAGCTGCTGATCAGCCCTACCTTTCTAATCTGGTCCCATTGATAGGCCCAGAGACACTGACTGGCATAGAAACAGATCAATCAGAACTGTGTCAAATCTGGGTCAACTGTGAGGAGCCAATTGCTGCCTAGGAGGCAGAGCTTTTGACACTGACTGACAGAAACTTACCAATCAGAATCAAATTTAGATCAACTGTGAGGAGCCAATGGCTGCCTAGGAGGCAGAGCTTTTGATGCTGACTGAAATAGAAACTGACCAATCAGAATCAAATTGACCAACAGGGGAAGGCAGTTGGGGGTGAGATCAGGCTGGCAGGGGAGGGCAGTTGGGAATGATTGGGCTGGCAATGGAGCAGTTAGGTGTTAATCAGGCCAGCAGGGGAGCAATTAGGTGGTGATTAGGCTGGCAGGCAGAGTGGTTAAGGGCAATCAGGCAGGCAGGCAGGCAAGCAGTTAGGAGCCAGCAGTCTAGGATTGTAAGAAGGATGTTTAACTGCTGGTTTAGGCCGGATCCCCAAGGATCGGGCCTAAACTGGCAGTTGGATATCCTCTGAGGGGTTCCAGATTGGAGAGGGTGTAGACTGGGCTGAGGGACACCCCCACTCCAATGCACGAATTTTGTGCACCAGGCCTCTAGTATGCTTATATTTTTTAATGCAATGTGCAGCAATTTATAAGGTGCTCTTTCTTGTTGATATAACTGTTTTTGCTTGGTACAAAGTAGGTGGTCTATAAATGTTTGATGAATACATAAATGAGTAAATGTTCAAGAATTTTTTTTTATTTTCTGGCAGCTAAATTAAAAACTGTGCAAACACAAAACAAGTAAAATAATTTTAATACCAGACTTTTCTTAATTCACTAGATTCAGCATATTATCACTTCAACATACAATCAATATAAAAAATAATTGAAAGATTTTACATTCTTTTTTTCCTACTAAGCCTTAGAAAACTAGTGTGTATTTTACACATAAAGCACACCTCAATTCAGAGGCTAAATTTTCATTAGAAACACTTGATTTGATTTTAGATTTCATAACTTTATAATAAAAATAATTTTCACATATCCAAGTTGTTCAAAACTTACTTAAATGTTTTTCCAATAACTGAATTGGCTGTCAGTTATTAAATTAAATACTAACGTTAAATAAAGTTTAAAATTCAGTTCTTCAGGCATCGTGGGTACCTTTTTAAGTGCTGGGTAAATAATTCTTGTGGCTGGAGGCCACAGGATTGGGCAATGCAGTCTAGTCCACATACCCTGCAGCAAGGACCTGGCCTTTCAAAGTATTCCTGCCGAGGGCCCTGCTGGCCGATGGGCAAAACTTCCTACTCCGACCTCAATGGAAAGCAACTTCGCTGCTTCGGCTACTATGTAGAAATAAGTGGCTGGACTAGCAATTTGCCCCTTCCCCCAGCGGCCCCTGACAATTTCAATCAAACAGTAACATTAACCATGCTATTTGATTTCTTTACCAAGGATCAGTATACTGCATTCAAAAAATATTTAAATCTTATAACAGAAGCAATAGAATAAATCCACAGCACTTGATTTCAGAGGCCCCGGCAAGGATGTGTTGAGAAGGAGGTCTGTGTCTCCGCAGGCTGAATGGGTGCTGCTGAAGGCCAGGGAGAGTGCTGGCCACCCGCCAGAGCCCGCTCCTCCTGACTGGGCTCCAGGACAGCGAGGCCCGCATGGCTGTGGGTGCCTGCCTGCCTCCCCACCTGCTCAGCAAGGAGGACTTAGCTCAACTAAAGAAACAGAGACCTCAACCAGGTCATTCTTTGTACTTGGGCATAAATTCAAGCCGTGCACAGCCCTCGGGCTCCTGGCCCGTGCCCTGGCCTCTCAGGGTTGCCCCTTCCCGCCCCTGAAAGACGCTTAGAAGCAGAGCTCAGGGCCCTGCCAGCTAGGCCTGGAACCTGGGTGGGAATAGGGTCCCCCTGGGCATCAGAGCCTTCTGGGGAGGCGCAAGAAGAACTGAATTCTGAGGAGTGCAGGGTGCTCGGTGCCCCTGGCATCCTGTTAAAGTCACGGTGGTACACTCTCTCACATGTGCCCAGAGGAGACTTTGAAGGTTGGTAAACCCAACAGCTGTTCTCAATTCCTGCTGGGAGACAGTCAGAAAACAAATGTTTGGAGGAAAACTTGGCAGTCTCTATCAGAATACTAAATGTTCATTCCCTCGGACCATAAATTCCACGTCTGAGAGCTCACCTTGAAGACCTGGGGACAGCCTCCCTGCAGCACATCTGCAGCTGCAAATGTTGAAACTGCTGGAGCTCCACCTAGGAGGCGCCAGACGCCCACTGCGCTAGGCCAGGGCTGCCTGCCGTCTCTGCAGACACAATAGTTATCTGACTGCAGACACGTCTGAGGTGAAATAAACAGTGTCAGTGCGCATTAGACCTGTGGAAGGTACCTGCGGAGGGCCTCTGGGACATGGACCTAGGAAGATAGTCCAGGGATTAACCCTACCCCCTGCCTTTCACGATATACTTTTTGTTTTAATAATTTTTTAAACTTACATTGAGAGTATATCACTTTTTGGTAAACAAAAGCAGCAAAGATGTTTCCATCTTAAAACAAAACAAAAGATAGGAAAAAATATGCCAAAAATGAGGTAGGCAGTGAGAATTTGAACTGATTTTAAAACTGGGCTTATTTCCTTGAGGGATTCACAGATTAGCCAGGCATCTATATATATATAAAACCCAAATATGCAAATAGATAAAATGGCAGAACAACTGAACAACCAAACAACCAGTAGTTATGACATGTGCTGACCACCAGGAGACAGTCAGTTGCTATGATGTACCACCAGAGAGCAGATGCCCTGACTGGTACTTTAGCTTGCTGCTGGGGTTCTGCCAATTGGGACTGAGCGTAATGCACTGGACATGCCCTGGAGTCCTCCCATGACCCCTCCCTGGCCCCATCATGCACCAGTGGGGTCCCTCAGCCTGACATGTGCCCTCTCACAATCCAGGACCCCTCAGGGGATGTCAGACAGCCGGTTTCAGCCAGATCCCGCAGGCCATTCCCCTTGGGAGGGCTCCAGATGCAGGGCTCATGGCTGGCGGGACGAGCAGGAGAGCAGGTAGAAGCTGCAAGGCTGCATAGGACTGTGATTTTTGGCCAGATCCCTGCAGGCCACCCAGAGAGAGCCCACAAGTGCATGAATTTGTGCACTGGGCCTCTAGTCCATTAATAAAAAAGAAATGACATTTGTGGCTGTAGATGCTATCATTATTCTCACCAATGACTTTGTTTGGTGGGATTGAATATCTGATTTTTGGACATGAGAAAAGACTGACACTCAGTGGGCTCACTTGCTGCACTGGCACAGCACACTCCGAGGGTCCTCCCCTGGCCCCAGTGCTCTCCACCTCCAGCCAACCAGCATTTCCTGGCCTGTGGCTCCATTGCCAGAGGCTGTGAGGGAGCCAGTGCTGCACAGAGCGCACTTCTCGGGAGGAGGAGGGGGCTCACCTCCAGAAGAGCAGACATGTGTGGAAGAAGGTGACTCATGGCTACAGGCCATTAAGAGTTGACTGATGCACGGGAGAGGGGCTGGTGGGACAGTTAGGAGCTGCACTGGGCAGAGGGTGCGGGGCAGAGGGCGCCAGGAAGGGAATTCCCCTCCGCCTACCCCCTGGGCGCTGGCCTTGGAGGAACAAGTAGAAATCAGACAGCAATGGAGGCGGGTCACATGATCCCACAGGGAAGACTGCCCCCTGGTCCAGAGAAAGAGGGGATTAAATCTTGGTACTTTTAAACTTTGAGGGATAAGCAGCATGAGCATTTTGGAGAAGTTTTAAAAATCTTTCTAATTTAATTTTCTCCTTTTTAGTTAAAAAAAAGTATTGAGGTAAGATTTACATACAGTGAAATGCACATATCTCAAGTATAACTTCAATGATTTTTTTAAATATATATTTTATTGATATTTTACAGAGAGGAAGGGAGAGAGAGAGCTAGAAACGTCGATGAGAGAGAAACATCGACAAGCTGCCTCTTGCACACCCCCTACCTGGGATGTGCCCGCAACCAAGGCACATGCCCTTGACCGGAATCGAACCCGGGACCTTTCAGTCCGCAGACCGACGCTCTACCACTGAGCCAAACCGGTTTTGGCAACTTCAATGATTTTTGACAAATCATTGTGTAATCACCACTCCAGTCAAAATACAGAACATCTTTGATCGCCCTGGAAGTTCCTCCAGCCCCTCAGCTAGCCTCCACTCCCCAGCCCCACAGGCCAGCACTGTTGTGATGTCCATCTTCACAGCCAGAACTTCACAGGGAGACGCCGGTGGTGCGTTTCCTCTCTGCCCTGAGCAGCCTGCCAGTGCCAGCCCTGCTGGCTTCCAAGCAGAGGCTCACTCCGGGCAGCAGGGGCAGCGAGAGTGGAGTGGCCACCCTGAAAAGAGGCGGTTGCGTGAATGTGGACACTTGGACAGGGCCATCTCTCAGCCCTCACCAAGCCGACCCCAGCCTGGGACAGCCGTGCTGATGTCTCCCAGGAAGGGGTGGGGACTGCCTGCCTTGCAGAACTTGCCTGGGAGAAAGAACCAACTAATTACATTTGGGGATTTCCCAGTGAAACAGCTAAAACACATCACGAAAGAATGAAGTCCACCTACCCACACAGCATTTGTTCTCTTCATTGTACGTGGATCACCAGACATTTGAGAAAGACTTCTAACCTGGACCGCAAATGTTAAAACCTTGGGACTGGGTGAGACGTGGAAGAAATAGAGGGGGGAAAATAAAACAGATATAATTAACAAGCCTAGAGAGATTAGTAATAAGATTACATCCAAGAGATAAGAACTTGAGGTTATAAAATAAATTTTTTAGAAGGGGGTACTTAGAAATTAAAGATATGACAATAGATAAGTAGAATCCAATAAAAGGGTTAGAAAGACAAGTTAGGAACTATGCCTGGCATACAACAGACAGAGAAAGAAAAAGAATAGGAAATGGTTTTTTGAATATTGAGGAGTAAAAATTGGTCCAATATATGGAAGGGAATTCAAGCATGAATGAGCTGAGAAAAGCAAGGAGAGGACATAAACCTGGAGCAATTTCCTACAGAGGGATAGGGTTGGCCAAGTACCCAGAGCAAGGAACAAACAGAGGACAAATAGAACATCTGAAAGGCCTCTGAACCATATATAAAAAAGCCAAGTGACTGGAACGACCAGTTGCTATGACATGCACTGCAGTGGCCAACTGGTCCAATGGGCCCAACCACCCCCCTCCCCCCTCGCCAGCTGGCCCAGCCTCAGATAGGGCCCCCACCCTGTAGGGATCAGAGCCAGCTGGACCCCACTCACGTACAAGTTTGTGCGCCGGTCCTCTAGTGATTAATATAATAAGAGGAAGAGAAAAAGAAGAAAAGACACAGTCAAAGCTTTAGGGAAAGACAGGGAGTCACAGTGATACCCCAAATGGTAAGCTTGGACTCTCTTTGCAGGTTCTTGTCCTATGAAATTTGAAGACTAAAATTTGTGGACTAAAAGATTTTAAGCAAGAGTGAGGAAGTTTATTACAAGTGTATACAAACTCCTCCTGGGGAGGAGTCTCTAATGGGAAAAACCTGCTCTCTCTCACTCAAGGCTGGGAAAAACCTAGTCCAGTGAGTCTCTTTGTGGGTTTATAAATGCTCATAGCTTCTTTGTTCGTTCCACTTTCTAATTGGACCCTTCATTATTTTATGTCCTCCGTGCTTTCCCAATAGGCTACTTTCCCCTTTTCCCTGCATGGTATCAGTTTCAAAGTTCACCCAGCGCCCACCCTCCTCCCCTCTTATTTTTCCTCTTATCTGGTACCATTCTTATAAACCATCTGGCAGTTGGGAGCTCTCTGCCCACCACGTATTCCTCTCCCATGGACCTTCCTTAAAGCTGCCTTTCCTGCCTCAACATCCTTCCAAAAGTAGATCAGATTACTCATAAGTGGCCTCCAAACAAGGAGACAATGACTGTATGGCTTTAAAATTCTAGGGGAAAGTCTTCCAAGACCAAAGTTCTACCAAGCATCAGTAAAGGTTGAGGGTAGAATGAAACTTCTAAAATTTAACTTTACCTTTTGCCCTCCCATGTCTCTTTTCTTTTCTTTTAATTAATTTTAAAGAGAGGGGGCGAGAAAGAGAAAATGGGAGAGAGAGACAACCATCGATTGGTTGCCTCCCGCATCACCCCGACAGGGACCAAACCACAACCTGAGTATCTGCCCTGACGGGAACCAAACCAGCCACCCTCAGGCGTACAGCAAACCGCTCCAACAAGCAGGCCACGCTGGCCAGGACCTCTGCTTTGTTTTAGTTTAGGGAATACTGTGTTCTACCAAAATGAGGGAGAGATCCAAGCAGAGCAAACGCAGGATCTAGGAACAGGCATGTAACCAGATGCGGGGCAGGGTGTCCCCATCCTGATGTTGGGGAGCGCGGGGTGGCCGTGCAGCAGCAGGCCTGGGACATTCACAGGAACTGAGAGAAGTTAATGATTGGTACCTCAAACCCTAAACAGAAAAAATAACTAAGGCCATTACTCCCTAAGAAAAGAAAAGAAAAGAAGGGAAAAAAAGGTTAAACAAGAAAGAAAATGTAGTTAATTATAGTAGCTAAGCTTTGAGTAATTTTCATAGTGAAAGTAAATATGGATGCTGTCTATAAAGCAGATCTTCTATTGGGAGGGGAAGTGTAATTAACATAGGAGGCCTAGTTATATTCTCCCCCAGCAGGGAGTCAAAAGTTAATATCAATGAAGAAAAATGACGGAGTAACAGCAAAATCAAGTTATTTTAAAACTGGTCGGCAAACTGCGGCTCGCGAGCCACATGAGGCTCTTTGGCCCCTTGAGTGTGGCTCTTACACAAAAGACCACCTACAGTGCGATTGAAACTTCGTGGCCCATACTCAGAAGTCGGTTTTGGGCTCTGAAAAGAAATTTCAATCATTGTACTGTCGATATTTGGCTCTGTTGACTAATGAGTTTGCCGACCACTGTTTTAAAAATATGGCAGCAAAAAGAAATGAAAACAAACTGGAACTGGGGTCTTCTTGAAGTGGACGGGTTGGAGGCTGGCAGGAGGGCTGCTGCTTTGTTACAGGCTTAAGATGATCTGCCTTTTTAGTGTGTGCCTTCAACTCCAAGCATTATCTTCTAAAGAAAAGGAAAAGGGCATCTTCAAGTGTCTGGAGACACGAATGAGCACATTGAGCAACGCAGGATCTGACGCGTCTCAAAATTACCACCCCCACACCCCCACACCCCCACACACACCTCGCCCCCAGGGCGCCCCTGTCTGCTGGGGACACCAGCCTGCCTCGGGCTCCTCCCTCGAAGTTGTTGGGCAGGTTACTCAGAGCAGGTCGATTTCTTTTTGGCAGATACATCCGGGTACTAGAAAGATAGCAAGCTGTAGGCACAGCGCTATCTTTCTTAGCACATGAAAGCAACGCATAGGCGAGTGAACTAAATGTTAAATTTAGCTGGGAAGATAACATATCCCTAATGTTTGGATTCATCAAAACAAATTCCAGATGGCAGGCAAGCCTTAGAGAGCCATCTGGTAAACTAAAGCAGGGCTCATTGTTTTAAACTAAGAGGTAGTAAGTGTCAGAACTTCCTATAGCGACCGTGTGTCTACCTGTCGCCCCCCCTGCGGAGCACTCTCAGATGCACGTCCTATGTGTGCGCATTTAAATAGAGGCAATATTTTGTTTTTTCAAATACCTGAGTGAGTGACTGTGTTTAACAAAAAATGTAATGACTACACTAAGGTTTCAATGTACACTTGGTAATATGCATTGTATGGCCACAGCTGTAGGCATTAATAAAACCATTTAAGAACAGACTGCACAATTACACAAATTATTTGAGGATATAAACCCATAGAAATGGAAACAATTATTTTTCAAAATGATTTACAGTGCTGCTGCCATTTTTGCTTTAGCTTAAGCAGTGGTATTTTTAGTGCATTTTCTGCTTGACAGGATGTTTCTTGCACATACTTTGTTCTCTCCCCATTCCCACTGCTCCCTCTGAAACCAATCATTACATCACATGCCTGTGTTTATTCGCTAGTTTCCCAGCCCTCACCCTGGACCCGCTTGCTCACAACTGCCAGCCTAATCTTCTTTAAACATTGCTCTGTTTATATAACTGCCCTGCTCAAAAACAGTCACCACCTCCCCAATGTCCAGAAGATAATGTGCAGGCTCCTACCCACGCATTCCCCCACGTTCCCACCCTACTTCCCGCTGTGAAACCCGCATCTCCCCAGGCTGCAACCAGGCTGCCGCCCCAAGCTGCGCCTCTGTCTCCACCCCCAGTCACATGGGCAGCAGCCTGATGCCCTGCAGGACCTGGCCTGGACCCAGGGAGCTTGGACTCTGCTCCATGTCAGGAACTGAACCCCACATGCATGTCCAGCATGAAGGGGAGCATTGCCCCACTCAGACTGATGCCTGGGCACACCTCCAGCCAGCTACTGGGGGGATGCTGTTCTCATCCTGGAAAGGTGGTAACCCTCACTGGTAGGCTCAATGACGGCCTCCAAAGACATCAGCGTCCCCATCCCCGGAACCTGTGGCTGCCACCTGACATGGCAAAGAGAATTTGCAGGAGGGATTAAATTAAGGAATTGGTGATGAGGAGGTTTTCCTGGATCACCCAGCAGACCCCATTGTCACCACACGTGCCTTTACCAGGGGGAGGCGGAACGGCAGGCAGAGAAGGGGCTGTGATGGCAGCAGAGGTCAGAAATGAGGAAGATGCTCAACTGCTGGCTTTAATGTTGGAGGGAAGGGACCATGAACCAAAGAGTGGAGGCTGCTTCACAGACTCTCCCCCCCCCCCCCCCAGCTTCTAGGAGCCAGTCCAGCCCACACCTTCTCTGCTGCCTGGGGCTGGCTTGGGCTTTCACTGGCTCTATCTGCTGCTTTCACAGATCCCAGGCTCGCTGCTCTATTCCCAGGACTGCCGGAAGGTGAGTAGCAATCACTGGCTTTGATTTAACTGCTGCAGCCAGCAAGCCAAAGGCCTCACTCTTGTATTGCTTGTTGTAAAATCACTCACTGGGCAACCGTGGGCAGCTCCAGTGTCAGGTAAACGCCAGCTGTCCTCCGCTTGTCACTGTTGCTGCTGTTTGGTTCTGGGCGTCTGACCTCCCCTGCTGCTCACTCTCCTCGTCCCCCCTTACCTGCCCGCTCTCACTCCAGGCAAAAGTTTCTGCTGGGGCTGAGGGATCTCTGGATTGCCTGGCTGCAGCTTACATACCTTATTTCCCCAAAAATAAAATATCCTCCGAAAATAAGACCTACTTACAGGTTTCCTTCTGAGTGAAATATAAGGCATCCCCCCCCTGAAAATAAGGCCCCCAGGCTCTGTCTCAGAATGAAAATTAATTTACCATAAACTGGTCACTAGGGCCGCCCTGACTGGCTTCTAGCAACCAGGGACATTATACGGAGTCCTGACCTCACTGCTGTGTGGAGGCAGAGTGGAATTCGGAGTGAGCAGTGAGTGGTAAGCATGAGGCGGGAGAGAGGAGGAGACTTTCGCAGATGCATGTAGAAGAACAGGAGGATTAGAACGGGTGGGATACGGCGAAGGTGGTGAGTGCTGGTCTGTCTCTGGTGACACTACTTGATGTTCGAGGCCGCCTTCATGATGACTGAAGGTTCTCAGTCAGTGGCAGACCCTGCTCCAGCCCAGATCCAAGCCCCAGCAAGCCCAGTGACAGTCCCCAGGCAAGCCCCAGGGGATAAATGTCTGATAAAGGGGAAGGAGGGATGTCTGGTGAAGGTGTTCAGTGGCACAGGGGTGGGGGGAGGGGGATCACTTAAAATGACACAGGAGGATCAGAGGGGGCAATCAAAATGACACAGGAGGATCAAAAAGGGTTACTAAAATGGTAATCCCCCCCCTCTTATTCTCCTGTGCCATTTTGATTTCCCCCTCTGATCCCCCCTGTGTCATTTTAAGTGATCCACCTCCCCACACATTGATACCCCAATTCCTTTTTTTTACCCCTAGAAATGAGCGCAAAAAGAAAAAAACTACTCCGTGGAGTACAAGAAAGGAATCGTGGAAGACTCTTGGGGCCAAAATCTTACTGCTTTCTGCAAAGAGAAGATGTTGAGTATCCAATTGGTCTGAAAATGGCGAGCAGAGTATGGTAACCTCATTAAACAAGTGGACAAGGGAAATGCTAAAAAGTGCAAGTGTGGATCAGGTTGGCAACCATTATTTTCCAAGCTGGAAGACCTGATCTGTGAATGGGTTGTTGACAGGAGAGCAAAGGCTTTGGTTGTAAATAGGGCTCAAATTCAAGAATTTGCCCTTGCAATGGCACCACAGTTTGACATAGTCCCCGAAGACTTCAAAGTATCACAGCACTGGCTAGATAATTTCCTTCAGTGAAATGAACTGTCTTTAAGATCTACAACATTGTTTAGGTTGGAAGATACTCAAGTTATTAAGTGAGCACTTGCATTCAAGTCTTTTATTGATGATGCTGACTTCTCTAAATACAATCTTTCCAACATGATTGCTATGAATGAAACTACAGTGTTTGTGGGCGAATCATCTCAAACAACAATTGAACAGTGGGGTGCCTCCTTAGTGTACATTCCCTCCACTGCTTACAAAAGTGCATGTGTTTCCTGTATTTTGGAAATTCATCTGGATGGCACTAAAATCCCACCTTTAATCATCTCTAAGAGCAAGAAGGAAAAGATTGAACGTGTTTTGGGCATTTTTATTGTTGAAACTGAAAAAGGCTGGGCCACACAAGCAGCTATAAGGAGTGGGTCAATTTAATGCTGTTGCTTGTTATGTAAGGGAGCCAAAGAGGTCTGCTAGTCTGGGATGCAGCCAGCACTCACCACGCTAAAGACATGAAGACATTTCTTCACGAAAGAAAAATAGATCAGATAATGATTCCCGCAGGAATGGTAGCCTATCTCCAGACTCTTGATATTGCAATAAAGAAGCCATTCAAAGACAATTTGCGCATGGAAATTAATGACTACATTGAAAATAGAATGGAGAAAAATCAACGTGGAAACTTTGTGAAACCTAAACTGCAAGAAGTTGTGACTTGGGTGAAGAATTCATGGGAGAAAATCACTGACAGTTGTATTGCAAATGCACTGTGAGCAGGCTACCTTAACAAGAAGTACTCATTTAAAGACAGTGCTATTGCTAAACATGAGAGATTTGGTCCACTGATTCTGAAAGAAATGGAGTCACAAGAAATTCACCAGGAAATTCAGGAATTGGATTGTTATGATGATGTTCCAGAAGGTGATGACATGATTGTCATTGAATAAATGAGTAAATTCTTGATACTGTAGGATTCACAGCTTGTCTGGTTTGTGTTGACAACTACTGTACCATATACAGGTAATAAATTTCCTTTATTTTCATTTAACAATAAATGTGTACCGTGTGCTTCTTCATGGAAAAATAAGACATCCCCTGAAAATAAGACCTAGCACATCTTTGGGAGCAAAGATTAATATAAGACACTGTCTTATTTTCGGCGAAACAGGGTATTTGGCCCCTCTACCTTCCTTTGCCTGCTCCTGCTTCTCTGGGGAAGGTTTCTCCAAAGCCTTCTGCTCCCTCTGCTCTTTGGTGATCTGCTTCCAAGTTCTCCAGGAGTGGGAGTCAACCCTATCTCTTGACAGGGCACATACCCTAAAGTCCTGTCCTGACACCTCCTGTGGGGAGCACTGGTCCTACCGGGACCTGCACATCTTCCAGGTCCTGTCAGCAGAGCCATGTGTCACAGCAGCAAGGGCACAGCTGCTCTGAGTTGTTCTGAGTTCCTATTTTTTTTTTAAATTAATTTTTTGTCAGTTTTAACCTTTTAACTAGTAAGCCAAATTCGTAAGTACTTCGTTGTCCACTGTAAAATACTTATAACTCACTGGACAACAGTTTAAGTGTCAGCTTACTGTCTGGCATCCCCACTTTTCTCACTGCTGCTGCTGCTGCTGTTCTTCCGGTGGCTGCAGGTGTCTGTTACTGAACACTTACTCTGTCCCTTCTTATTATAAACAAAATTTTTATAAGTTTACAATTTCAAATTAGCCTTCCAACCTTTTTTTTATGTCCTTTAAAAATGCATTACCATGCTGAAACCGGTTTGGCTCAGTGGACAGAGCGTCGGCCTGCCGACTGAAGGGTTCCAGGTTTGATTATAGTCAAGGGTATGTACATTGGTTGTGGGCAAATCTCTAGTGGGGGGTGTGCAGGAGGCGACTGATCAATGTTTCTCTCTCATAGATGTTTCTAGCTCTCTATCCCTCTCCCTTCCTCTCTGTAAAAAATCAATAAAATAGCTCAGATAAGCCAAATTTAACAAAAACCTGTCCCTTCCTGGTCTCCCTGACAGCTTCCCCCCTTTCTGCATTAACTATTTACTCTGTCCTGAAACAAGGCAAATGGTCTGAGAGCCTATATATTTAGGTTTTTTACATTTAAGGACACATTTTCTCTCTGTAACGGTCGCTCTTCCTCCCAGATTTTTTCTTCTTTACTATAAGCTTCCAGTGGATCATAAATCCTCCTCCTTACCATTTTTTATTTCTCTGATTATCCCCCAGTCCCCTAGCCTAGGACTTCTCTATCTCAGCAGGCTGAGATTCTATTATCCTACCTAGCGAATCCCACCACCACTACCCTATATCACACCTGCTCTGGAACAGTTTTCTGCTCTCTTTCTCCCCCACTTTGGCACTAGCTTTAAAGTGCCCCCTTCAGGAGATTGCTAGAGCTAAATCTGGCTTCATACCCAGGGCCACACAGATACCCTCCACTGCCTACCCCCTTACCCCCTAGTCAGAGTGGGTGCTATTCCCACTGTAAATCTATCAGGAAAGGCATGCAGGACCACATGATTCTCTGCTTGCTAGAAGGGCTGAAAAAGGTAGTACACAAAGCAGTTAATTATGAAAAATCTGGCAGTCTTTCTCTCTCACTTGACACAGGCCATGAGAAAAATGTATTAATCTTAATCCAACAAGCCTTAGCAGGGGAGAAAAGGGTAGTGGTCTAGCCTTTGTTTAAAAACTTTTTTTTGTTGTTATTGTAACCTTTGCAAATTTATACCTTTAAATTAATTCTAGAATTCCAAAAATTTAACATAATACAGCAAAATCACAAATTAGGGAAGAGCAAGCCAAAACTCCCACTGTACAAATATAGACAGAAATTTTATTAGCTAAGTGGGCTGATTCCCTCCTTGACAAAGAGCAAACATCTCTGAGAAAAGTAAATTTCAGCAGCTGCTAGAGACTTTTGTAGTTTGTCACAGTATTCAGCCTTAAATAAATCAAACATTTTCACCAGACAAGTTAACAAAGGTACAGGATAACACAAAGTAGCTTTCACTTTTTTATGCAGGCTCTCATACTTATATTTATAGTCCAATTAATAAATAAATAAATATGCCAAGACAGACAGACAGACAAACATCTGACCTCACACTCTTTCAGTAGAAAAGCACTTTTGGAAGTTAAGCAGATAACCGGAACACTGTCCATCTTCCCTGATGGACATAGGGCACTCTCGGCACCCATGCCCCAGGACAGGATTATCAACCAATTCTCAATGGAGAAGTTAAGACTGAGTCCAGTCCTTCTTCTGGTACAAGAAGACTAATCAATCAGACAGAAAAGTGAACTTCAAATTCCTTAATTGAATTTGAATTCACTTGCCTCCAGAGACTTTCTTTCTAATGACTTCAAAAGAATGCAGGGGTTCCCACACTCTCTCTGACTCTTTGTTCCGCTGCAGGGATTCCTCTTTCTTCCGCCTTTTCTGCCTTTTTCTCATCCTTTCCTCGCTCCTCTCCCCTGCAGTGTGGTGACGCCGAGTCCTCTTCCCACCTGGTCCTCGCCCTCCTGCTAGTGCCCACACTGGGGTTCAGTTTCTCTCCCTCTGCCGCCACTTCCACTGCTGCACAGCTGGTATCGGTGCTGTGCTTTGCCTCCTACGTAGTCCTCGCAGCTTATGGCCCAGGCTGCCTTGGGTTTTTCTGCTCAAGATAACCACATTCCTCTTTAAAAATCCAGCCAAAAAAGAGAAGACAGTTTACCCAATGCTTTGGGCCGTTATCTCATGAGGAACTTTTTGACCAAGTGTACAACTACCCAGAAGGCCTAGGAGAAGTGCTGTATAGAGAGCAGTTCAACTTCAACACTGAGCCACCTTGGGACCTAGCTGATAATAGGGGTGTTCCATCTCCTAACTTGTCCATTTTTTTTTTTCAAGACTTGCCTGACAAGAGGAAAAACTACTCCATCTTGCAAGGAAAAGTGGATCTTATCTGAGGCCTGAAAAACCCACAACAGTGGAGACCACTGAACAGCTGTGACACCCCAATTGGCGCAAACACGTGGATTCAAGGGAGTTCTTCAATAACCCACGGAAAGAAGAGAGAGAACTACATAACCAGACATCCTGAAAAGAGAGGCCATGGGGAGACAAAGAAAAGCAGGCATCACCAGAAAAGGAAGTAAACAAATTAGAGACAAGCAACCAATCAGAGCAAGAATTCAGAGAAATGATGATAAGATGGCTAAAAAGAATGGAAGACAAATTTAACAATATGAGTAAGAACCAAGAGGAAATGAAGAAGAACCAAGAGGAAATGAAGATGAACCAAGAAGAGATGAAAAATGACATCGCTACTGTAAAGAACTCAATAGAAAGCATCAAGAGTGGACTAGAAGAAGCAGAGGACAGAATCAGTGAGCTAAAAGACAAGATGGAAAAAAAAATACACAATTAGAGCAGCTTCTAGAAAAAAAATTAAAAAGCAGGAGGAGAGCCTAAGGGAACTTTGGGAAAATACAAAACAAAACAATATTAGAATAATAAGGGATCCAGAAAAAAGGAAACTGTGGAAGGCATAGAAAACCTGTTTCAAGAAATAATGACAGAAAATTTTCCTGAGAATGGAAAGAAAAAATCCAAGAAACTCACAGAGTCCCAAGCAAAATGAATCCCAAAAGACTGACACCAAGGCACATTATAATTAAATTGGAAAACACAAACGACAAAGTAAGAATCTTAAAGGCAGCCATAGAGAGACAGAAAGTTACATATAAAGGAACCCCCATCAGACTAGCAACTGATTTCTCATCATAAACTCATCAGGCCAGAAGGGAATGGAATGAAATATACAAAGTCATACAAAGGAAGGGTCTGAATCCAAGAATACTGTACCCAGCAAGGCTATCAATCAAAATTGAAGGTAAAATCAGGAGCATCACAGACAAAAACAGACTAAGGGAATTTATCACCACCAAATCAGCAATGCAAGAAATGCTAAAGGGTCTGCTGTAAAAATAAAGAAATAGGAGGCTAAGAAGAAACACAGGAGTATAGAATAAAAATGGTGACAAATAAGTACCTATCAATAATAACTTTAAATGTAAATGGATTAAATGCCCCAATCAAAAGACACAGGGTAAAGGATTGGATAATAACACAAGATACATATATCTGCTGTCTACAAGAAACCCATTTCAGAAAAAAAGATGCACACAGACTGAGGGTGAAGGGATGAAAAAAGGTTTTACAGGTGAATGGAAATTTTTAAAAAAGGCGGTGGTAGCAATACTTATATCTGACAAATTAGATCTCAAAGTGAAGGACATAACAAGAGATAAGGAAGGCCATTTCATAATACTAAAGGGAGCAATCCAACAAAAAGAAATAACCCTGGTAAACATATATGCACCAAACACAGGAGCACCAAAACACATATTAAAAAAAAAAACTGCTGGAGGACATTAAGGGAGAGATTAATGGCAATACAATCATAGTAGGAGATTTTAATACCCCACTAATGGCTTTGGAAAAATCATCTAAACAAAAAATCAGCAAAGAAACATCAATCCTAAGTGACTCACTACACAAGATGGAATTAATTGACATCTTTGAACATTTCATCCCAAAGCCACAGAAAATATATTCTTCTCAAGTGCATACGGGTCATATTCAAAGATAAACCACATGTTGGGACATAGGCAAAGTCTCTTCAAATTCAAGAAGATAGAAATCATATCAAGCATCTTCTCAAATCATAGTGGCATAAAACTGGAAATCAACTACAATAAAAATAATCCAAAGAAATCAAACACATGAAGACTAAACAGCATGCTATTAAACAAGGACTGGGTTACCAGAGAAATCAAGGAAAAAATTTTAAAAATCCTAGCAACAAATGACAATGAAAACACAACAATCCAAAATCTATGGGACATAGCAAAAGAAGTTTTGAGAGGGAAGTTCATAGCTCTACAAGCCTACTTCAAAAGAAGAAGAAGAAGAAGAAGAAGAAGAAGAAGAAGAAGAAGAAGAAGAAGAAGAAGGGAAAATAAAAGAAAAAATGGTAATAAATTATCTAACTCCACAACTTAAAGAGTTAGAAAAAAAAACAACAAGAAAAGTCCAGTGTAAGCAGAAGGAAGGAAATAAAAATCAGAGCAGAGATAAACGACATAGAGACAAAAAAATACAAAAGATCAACAAAACCAAGAACTGGGTCTTTGAAAGGATAAACAAAATTGATGAAACTCTAGCCAGGCTAACCAAAAAACAAAGAGAGAGGACCCAAATAAACAAAATCAAAAATGAAAGGCAAAATAACAGACACCGATGAAATACAAAGGATTGTTACAAAATACTACAAACAACTCTACTCCAACAAACTCGAAAACCTGGAGGAAATGGACATATTCCTAGAAAAATATAACCTTCCAAAACTCAATCAAGAAGAATCTAAAAATCTCAACAGGCCAGTAACTTTGGAAGAAATTGAAGCAGTCATCAAAAAGCTTCCAGCAAACAAAATTCCGGGGCCACATGGCTTCAGAGGAGAGTTTTACCAAACATCCAAGGAAGGAATAAAACCTATCCTCCTCAGACTATTCCAACAAATTCAAGAGGAAGGAACACTTCCAAGCTCCTTTTATGAAGCCAGCATCACCCTAATAACAAAACCAAATAAAGACAACTCAATGAAAGAGAATTACAGGCCAATATCCCTCATGAACATATATGTCAAAATCCTCAACAAAATTCTAGCAAATTGGCTCCATCAGCACATCAGAAAGATCATACACCATGACCAAGTAGGATTTATTCTGGGAATGTAAGAATGGTACAATATTTGCAAATCAATAAATGTGATACATCACATAAACAAATTGAGAGATAAAAATCATATAGTCATATCTATCGACGCAGAAAAGGCATTTGATAAAATCCAACACCCTTTCCTGATAAAAACTCTCAACGAGGTGGGAGTACAAGGATCATACCTCAACATATTAAAGCTATATATGATAAACCCACAGCCAATATCATGCTCAATGGGCAAAAACTAAAACCATTCCCTCTAAGAACAGGAACAAGATGTATTCCCATTTGTTTATTTTCTCTTTAGCTTCCATTGCCCTAAGTGCAGTATCAGTGAAGTTCTTTTGGCATATAATAGAGATTTTTCTACCTGTGGATGCCTCTAGTATTCTACTCTCACCACTCCTGTTTGACATAGTACTGGAAGAACTAGCCATTGCAATTAGACAAGAAGAAATAAAAGGCATCCAAATTGGAAAATAAGAAGTAAAGTTGTCCTTATTTGCAGATGACATGATATTGTACATAAAAAAAACCAAAAACTCCATCAAAAAAACTAATACACTTGATAAATGAATTTGGCAATGTAGCAGGATATAAAATTAACACCAAGAAAACTATGGCATTTCTATACACCAATAGTAAACTTACAGAAACAAAGACTAAAAAAGCAATCCCATTTACCATCACACCAAAAAAACTAAGATACCTAGGAATAAACTTAACTAAGGAGGTAAAAGACCTATATACGGAAAACTACATGACACTGAAAAAAGAGGCAGAGGAAGCTGTAAACAGATGGAATAACATACCATGTTCATGGATTGGTAGAATCAACATCATAAAATGTCCATACTTCCCAAAGCAATTTATAGGTTCAATGCACTCCCCATTAAAATACCAACTGCATACTTCACAGACCTAGAAAGAACTCTCCAAACATTCATCTGGAACAAAAAAAGAGACCCCAAATAGCCACAGCAATCCTGTGAAAGAAGAATAAAGTAGGGGGGATCTCAATACCAGATTTCAAGCTCTATTACAAAGCCACTGTTCTCAAAACAGCCTAGTACTGGCACAAGAACAGATATAGATCAGTGGGATAGAATAGAGAATCCGGATATTGAGCCAAACCTCTATACTCAATTAATATTTGACCAAGGAGGTATGAACATACAATGGAGTCAAGACAGTCTCTTCAATAAATGGTGTTGGGAAAATTGAACAGATACATGCAAAAAAAATGAAACTAGATCACCAACTTACACCATACTGAAAAATAAACTCAAAATGGATACAGGACTTAAACAAAAGGTGGGAAACCATAAAAATACTAGAGGCATCCACAGGTAGAAAAATCTCTGACATATGCCAAAAGAACATCACTGATACTGCACTTAGGGCAATGGAAGCTAAAGAGAAAATAAACAAATGGGAATACATCAAAATAAAAAGCTTTTTTACATCAAAAGAAACCATCAACAAAACAACAAGAAAGCCCACTGTATGGGAGAACGTATTTGCAAATGTCATCATGATAAAGGTTTAATCTCCAACATCTACAGACAGTTTATACAACTAAATAAAAGGAAGAAAAATGATCCAATTAAAAAATGGACAATGGACCTAAATAGAGTCTTTTCAAAAGAAGACAGAATGAAAGCCAAAAGCCACATGAAAACATGCTCAAAGTCACTAATTATCCAAGAGATGCAAATCAAAACAACAATGTGGTACCTTCTAACACCTGTCAGAATGGCTAACATCAACAAATCAACAAATGACAAGTGTTGGCGAGGTTGCAGAGAAAAAGGAACCCTTGTGCACTGCTAGTGGGAATGTAGACTGGTGCAACCACTGTTTAGAACAGTATGGAGTTTCCTCAAAAAACTGAAAATGGAACTCCCATTTGACCCAGTCATCCCACTTCTAAGAATATATCCTAAGAAACTAGGAACGCCAATCAGAAAGGAAATATGCACCCCTATGTTCATAGCAGTACAATTTACAAAAGCTAGGATTTGGAAACAGTCTAGGTGCCCCTCAACAGATGATTGGATCAAAAAACTATGGTACATCTACACAATGGAATACTGTCATAAATATGCTGCCATAAAAAAAGAAGGAATTCTTATCATTTGCAGCAACCTGGATGGAATTGGAGAATATTATGCTGAGTGAAATAAGCCAGTCAATGAAAGAAAAACACAAAATGATCTCACTCATTAATGGATAATAAAGAACATTATAAACTTATGAACAAAAAGATAGTTACAGAGACAGTAAAGAAACAGACTATCAAATTACAGCGGGGAGGGGAGAGAGATATGGGGTAGATAAGAGATCAACCGAAGGACTTATATGCATGCATATAAGCATAACCAATGGACGAAAAACTTTGGAGAGGGAGGGCATATATGGCAGTGGGGGGAGGCAATGGTAAGATATGTACACATATAATACCTTAATAAAAAAATGAAAGAAAGAAAAAGAAAGAAAGAAAGAAAGAAAGAAAGAAAGAAAGAAAGAAAGGAAGGAAGGAAGGAAGGAAGGAAGGAAGGAAGGAAGGAAGGAAGGAAGGAAGGAAGGAAGCAAGCAGGGGCATGTCAGGTGTCCCTTGTCTGGATGTCAAGACCACTGAGAAGCATCTCTGGGGCCCTGGAAAGCTTTTTCAGGTGGTACCTCCACCTAGAGATCCTCAGGGCTTGGCAGCCAGGACAGAGAGACTTTCCATACCAGATGCCCGAGACTAGGTGTAGGTAAGCAAATGTCTCTTATCTCGCTGGGGCCTCCAAATGTTGTATCGCAAATCAGCCAGCTAGACAAGACTCCTTAATGAGCCAATTAGTTAGGAGTCATCTTTATCAAGTGCAGGTTCAGAACAGATTACCTCTGTCAAATTCTGAACAAACACAGGAAGGAGTATTGTAGGACTCTCTTTCACCTCAGGTGAAAGAGAGTCCTACAATAGGCACCTCAGGCCCGCATAGAAAGAGTTCCAATTCAGGGTTCAGGTTCTGGAGAAGGGCTGAACACAAATGAAGAGACTTGAGACTTGAAGAAATTCAACTTGGAGATATGGGGGGCCAGGTGGTAGTCCAACTCTAGTGGGAGTACTCCTCCTGCTCTGGCCCTGCCATCCCTTTTATTGAGGTTTTCGGGAAAACATCTTAAGCAACATAAACAGACATTTACAGGCAGGAAAAAAACAGAAACTTACAAGGGACAAAATAAGATGGAGGCTGCTTCAGCTTAACAATATCTCAACTGAAGGTTGTTGACCAGCCTTCCTGGCTTCCTGTCAACATCTCTTTTTTAAGTGAAACTAATTTGTTTTCCAGTAGAGTATTTTTTTATATCTTTCTAGTTCTTTGTGTAAGTTATTTTTGTATATAGCTTATAACCTTGAGTACATGTCATATCTGGCATACAAGTTATAACATTGTAATATCTATACAGACACCTGGTATCAGAATCAGCATATCAGTCCCTTATGCTAGATGACTAGCTTAAGGGGTCAGACAATTAAATTTATCTTTTCTATTATTTAAGCTAAAAACAAAAGTTATTTTTCAGATTAAGAGACTATCTATAAATAACAGAGTTGACCTATAGAATAAGAATAACAGAGTAGTTCAAACAGCAGTTTTCCAAAGGAGGGATTACTAAGCTTCATTACCAATCCATGAATACGGTATATTCTTCCACTTGTTTATATCTTCTTCTATCTCTTTTTTCAAGGTCCTATAGATTTCTTAGTACAGGCATTTTACCTCCTCAGTTAACACTGCTGGTAGGAATGCAGACTGGTGCAACCTCTGTGGAAAACAGTATGAAGTTTCCTCAAAAAATTAAAAATGGAACTCCCATTTGACCCAATAATCCCACTTCTAGGAATATATCCTAAGAAATCAGAAACATTAATGACTAAGAATATATGTACCCCTATCTTCATAGCAGCATAATTTACAATAGCTAAGATTTGGAAACAGCCTAAATGCCCATCAGCAGATGAGTGGATATAAAAACTATGATACATCTACACAATAGAATACTGCTATAAAAAAAGAGAAGGAACTCTTACCATTTACAACAGCATGGGTAGACCTGGAGAGCATTATATTAAGCGAAATAAGCCAGAAAGGATAAGAATCATATGATCTCACTCATTTGTAGAATATAAAAACAATATAAACTGATGAATAAAAATAAATCCAGAGACAGAGAAGTATTGAACAGACGTCAAACCTCAGATGGAAGACAATGGGGGAGGGGGAGCAGAAGTGGGGTGTAATAGATCAACTAAAGGACATGTATGCATACATATAAGCATAACTAATGGACACAGACAGTAGTGGGGGAAGGGCATGTGTGTGAGGGAGGGGTGGCCAGGGAGAGGTCAATGGAGAGAAAGGAGACATATGTAATACTTCTAACAATAAAGAATTTAAATTTAAAAATGTATTGTGATAAGAATACTTAACATGTGATCTATCCTCAACAAATTTTAAGTGTACAATCTATCTATATAAGAGAGGAATATGCAAATTAGCCGGGATGCTGTACTGTCACGACCAAACAGCAGGTACTTGAGGCTGCATGGCACCTGGCTGAGGTAAGGGACCTCAGGCCACACCCCCACACACTGCCCCAGCTCCAGACTGGGAGACCGGGAGACCTCATGCCATGTTTCCCACCTGGCAGGGCTCGACAGGGACCTCGGTCCATGCGAGCAGTTGGGAGCCAGCAGTCCCAGATTGGAGAGGGTGCAGGCTGGACTGAAGGACACACACCCCATGCACAAATTTCCTGCACCAGGCCTCTAGTCGGTTAATAAAACCACACAGGTTTCAAGTGGATGGCTCTATAACACATAACCTTCACACGCATCTTGTGCTTACCACCAAAGTCAAGTCACTTTCTGCCACTATTTATCCCCCCTTTGCCCTCTTGCACCTTCCCCACCCCCTTTCCCTCTGGCAATCATCATACTGTTGTCTCTGTCTGATTTTCTTCTTTCTTTCCTTTTTTTCCTGCTTATTCCTTCCACCTTTTTCACCCAGACCACCAACTTCTCACCCCTCTGGCAACCATCATTCTGTCTTCTATATCTATGAGTCAGTTGTTTTGTTTGTTTGTTTATATTGTTCTTTAGATTCTAAACATATAATTGAAGTTATATGGTGTTTGTCTTCCTCTGACTGCCTTGTTTCACTTAGCATAATATTCTTCAGGACCATCCATGCTGTCACAAATGGTAAGAGTCTTTTTTACTGCTGCATAGTATTCCATTGTGCACATATACCATGGCCTTTTTATCCATTCATCTACTGATGGGCCTTGGGCTGTTTCTAAATCTTAGCTATTGTAAATTGTGCTGCTATGAACATGGGGGTGCATACATTCTTTGAGATTGGTGTTTTGGGGTTTCCTAGGATATATTCCTAGCAGCTGTATCACTGAATCAAATGGGAGTTCCATTTTTAATTTTTTGAGGAAACTTCATCCTGTTTTCCATAATGGATGCACCAGTCTGCATTCCCTTTTCTCCATATCCTCACCAGACTTGTTTGTTGATTTCTTGATAGCCATTCTGACAGGTGTGAGGTTTTAATTTGTATCTCATTGATGATTAAGCATTTTTTCATATGTCTCTTGGCCATCTGTATGTTCTCTTTAGAGAAGTGTCTGTTATGTTCTTTTCCCATTTTTTAATTGGATTATTCCTTTTCTTAGTGTTGAGTTGTATGAATTCTTTTTCTTAAATATATTTTATTGTTTTGTTTTGTTTTGTTTTGTTTTTTTTTTACAGAGAGGAAGGGAGAGGGAGTGATGGTAGTGGAGTAAGTCGATGCTGCACAGACATGCTTCCAGGACCAAACTGGAATTACAAGGAAAATAAAACAAACAAACAAAACTATCCCAAATAATCAACTGACGACTGG
This sequence comes from Vespertilio murinus, assembly GCA_963924515.1. Taxonomy (NCBI): domain Eukaryota; kingdom Metazoa; phylum Chordata; class Mammalia; order Chiroptera; family Vespertilionidae; genus Vespertilio; species Vespertilio murinus. The sequence goes on from OZ004713.1 coordinate 6,889,981, forward strand.
CTGGAGAGAACCCTGATACTCAAGGATGGAAAGTGTAGACTGCATAGAGACTGGTAGGAAGGGCAGAGGTGTGAAAGGGCTGTCCAGGCTCTCATGGATACCAGCTAAAGTTCTGAATAAATATCTCAGCTGTTGGGGGTTGCCACTGAAAACTCTAGGCTCTAAACCCCAAGCAGGCCCCTAGAACAGAGCACTATAACTGAGAAAGGTGCCCATATACCTTCTAGCTGTGACAAGCAACAGGGTTGCTGTCTGCCAAGGAGAGATGTCTGGAAATGCAGGTACTCACTTAAAGGGCCAAGGCATAACATTTTGTGCAGCCATTCACCTTGGGCTCCATCAGAGGGAGGGCAAAGAGGACTGGAATTGTGTGAGAAGTCATGATTAGGGACTCTGAGGTTAGAGCTTGGAGGGCAGAAACCCTGTTTTCCTATGCTTAATCATTCCCTTACACTGTGGAGGTCACCTTCCTTAGGCAGACCTTTACTATCCATGTGGTTTTTGCCTGGAGGAAGACAGTTACCTCACCCTATTGGAAAACTTCTTGCCTCATCTTGTGGAGTTCCTGAGGCCCATTAAGAGATTGAGAAGAACAATTAGCCTCCAGGCAGAAGAAATTGCCCTATCCTGTTGGGGAAACCTCTCACCCCATCTGTGGCTTAGGCTACTCAAAACTGAATCCAATTAGTCTGCAAGCAGAAGTAGGTCTTTGAAGTTTTTGACACTTTACCTGATCTAATTAGTCAGCAATAGTGTTTAACACTGTCCTGCACTAGATATTGGGAGGCATAGCAGATCTACCCAATACATAATCATAAACCCAAATAGCAAAAAAGAGAGAGAGAGAATAAGAAAATTCTGCAGAAGAGCTAAAGAAATGGAGATAAAAAATTTATCAGACATGGAGTTCAGAATAATGATGGCAAAGATACTCAACAACATGAGAAAAGATAAAGTAACTGAATAATGACATAGGACTAATAAAGAAAACAATGGAAGGAATACACAGCAGATTGGGGAAGCGAAGGATCAGATTAATGAATTAGAATGTACAGCAGAAAAAAATCAATCACACAATCAGAGAACCAAAAAGTATAAAACAAATAAAAAACACATGGATAGCTTAAGGGAGTTGTGGGACAACATAAAATATGACATTATTTGCATAATACCCTGTTTCGCCGAAAATAAGACAGTGTCTTATATTAGTTTTTGCTCCCAAAGATGCGCTAGGTCTTCTTTTCAGGGGATGTTTATTTTTCCATGAAGAAGAATATGGTACACATGTATTGTTAAGTGAAAATAAAGAAAATTTATTACCTGTATATGGTAGGGTAGTACGGTAGTTTTCAACACAAACCAGACAAGCTGTGAATCCTACCGTATCAAGAATTTGCTCATTTATTCAATGACAATCATGTCATCACCTTCTGGAACATCATCATAACAATCCAATTCCTGAATTTCCTGGTGAATTTCTTGTGAATCCATTTCTTTCAGAATCAGTGGACCAAATCTCTCATGTTTAGCAATAGCACTGTCTTTTTCCCCCCACCATTTTTAATTAAGGTATTATATGTGTACATTGCTTACCATTGCCCCCCCACCTCCCATATATGCCCTCCCCCCCCCCTAGAGTTTTGTGTCCATTGGTTGTACTTATATGCATGCATACCAATCCTTCGGTTGATCTCTTATCTTCCCCAAATCACCCTACCCTCCCCGCTGTCATTTGACAATCTGCTTGTTGCTTTACTGTAACTATATCTATCTTTCTGTTCATTAGTTTTTAATATTCTTTATTATCCATAAATGAGTGAGGTCATGTGGTGTTTCTCTTTCATTGACTGGTTTATTGCATTCAGCATGATGTTCTCCAATTCCATCCAGGTTGCTGCTAATGATGAGAATTCCTTCTTTTTTATGGCAACATAGTATTCCATTGTGTAGATGTACCATAGTTTTCTGCTCCAATCATCTGCTGACGGGCACCTAGCCTCTTTCTTAATCCTAGCTATTGTAAATTGTGCTGCTATGAACATAGGGGCTCCCCCGGATCCCTCTGCTCCCAAGGGGCACACAGCTCTCCAGGGACACATGGCTTCCCCAGGTCCCACTGCTCCCCCGTGTCACAAGGGTCCCCCGAGTCCCACAGCTCCCCCGGGGTACATGGCTCTCCTGGAGCACACAGCTCCTCTGGGTCTCACAGCTCTCAAGGGGCACACAGCTCTCCCGGGGCACACGGCTCCCCCGGGTAACACCACTCCCCTGGGGCTCCCACTGGTTCCACCACTTTCTCGGGGCACTAGGCTCTCCCAGGGCACACAGCTCCCCCAGGGCCCACCCCTCCCCAGGTTACATGGCTCCCCTGGGTCCCACTGCTCCCTGGGGCACACAGGTCCCCCGGGTCTCATGGCTACCCCTGGTCTCACCGCTCCCCCAGGACACAAGGCTCTCCCAGGGCTCACAGCTCCCCTGGGGCACATGGTTCCCCCTGGTAATCCCATTGTCTTTAAATGAGTACTTCTTGTCAAGGTAGCCTGCTTGCACTGCATTTGCAATGCAACTGTCAGTGATTTTCTCCCATGAATTCTTCACCCAAGTCACAACTTCTTACAGTTTAGGTTTCACAAAGTTTCCACGCTGATTTTTCTCCATTCTATTTTCAATGTAGTCATTAATTTCCATGCGCAAATTGTCTTTGAATGGCTTGTTTATTGCAATATCAAGAGTCTGGAGATGGGCCATTTATCATTCCTGCGGGAATCATTATCTGAACTATTTTTCTTTCATGAAGAAATGTCTTCATGTCTTTAGCGTGGTGAGTGCTGGCTGCATCCCAGACTAGCAGACCTCTTTGGCTCCCTTGCATAACAAGCAACAACATTAAATTGACCCACTCCTTATAACTGCTTGTGTGGCCCAGGCCTTTTCAGTTTCAAGAATAAAAACGCCAAAACACGTTCAATCTTTTCCTTCTTGCCCTTAGAAATGATTAAAGGTGGGATTTTAGTGCCATCCAGACGAATTGCCAAAATACAGGAAACATGTGCACTTTCGTAAGCAGTGGAGGGAATGTACACTAAGGAGGCACCCCACTGTTCAATTGTTGTTTGGCCCATAAACACTGCAGTTTCATCCATAGCAATCATGTTGGAAAGATTGTATTTAGAGAAGTCAACATCATCAATAATGGACTTGAATGCAAGTGCTCCCTTAATAATTGAATATCTTTCAACCTAAACAATGTTGTAGATCTTCTTAAAGACAGTTCATTTCACTGAAGGAAATTATCTAGCCAGTGCTGTGATACTTTGAAGTCTTCGGGGGCTATGTCAAACTGTGGTGCCATTGCAAGGGCAAATTCTTGAATCTGAGCCCTATTTACAACCAAAGCCTTTGCTCTCCTGTCAACAACCCATTCACAGATCAGGTCTTCCAGCTCAGAAAATAATGGTTGCTGACCTGATCCACACTTGCACTTTTTAGCATTTCCCTTGTCCACTTGTTCAATGAGGTTACCATACTCTGCTTGCCATTTTCAGACCAATCGGATACTCAACATCTTCTCTTTGCAGAAAGCAGTAAGATTTTGGCCCCAAGAGTCTTCCACGATTCCTTTCTTGTACTCCACGAAGTAGTCTTTTTCTTTTTGCGCTCATTTCTAGGGATAAAAAAAAGGAATTGGGGTATCAAGGTGTGGGGTGGTGGATCACTTAAAATGACACAGGGGGGGATCAGAGGGGGGAATCAAAATGGCACAGGAGAATCAGAGGGGGGATTACCATTTTAGTAACCCTTTTTGATCCTCCTGTGTCATTTTGATTGCCCCCTCTAATCCTCCTGTGTCATTTTAAGTGATCCCCTCCCCCCACCCCTGTGCCACTGAACACCTTCACCAGACATCCCTCCTTCCCCTTTATCAGACATTTACCCCTGAGGCTTGTCTGGGGACTGTCACTGGGCTTGCTGGGACCTGGATCTGGGCTGGAGCATGGTCTGCCACTGACTCATAACCTTCAGTCATCATGAAGGTGCCCCGTGCTCACCGCACACTCTGACCTCCCCTCCGCCTCCACATAGCAGTGACGTCAGGACTCTTCGTAATGTCACTGGTTGCTAGACGCCAGTTTGGGTGGCCCTAGTGACCAGTTTATGGTAAATTAATTTTCATTCTGAGACAGAGCCTATGGCCTTATTTTTTTTTTTGGGGGGGGGATGCCTTATATTTCACTCAGAAGGAAATCTGTAAGTAGGTCTTATTTTTGGAGGATATTTTATTTTGGGGGAAACACGATAGGAATGCCAGAAGAAGAAAATGAGCAAGTGATTGAGAAAGTGTTTGAAAAATAATGGCAGAAAACTTCCCTAACCTTCTGAAGCAAAACATCACACAAGAACAGGAGGCACAGAGAGTCTCAAGCAAGGCCCAAGCAGGCCCCATGCCAAGACACATCATAATTAAAATGCCCAAAATTAAAGACAAAGAGACAATCTTAAAGGCAGCAAGAGAAAAGCAATTTGTTACCTGCAAAGGAGCTCCCATAAGGCTGTCAGCTGATTTTTCCTCAGAAACTCTACAGGCCAGAAGGGAATGGCATGAGGTATTCAAAGTAATGAAAATCAGGATCTGAAACCAAGCCTACTCTATCCAGCAAGGCTATCTTTCAAAATAGATAATGAAATAAAGAGCTTCCCAGTAAAAAAGACAACAGGGTTTCATCACTACCAAACCAGCCAACCGGACTGCTGTAATAAGAAGAAAGAGAAAGAAAAACCTAGGCATACAGAATTAAAAAGGTAATAAATAAGTACCTAGCAATCATAATCTCAAATATAAATGGATTAAATGTGCCAATCAAAAGACATAGGGTAGGTGAATGGAAAAAAAAAACCACAAAAAAACATGACCCAACTATTTGCTGTCTACAAGAGACTCACCTCAGAACAAAAACTCATACGGGATGAGAGAGAAGGGATGGAAAAAAAGTTTTCCATACAAATGGAATAAAAAACAAAGCAGTTGTGGCAATACTCACTAGTGACAAAATAGACTTAAAATTAAGGCCATCACAAGAGACAACAAAGGTCACTACATAATGCTAAAGGGATCAATCCTACAAGAGGATATATCCCTGGTAAACATATAGTACACAATATAGGAGCACAAAAATATATTTTAAAAATACTTCTAGAGGACTTTAATGGAGAGATTATCAACAATCCTATATAATAAAAGCCCTAAGACTGAAATGGCAGAATGACCATAATGACCAGAGACAGAGCACCACAGCTCCTTCCCCTGGAGGCCCCACCATCCAGGGAGCGGTTAGGAGCAATCAGGTGAGTGATTAGTGGCAATGAGGCAGGCAGGCAGAGTGGTTAGTGGTGATCAGGCAGGCAGCAGAGGTGGTTAGGGTTGATTATGCAGGCAAGTGGTTAGAGATGATCAGGCAGGCAGAGGTAGTTAGGGGCAATCAGGCAAAGCAGGTGAGTGATGGGGTGATGAGGCAAGCAGGCAAGTTGTTGGGGTGATTAGGCAGGTAGTTGAGTGATTAGGGGCTATCAGGCAACCAGGCAAGCAGTTAGGAGCCAGCAATCCCAGATTTCAAGAGGGATGTCTGACTGCCAGATTAGGCTCAATCCACAATGATCCCAGTGGGATTGGGCCTAAACTGGCAGTTGGATATCCCCTAAATGGTCCCAGATTGCAAGAGGGTGCAGCCCAGGCTTAGGGACCCTCCCCTGCAGTGCATGAATTTCATGTACCAGGCCTCTAGTCCTATATAATAAAAGCCTAATATGCTAAGTGTCTGTTCATCCAGTCATCTGTGCAATCAATCAAAGCATAATATGCTAATGATATGCTACTGGCGCTCATCTGCTTGCTGTGATGTTCACTGACCACCAGGGGACATGCAGAGAGTTGACTGGTTGACCAGTTGCTATGATGTACATTGATCACCAGCCGCTCCTATGGGTCGGTTAGCTTGCTGCTGGAGTCTGGCCCATCAGGACTGAGAGAGATGGGTCAGACATAGCCTGGAGCCCTCAGCCCAGCCTGCACCCTTTCCAATCTGGGACCCCTGAAGGGGAGGTCTGACTGCCAGTTATGGCCCAATCCCACAGGGGTGAAATCCCAGAGGTTCCCCCTCCCTGCCCCCACTTTGCTTTCTCCCTCCTTTCTAATCCATCACCAGTGGATTTCATGTAACCCACCTATGTCTCCTCCTTTGATTGAAATGTATAAGAATAGATTAAAGCCTGCCATTCTCTGGATCACTATCCCAACTCATTAAGATTCTGCTTCCTGGCAATTATCAACAGTTTGGCTTAAATAAACTCACAAAAATTCTTTTTGTCTTTATTGATTAAGGTGTTACATGTGTATTCTTATTACCCCATTGCTCCCTCCACCCCCTCTCTCATGCCCTCACCCCCGCATTGTCTGTGTCAGTTATGCTTATATGCATGCATACAAATCCTTTCATTGATCTCTCCCCCTTACCCTCACTCTCCCACACCTTCCCTCTGAGGTTTGATGATCTGTTTGATGCTTCTCTGTCTCTGGATCTGTTTTTGTTGATCAGTTTATGTTGTTCATTATATTCCATACTAGAGGCCTAGTGCATGAAATTCGTACGCTGAGAAGTGGAGGGTGTCCCTCAGCCCAATCTGGGACCCTTATAGGATCAGGCCTAAACTGACAGTTAGACATCCCTCTCACAATCCAGGACTGCTGGCTCCCAACCGCTTGCCTGCCTACCTGCATGATTGCTCCTAACTATTTCTGCCTACCAGCCTGATCACCCCTAACCACTCCCCTGCCAGCCTGATCAACACCTAACTGCTCCCCTACTGTCCTCCCCTGCCCAATTGCCCCCAACTGTCCTCCCCTGCCTGCTCAGTCACCCCTAATTGCCCTCCCCTGCCTGCCCAGTCATCCCTAACTGCCCTCCTTCCCTCTCCTGAAGGCCCAGTCGCCCCAACCACCTTCCCCTGCATGCCTGGTCCCTCCTAACTGCCCTCCTCAGCAGGTCTGGTCATCCCCAACTACCCCTACCCTGCAGGCCTGGTCCCCCCACAACTGCTCTCCCCTAAAGGACTGGCCACCCCCAACTTTCTTCCCCTGCTAGCCTGGTCACCCTTAACTGCCAGCCCCTGCAAGCCTGATCCTCCCCAACTGCCCTTCCTCCCCTGAAGGCCTGGTAACCCCACAACTGCCCTCCCCTACCAGCCATCTTGTGGTGGCCATCTTTGACCACATGGGAGCAGCCATCTTGTATTTTTGGAGTGATGGTCAATTTGCATATTACCTCTTTATTACATAGTAAATAAGTGAGATCATGTGATATTTATCTTTCTCTGACTATCTTATTTCTCTTAGCATAATGCTCTCCAATTCCATCTATGTTGATGCAAATGGTAAGAATTCCTTCTTTTTTTTTTTTTGCCACAGCATAGAATTCCTCTGTGTAGATGTACCACAGTTTTTTAGACCACTCATCTGGTGATGGGCATTTAGGCTGTTTCCAGCTATGGTGAATTGTGCTGCTATGAACATAGGGGTGCATATATCTTTTCTGATTGGTGTTTCTAATTTCTTGGGATATATTCCTACAAGTGGGATTACTGGGTCAAATGGGAGTTCCATTTTAGTTTTTTGAGAAAACTCCATACTGTTTTCCACAGTGGCTGCATCAGTCTGCATTCCCACCAGCAGTGCACGAGGGTTCTTTTTTCTCCACATCCTTACCAACACTTGCCATTTGTTGTTTTGTTGATAATAGCCATTCTGACAGGTATGAGATGGTACCGCATTGTTGTTTGGTTTGCATGTCTCAGATGATTAGTGAATTTGAGTATGTTTTCATATGTTTCTTGGCCTTCCTTATGTCTTCTTCCAAAAAGTATCTATTTAGGTTCATTGCCCATATTTTGATTGGGTTATCTTCCTTTTGTTAAGTTATATGAGTTCCCTGTAAACATTGGAGATTAAACCCTTATTAGTGATAATATTGGCAAATATGTTCTCCCATGCAGTATGTTTTCTTGTTGTTTTGTTGATGGTTTCTTTTGCTATTCAGCTTTTTATTTTGATATAGTCCCATTTGTTTATTTTCTCTTTAGTTTCCATTGCCCTAAGAGCTGTATTGGTGAAAAAGGTGTTTTGGCATATGTCTGAGATTTTGTTGCCTGTGGATTCTTCTAGTATATTTACGGTTTCCCATCTTATGTTTAAGTCCTTTAGGCATTTTGAGTTTATTTTTGTGTATGGTGTAAGTTAGTGGACTAGTTTCTTTTCTTTCTTTCTTTCTTTTTTTCTTTTTCTTTTTCTTTTTTTTTTTTTTGCATGTATCTGTCCAATATTCCCAACACCATTTATTGAAGAGACTGTCTTGACTCCATTGTATGTTCTTGTCTCCTTTGTCAAATATTAATTGAGCATAGTGGTTTAGGTCAGTTTCTGAGTTCTCAATTCTATTCCATTGCTCTATATGTCTGTTCTTGTGCCAGTACCAGGCAGTTTTGAGAACAGTGACTTTGTATTACAGCTTTATATCTGGTATTGAGATCCCACCTAATTTATTATTCTTTCTCAGGATTGCTGCAGCTAATTGGGGTCTTTTTTATTCCAGATGAATTTTTGGAGAGTTCTTTCTAGGTCTGTGAAATATGACATTTGTATTTTAATGGGGAGTGCATGAATCTATGGATTGCTTTGGGTAGTATGGATATTTTAATGATGTTGTTTCTAGCAATCCATGAACATGGTATGTTCTTCCATCTTTTATGTTTTCTTTTATGTCTTTTTTTCAGTGTCATGTAGTTTTCCAAGTACAGGTCTTCTACCTCCTTAGTTAAGTTTATTCCTAGGTATCTTAATTTCTTTGGTACAGTGGTAAATGGGATTGCTTTTTTAGTTTCTCTTTCTGTAAGTTCACTATTGGTGTATAGAAATGCCATAGAGTTCTTGGTGTTAATTTTGTATCCTGCTACATTACTGAATTCATTTATTAAGTCTAGTAGTTTTCTGATGGAGTCTTTGGGGTTTTCTATGAACAGTATCATTTTATCTGCAAATAAGGACAGTTTTACTTACTTAGGATGCCTTTTATTTCTTCTTGTCTGATTGCAATGGCTAGTACTTTCAGTACTATGTCGTACAGGAGTGGTAAGAGTGGGCATCCCTGACTTTTTTCTTTCCTTAGGGAAAATGGTTTTAGTTTTTGCCCATTGAGTATGATGATGGCTGTGGGTATCGCATATATGGCTTTTATTATGTTGATATATGATCCTTCTATTTCCACATTGCTGAGAATTTTTTGTGGGTTATTGTTTTTTATTTCGGTTTTTTTGTGCTTTTTTTTTGTTGTTGTTGTTTTGGGGGGGATTGTTTTGTTTTTGTTTTCTTTTTTTATCAAGAAAGGGTGCTGGGTTTTGTCAAATGCTTTTTGTGCATCAATTGAAATGACCATGTGATTTTTATTTCTCAATTTGCTTATGTGATTTGCAGATATTATACCATCCTTGCATATCCGGGATAAATCCTACTTGGTCATGGTGTATGATCTTTCTGATGTACTACTGGATCTAATTTCCTAGAATTTTGTTGAGGATTTTGGCATCTATGTTTATGAGGGATATTAGACTGTAATTCTCTTTCATTGTGTTGTCTTTTTCTGGTTTTGGAATTAGGGTAAAGCTGGCTTCATAAAATGAGCTTAGAAGTGCTTCTTCCTCTTGAATTTTTGGAATAGTCTGAGGAAGATAGGTTTTAGTTCTTCCTTGAATGTTTGGTAAAACTCTCCTCTGAAGCCATGTGGCCCCAGGCTTTTGTTTGTTGGGAGCTTTTTGATGACTGCTTCAATTTCTTCCATAATTATTGGCCTATTAAGATTTTTAGATTCTTCCTGATTAAGCTTTGAAGGTTATATTTTTCTAGGAATATATCCATTTCCTCCAGGTAGTCTAGTTTGTTGGAATAGAGTTGTTCATAGTATTTTTAAATAATCCTTTCTATTTCTGTGGATCCATTATAAATTTGCCTCTTTCACTTCTGATTTTGTTTATTTGGGTCCTCTCTCTTTGCTTCTTGGTGAGCCTGGCTAGAGATTCATCAATCTTGTTTATTCTTTCAAAGAATCAGCTCTTGGTTTTATTGACCTTTTGTAATTTTTTTTGTCTCAACGCTGTTTATTTCTGTTCTAATTATTATTTTCTTCATTCTGCTCTCTCTGGGCTTGTCTTGTTGCTCTCTTTCTAATTTTTAAGTTGTAGAGATAGATGATTTACTACCTTTTTTTTTTTTTTTTTTTTTTTTTTTTTTTTTTTTTTTAGGTAGGCCTGTAGAGTTATAAATTTCTCTGTCAGGACTACTTTCAGTGTGTCCCAAAGATTATGGATTCTTGCGTTTTCACTGTCATTCGTTTCCAGGATGTTTTTAGTTTCGTCTTTGATCTCTTTGGTAACCCAATCATTGTTTAATGGCTTGCTATTCAGCTTCCAAGTGTTTGAAATTTTTTATTGTTTTTATTGTAGTTTGTATCTAATATTATGCCACTGTGGTCTAAGACTATGCTTGATGTGAACTCTATCTTCTTGAATTTGGGTAGATTTTGCTTGTGATTCAGTATGTGGTATATTTTTGAAAATGTCCCACTTGAGAAGAACATATATTCTGTGGCTTTGGGGTGAAATTCTCTGGTCCATCTGATCTAGTAAGTCATTTTGGATTGCTGTTTCTTTGCTGATTTTTGTCTAAAGGATTTATCTAGTGATGTAAGTGGTGTAGTAAAGTCCTCTACTATGATTGTATTGTTTTCAATCTCTCCCTTGATATCTTCCAAGAGCTTTAGTATTTTTTATTATTTTTATTTATTTTTTAAAAATAAATCTTTATTGTTCATATTATTACAAATGTTCCTCATTTTTTCCCTCCATTGCTCCCCTCCACCAGGTTCCCATCACACCCTCTGCCCTTTCCCCACCCCCCATTATCCTCATCCATAGGTGCACAGTTTATGTTCAGTCTCTTCCCGCACTCCCCTTTTCCCCAAGAATCATCAGTCCACTCCCCTTCCATACCTTTGATTCTATTATATTCAACAATTAATATTGTTCATCATTTAGATTCACTTATTGATAGTTATGTATTTGTTGTTCATAATTTTTTATCTTTATTTTCTTCCTCTTCCTAAAGAACCCCTTTCATCAATTCATATAATTCTGGTTTGGCAGTGATGGACTCCTTTAGTTTTTTTGTTTGTTTGTTTGTTTGTTTGTTTGTTTGTTTGTGAAGCTCTTTATCTAGCCTTTGATTCTGAGTGATAGCTTTGCTGGGTAGAGTATTTTTGGCTGTAGGTTCTTGTTATCCATCACCTTGAATATTTCTTGCCATTCCCATCTGGCCTGCATAGTTTCTGTTGAGAAATCAGCTGACAATCGTATGGGTGCTCCTTTATAGGTAACTACCTGCTTTTCTCTTGCTGCTTTTAATATTCTCTCTTTGTCTTTTGCTCTTGGAATTTTAAGTATGATGTGTCTTGGTGTGGTCCTCTTTGGATTCCTTTTGTTTGGGGTTCTCTGTACTTCCTGGACTTGTAAATCTATTTCTTCCCCCAGGTGGGGAAAATTTTCTGTCACTATTTCTTGCTATATGTTTTCAGTATCTTGCTCTCTGTCATCTTTTGGGACCCCCATAATTCTGATGTTGGTTCGCTTGAAGTTGTCCCAGAAGTTTCTTACACTATCTTCAACTTTCTGCATTCTCTTGTCTTCTTACTTCTGCAGAGAAGTATTCTCTGACTCTTTTTGTTCCAAATCTTTGACTTGATTCTTGAAATCTTCCATTCTGTTTTTAGGACTCTGTATAATATTTTTTACTTCAGACAATATATTCTTTATTTCTAGTTGATCCTTTATTATTTCTAGTTGATCCCTTTTCATATCCTCATAGGTCCTGTTTATTTTATCGGCCTTTTCTAGGAAATTCTTGAAAAACCTTATAACCGTGGTTTTTGAACTCTATATCCAGTCACTTTTTGTCCTCCATTTCTTTCGTTTGTGATCTGTTTCCTTGTCTCAGCAGTTTTGCTGCTTACATGAGTTGGTAGGGTGGCTTTGTGTGTTAAGGTGTCCTACATGGTTCAGTGGGTCAGCCTCCCAGTTATCTGAGGTGGACACTCTTGGTGCACCCCTTTGTGGACTGTGTGTACAGCCTTATTGTAGTTAAGTCTTGATTGTTGTTGGTATCACTGGGAGAAACTGATCTCCAGGCCAATTGGCTGTGAGGATCAACTGTGACTATGCCAGGAGACAGCCTTATTCTACTAGACTTGGAAAACTGCAAAAGCCTCTATGCTCAGCTTGGATGGGGCGGAGTTTCAGGGTTGAGCCTACAGCCTTGGCTTCCCGTTAGCCCCTCCCTATAAGGTTCCTGAGTCTCAGTGTTCCTCAGTGTCCTTTGGTACTCGCTGCAAGCACCTCTGAGAGAAAGGTGCCCTCCAGTTTTGCCTGCTACCACACAGTCTAGTCCAGCCGTGGGCAAACTATGGCCCATGGGCCAGATCCGGCCTGTTCAGCTGTTCTATCCAGCCCGCAGAGCTAAAAGAGCAGAGGGTTCTCTTGCTCTCCCCTCCGCTCCTTCACCAGTAGCCCAAGATGAGAGTGCCAGCATGGTCAGGTTGCTTTTGTTATGGCCCTCCAGTCCAGTTTAAGAACCCATTGTGGCCCTCAAGTCAAAAAGTTTGCCCACCCCTGGTCTAGTCTCTCCCCCAATGAGCCCAGAGCTGGGGTTCAGTGCAGTTGGAAGTGAGATTAAGAGCAGTCCGGAGCTTATGTCTCCTTCCCGCTAGGGCAATCCAGCGGCTCAATCAATAGTCAGTCCTCTGCGTTCAATGTAGGCAACTCCGGGGCTCTGCCTTTCGCTGCTTCCCTGAGCTTACAGTCCAGATTCCCTCCATATGAGCCTGGGTCCCCAGGGTCTCACCCAGAACTGGAGTTCAGTGCATTTGGAATTAGGGTTCAGCACAGTCCAGAGCTTTTATCTCCTTCCTGGAACACCATCCAGGCACTCAGCAGCCCCTCCTCTCCGGCTCCGTCCTCTCCCCACATGTGCACTGTGTCTCTGTACCTTAGGCTTTTATAGCTCCTCTTATTTTCCTTCTGGTTTTCTCTTTCCTTCTAGTTGTAGAATTTCCAGTCAGTCAACTTTCCTGTAGTTCTGGATAATGTCCACTTTATATTTTAGTTGTATTTTTTGAAATTGTTGTGTGAGGCTGCAGTTAGGTGTTTATCTATGCTGCCATCTTGGTTTCTCTTCCAGGGGCTTTTTTATGTATTTGGGTGCTTCTGCATTGGGTATATATATGTTTATCAGGGTTATATCCTATTGTTGTATTGATCCTGTTAGTATTATGTTATGGCCTTTTCTCTTATTATGGCCTTCACTTTGAGGTCTATTTTGTCAGATATAAGAATTGCTACCTGAGCTTTTTTTTTTTTTTTTAATTTCCATTTGCCTGATAGATATTTTTCCATCCCTTCGCTTTCAGTCTGTATGAGTCCCTTGTTCTGAGGTGGGTCCCTTGTAGACAGCATAGATATGGGTCAATTTTTTTATCCATTCAGCCACTCAATGTCTTTTGATTAGAGCATTTAGTTCATTTATGTTTAAAGTTATTATTGACTACTTGTTTGTAGTCATTTTTATTTTTTGTGCCTGTGTTCCTTCTTACCTTTTTGTTTCTTCTTTTTACGCCAGTCCCTTTAGCATTTCTTGCATTGCTGGCTTGGTAGTGATAAATTCCCTTAGCCTTTTTTTGTCTGAAGCTCTTCATTTTCCCTTCAATTTTGAATGATAGCCTTGCTGGATAGAGTATTCTTGGAGTCAGTCCCTTGCTTTGCATCACTTTGTAAATTTCCTCCCATTCTTTTCTGGCCTGTTGTGTTTCTGCTGAGAAATCATTTGATAATCTAATAGGAGATCCTTTATATGTAACTTTCTGTCTCTCTTGCAGCCTTTAAGATTCTCTCTTTGTCCTGAACATTTGCCATAAAAATATGGAATAGTTCAGAAATTTGCTTGTCATCCTTGTGCAGGGGCCATGCTAATCTTCTCTGTATCATTCCAATTTTAGTATATGTGCTGCTGAAGTGAGCACTCACAAAAATTCTTTACAGGTTTCAATGTTTTTACCTTAACACTGTGATAGATTTTTACATTTGTACACACCCCACCAGCCAGATCAAGTGTAGCTGTGAATAACTAATCTAATAGTTTTACTACTATTCAATGTATTGTTATTGCAAGTAACATGCCACTGTAGTATCACATCTATAATAATAAAAGCATAATATGCTAATTAGACTGGACAGCCAAAGGACCTTCTGGACAAAGCCCAGACTACAAGGGCTGAGGCAAGCCGCTGCGTCTGTGAAGGCCAAACCCCTTGCACGAATTTTGTGCATCGGGCTTCTAGTCTAAAGGTATAAAAGCCTAAGTGACCAAAGGACTGGATGACCTAATGACTGGTCGATCGTTTGCTATGATGTGCACTGACCACCAGGGGCCAGGCGCTCAATGAAGCATCTGCCCCCTAAAGATCAGTATGCTCCCACAGCCAACTTCCCGCAGCCAGCCAACCTCCCACAGTCCCTCCCCTCTACAGCCAACCTCCCACAGCCCAGTCCCCCAGTCAGCCAGCCCCCCTTTTATCATCCCTGATCACTTGCCAGGCCAAGGAACCCCCCCCCCCGTGCATGAATTCATGCACAGCACCTCTAATGATATAATAATATGAAAGTTGCAGAATTCCCCCACAGTTTAGAATTAGAAAAGTCAAGATAACAGATTTACTATAATATTACTGTCTTTGCACACTCTTTCTGGAGCCATTTATGTAAGAACATCATGACAAAAATATTTTCATGTTAATTAAAGGTTTTATTATATGCAAATTAAAACATAAACTATTAAAGGCCCCGAGTTAGCTACACTTTATTACTCACCCTCAGTCAGAGTCAGTTTCAGGGTTCAACGTGCTAGTCTCCTCTTGTGGGTACCGAGAATTGCAGAGGATCCCAAACCCTAATGCCAGCCAAGTGCTTGCAGAGCTAAAACTACAGCTCCCTCAAAACTCCTCATGTGTCCAATTCCTGCCCTCTTACTGGTAATACTGTGTAAGAGAAGGAGGTATTTGGTAAGTTGTACTAGTAAATTGTGTGTGTTCATGTGTGTGTGTGTGTGTGTGTGTGTGTGTGTGTGTGTGTGTGTAATATATTAAACACATCTGAAATTAATATGCCAGTGTGGGAATACCCTCTGTTAGGTTTGATCAAACTATTGAACTATTGAACCAACCCCCTCCCCTGGGAACTGACCTTCCGGCCGCTTCACAATGGACATTCCACTTGCCTGGACCACAGCCCACTTACTAAGACCATGCTCTCTCCCCTCAGCCGCCCAGAATCCGAACCTGCACAGGGAGGTCTCCGCCCAGAAAAAGCCCTCCCAGATCCTTTAAAAACCGCTGGCTCGTCCCTGGGGCTGGAGCCACCCAGCTCAGCCACCTGGTGTGCGGATGAGAGAACAAATTCCTAATCCCTCACACCCTGGCCTCCTGGGTCCTCCTTGGGTGACTTGACACCTTCTATGGCAGAGGTTCCCAACCTGTTTTTGGCCATGCCCCACTAAGCATCTCTAAAATCCTAATGCTCCCCCGGTGACATGTAATTCTTATTAAAAAGGTGAACTCCTATTCACTGGGAGGAAGCCTCAGAGGTCATTAACTTGGTCTAAACAAGCCTCCGAAGAACATGGCACCCATGAAACAGAAAAATAAAAGAACAAAAGGACAGTTAGGTACTGAGGAAGAAATCACTAAGAAATTCTTAAAATAATAATAATAATAATAATAAGCCCCAGCTGGTTTGGCTCAATGGATACAGTGTCCGCCTGCAGACTGAAGGGTTCCAGGTTTGATGACAGCCAAGGGCACATGCCTGGGTTGTGGGCTCAATCCCCAGTGGGGGG
The DNA here is from genome assembly GCA_963924515.1 of Vespertilio murinus. Taxonomy (NCBI): domain Eukaryota; kingdom Metazoa; phylum Chordata; class Mammalia; order Chiroptera; family Vespertilionidae; genus Vespertilio; species Vespertilio murinus. Next base: position 6,906,017 of record OZ004713.1, read on the forward strand.
CGTGCAAGAGGCAGCCAATCAATGAGTCTCTCATCTTGGATGTTTCTATCTTTCTCTCCCTTACCACTTTCCCTCTAAAATCAATAAAATATATTTAAAAATAATTATATGAAACCATATCAAGAAATAGCAGTTTCAAAACATGTAATAGAGAACTGAAATACATAACAATATCACAATATATATTTATATACTGTATATGGAGCGTTTAAAATCATAAGAAATGCAAAAAAATTACTGTTTATAACTCATTTTTGTTTTTTGTTTTTGTTTTGTTTTTTATTAAGGTATTATATGTGTACATAGCTTACCATTGCCCCCCCTACCTCCCATTCATGCCCTCCCTCCCCAGAGTTCTGTGTTCGTTGGTTGTACTTATGCATACTTATGCATACCAGTCCTTTGGTTGTTCTCTTATCTCCCCCCAGGTCTCCTTCCCCTCCCTGCTGTCATTTGGCAGTCTGTTTGTTTTATGGTGACTATCTCAGGACCACATGAATAGAGTCCGCTCCTCCTCTGGTTCTCACCGCCCCTCCCCCCAGGTCCCACTGCTTCCCCTGGGACACACGGCTCGCCCTGGGCACACGGCCTTCTGGAACACATGGCTCACCCAGGGCACATGCCCCCCTGGGACACACGGCTCACACAGGGCACACGGCCCCTTTGGGGGACATGGCTCACCCGGGGCACATGGCCCCCTGGGACACACGGCTCACCCAGGACACCTGGCCCCCTTGGGGGACACGGCTGAACCCGGTGCATACGGCCCCCTGGGACACACGGCTCACCTGGGGCACACGGCCCCCTCGGACACACAGCTCACCCGGGGCACACGGCCCCCTGGGACACATGGCTCACCCGGGGAACATGGCCCCCTGGGCCACAGGGCTCACCTGGGGCACATGGCCCCCTGGGACACACGGCTCACCCGGGGCACATGGCCCCCTGGGACATATGGCTCTCCCAGGGCACACGGCCCCTCTGGGGCACTGGGGTCGTGAATTAGAGGCGCCGCACTAGCTCCTCGCTAGCACAGCGGGCAGGCGGGACAGCTGCAGGCTGGCTGAGATGGCTGCAGACGGGGAGACCGCCCTCAATGGTGTCTCCTTCGGTGCGGAAGTGGAGCAGCTGCGGTCGCAGAGGCTAAGTTCTGAGGCCGCCCACTCCCTGAGCCTGGGGCATAGTGAGCTCTGTTCTCAGTGGATTTCCTTTATTCGCGGCAGGGGTGGCAGGTGGTGGTGGTGGGTGAAGCAGCGATGGTCACTCCTATGGTTCAATTTCCACTGTAGTTTTAAAGTTCACATGGCGGCAGTGGCAGGAGCTTTGGCTCGGCCATGTGGTGGCAGAGGAAGGACTCGCCGGGGCCGCTAACAGAAGACGCCATGTCGGCTCCTCACCAGCACGGCGGGTGTGCTGGGAAGGTTGTGGGCAGGCTGAGATGGCTGCGGACAGAGAGACTGCCCTCAATGGTGTCTCCTTTGGTGCAGAAGTGGAGCTGCTGTGGACGCAGAGGTAAGTTCTGAAGCTGCACTCTCCCTGAACCCGGGGCGTAGTGAGCTCTGTTTTCAGTGGATTCCCATTCGTGGGGGCGGTGGTGGGTGTGGCAGCGACGGTAGCTCCTGTGGCTCAATTTCCCCTGTAGTTTTAAAATCCAGCCGAAACCGGTTTGGCTCAGTGGTAGAGCATCGGTCTGCAGACTGAAAGGTCCTGGGTTCGATTCGAGTCAAGGGCATGTACATTGGTTGCGGGCACATTCTCGGTAGGGGGTGTGCAAGAGGCAGCTGGTCGATGTTTCTCTCTCACCGACGTTTCTAGCTCTCTATCTCTCTCCCTTCCTCTCTGTAAAATATCAGTAAAAAATATATATATTTTTTAAAATCCACATGGCGGTAGTGGCGGAAGCTTCAACCGGGCCATGCGGCGGCGGAGGAAGGACTCACCAGGGCTGCCAACAAAAGGCGCTGCACCAGCCCCTCACCAGCAGGGCATGCATGGAGGCCGGGCCGAGCTGGCTGCGGGCTGGGAGACACTGCGCCATCTCCCCACCAGCACGGCGTGCGCAGAGGCCGGGCCCAGCCGGCCGCGGGCAGCGGCGGAGGAAGGACCGGCCCAGGCCGCTAACAGAAGGCACCGAGCCAGCTCCTCACCAGCACGGCGGGTGGCCTGGAACAGCTTCGGGCCGGGATGGTTGCGGGCAGGGAGGCCGCGCTCACAGGCTTCTCATCCCGGCAGGAGCCGAAGGTGCAGCGGAGGCCCTGTATCAGCTCCCTGGCTCCCATGGCGGCTGGCAGGGCTGGCCCACTCCCTGGGCCCCGGGGCGGTGCCAGGTCTGGCTTCCCTCATTCCCGGCGGCAGTGGCTCCGGCAGGTCTGGTTTCGCTGTAGTTTTAAACTCCACATGGCAGCAGCGGCACCTTGGTGTCTAGTTGTAGCCTTCTCATTTCACCAGCTTTCCTGTGGGTCTGGTGGGATCTCTTTCGATTTTAACTGTTGTTTTTTCCCCAAATTGTTGATGAGGTGGCAGCCTAGGAGGCTACCTAGGCTGCCATCTTATTTCAGTCCCTATAGCTCATTTTTGAATAGACCCTCTTTAAAAATCAAATTGTCCCCCCCCTCCCCCGCCCCCCCGCCATGGGGTGTGTCCCACATTTGGAACCACTGCTCTATAGGCTTTGCTTTTCTTTGTCCTTTAGTGCATTTAAGTGCACATCACACACACAGTGACCCTTGGCTTTCTCATTTCAACATTTGAAAATGGCACAAAGAGGCATCCTTGGGGTTTAGCCTGTTTACTTTTATTGAAAACAACAAACTGGGCATTATCTTTGCACTGTTGTCAGAGCTCTAAATAGTTGTTAACTCCTGGCTGGTTTGGCTCAGTAGATATAGTATCAGTCTTCGGACTAGAGGTTCAGGGATTTGATTCCAATCAAGGGCACATGTCTGGGTTGTGGGCTCAATCCCCAGTGGGAAGCATGCAGGATCAATGATTCTCTTTCATCATTTACTCTGCATAGTAACATGTCTGGTTACACATTCTTCTTTTTTTCTTTTTTTAAAGGATTTCGGGTTATTATTTTTTTTTATTGATTTCAAAGAGAAAGAGAGATAGAAATACCCATGATGATAGAGAATCATTGATTGACTGCCTCCTGCATAGCCTGCATTGGGGATGTGCACTGACCTGGAATTGAACCATGACCTCCTGTTTGTAGGTTGATGCTCAACCACTGACCCATGCCAGCCAGGCAGATTTCATTCTTTTTTATGGCCAAGTAACATCCCAGTGTGTATATGTACCACCACTTTTTTATTTACTCATCTATTGGTAAGCACTTGGTTTGCTCCCATATTTTGTAAATAACACTGCAGTGAATATAGGGGTGCATATATTCTTTTGAATTAGTGTTTCTTCAGATATACACCCAGAAGTGGGATTGTTGTGTCAAAGGGCAGTTCAATTTTTAATTTTTTGAGGGCCCTCCATACTGTTCTCCACAGTGGCTGCAGCAATCTGCATTCCCACCAGCAGTGCACGAGGGTTCCCTTTCCTCCACATCTTTGTTGTTTGTTGTTATATTGATGGTAGCCAGTCTGACAAGTGTGAGGTGGTACCTCATTATAATTTTAATTTGCATTTCTCTGATGATTAGTGATGTTAAGCATCTTTTTAAAAATATATATTTTTTTACTAATGTCAGAGAGGAAGGGAGAGGGAGAGATAAAAACATCAATGATTAGAATCATTGATCAGCTGCCTCTTGCATGCCCACTATTGGGGATTGAGCCCCCAACCCCATGAACTCCTGGTTCATAGGTCGACACTCAACCATGAGCCACAACGCCAGGGTGTTAAGCGTTTTTTCATATGCCTGTGAGCCATCTGCATGTCCTCTTTGGCGAAGTGGCTGTTCAGGTCCTCTGCCATTAAACAAATTATTTTTTAGTAAATCCTCACCTGAGGATTTTTTTCCCGTTAATTTTTTTAGAGAGAGTGGAAGAGACAGAGAAGAGGGAGAGAGAAGGGGAGAAAGAGAGATTGGTTGATTGCCTCCTGCACTTGCCCCAACCGGGTGGGGATTAAACCTGCAAGGGAAGTACATGCCCTTGACCAGGAATCAAACCCTGGATCCTTTGGTGCCAAGGTAGGGTGACTCTAACCACTGAGTAACTAGCTAAGGCACCATTTTTAATTAGATTATTTGTTTCATTGGTATTGAGTTGTATGAGATCTTTATAAATTTTGGATATTAACCCCATATCGGATGTATCATTGGTAAATATGTTCTCCCATTCAGTGAGTTTGCTTTTAATTTTGTTGATCATTTCCTTTGCTGTGCAAAAACTCCTTAGTTTGATGTAGTTCCATTTATTTATTTTTCTTTTGTTTCCCTTAAAAACATTGCTGCACTAGCGGTATGGTTCAGTTGGTTGGGTGTCATCCCATGCACTGCAAGGTTGTTAGTTCAATTGCTAGTCAGGACAATGCTGGTTGTGGGCTTGATCCTTGGTAGTGAGTGTACAGGATGTTTTGCTTTCACATTGATGTTTCTCTCTCCTCTCTCTCTTCCTCTCTCTCTCTCTCTCTCTCTCTCTCTCTCTCTCTCTCTCTCTGTGTGTGTGTGTGTGTGTGTGTGTGTGTGTGTTTTCATTCCTCTCTCTCTAAAAATCAATTAACATTTTAAAAATATTATAAAATGTCAGAGACTTTTGCTGCCTATGTTTTCTTCTAGGAATTTTGTGGTTTTGACCCTTACATTTAAGTCTTTTTTTATGTGATTACTCCACATTTTTATTTCATTTAATATATTTTTATTGATTTCAGAGAGGAAGGGAGAGGGAGAGATAGAAACATTGGTGATAAGAGAACATCATTGATTGGCTGCCGCCTGCATACCCCACACTGGGGATTGAGCCCACAACCCAGGCATGTGCCCTTTGACCAGAATTGAACCCAAGACTGTTCAGTCTGCAGGCCGATGCTCTATCCACTGAGCCAAACCAGCTAGGGTATATTTAAGTTTTTAATCCATTTGGAGTTTATTCTTGTGTGGGGTATATTGTAAATTGGTGGTCTAGTTTCATTTTTTTTGTCCAAGTTTTCCAGCACCATTTATTGAATAGACTATCTTTACCCCATTGTATGTTCTTGCCTCAATATTCATTGACTAGCCCAGCCGGTGTTGCTCAGTGGTTTAGTGTCGACCCATGAATTAGGAGGTCATGGTTTGATTCCCAATTAGGGTACATGCCCAGGTTGCCGGCTTGATCCCCAGTAGGGGACAATTAGGAGGCATTCAATCAGAGATTCTCTCTCATTATTGATGTTTCTACCTCCCCCTCTCACTTCCTCTCTCTGAAATCAATTAAAAATATTCATTGACCATATAAGTTAGGGTTTATTTCTGGGTTCTCTATTCTGTTCCATTGATCTATGTTTGTTTTCATGCCAGTACCATGCTGTGGTTTTTTTTAACCCCTTACCCGAGGACATGTTTATTGAGTTGAGAGAGAGAGGAAGGGGACATAGAGGTGTGTGTGTGTGGGGGGGGGAGATCAAAACCACAACTGTTTGTTGGTACAGGGGACAATGCTGCAACCAACAGAGCCACGTGGCTGGGCAGTGCGGGCTGCTGTGATGACTGTGGCCTTGTAGTGTAGTTTGATAGCAGGTAGCCTCCCACTCTGTTCTTCTTTCTCAGGACTGCTATGGCTATTGGGGATCTTTTGCAGTTCCATTTACATTGTGGGTCATTTGTAGACCCACATGTCTTGACGGGGAGAAAAAGCACTCACAGTTTTGTCAACCCAAAGATACTAAAATGTAATGAATTTCCTTCCTATTTTTGCTACGAACAGATTTTATGTTTTATGTAGCCATGGCTATAATCTCACACCTATTTTGTATAGTGACATTTTCAATTAACATTACAACACGCATTTCTTTATTATTACAGACTTTTTGAAAACATCATTTGAATTTTCAAAATAAGCAATGTTGCCCAGATTATTGTTGGTCAACTCTCTTTTATACTTCTACTATTTTCATTATTTTGGTCAGTCTTTTGTATCTGACTCTGAGGAATTAAAAAAGTTTTTATTATCTCACCAATTCTGTCCCAAATGTACTGTGTGAGAAATAAGAGACAAGTTATTTACTCCAAAATAGACCCCAGTAGACCATGGCCATACATACTTCAATGGACAGGAACGAGGACACAGCTCATCCTCAGGAATATCTCTGAGAATGAAGAAGCATTTGGTAATGAAGGAACAGGAAGTTAGTGAGTACTTGCTCCCAAGACACCAGGCTGAGTGACCTAACCACTGAGCAGTGCTGACTCTGGGAGAACTGAGTCCGGAGCCCAGGTGTCCTGGTTCCCACTCCCTCAGCATGTCTACTTCCCCGTCCCTTCCCTGTGCTCCTGGGGATCGTCTTCAAATGAACTCCCTGAACCAAATCCTTGTCTCAGGATCTCCTTTTGCAAGACCGAGTGAAGACAACTTCCTCATCACAGAAGTGACAGCCCCTGCAGCCTGGCAGTGGGTAGGAGGGCTGTCTTGCCTCTGGCCCACTTCTTTTGTTGCCCTTTGATCTGCTTCTGCATCCCACTCTACCTCTGCGTTGTGCACTAGAGTCCTTGCTTCCTTTCAATCAAGTTGAAAGGATTCTTTTTGCCCGTACTCAAAGGTGCCCTTAAAGGGCTGAATTCTGCGGCTGCACCTACGACATTCTACATGTCCATCAGCTCCCGCTGCTCATGAAACTCATGAGACGTCTGAGCAGTTAGGAGTGAGGCTGGGGTTTCATCAATCAGTCTCTAAGGCCCTAAGGGGCCTTCCAATCATTTCCATCCAAACTCCTAATCACATATTAGAAAATAGAGGGGCAGAGAGGGTGAGCATTTTCTCAATACTTAGTGTAATAGAGATTAAGAACTTGACCTCTGACCCTTAAGCCTTTGGTCTTCCCTTTCTCTGAGCTTTTCCTGCATACATCTCACCATTGTTTCTTTTGTTTGACCCAATTCCTCTAGCTCACTGCAATTTCCATCATTTATTTTAGTTGACCTAATTCTTCTATGACCCTGAGACCTTAACTTATATTCAAGCTGCTTCACAGCTCTGCTGCCCTATTCTGAGGTTGAAAATAAACTTCCATCAATATTTTAACAATAAAGAAAAAACTATGAAAGAAGTAAAATAATGTATGGGGTTGTCACTTTTCACCTCTTACTGTGTAGTCGGCTCCCCTAGAATTCTGTCACTGGGTGTCAGCTGGTTTACCCCGGCAGAGGCACATTTATTTATTTATAAATAAATCTTTATTGTTCAGATTACAAATGTGTTCCTCTCCCCCCCCTTTAATTGCTCCCCTCCACCAGGTTCCCACCCCACCCTCTGTCCTTTCCCCATCCTCCAATGTCCTCATCCATAGGTGCACAGTTTTTGTCCAGTCTCTTCCTGCACTCCCATTCCCCTTTTCCCTGAGAATCATCAGTCCACGCCCCTTCCATTCCTCTGATTCTATTGTATTTACCAGTTCATATTGTTCATCAGGTTTTTTAATTCCCTTGGTTTTTAGTTTCATTTGTTGATAGTTATGTATTTATTGTTCATAATTTTTATCTTCATCTTCTTCCTCTTCCTAAAGAACCCCCTTCAGTAATTCATATAATTCTGGTTTGGTGATGATGAACTCCTTTAGCTTTTTTTTTATTTGTGAAGCTCTTTATCTGGCCTTCGATTCTGAGTGACAGTTTTGCTGGGTAGAGTATTTTTGGCTGTAAGTTCTTGCTATTCATCACCTTGCCAAGAATATTTCTTGCCATTCCCATCTGGCCTGCATGGTTTCTGTTGAGAAATCAGCTGACAATCATATGGGTGCTCCTTTATAGGTAACTACCTGCTTTTCTCTTGCTGCTTTTAATATTCTCTCTCTGTCTTTTGCTCTTAGAATTTTAATTATGATGTGTCTTGTTGTGGTCCTCTTTGGATTCCTTTTGTTTGGGGTTCTCTGCACTTCCTGGACTTGTAAGTCTATTTCTTTCCCCAGGTGGGGAAAGTTTTCTGTCACTATTTCTTCCAGTATTCTTTTGGTATCTTGCTCTCTCTCTTCTTCTGGGATCCCCACAATTCTGATGTTGGTTCGCTTGAAATTGTCCCAGAGGTTTCTTACACTATCTTCAACTTTCTGGATTCTCTTATCTTCTTGCTTCTGTAGAGGAGTGTTCTCTGGCTCTTTGTGTTCTAAATCTTTGTCTTGATTCTTGTGATCTTCCAGTCTGTTTTTAGGACTTTGTGTAATATTTTTTATTTCAGACAATGTTTTCTTTATTTCTAGTTGATCCCTTTTTATTTCTAGTTGATCCCTTTTCATATCCTCATAGGTCTCATTTATTTTATCAGCCTTTTTAAGGATATTCTTGAAAAGCCTTATAACTAGTTTTGAACTCAATGTCCATTCTTTTCTTTTCCTCCATCTCCTTCCTTTGTGTCCTGCCTCTTCTCTGCATTTTAGTTGTTTCCCTGATTTGATGGAATAGTTTTGTGTGCTAGGTGTTCTGGTAGAGCCCAGTAGCACAGTCTTCCCAGTGGACAGTCTTGGTGTAGCCCTTTGTGGGCTGTGTGTGGAGTCTTGTTGTTAAGCCTTGCTTGTTGTTGGTATCACTGGGAAGTGTTGATCTCCAAGCCAATTGGCTGTGAGGATCAGCAGTGTCTTAGCTAGGAGGGCTTCTGTACTTCGCTTGGATGGGGTGGAGTCTCGGGGTGGCGCAATCTTTGGTTCCCTGTCAGTCTCGCCTTAGAAAAGTCCTGTTCTTGGTGAGTCTCGCAAGATTGGTTGCAGGCGCGTGCACCTCTTTGGTAAAGGTGCAGACAAGCTTTGGATTCCAGCCGGTCCCTCCTTAGAGAAAGCCAGCCTCTGGGAGAGCTTCTATGCTCAGCTTGGATGGGGCAGAGTCTCGGGTTGGTGCAGACAAGCTTTGTTTTCCCATGGGCTTCTCCCCAAGTCTCGCAGTAATGGCCTCTGGCTTCACACACCTCAGAGAGATCTCTGCCTGCTGCCTGACAGTCTGACCTTTCCCTGACTGGGGCCATCTATCAGAGCAATAGGATGATTCTATTTTCCTCTCGAAGAAGAAAGCCAGCAGTCGCCTGCCGTCTTCATGCACCGGGAGTCTACCAGCAGCAATCTCGGCCCGGCCCTCCCCCTCTGCGTGCTGGGATTAAGCCAGTGCCTTTTTGCACACACAGTTCTCCGTACCTTTACAGTTTCTGAGGTTCAGTGTGCCTTCTCTTTTCTTCCCAGATGGCAGAGCCTCCTCTCAGCTAGCTGTCCAGTGCTTCAGGGCAATGTCTCCCGTTTTTCTGTTCTAAATTCAAATTTGTTGTGGTAGGCTGCATTCAGGTGTCTACCCTATGCCGCCATCTTGGTTTCTCCCAGAGGCACATTTAAATCCCTTGTTCACTGAGCTCTCACCTGCACTGGAGCTTGACTTGATTGATAATCTAGGTTCTGTTTTTAAACCCCATATTACCCATGCCTCAGTTTTCCTTCTGGTCTCACCTAAACCATCTAGCTTTATCTTCCTGGTTCTTCTAACTGACGGAGTCCTCTGGCTCTGGAGGCCAGTTTCCTCATACCTTCAGCTTCTCATTCTTTGTCTATGTGAGAGGTCAATGTCTTTTCCTCCAGCCTAAAGTACCAACTTAGTATTTCCCCCCAAAATTATTGTCTTGATTATCTTTTGGGGGGTTATTTTGGGTTCTCAAATAGACCCTTGAGGACCAGAGCCATGACTGGAGCCCGCCCCTGACACCCCGTGCTGCGAATGCCAGTAATGAACTAAATGTTTGTGTCCCCATACGCTGCCACCCTAAGCTCCAGTGTGGCTGTTTGGAGATGGGGCCTGTGAGGACATAATTAAATTTAAATTCATAAGGTCAAAAGGTTGAGCCATATTAGATAAGGCACCAGAGAATTGGTTTTCCCCTGTGTGCTAATCCTCAGGAAAGCCCATGTGAGGATAGAGCGTGAAGGTAGCCAACTGCAAGCCAGGAAGAGAGCTCTCACCAGAAACCAAATCTTGTGGAACCTTGGCCTTGGACTCCCAGCCTCCAGAACCGAGGGGAAATAATTTCTGTGACCGGAGCCCCCTAGCCTGTGGCAGTTAGTAACTGCTTGACTGAGAATCTGGCCTCTGTCCTTAAAGCTGGAGCAGAGCTGCATGCTGGGCAGGGCACACTCTCCCATCCTTTTCTGCGTTCGTGCCAGCATCCTCCCAAATGTGAACAAGGCTCCCACCACAGCATTTTCACCCTGCCTCTGGATCCCACCAGAAGCCAACTCTTCAGAGTCCACTTGACAAGAACTTCCATATCTTCCACCTCCAGGCCTGGCCTTCTGCCTGAGTCCCCACGACTGCCTCTGCGTTGCCCTTTCACTGCAGCCTTCATCTAGCATACTGAGAAGGAAACAGCCTCAGAAGTTGGCAACATGTGCAAGTTTGCACAAGTGGTATCAGAACTAGGTTCACATCCAGTTCATTTTTGCCCTAAATCTAGCATTGGACCACTTTTCATTTAGCCAGAATTTATGATGGTCTGCCATTAGCTATAGCTATTTATGAAATAATCTTACACTCATTATTTGATTTTAAGATGTGAGGGTCTTAACCCTCCTTGTATTTTGAAGAAGGGCTAAGCCAGTGCCTTGCACTGGATTGAAAGTGGAATCACCCAGGGGGCCGTGTGTCCTAAGGGGCGTGTGCCCCGGGTGAGCCGTGTGTCCCAGGGGGCCGAGTGCCCCGGGTGAGCTGTGTGTCCCAGGAGGCCGTGTGCCCCGGGTGAGCCGAGTGTCCCAGGGGGCCAAGTGCCCTGGGTGAGCCGAGTGTCCCAGGGGGCCGAGTGCCCCGGGTGACCCGTGTGTCCCAGAGGAAGCAGTGGGACCCGGGGGGAGGGGCGGTGTGAACCAGAGGAGGAGTGGACTCTATTCATGTGGTCCTGAGATAGTCACCATAAAACAAGCAGACTGCCAAATGAGGAGCAGATTCTATTCATGGGGTCCTGAGATGGTCACCATAAAACAAGCAGACTGCCAAATGACAGCGGGGAGGGGAAGGAGACCTGGGGGAGATAGGAAAACAACCGAAGGACTGGTATGCATGAATATAAGTACAACCAACGAACACAGAACTCTGGGGAGGAAGGGCATGAATGGGAGGTGGGGGCGGGCAATGGTAAGCTATGTACACATATAATACCTTAATAAAAAAATAAAAATTAAAAAAAAGAAAGTGTGAATCAGCTTCACAGTGGTGAAATGGGGAAAGAGCAGCATGAGAGACTTGGAGAAAGATCGGGAGGAGGAGGAAGAGATGGTTTCTGAGTTGAGCTTGAGGTAACAGAGAAAATTTGGCTGGGCAAAGAAGGGAGTGGTCTGAAGCAGGACTCTATGTCTGAGTTTATAGAGTTGAGGCTGTAGCCCTATGTGGGCAGCGGTCTGGTGTTCATGCATGGCTTCAGCTATCAGACCAAGCAAGTCACTTAACTTTTTTAGACATTGGTTTCCTAATGGGGAAAGTGGGGAAAATAAGAGTACCTACTATTTGGGGTTAATATGAATAATAAAATAATGCATGCAAAGGACTCAGCACCCTCATTGGACCCAATGCATGTTATCTATCATGAATAATAAACACTACTAAAATACTATTACTAGTAATATGGTCTGAAAGTTCACATGTGCACCAGTTTAGCTCTCTAAGTAAATTACTTAATTTACACTCAAAAGATAATGCCATTGCTGCTGATAGATTATGAAGCAAAATCAGTTAAAAGCACTGAAGTTCCGAGGAACACTCTGATTACTATGATTTCCCCAATGGATTCCAGGCATCCTTGAATGTATTATAGCCCTACAAGGGATACTGGAAAATCTTGGAAACCAAACTGCTGGGAGGCAGGAGAGTGCTAACCATCTCCTGGGTATAAGACTCACTTGGCTGGCCTGCTCCACTTCCAGGATATACTTATAAGGAATTTAGAGACATCCCTTATCTTTCAGAACTTTGTTTTCCCCATCCCTAAAACAAGGACAATATCACTCCTGGGCTATAGAGGGATTAAGTCTGGTACCGTATGCAAAGCAGGAATCGGGAGATGATGATCCTGGATGTTCGGAAACCTAACTCTGAGGCCTGTGAGGCTCTGGTCTCAAAGTGCGACCCCTGTAACAGCAATGTTAGGGCCTTCTGAGGACTTTGAGATACAAACCCTGAGGCCTGTCCCGGACCTGCTGAACCAGAAAGTCTGGAGGTGGGGTCAGCAATCCCTCCTGGTGATCCCCTCACCTAGGTCTGAGATTCTATGTGAAGTGATAGGGAGCCACTGAAAGTTTCCATCCAGCAAACACTCTTGGTTAAGATAATTAAAATTGGTTAAAAGGGTAAAAAAACAAAAAACCTTGGTTAATGGGATTAAATTGTCTAAGTACTGACAAGTTTCCAAAGTTGCTGGAAGATGCCTGTTAATTGATCTTTAATGATCTCCAGGCATAAAACTTGGGTTAGTGCCCATGACCCCAGACACCTGAGCACACTCAGACCTGGCAGTCAGAGAAGTTGTTCTGGAAACTTTCCACCCAGTTTGGGGACCTGGCAGGCAAGGAATGCTCAGCGAACCCCCAGCTACAACCGGGTCACAAAGTTGGCCTGGGAAAGAAGAGCAAGGACAAGAAAACCGTGTGGGGGATCAGAAATGAGGGTCTTGAGAGGAGAGAATCCGGGGTGCGGGAAGCGATGGGGAGGAGCGGGAGTGAGGAGGGAGAGAGGGCCCCTGGGTAAGGTACACCCATCCCGCGTCCCATGGGCCAGGCGCCTCCTGCACCTGAGCCCCAGCGCATTGTGGGAGCACCGGGTCCCGCGTCTCCCGCAGCCCGGCCGCGGCTCCGCCGCACCTCTCCGCCCCCTGCGGCTCCTTCACGGCCCGGCCTCCGCCCGCGACGGGGGCGGGGCTGCGGTGCGAGCGCTTCCGCCGGCCTTCCGGCGGCGAGGGAGCCGCCTCCGCCCGGCGCTGCCGCCCCGCCCCGCCCCTCGCCGTCCCGCCCCGCCCCTCGCCCAGCACGCCCCGCCCCGCCCCGTCCCGCCCGCCAACCCCGCCCCGCTCCGCCCCGCCCGCCAACCCCGCCCCGCTCCGCCCCTCCCCTCGCCCCGCCCCTCGCCGCCCCGTCCCGCCCGCCGACCCCGCCCCGCGCCCGGGCAGCTTTGTCTCGCGGCCTCGCGCTCCTCCCGGCTCCCCCGGCGTCGCGGCCCAGCTCGGCCCGTCTGCAGGCGCCGCGCGGGCCCGAGCGCCATGGTGTGAGCGCGGCCGCGCACGGCCCCCGTCCCGCCCCGCCCCGGCCTCGCAGGCGGACCCCGGCCGACCCTCTCCCGGAGCCCGCCCCGGGCGAACGGAAAATGGCGAACGACTCCCCGGCGAAAAGTCTGGTGGACATCGACCTCTCCGCCCTGCGGGTGAGTGGCCGCCGGCGGGGCGGGCGCGCGGCCCCTTTGTCTGTCGGGGCGCGCGGGCCGGGCCGGGCGGGGGCGGGCGGGCGGCGGGTCGCTGGGCCCCGGCCCCGGCCCGGGCCCGGCCGAGGCGAGCGCGCCGGGCGGAGCCCGCGTCCTCGAGGCGCCGGCCCGGCCCGCGCCCATTGTTCCGCGCGGCCGGTAACCCCTCCCTGCTCTCGCCTAGGACCCGGCGGGCATCTTCGAGCTGGTGGAAGTGGTCGGCAATGGCACCTATGGACAGGTCTATAAGGTCAGTGCCCTTCGTCCCGGGGGCTCGGCGGGACCGCGGCCGCCGCTCCGGGCGGTGCCAGCGGGCCGGCCGCGGAGACCGGCCCGGGGCGCGCCGTGCGGGCCGGAGACGTCCCTCCCCAGACGCCCTCGTTTGTTGTTTCCCCATCCGGCCCTCCGCCCGCGGTAATTAGGAGTCCGAACCGAGGCCCGGCCTGTGATTATCCCAACCGCTGCCGGCCGGCGCGCAGCGGCGCTGGGACCCGGGCCGGGCCGGGGCGGAGGGCCGGCGTGCGGGCCGTCCGGAGAGTCTGACAGCGAGGGCGACGGGGGCCGCCCCTCCGCCCGGGCCGCCCCGCCCCTGGACCGGACCGGGCCGGACCCGGCCCCGAGCCGCGGCCTCCGCCTCCCGGCGCGGCCTCTCCGCCCGTGCGGGGCCCGGGCCCGGGGCCGGGGCCTGGCGCGCCCGCCTGCGGGGTGCCCGGTCCCGGGGCTTCTCCGACTGAAGCTTCCCGGGAGCCCGCACCGCCTGCTTCCCTCCTGGCTGCGCGGGGCGCGCGGCGGCGGAGAATGCCGTGAAGCAGGGCTTTGTGGCCCTCGGTGAAGAACTGTCATTGTTTCCTCGGCGTTGGAGGAGGGGTTGGAAGCGGGCTGGGGCGTTTCTTGGGCCAAATGAAGTGTGGAGCCTATTGTCTGTCTCCTGCTTCATGGAGGGTTTGTCTGCCGCCTGAACCCCAGCCCGGCTCCCCGGCTCCCGGCTCCCCGGCTCCCCGGCTCCCCGGCTCCCGGCTCCCCGGCTCCCCGGCTCCCGGCTCCCCGGCTCCCGGCTCCCCGGCTCCCGGCTCCCCGGCTCCCCGGCTCCCGGCTCCCCGGCTCCCCGGCTCCCGGCTCCCCGGCTCCCCGGCTCCCGGCTCCCCGGCTCCCCGGCTCCCGGCTCCCCGGCTCCCCGGCTCCCCGGCTCCCCGGCTCCCCGGCTCCCCGCCTGGGCTGTGGACGGCCGGGCTCTGGGCTGGAGGTGCTCCCGGCCGAGGCGGCGGCGGCGGCGGGGAGCCCGCGCCTCGTTGTGGGGCTGTCGGCCCCTGCCAGATTTCTGTTTGAAAGGAGCCCTGTGCAGCCAGCCCCAGCCCCAGCCCCGGGCTGGCCTGAGTCGGACGCCCGTGGGACGCTCTGGAGAAGATTGCGCTCGGCTCTCCCAGTGGCCTGGTAACGGCAATAACACTCCCGCCCCAGTGTTTGTTCTGGGAGGCGGTTTTTTCTAACCCGGTTTTTCTGGCCCGATCTCAGTGGGGAGTGTACTCTTCCAAGTGAGCCAGTGAGCGAGCCGGCGCTTGTCTCTGACCTGGCCGCTCGGGGGTCGGTTGCCTGTCTCTGGGCCGGCTGGGCTGGGAAGGTGGTGGAGGGAGCCAGAAGCGCAGTCTGCCTTCAAACCACAGGAAGAAGAAAGAGGGGAAGCTGCATGTGTGAATGGCTCTAAGAGGTGGGCGATCTTTGTGGCAGGGCCAGCAGGTTCCTGGTTTTTACCTCCCATTGCCTCTCTGCTTCCAGCCCCTGAGCACTGATTTGGGAAGTGTTTGGGATTCTGGCAGTGACACAGCTCTGACTCCAGAGTTTGTACCTCTGAGGAGAAAATCTCAAATTGTGCAAACCCAAGGAATTAAAAAATCTGCAAAAGAGGCATACAATCATGAATAAAATAGTGCCTGAGATTTTGCTAACCAGCAGTTCTATTTTATTACTTTGGAAAATTTCAACATATACAAGGAGAGAGGATGGATTGATTACTCACTCAGTTTAACAGTTACCAGCACATGACTAATCTGGTATCTGTGGTCTTCCTCCCGCCTTATCTTAACCATTTCACTCATAAACACTTCGGAATGTACTTTTTTTTTGTGTGTAGATAATCACAAAGCCTTCTCACACATTTTCCTGATTGTTTCATGTGTGTTTTCTTAGTATCACAGAAGTTCTTTAATAGTTACGCACTGGGAAGTTTAAGTCTTAGTGGTGGTGGAGATAGCAGAAACAGTTAATGTCTCAGTTTTCCTTCAAATGTGTAATTTCTAGAACTATTATGCATAGGAGTTTGTTTAGGGTATTTGTTGGCATGATTTGTATATGGTAGTTTTGAGATTTGGTTGTTAACACGTTAGCATTTGTTTATTGATGCTAAACATCTCACAGTATGAATAGCATCAGAGTTTGGGAAATATTTGTGACTATTTATAAAGAAATTGTTTTTTCTTAAAGCAGTTTTATGTAAGACACCTGTAAACTGAACAACCCGTAGCCCTAATTTATTTCATTGTTAAGTTTTTTTGTTTTTCACTTTTTCTATGAACTTTTTATGTTATAGTGACAGTGGTTGTTTATTTTGAGAAGACTATATGTGAGGGAGTTTTCTGAGCTTTGATATGTTCTGTGAAAGTGGCTTTTTTGGCATATCTATATCTATAAAACCCTAATATGCAAATAGACCTAACAATGGAACAACCGAACAACCATGCTATGATGTGCGCTGACCACTAGCCGGCGTCGGCAGCAGGTGGCAGAGCATGGAACATGGTGGAATATGGTAGATGTCAGCCACAGCTGGATGGTGGAGCGAGTGAGTGGCGGGGAGGGAGGCAGACCAACCGTCATCGGGGCAAGCCTCCAGTGGGTACTGAAAATTCGTTGCTCTTATGACCCGAGGTCCTGCATGGCACTCACACATGCTGCCGGTGCCAGCCCTGCTCGTACTCGCTGCTGGCCGGCCCCAATCGCTCTTTGCCATGAGAGGGTGCGCGGGGTGGCGTTGTCAGCATGTCTGCCGGGCTGCCTGCAGACGGGACCAGGAGCTGGTGGGAGGGACCTGGCAGGGGTGGAGGAGAGGCTGAGACCCCCCTGCCCTGTGCCCACCGCAGCCTCGTGGCCCACAGTTCCTTTCAGGGTGCATGAATTCGTGCACTGGGCCCCTGGTAGTTTATAATTTTCTCTATCTCTAAAAAAATAGTATGTAGTCTGGGTATAGTTGAACAGTGTATACCTGTATCTTAAAAAAGGAGTTGAAACACAGGATTACTTTGTTGAGAGAAAACTTTTTTTTGCCTTAGGTTTCTGAGGGCTCAGAGGGAAGGTCATACATATATAAATTAAAACTTAAAAAACACTGAATTTCTCTTTGCAGTGTTTTATTCATAATACCACATATGTGTAACAGAAGTAGCTATAGGAATATGTAGTGCATGTTGAGTAAATATAGTAAATTTTAATTGTTTAATTGAAGGGAGAAAGTGCTAGCTTGAAAAATAAAAACCAGAAATAATAAATCAAAATTCCTTTTATGCTATATTAGACTTTATTATTTTAAATATTTTGCGGCCCCCACCCCCCCTTTTTGGGGTAACTGCTGTTATTGTATATGTCATTGAGGATACAGTGGCCGGTTGTTAAATTGTCTTGACCTGGAGAAGGAAGGCCCTGCCCCTGGAGAGGTACTGGAGGGGGTGAGAGGAGAGGGGGGCCCAGTGGGCGAAGCCCCTGTGGTCAGCTCCTTCCAGGGAGGACGAGCCTCTTGGCCCTGTCTGACCCTGGCCGGGAGGCAGAGGAGGCGAGTTCTCTGGCCGGGTGGTCAGCAGCACGAGCACTGAGTTTGCCACTGTCCGCACTGTGCTCCTGCTGCCACCCTCATTCACTGGGGGACGCTGGGGAGGGGTTGTATGGCTGAAAGGCTGCTGGTGACCTTTGGGAGTGGCCGGGGGTCAGGGAGCAGCGGGCACCTCGGGGAGAGGTTGCTTGTGCACGATTTGAGGAGGGACATCGTTCTCTGAGCATTGAGGGCCAGTGGAGTTGTTGGCTTGAGGTCCCTGGGAGTAGGAGATGTGATCAGATGATGTTTGGAAAGGAACAGGAAAGGTGGCTCTCCTAGGAGAGCAGCCAGCAGACTGCAGGGACGCGGTGGTGGCGGTGCTGGTAGAGCCAGAGAGAGAGCAAGAGCAGCGGTGGACTGTGGGCCCCAGTGAACTTGGTGAGGGTGCTCATTCTCCACAGGCTTTGGTGTGGCCTCTACATGGGTGCCCTGCTTGCCCACGGGATTAGGAGCCTTGGGACTTGTGAAAGTGCCAAAACCACTTTCCAGTGCTCACCAGAAGAGTGCCAAATACATTGACTTTTGTGAGGAGTTCTCTAAATGTTATCTTCCCATTGTCCCATCTTTTGTTCTTACCCAGATGTTCTCCGGGGCAAAACCGATTCGGTAGAAGTGGATGTTCCCGTAGGAGGCGCTGGCCTGCGGGTGGCCTGTTCAGACGAGTTGGGACAGAGCTCCTTAACGCGGGGCGGGTTTGGGCTTGCCGGGCGGAGGACCCCGTCCTGCTGAGCGCATGGTGCTGCGCGCCTCTTAGAAATACCATCCCCAAACTGGCAAACTGTGCTAAATCAGGAACATCCTACCCCCAGATACGGCCCTGCTGATGATGGGTTTTAATTCTTGTTGCTTTAAACTTTGTGATAAGTATGTGTTCATTTGTATAGTTGTGGACTTGTATTTTGCCTTTTTTCTTAACCAATATTGGATATATGTGTATTTCTACATATTGACATAATCAAAAAATGTTATCTGAGGGCATTTTTGGTGCAGTGTTGTGTGTTTGTAGATTCTGAACTGATCCTGGAAGAGCAAAGACTTTTTGAAATAATCCATCCTACTTTTGTGACAATGCACCCCTGAACAGGAGTGCTAGCCAAGGGGAAATCATCTAAGGAGTTTCATTCCCAGGGAACTAAAAATATTATAAACCATATCTATTTTAACTTAAGATGGATCTTGGACACATGAAGTTCATACATGGTCTTTTGTTTCTTTGCTCTGTTAGTAAATACTTGGTCACTGGTTGTGAACAGCTGTTTGAGCCAAGGAATTGTCTGGCCTTAGAGCATCAGATGTTTTCCATCTTGCAGTTATATTAAGTTTGTGATGCCTGTGCTTCTTATCATTAGTATCAATGGTGTCATTTTTCTGTATCTCAGTCACTGGAAAGAAAGTGCAGAGAGCAGAAAATTGCCATAGTTGCACAGGTGCACTGCTTACAGCCCTAGGTGGTCCGGTCCTGACAGAACTGTGGGCAGAGGCTGTACTGACTGCGGATTTTTTGTGAATTCAAGTGGGTTTCTTATAATACCAGTTGGAATTACCGGTGTTAAAATATTAAGATATGTTTACTATTTAATTTGGGACCAGGGGGATGAACTGGACGAGAAATGCCAAATATGGGACATCCACTCCGCCTCCCAGAATGTCGGCTCAGTGGGCGTGTCAGCCTCAGCAGGGCTGCAATACAACAACTAGAAACGTGAAAGGAAGAAGTGGACACACAAGATGCCCTGTCAATGACTGGAAACGCTTTCACACAGTCATTCCCACTTCTGAGACCGCCCAGACCACACGTGGAGGGGCACTGACTTGGCGGGTGGGGTGTGCCCAGGGCTCTTGGCGCCGTGGGGGGATCGGCTGCATTAACCAGCTGGAGAATTGGGGGCCGTGGTCCACACCCAGGCTGTTCTCCCACCTGAAGAAGTAGGGAGCCAGGCACCTCTGCTGACAGCTTTATGCCTGGGGCACTGTAACTATCTCAAGTATGGCCACATATTGGACAGATTATTCTGTTAAATTTTAATAATGACAAGAAAAAGTCACTTTTACTTTGTGAGTTAAAAACTATTTTCGTGATATGGTAAGTGGGGCCTTAAAAAACTTAATCAGAGTCATTAAAGCACTAGGTTACAATTTAGTGATGGTAAAATTCTCAAATCGGAACTGGGAGCAGTTATTCTGGTCCCAAGAGGAATCTGTTTTTATTGCTTTTAGGTGCTACATCTGAAATTTACTACCATATTGCTAAATTACGTGCTTATGTGGTTATTTCTTAATTCATCAGTTTTATATACTTACTGACTTTTGACAGTACAGTTGTTGAACTGCTAGTGTACTTCTATGGTAGTTGAAGATTTAGCTTTTATATTCATCTCCCTTAAATGAATAAGTATATTATAATCTTGGGTTAATATGATAATTGCTTATATTATCATGACTATGTAAATACCATTTATCTCTGAGCCAGGCAGCCTCACTGGATTGCATTTCCTTTTTTAAAACACTCTTCCCCCTCAGCTTGCAGTAATTTCCATTAGCCCAGTTTTCTGTGTACCTATCATTGCATTGTCCTAAGAGATATACAAATGCCAGCTTTTCCAAATGCTTAAATAAGTCCCATGATTAAGTGTTCCAGATAACCTGTCCACTCCACGTTTTTCTTCCCTAGAGGTATCTCACAGCTGGCCAGGTGTGGTTGCCCCTAAACCTGGTCCGGCTGCTGACCTGGAACCTCTCTTCCTGGATACCACAGTCTTCTTTTTTTGGTTTGCTGCCTCATCTTCCTGAAGCACATTCTCCAGTAGTTTTGTAAGAAAAGTGCCTACCTGTAAAGGTCCTTGGATGGCTGGAATGTTCTTACTATTTCTTTGGATGGGATTTGTATGTCGACAGTATTTTAGGTTGAATATCCTTTTTTCTTGGAATTTTGAACACAGCATTGCTCTGTTGTTTTTGCATGACCCCTTTTAAACTTCTAGGAAGCTTCTAGGGCATTATCTTTATTCTTGGTAATAGATTTTATGAGTGTGTCTTGTTGTCATTTACTGTTGTAAGTATTTGGCTAATTTTTTAAAGATCTGGAGATGCCCCTTTTTTTCTGAGAAATTTCTTTGTCTTTCCCTCCTAACTTCTTTGCTTTCTCGTCCTGGAAGTCATGTTAGTAACCTCTTTGATTTTCCCTGTCTTTTGGTCTTTTTGCTTTGCTATTATGAGATACCTCTTTACTTTACATTTCACTATTTTTATTGAATCTTTAATTATAGCATCACTCACTTGTTTGTTTAACTACATCTGTTCTTAGAGGATATGTTCTTATCTCTGAGGAAATTGAGATAGATTATGTTTGTTTGTATGGTTTTCTTTTTTTTTCTTCTTTCATTGCCTTTATTATTACTTAAATGTTTTTTTTATTAAGGTATTACATGTTTGTCCTCAACCCCCCCATTCCAATCCCTCACCCCGCCCCACTCATGCTCCGAACCCCCTATTGTCCTTGACCACTGGTTAGGCTCATATGTGTGCACATAAGTCTTTTGGTTGATCTCTCCCTTTTATCCCCACCCTCCCTTTGAGATCCAACAGTCTAACCCATGGCTCCTTATCTCTGGGTCTGTTCTTGCTCATCAGTCTATGTTGTCCACCATTTCCCCTAGGTGATGAGATCATGTCCTACTGGAAATATACTTATAAGAATAAAAAATGAGACAAGCAATAATTGTTATGCATATGAATCAGTCTGAAGTGAATTTCTTTCTGGGCCAACAGTTCTTTTGAGACCCAATTTCAATGTCAAACAGTTCCTTATGTGTACATGTCAGCAATGATATTTCAGTTCTGGATGGTGGGCAAATGGTGGTAATGCAGGTCTAACCCTCTCTGGTTTGGTCCTGGGCAATCTGCAGCGACGCACAGCTGCTGACTGCTATTATGGCAATGCATCATCAGCATCTTCCATCTCTGGACTGCTTCTCTTCTGTCTTCATGGCTGGAGCAGTCCTGTCACTTCCTCTCTGTTGTCAGAATCCACATGGTCTCAGAGTTGTTTTTAGAAAATATACAAACATATTCTCGATCAAAAGTTAATAAAGGAATCTTTTTTTCTATAAATTTGACGTGGAATCCTTTTTCATTTTTTGCCCAGATGATTTTCCTCTGGCTTGTTTTGACACCATGTGTGTTTTTCATGGGTGTCTTGCTGTTAGCATTACAATTAATTTTCTAAAGTACAAATTTTCTAGATATAATTTACTACTTACAGGATACTTCTCATTACATGATATTCTGTATGGTTTTCTTGTGCTGCATTTTCCCCTGCTTCACCCAGATTTAATATTTTTCTGTTTATTTTGGTTGTTGTCTTTAACGCTGATGATTTTCCTTAAATGCCTGGAGGGTCATGACTGCGCTAGACATGGGTCAGTGACTCAGTGTGCAGACACAGGAGGTGTTGCTGGTGGTCCTCAGTGTCGGAAGGACAGCACATGACACAGACTCGGAACCCCACTCTAAAATATCTGTAGGCCTTTTTGGGGGGGTCAGTTTCTCTAAGAGTAATACTCAGACTTCCTGTTCAAGGTCTCCATCTGTTTATTATAGTTCAGGGCAGAGAAAGGACATGTTGACTTCTCAGCTGTGTCCTCTCATAGAGCATGTTTCCTTCCTTTCTGCAGGGACTAAACCTCGGGCTCCAGGGTTGTGCTGATGTGGGTTGGCCTGCAGGAGGTAGATGGAACTGGGGCGGCCTCCCTCAGTACCAGTCCTCCTGAGTACTGCACCGGGATCAGTGCTTCCACATGCGATCTTGGGGCAAGTTGCCTTCCATTTGGTACCCCCCTCAGTACCCACTTGGGTTGTAAGGTTTCCTCTTCACTGAATGGATTACTACTCCATCTGCTTTTTAAATTGTCAAAACATGTTAGAAATGACCTCTGATGTCATCCTTTCCCCTTTATTTCTTTACTAGAGGTCCAGTGCATGGATTCATGCACCAGTGGGGTCCCTCAGCCTGGCCTGCGCCCTCTCGCAGTCCAGGACCACTTGGGGATGTTGGGTGGTCGATTCAGCCCGGTCCCCACAGGCCAGGGCAAGGGACCCCACTGGTGCACTTGGCCTCTAGTATGCACATAAGATCTTTGGTAATCTCTTCCGTCCCTCTCCCCACCCCTTTCACTCTGAGATTCATCAGTCTGTTCCATGTTTCCATGCCTGGGTGTTGAATGTTTGCCCCTTGGTGGTCAGTGTGTGTTATAGCTGCCAGTCGAACTGTCGAATGGCCACTTAGGCATATATATATATATATATATATATATATATATATATATATATATTATTTCGTTTATCTTATAATTTTTTTTTTATTAACCCCTCTGAATCCTGTGATCAGTCCACCTCCCTAGAGGTTTACTAGAAATCTTATTTTTGACTTTAAACTTTGATTTTGCTCAGGTGTTTGCTCTCTTTCATCCAGAACAAAAACTAATGAAAACAACCACCACCACAGCAGAAAACAAAGCCAGGAGCAAAGCAGTGCCTTAGTGCTTGACTCTGGGCTGACAGTCAGTTTGGGAGGTGCGGGCCCAGACGGTGAGGATGGAATGGGAGAGGGGCAGGATGCAGAGCAGAGCCTTACCGGCCTGCTGCTACCTGAGCAAGCCTTCGAGAGATTTAAAGTTTCTTTAGCAGGTTTGCTTTTGTTGTTTTAAACAGCTTTCTTTGAGGTACTGGTATAGTTGATGTATCATGAAGTTCACTCATTGCAAGCTTACAGTTCAGTGATTTTTAGTAAATTTTCTGGGTGGTACAGTCATCACCCCAAATCAGTGCTAGAACTCTCTTGTCACCGTGGCTGGGTCCCCGTATTCGTTTACAGTTAATCCCTGTTCTAGTCCAGAGCTCCAGAAAACCACTAATCCTGCCCCTATAAACTGGCCTTTTGGACATTTCATATAATTGGAATCCTGCAATATGCGGTCTCTGGTGCCTGTGTTTTCACAGTGCATCGTATTTTTGAGGTTCACTGTACTGCTAAGTGTGGTAGCTTATTCCTCCTGCATCGCCGAATCGCTTCCAGAGGATGTGCATGGCGCTGCAGGCTGCCTGTTCCCAGGTGAGGTGGGTGGCAGGTGTTCCCCTCTGGCCTGGCACCCCCCCTGCACGGAGGAGCTGCTCGGTGGGGTGCCCTGAGGAGCTTTGTGAAGGGAGACGGAGCTGACCGCGGGCTTCCGTTTCCCATCCGTAGAGCAGGTGCTGGGCGCTGTGGTGCTGCCCGTCTGTCCTTCCCCGCTGCTGGCATACTGGGAGTTTGTAAGTTTAAGTCGTTGCTTTGACTGTGAACCCAGGTTCTGGTCCCTGTGAAGACAAACTGCTTGCTGTCGGTGAGTCTGTGAGGTCAGGTGTCAGGAACGAGGCGGAAGCAGCTTTCCTTCCTGGCTTCTTGGGAGGTTCCACGTGCAGTAGCCACCACTTGCCATGCGGTGCTGAGGAGGACGCTTCCCTTCATCGCAGGCAGAGGCGGGGCCTCTCCGGATTCAGAAGAAAAACAAACAAAAGTCTATTCTTTTTGGTCAGAAGATGGATACTGAGTTAGAGAAATGATTTCTTATATTACATATGGGGCATACGATTGCTCATTTGATTCGCTTCCAGTGTGCCTTTAGAGTATTTTTAAACTTGTTTATTCTAAAGGACTTTTATGATGTCTTTTATTAGGGACTTAACTGCACTCAGGTAAAATCTAATTAAATTTAATAATAATGCCCTTTGGAAAATTCTTGTCTTTGGAGCTTTCATTCCTGCCTGCTGGCCCTGAGCGCTCCGGGACCTCCTCCTGTCCTGGCTGGGCAGTGCTGTGACCGTTCAGTCTGAGATCTCAAGTCAAGACAGCTGTGACCTGCATGAGGGCAGTATATCCAAGGGGCATACAGTTTATTGGGGTCCCACGTTGGGCACCGAGTCTTGTGAGGTGGAGGATGTGCATTTAAGTGACACAGGCCACTGAGGTCTTCATTCACCTGGGAGGGGTGCCTTCAGCCCCAAGCCTTCTGTCGGAAGTGGGCACCCAGAGCTGTCTGTTCGCTCTCTGTATGTTGTCTGCACAGGGTGGGCACTCCTAAGCTTACAGTTGTTTGTAAGGAAAATCATATAACAATTAGTAAGTAATAATACAAGATTAAGCAGTTTTGTGTACTCAGCTCTAAACCTGCTTTTGCCCACCTGTATGCTCTTGCATCCATTCTTGTTATTCCCTTAGTTTCCAGAAAAAACTTGGAGATGTTCAGCTTTTTACTCCAGTGCTTTGGGGACTGAGGATCGAGTGAGTGTTCCTCTGTCTGGATATTTGGAGTCTGCTCCGCTAGGCACGATTCCCGTCCGTCAGTCATTCCTCAGTGCCAGGCCAGGTGTGCTCACGGGGACAGGAAGAGGAAGAGCATGGAGCAAGCGATTTGCAGAGGATGGTACTGCGGGGAGAAAGCCGGGTGAGGTGTGGGCGCACAAAGTCTGGTCTGATGGAGTAGAGGGCTGTGCAAGCGAAGCTTTGATTTACATGCAGGTTCTCTGGAGGCCGCTCAGAAGGGCTGGGAGCAAGGACAGTCAGCCTGTAGCTGAAACAAGCCTTGAGCTGATGAGAGACTTTGAATACAGATAGGAAGGAGCCATTGCTTATGGTAATGGCGGCCTTTACCTTTGCCACAAGCCCTCCTTGGGAGGCCTCCCTGCTTCAGGGAGGGGTGGACAGTTAATCCACTTAGTACGCCCCCAGAGCGGTGCTGTGGAGCGGCTTCAGGACCTCTGGCCTCTCCTGTCTGGGATATCGGGGAGCACAGGAGAGACCCCTGGACCGTGGGGCAGAAGGCGCTTCTGTAAAACGGCGGCAGTGGTGCTGCTGATATTCACATAGTTTTTAATGAGTTTCCGGGGTTCAGATATACACGGAAACGATTTAAAGAGCAGAGTTTTTAAAGCATTTCTTTTTAGGTGCTATGTTTATTTTTGATAATATAGGCAAAAGGTAATTTTATTTTCCTATTGAATGAAATGGTTTTGTGGGCTTTTTTGAAAAAAAATTAACATCACGTGAAAAATTTCTAACCTTTCTCTAATGCTGGCAAAATGGCTTTGCTAGCTATCAAAGTGTGAATTGTTTTTGTCTTATTTTGTCAGTCAACACCCAGATTGAATTAGTTTGCCTTTTCACTTATTATATGAAAAAAGTGACTTAAAAGACAAATATAGGATTTATAAAAACTCTCACCCAACGCTATGTTTACTCATGAGAGAGAGAGTGGGGGGGAGAGGAGAGAAGAGAGAAAATAGAGAGAGAAGGAACGTTGGTCAGTTGCTTCCCATACAGCCGGAGCTAGAACCTGCAATCTGGATAAGTGCCCTGCCTGGGAGTCGAACCCACACCCTTTGTGCTGTCTGCTCCAGTCAGCCAAGACCCCACCATGGTCTGTAGGACTTTCTTGAGCTGTATTTTGTTTCATGTCTTTCTGCTGTGGATTTTCTTCTCATTTGTGGTTTGTCTTTCCTCTTTTATCTGCTTTCTTTTGGATTAATTAATTGAGTGGTTTTATGATCCCATTTTCCTGGCTTATTAGGTATTTCGTAGGTTGCTTTAGGGTTTATATTGTACTAGAGGCATTTCCATTGCATGAAATTTGTGCATGGAGGTGGGTCCTCAATCCAGCGTGCACCCTCTCCAATCTGGGACCCCTCGAGGGATGTCCAACTGCCTGTTTAGACCCAATCCGGTGGGATCGGCCCTAAACAGGCAGTCGGACATCCCTCAAATCCAGGACTGCTGGCTCCCAACTCTCACCTGCCTGCCTTCCTTATTGCCCCTAACTGCTTCTGCCTGCCAGCCTGATCACCCTCTAACCACTCCCCTGCTAACCTGATGTCTAACTGCTCCCAACTTCCCTCCTCTGCCGACCTGGTCACCCCCAACTGCCCTCCCTTACAAGCCTGGTCCCTCTCAACTGCCCTCCCTTGCAGGGCTGGTGCCTCCCAACTGCCCTCCCCTGCTGGCCATTTTGTGGTGGTCCACATGGGGGCAGGATCTTTGATCACATGGGGGCAGCCATCTTGTGTGTTGGAGTGATGGTCAATCTGCATATTAGATAGGATAGAGGCCTGGTGCCTGGGTGGGGACCAGTTGGTTTACCCAACTGGTGTCCCGGATCAGGGTGGGGGTTCCCTTGGGGTGTGGGGCGGCCTGAGTGAGGGGCCTGTGGTGGTTTGCAGGCTGGCCATGACCCCCTGGTGACCCAATTGGAGGCCCTGGTATCTGGAATTTATTCACTTTCTACAATTGAAACTTTGTAGCCTGAAGCGGAATCAAGCCCCTTGCTCGCTCTCTGTGGCTCTGGCGGCAGCCATTTCTGTTGGAATTTATCTTCTACTAGAGGCCTGGTGCATGAAATTCCTGCATGGGGAAGGGGGGGGTGTCCCTCAGCCCAGCCTGCACTCTCTCCAATCTGGAACCCCTTGAGGGATGTCCGACTGCCTCTTTAGGCCCAATCTATGAGATCCGATCTGTATTGGCTCCCAACTATTCACCTGACTGCCTGCCTTCCTGATTGCCCCTAACCGCTTCTGCCTGCCAGCCCGATCACCCCCTAGCCAGTCCCCTGCCAGCCCTGACAGCCTGATCACCCCCTAGCCAGTCCCCTGCCAGCCCTGACAGCCTGGTCACCCCCAAATGCCCTCCTCTGCATATTCCCTCTTTATTAGATAGGGTTTTTTCTTTAGCATATTGGACAGTCCTAAACCGGTTTGGCTTAGTGGATGGAGCATTGGCTTGCAGACTCAAGGGTCCCAGGTTCGATTCTGGTCAAGGGCATGTGCCTTGGTTGGGGGCACATACCCAGTGGGGAGTGTGCAGGAGGCAGCTGATTGATGTTTCTCTCTCATAGATGTTTCTAGCTCTCTATCCCTTTACCTTCTTCTCTGTAAAAAAATCAATAAAATATATATTTTTAAAAAGAAACATTTATAATTCCTCCCTATCTGCCTGGCTGGTGTGCCCTCAGGCTGCCACCACTGAAGGGGTTTGCGCGCTGGCCAGGCTGAGACCCCAGCCCAGGCTGAGACCACAGCCAGGCTGAGACCACAGCCCAGGCTGAGACCACAGCCCAGGCTGAGACCCCAGCCAGGCTGAGACCCCAGCCAGGCTGAGACCCCAGCCAGGCTGAGACCCCAGCCAGGCTGAGACCACAGCCCAAGCTGAGACCACAGCCCAGGCTGAGACCACAGCCCAGGCTGAGACCACAGCCCAAGCTGAGACCACAGCCCAGGCTGAGACCACAGCCCAGGCTGAGACCACAGCCCAAGCTGAGACCACAGCCAGGCTGAGACCACAGCCCAGGCTGAGACCACAGCCAGGCTGAGACCCCAGCCCAGGCTGCCTCCAGGGCCAGGGGGTCACGCAACTTAGATGCGAGGCCCTGCTGGTCTGAGACTCCAGCCTAAGCTGTTACTGCTGCCAGGGGATGGCGCCATGTTGGTGCAAGGCCCCAGCCGAGGCTGTGCCACTGGCCTGAAGATCACACCCTGGGGATGCACGGCCCTGCCGCCCTGAGACCTCAGCCCAGGCTGCCGCTGGTTGGGTGATCACGCATGGGGGTGTGCAGCCATGCAGGCCTGAGATCCTAGCCCATGCTGCCGCCGCAGCTTTGGTGCAAGGCCCTGCAGGTCTGAGACCCCAGCCCAGGCTGCTTCCGCTGGCTGGGATCAGCCTGGATTGTGCTGGGTGCCTCCCAACCAGACACTCCAGGCTGCCGCCACTGGGCAGGGATTGCTGCATGGGGGACGGTGCCTCCTAGCTAGACACCCTGGACTGCCCCCGCTGGGTGGACTAGGGGATTCTAGCAGGGCTAAGAGGACTGGGCGCCACCGTCTTGTGGTTATTGGCGCTGCCATTTTTGTCACAGAGTGATGGGTAATTTGCATATTACTCTTTTATTAGGTAGGATAATTGAAACTTTGTAGCCTGGAGTGAAGGCCTGGGCTGGCCAGGGTGTGTGGAAAGCTTTGCTTCTTCCATTGCGAGGGACAACCCTAGCCTCCCGCTCTTTCCAGCTCCCTGGCTGCTGCCATTTCTGTTTGGATTTGTTTACCTTCTATAATTGAAACTTTATAGCCTTGAATGGAGGCTTAAGCTTGCAAGGGCAGGCGGAAAGCTTGGCTTCCTTCGTTGCCTGGGAAACCCAAGACTCCTTCCTGCTCTCTGTGGCCACAGCCATCTTAGTTGGGTTTATTTGCATACTCGCTCTGATTGGCTGGTGGATGTGGCTGGTGGGAGTAGTGGAGGTATGGTTAATTTGCATATTATTCTTTTATTAGGTAGGATACTTTTAACTTGTAACAGTTTACCTTAAAATGACATATACTTCATGTACAATATAATAATATTATGATAGTATCCCGTTCATTTCTCCCTACCTTGCCTTATAGTATTTTTGTTATACCTTTTGCTTTTATATATCATAAATTTCAAAATATATTGGTGAAAAAGAGGTACATAGTAAGGGACAAACCCTAATGTACATACCATGTGGTTTGTATTTCTGGGGCTCTTCCTTTGTGGTATAGGTCCACATTTTGTCTGGTATCATTTTCTTCTGCCTGAAGGACTTACTTTATCATTGTTTGTAATACAGGACAGCTGAGGACGAACTTTTTCCAGCATCTGTATTGTCACAGGAAAGGGGACCTGGCTCTGCGAGGCTGCCTGGAGTCAGCTGGTGTGTGCGGGTTCTTGACTTCGTGCAGGAAGAACAGGTCCAGGTGGATTTCAGAGGATGTTATTAAACAGGAGACAAGGCAGGGCTGGGGAAATGAGCCTTTGCCGGTCTGCTTCGGCTCACGAGGAAGTCTGGGGAAAGGGGGCCTCGGACAGGCGCAGGGGCTTTGCCTGGATGAACTACCATTGCCCATTGCTGGTCTGGTGCAAGCCTAAGCGGATCCAGCAGTGCCTGCCTGTGGGGGGAGGGCGGGCTGGCGGAGGCACACAGTCTCCTGGAGGACAGTGCGTGCGGGGACCTTTGCTTTGGGGGATTCTAAAGGCTGGGAGTTGAGGAGAGGTCTTAAGGAGGGTTTCAATAGAATATTGATCAGCTTTATGCTCATGTACCACAATGAGATTTGTTCTCTTAACTCCACCTATCCCGGGGCATGGCTGGCAAGCAGCAGTAACTGGATGTTCGCTCTGTCCCCCTGAGTGGGGTGATGTAAGGACCTCGGCGGAGGAGAGGTGCCCGCATTTACTCTGAGTGTCCCCGGTTGGGGAAGGTGGGCTTTTTCCTAAGGCTGCAGCTGCTGCGTGGCCTCTTGCTTTTCTAGATGGTTGCACACTGCTGTTTGACCCCCTTTGCTTGTCCTGGATTACTGGCCTGTCATGTGTGTCTGAAAACTTTTTTTATTGCTGCTTTCGTTTTTAACAGGTAGGTTGGTTTCCTTTCAATGTTTTCCCACTGTCTTGTCACTTGCATTGTTCCTACTGAGAAATCTGCTATTCATTTAGTTCCCTTGTATACATATATGATATTTTTTTCTGACCCTTTTAAGATTTTCCTTTTACCCTTGGTTTTGAGCAATTGATTGTGATGTGTCTTGGCATATTTATTTTCATGTTTCCTGTGCTTGGGGAAGTAAGCTTTTTGGATTGGTGGGTTTAGTTAGAAGTTTCAAATTTGGAAAAATTGTAGCTACTATTTCTTCAAACTATTTTTTCATCTCCCCTGTTTTCACGTTTGGGCACTCCCATCACATGTTTTTTAGGCCACCTAAAGTGTTTCATGGCTCTCCCTGACCCCCACTTTGGGCTTTTTTTGCAGTGTTTTTGCTATGCCTTATGTCAGTGTATCTTTTTTCTTCAGTGTTGACTCTGCCATTAATCCCATCTAGTGTACTAGTATTTTTCATCTCAGACTTTTTTTTTTAATCCTCACTAGAAGATATACCTTTTTTCATTGGTTTTTAGAGAGAGTGGAAGGGGGGAGAAAGAGAAAGAGGAACATCAATGTCAGAAACATTGATTGGTTGCCTTCAGCCAGTAGGACTGGGGATCGAACCTGTGACCACACTGGCTGGGGCCCTCCTCCTTTTCTGATGGGAGTAGTGGGGAGAAGGAGGAGATGAACCTTCACTAAAAAATGGTTTATTTCAGCCAATGCTCAATTGGTTAGAGCATTGTCTCAATACACAAGGTGTCAGACCAGGGGCACATACAAGCAATCAATGAATGCATGAATAAAGGGGACAACAAAGTTGATGTCTGTCTCCCTCTCCTTCTCTCCCTCCCTCTCCTTCTCTCTCTCTCTTTCCCTCTTTCTAAAATCAATAAATTAAAAAAAAATTTAAAAATAGTTTATTATAATGTGATTCAGATATTCAACTATTCACCCATTTAAAGTGTATAATTCAGTGGCTTTTAGTGTATTCACAGAGTGTGCCATTGTAGCTGCACTTTAGAAGACATTTAGCATCCTAAAAAGAAATCCCATACCCCAGCCATCCTATTACTGCCTCTCCCCTTTCCTCTCCTCTGTCCTAGGCTACAATTACTTGACTTTCTGTCTCTATAGATTTACCTATTCTGGACATTTCATATACCGTATTTGCCGGCGTATAAGACAATTTTTTGGCCCTGAAAAATATGCCTCCAAGTGGGGGGTAGTCTTATACGGCGAGTATATAACAAACTATTTTTAGTGGAAATGTTAGGGGGTCGTCTTATACGCCCAGTCTCTTATACGCCGGCAAATACGGTATTTTTCAGGGCCAAAAAATCGTCTTATATGCCGGCAAATATAAATGGAATCAAGCAATATAGGTTTTGTGATTTGTCATTTCACTTAGCATGTTTTAAGGTTCATCAGGGTTGTAGTTTGCATTGGTACTTCATTTCTTTTTATTACAGAACAATATTTCATTGTATAGATATATCACATTTTATCTGTTAATCAGTTGATCGGCATATGTGGGTCTTTCTGCTTTTGGGCTTTTAGGAGTAATGTTGCTATGAACATGTATGTACAGGTTTTTGTGTAGACTATATTTTCATTTCTCTTGGATATGTATCTAGGAGTGCACTTTCTTGGTAAGTGTATGTCTAACCTTTTGAGGAACTGCTAGACTGTTTTCTAAAGCAACTAGATCATTTTACATTCTCACCAGCAGTGTGAAAGGTTTTAGTTTCTCCGAATCCTTGCTAACACTTACAATGCTCTGTCTTTTTATTGTAGCCATCTTAGTGGAATCATATTTTAGTGATTTTGTTGTACATTTCTCTGATGACTAATGATGTGGGGCATTTTTACATATGCTTGATGGCCATATGAATATTTTCTTTGGAGAAACGGTTATTCAGATCCTTTCTTAAGTTTTGAATTTGAAAAAAGTCTGAGATGAAAAATACTAGTACACTAGATGGGATTAATGGCAGAGTCAACACTGAATAAAATTTTAAATTGTGTTTTTTTTTTTAAATCGAGTTATAAGATTCTTTAGTGTTCTAGATACAAGTCTTTTTCAGATGCATGTCTTGAAAATGTTTTCCATTTTTTGCTTTGACATTTTACTTTTTTGATGGTGTACTCTGAAGCACAAAAACTTTTAAATTTTAGCCATTTCTTTTGTTGCTTGTGCTCTTGGTGTCATATCTAGGGCGCCATTGTCTAAGCCAAGGTCTAGGAGATTTGAAGGTCCAGAATAAATGAAGATTTATTCCTATGTTTTCTTTTACGCTTTCTACTTTTAGCTCTTATATTCAGTTCTCTGATTTATTTTGAATTAATTTTTGTTGTGATGTGGCTCATTTGCATGGATATCTAGTTGTTCCAGCACCATTTGTTTTTAGGACTATTCTTTTTCCATTCAATTGTTTTGGTACACTTATTTGAAACCACTGGACCTTAAATGTGAAAGTTTCTAAACTCTTTTTATTATTTTTTAAAATTTCTGTATTCTTCAGTCTGTGCCATTGATCGCTGTTTATTCTGTGCCAGTATCACAGTCTCGGTTACTACAGCTTTGTAGTAGATTTTGAAATTGGGAAGTGTAAGTCCTCCAGCTTTATTTTTCAATTGAACCTATTTTTTTTTCTCATCTTTTTACTAATGACTGACCCTAGCACATATTTCAAGAAACTTTTTCTTAAAATTGGCAAAAATTTTGTGAATTGGGACTTTTTCTCTCAATTAAAAGCTTTACTATTTTGTGACATGTCTATTCATACTTATGCTCCTATCACATAGAGCCAATCCCCCCAAAACAACAACAACAACAACAACACACGTTTGTTAGGGAGCATTAAGAGATATTTTTGAGTCCTCTTCCATCAGCAAATGCATGAAGGAGTAATTTGATAATGCCACTGATTCTTTTAGGATCTTAGTGTCCCTATAAATTCAGTACTATATATCACAGAAGAGGAAAACAATAAAAGATCAAAGGAAATAGAACCATTTGGAAGCCCAGATATCTAGATGGAGAATAATTCTACCTGGCTTAGTTTTATATTTCTTACAAGAATTTTACTGTAAAAAGTCTTTCAGAATATGTACAATTACACAACTAGAACAGTGTAGCAAGGTAAGAGTAAATTCTGGCCTTGAACCACACTGAGAAATAGTTTGCCTTGAAATTTTGATTAAACTAAAATCTTCATTATGCTTAAAATATTTCATCTAAGGAAAAAAATGTGTTTTGCTAACCCAAAATTCCATTTTGACAATTATCAATGAAAAAGTTTTTATTCTCTCATCACCTTGCCCCCACCTAAAATAGCAAACACTGCAGGAGCTCTCCCTTTCAGTCTGTCTGGAAGCTCAGCTGGCCCCTGACAAGAGCAGGCTGTTCAGTATCTTTGAACCTCACTCATGCAATATGGATAAATCCCAACCCAACCCGGCGCTGCTTCAGGAAACAGTGGGGCCTCGCTGTGGTGGCTCAGGGGTTGAGCGGCAGCCCATGAACCAAGAGGTCACATGCGGGGCTGCAGGCTTGATCCCCATGGGGCATGCAGGAGGCAGCCAATCAACGATTCTCTCTCATCATTGATGTTTCTCTTTCTCCTTCTCCCTTCCTCTCTCTGAAAGAAATTAAAATATATTAAACAAACAAACAAACAAACAAAATGGTGACTTTAAGGCATTTTAGAAATGGGATGGTGCTACATAATCACTAAATAATCAAGTTTTGCAGGTTTAACATTTATTATTTATTATTCTTATACTCCCAAAGCATAGTTTTATTTCCATCTGCTTGTTTATGAATATTAGCAAAAGAGGAACTACCCAGAACATAGATTTCATCCTCGCAGACCTATGGGGACTGAACTGCAGGGCAGGAAGGTTTTGCTAAAGTGCATTTCCTCTGCTTGTGAAGAAACCTTTGAGAAGCGAACTTTGAGAAGATTGTGCCCTCGATGTGCTACATGCTTCTACTTAAGAGATATATTGTCTTACAAAAGAAGCTCTTTGAAGAAAACAACAAGAGAAATTCTCTCCCCTCAAAAGAATGTAAGAAATATAGCCCTAGCTGATTTGGCTCAGTGGCTAGAGCTTTGGCTGAAGGGTCCCAGGTTCGATTCTGCTCAAGGGCACATGCCTGTGTTGCAGGCTTGATCCCCAGTGGGGGGCATGCAGGAGGCAGCTGATCAATGATTCTCTCTCATCATTGATGTTTCTATCACTCCATCTCACTGCCTCTCTGAAATCAATAAAATATATAAAACGAATATAAGAAATATACCATATTTGCCGGCGTATAAGACTATTTTTTGGCCCTGAAAAATATGCCTCCAAGTGGGGGGTAGTCTTATACGGCGAGTATATAACAAACTCTGTATTTTTAGTGGAAATGTTAGGGGGTCTTCTTATACGCCCAGTCGTCTTATACGCCGGCAAATACGTATTTTTCAGGGCCAAAAAATCGTCTTATATGCCGGCAAATACGGTATTCTACAACTATCTGATTGCTCTACATAGCATTTCTGTGCTTTCTTTCACCAACAAAGTCACTTTCTGAGCTATGGGAGGATGAACACAGTTTAGTTCCTAACAGAGTCACGGAGATAGTGAAGACACAGAAGATAACTTTGTGCTCTAAAGTACGAATGCTTATTCACTCAAATTAAGAATTTCACTTTTAAAAACTTTTAATAATAAGTACATATGGTCTTCTCTTCAGATATATGGCATGTTTACTCAATGCAGAACTACCACAGACTCTTCTAGATGTTGGAGATACAGGATTGACAAAAAAGACGGTCCTTGTTTTCACGGGGCTTCAGAAGACAAAAGAAATACATCAGGT
This sequence comes from Vespertilio murinus, assembly GCA_963924515.1. NCBI lineage: Eukaryota > Metazoa > Chordata > Mammalia > Chiroptera > Vespertilionidae > Vespertilio > Vespertilio murinus. The sequence continues at coordinate 6,940,747 of OZ004713.1, forward strand.
GGTGATGATGCCTCTTTCAGCTGGCTTTTGCTGTGTAACAGGCACCTCCAAAACTTACTGGCTTAAAACAGCCATCATTTCATTTGCTCGTGATTCTGCGGGCCAGCAGTTGGGGCGAGGGCCAGGCTCTGCAGGTAACTGTGGTCTCTCCGGGGCTCGGGCCACTGCGGTCACAGCTCCGGCTGCACCGGGAGGCAGAGCCTTTAAAGCACTGTTGTCTTCCTTGCCTTGTGCAGTTTCTCTGCCTGTCATTTTTCATTAAGGAAGGTTTGGATGTTGTGGAAAATTCCATTTTGATGGATTGAGGTGGAGCTGCAATGCTGATCTTGTTAATATTTTCATTTTATAAAAAAGTCTAATCACCATTAATTGCAGTGTTGCCACATGTCCTGTTTTGCAGCTGGAAGTTGGGCTCTTCCATCCACTTACTGGGTAGGGTGATAGCGGCACCGTGATCAATAAGCCCGAAGTTGCTCAGCTCATCGTGCACTGCAACTTGGACCTGGTGCTCTTAGCCCCACAGGAAGTGTGCGTGGGGCCAGCCCAGGAAGTCCTGCACACCCGCTCTCTGCTTTCAGGCTTCTCATTGGTTGTTGAGTAGAGCAAGTGAAGATTATTTCCTTCCCAGAAGTGTTGATTATGAGGGGAAGTGAAATCTCTCTACTGGTAAATGAGCCAGATTGTGTATGTGGTGGGAGATGAAGTCTGAAGATGCATTTCAGTTCTTAGGAAGAATAAAGCAAGTGCTGGGATTGGAGGTGTCAGTACTTGACGTTAAGGCTCTCCTATGAAAACTCTTACTTTTTATGTGTAGGAGAGAGAACAGACTCTTGGATTAATGAGCTATTTTACAAACTCATGGCCTCCTCTTATTAATGGGAAAGTTGGCATGGGCTCCACTACTGGGTGATTTCAGGTCAGTGGGTGGCACATGGGGTCTGGTGATTGCCATCTGCAGTGCACTAGCCACTGGTTTGAGTTGAGGCTATTTCACAGTGGTTTCAGTGGTTTTAGAAGAGAGTCAAGATGTGCTCATCCCAGTGAGCACTCACCAGCCCTTGTTATGTGATGTATAAGTGGATGGAGGTGGAGAGTTGAAGACAGAAGAGAAAATGCTGATGTTGCAGGCTGGCTGGGTGTGTGGGAGCTTTGGAACCAACATGCTTTATTTGAATTACAGAGAAGGGACACCTTGGCAGTGTGTTAAAAAAAAAAAAATAGCTATCTTGTACTGATGCCATAAGATCTTCTTATCCTTCCTGTCTGCCTATATAAAAGCCTAAGCGACCATTCGACCAGTAACTATGATGCACAGTGACCACCAGGGGGCAGACACTCAACACACAGGCATGGAAACTTGGAATAGGCTGATGAATCTCAGAGGGAAGAGATTAACCAAAGATCTTACATGCCTACTAGAGATCTGATGCATGGATGCGTGCACTGGCAGGGTCCATCGGCCTGGCCTGCGGGGACTGGCAGTCCAACATTCCCTGAGGGTCCTGGATTGGGAGCGGGCGCAGGCCAGGCTCAGGGACCCCACTGGTGCACGAATCCATATGCAGGGGTGATAGGGAAAGACACCAGATTTTAAGGCCTTTTAGTCTTGACTTTTCAGTTTAATACTTAACCGTTTGCCAGACTCTTTCCAAGGTATGGACAGGCTGAGCTGACAGGCGTGGCTGACCAGGCCTGGAGAAGGTGGGGGGCTTGGGGGCCTGAATGACGGTGGGAAGAGGGCCGGTGGGGCTGAGAGAAGAGGACAGAAGCTGCCAGCCTTAAGCTGAGGATTTGAACGTTTTTGCCTAAACTGACTTGTTGACATTTTGGCTTTCTCTTATTTTACTCATTTAAGAAAACCCTTTTACTGAGCACCTGTTATGTACAGGCATTGTAATTAAATATAGTTCTTTTTATCACTTTATTTTATTTACAGATTGTGCTTCCTGAAAATTCAGATATTTAAGGTAATTCAGTACTATTGCTACTATTTTTTTTTAAATATGGGAATAAATGCTACATTTGTCTGTCTTAGGCTTTAATTTGGAGAGCAAGAATTATTGCTGAATTTCTGGTTTTGGTGGAATTGTTATCATATTTTGAGATTTATTACATCAGGCTGCTCTTTAGAGAATGACATTTGTTGTTGTTGTTGTTGTTAATCCTCACCCTAGGATATTTTCCCCATGGATTTTAGAGTGGAAGGCAGAGAGAGACACATCAATGTGAGAGAGGCACATTGATTGATTGCTTGCCTCATGCACTCCAACTGGGGCTGGGGATCGAGCCTGCAACTGAGGTATTGAACAGAAGGGACTGGACTTGAACCTGGGACCCTTCAGTCCGAGGGCTGATGCTTCAACTAGTGAGCATACCGGGTAGGGCTAGAAAATGACATTTTTAATACTTAAGTTTTCTATGCCTCAAATTAATAAAAATCACATTAAAAATTTGTCCTTTAAAAGCTCTGTGCTCTAGCTGTTGCTTTTAGTGCTACTCACAGGCGTGTTACTAACAGGAACTCCAATCGCTCAGTTACTAAACAGAACAGAAATAACATTCCCATTGCACAGATAAGCCTTTGAAAGTTAATTTCCATTGTAGACCTTGTCAGTAGGCTCTGAGGTTAATGAAAGAGAATAAGACACTTAGAAATCGTCAACACTTCATGGGAGACATTTGTTTGTGGTTCCTGGTTTTTGTTTGTTTTTGTGGTAGTTCATGTAGTAGACAGGAGTTTCCATGAAGCTGGCGTAATCCTTTCCCCAGCAGTGCCTAGCAGGCAAGCCCCCTGCTCCTCTTCTCTTTTCCTCAAAAACCAGCAGCAGCCATCAGGACAAAATGATAGTGACTTCTCTACTGTGTTCATTCCCTAACCCCTGCTGCACCTGGTAAACTGAGGCCTTACCCCGACCTGCAGGCTGGGAGCTCATGTCCTTGGCTTTCAGCAGAGAGAAAGAGAATCAGGGGCAGAGTGCTCCACCCTCGTGCACCTCGGGTCACTTTGGGGAGCTTCTAGCCCTCACCCTGAACAGTGAGGCCCAGCCTCGCCCTCGCATTGCAGCCACACGGGGGCTTAAAATGGTTGGTGACTTGCTGAGACCCAGAGGCCCAGGCGAGGTGTCCCAGGGGTTCCGGCTCTGGGGGTGCCAGGTGGGCAGTGGGTTTTTGAAAGCTCCTGGATTATGCATATTCAAGCTTCTAAACTGTGAGTGTGTCTGTCTGCTGCAGTTGGTCAGTGTGTGGCTGGGGCCCTGCTGGGTGTTTAACGTGGAAATCCTTTGCATCTTTCCATACATTTGTCCCCTTCATCTTGATTTATAACAGGACTGGAGAATCTTTTTTTCTGCCAAGGGCCATTTGGATATTTATAACATCATTCACAGGCCATACAAAATTATCAGCTTAAAAAGGAGCCTGCTGTATTTGGTCAAACTTTTAATTAACTCTCCCCTAATGCGTTGGCAGGGCCAGGCCAAATGATTTCTTGGGCCTTATACGGCCCTTGGGTGGGGTGTTCCTCACCCCTGATTTATAACTCAATTTTGGGGAACACCTATTCAATTGATTGCTCCTAGGCTAGTTCTACATTTTAGTGAAAAAGATAAATCAAAGTCTGCTTTTCCCCCTCTTTATTTTTACTATCATTCCCTGAATAGGAAGATAATGCACTGCTAACAATTTCCCGACTAGTTTACCTAGGTATTATGTCGGAGGTTCTTCCTTTGGGGAATTTGTTGCTAATTTTCATGGTTTGTACAGCCTTCTCATAGATAGGATTAAGAGATTGAAAAGAAACCGTAAATTTGCCTGGTTGAGTTAAGTGAACTCTTCCTGATCATGGGATTGGAGAAGAGCTTAGGGGCTGCTTGCCTCCCGCCCACATTGAGGACCCTCCCAATGCACGCAGCTCTGCCAGTCCTTTGTCCTTGTCCCTTGCCACCTCATGGGGACATTATTTACATCACTCACACTTAGAAATGCCAGCTGACGTTTCCTTTGCACAGCCGCTGCCCTGTGGGCGATGGCCAGCCCAGCGAGGAGGACTCCACCTGCCGGCCCAAAGCCTTAAGCTGAGCATCTGTGGTCCTCCAGTGTTCCTTCTGTGGTGGACCCGCTCTGTGTGTGACATGATACCTGTGGATATGGCCCAACTTGACGATGGCCTGTTTCAAATGGTGTTGCAAAGGGGAGCAGGGGAGAGGGACAGACCGGGGTGTGCTGTCCCACCAGAGTGCGGCACCCTCCCTGCTGGCTGCATTCTGGGAGGAAAGCAGGCAGCGCCTTGAGTGACAGCCAAGGAGTCTGGATGGATCCCTTCCCTGCGGCAAGCAGAGGAACAGTTCTCTGGCCTCAGGTTTGTTTCTGGAAAAGGAAGGGACCAGTGTGGGTCTATTCATCTCTAATATTCTGAGTGTTTCCACAAGGCACCCTTCGGAAACCTCTAGAACAAGGGTGGGCAAACTTTTTGACTCGAGGGCCACAGTGGGTTCTTAAACTGGACCGGAGGCCGGAACAAAAGCAGCCTGACCATGCTGGCACTCTCCTCTTGGGCTGCTGGGGAAGGAGCGGAGCAGAGAGCAAGAGAGCCCTCCGCTCTTTCGGCTCCGCGGGCCGGATAGAACAGCCAAATGGGCTGGATCCGGCCCGCGGGCCGTAGTTTGCCCACGGCTGCTCTAGAACAAGATTCACTCGAAGGTGATTGAAGTTTATAGTGCACCAGTTCCACACAGCTTTAGGTCTAAATTGGTTTCTTGGTTTGCTATTTTTGTTACATTTCCCATATTCTTCAGAAGATTCTCTCTGGAGCAAATGAAAAGTCGGCGTTGGGTCTAGAATTTAAGGATTAGTTCTTTCTCAGCTCGGGGAGATTTATCCCGAGAGACTACAAAACAACCTGATCCAGCACCCTGCCCTGACCAAAAATCGGTATTTTTTATTTTTATTAAAGTACATTTATATTAGGAAAAACACAAAACATTACTTATCATAAAATGAATGAAAACAGTGAGTCAGTTTTCACAATCACAAGCTTGAAATAGGGTTCTGGGTGTTCATTTGTGTCTTTGTAACCTCAGAATCCGGTTTTATTCAAATACTGTTTTGGCTGCAAATACGGAGAAAATTCTAATCCATACAAATACGTAGTTATGACTGACAAAATATTTTATTTATTTATTGTCAGTTCAGTTGGTATATTCTTTATTAAAGCTCTACAAGTGATTCCACACAGCCAGTTTGGGAAATGCTAGTTTCAAAAAGGTTTGCTTCTTATAAATAGTGAAGTATTTGCACATGAAATGATGTTGTCTTATTTTAAATAAAATATATTTTACAGAGAGGAAGGGAGAGAGATAGAAAGCTAGAAACGTCGATGAGAGAGAAACATTGACCAGCCGCCTCCTGCACACCCCCCGCTGGGGATGTGCCCGCAACCAATGTACATGCCCTTGACCGGAATCGAACCCGGGGCCTTTCAGTCCGCAGACCGACACTCTACCACTGAGCCACACCGGTTTTGGCGATGTTGTCTTATTTTTACTTGAGAGGAGCCCGATGCAAGGAGGAAAGGAAGGGAGGAGCAGAGAGGAACAAGATTGCCCATGTGTTAAAACTGGTGAGGATAGGTGCACAGGCCTGCATTTGTCGTTTAGTTTCCCAGACTGAAAAGATAAGCAAACAAATGTTTTACTTAAAAAATATATATATTTTTATTGATTTTGGGGAGGGAGGGGGAAGGAGAGAGAGCTAGAAACATCAGTGATGAAAGGCAATCATTGATTGGTTGTCTTCTGAATGCCCCACACTAGGGACCAAGCCCACAACCCAGTCAAGTGCCCTGACTAGGAGTTGAACCGTGATCTCCTGGTTCATAGGTTGATGCTTAACCACTGAGCCACACCTGCTGATCGAAAATGTTTTACTTTTTGAGACCATTTCCTTTTGCCTGTTGAGTTTAGTTTAGACACAAAAGGTAAGGGTAAGATAAGCACCTTGCTCATCTCACCTGAGACTCACCTGGGGCACCCGCTCCCTGCACCTGCGCCTCTGCAGCCACACCAGCTGCTGGTGTGCTCGCTGGGCAGTGAGGATGGGGCCGCTGCTCAGCACCACTTGGGCTTCAAGTCTGCAAGGTACCGTGAAAAGAGACGTCCTGCACCCCGTGCTCCTGTGCCAAACCAGCGTCTCAGCACCGAGGGCGTGAAAGGAAAGCTCTGGTGGGCGGAGCAGCACCGGTGCCGCGGTTCCCGCATGGCATTCGGCATTCTGAAAGGCTTGCTGGTTCACGTGTGGATTTCATTTCTTCAGGCTGAGAGCCTGTTTCTCTGGCTGCCTCATGCTCTGTTGGTAGACGTCTGCGTGAAAGCTGAGTGTCTGATGAGCCTTGTAAGTTGGCCTGTCATTGTTTAGCTTCATAACTTCTCAGTTTTTGGGTGTAGCTGATGGGATTAACTTGGAATCTGGGATGGGATAACTCATTTGGCCATTTCATCTCTTATACTTTATGAAAATAAACCAATCAGATTGGTTTATATGTTAGAGAGTTACAAATTTAAGAGTTTTGAAACTGCTTTATTATCTTTCGAGTGGGGATTTAAGACTACAAAGGGTCTTTATGTACATTTCTGGTGACTCAGGAATTATCAGGAAAACTGCTTTTGAATTTGTGTGGGGTTTAAAACCTGATATAACCATCACTTCCTGTCACTAGTTGTATGGTCTGATGTGGGTTAGGTAGGTAGATATGGATGTTTTGCCACAGAGAAATACCAGTAATAAGCTAAGTTCTGAGCCATTTCTCTTTAGTAGTTTAGTTTAGTTAAGTATTAGCTGATGTGCAAGCTGGTTTGACCCAGTGGTTGGAGTGTTGTCCCATAGGCTGAAGAGTCTTGGGTTCCATTCCAGTCCACGGCATGTACCTTGGTTGCAGGCTCGATTCCCGAATGCGGGAGGCAACCAATAGATGTGTCTTTCTCACATCGAAGTTTCTCTCTCTCCCTCTCCCTTCCATTCTCTCTAAAAATCAATGGAAAAAATATCTTCTAGTGAGGATTAACAACAACAAATGAGCGAATATTAGGTAATCATATTGGAGTTAGTGGACGATAGCAGAAAGCTTTCTACTCTGCATTGGTCTGGGTGACCTCTCATACGCCCTCACCAAGGACTCAAGTTTTACTTAAAACATAAATAGATCTATTTGGAGTTAAAGGGCTTTAGTGGATAGGATTATAGAGCAGGTTCTTTATTTATTTTTTATTTAAAAATATATTTTATTGACTTTTTACAGAGAGGAAGGGAGGGGGATTGAGAGCTAGAATCATCAATGAAAGAAACATTGATCAGCTGCCTCCTGCCGCCTGCCTCCTACACACCCCCTACTGGAGATGTGCCCGCAACCAGGGTACATGCCCTTGACCAGAATCAAACCTGGACCCTTCAGGCCGCAGGTCAACGGGACGCTCTTTTCACTCAGCCAAACCTGTTAGGGCTAGAATAGGTTCTTTAAACTACATCGGAAAGAACGTAGTGGTCTTAGTGTTGTTTCCATGATTGCTTTGTAGGAGAAGGAGGAGGAATTCAGTTGCGCCCTCTCAGACGTGGTCATGCTGTAAGTGAACAGTCTAGAGGTGATCTGTGGAAACAGTTAGAACAAGCAGATTATTCCTGTAACAGCCATTTGCAAAAAGAGAAGGGTTTACTTCCATCAAACGGTATTACTCAAAATGCCCCCGGCATTCAGAGCCCGTGTGAGTGAGCTTGTGTGCAGGTGGGACTTCTTCGGGACAAAGATAAAACTGCCTTTGTCAGATGTAGCTTCCGAAATAAATGGCCTGTGTTTTAGACTAGCGGGTGCCAACCTTTTGGACCTCATGGATCACTGGTTGGCGACCAGTGTTTTAAACTATAATTTTTTTCTGCAAATACAGATGAATATGAAATGAAAGAGACACTTGTTTATTGATTTGGCTGTTAGCTTTTACACTAAAACTTTTGAGACAGAAAAGCCATGTGGAGACCAAGTGAGATGCACATTGAGGACTCCATGGAGCAGAGAGCCGATAGATGGCCAGTGCGCTGCCCTCAGGAGGCACCCAGCCTGGGGTTTGGGTCCGGAGGTGTAGGCTGCAGGCACAGTTTCTGCAGGTGCTTGCGCAGCCTCCCTCCACGCTTCTTCCCCGGCTCGGTTAGAGCCTCGTCCAGTGGGGCTGGGACAGAACCTGGTTGCCATCAGGTTTCTTTCTGGGTGCTGTGACCCCGCTTTGAGGTAACATCTTTGTATTATAATCACCTGTCCCCTAGACTGGGAGTTCCCCACCGGCCAGCCTGGCCCAGTTGCCCAAATGGGGGGGGGGGAGGGGAGGGCCTGGACCGACCCACCAATGCATGTGTGCACCGGGCCTTTAGAATAATTTGAAAATGTTAAGCCTACAGGAAAGTTAGAGGTATAAAATGAAGATCCATATACACCCACCTCCTGGGTTTTATAATTAACATTTTATTGTATTTGCTTTCTCACATAATTGTACATACCATGTTTCCCCGAAAATAAGACCTACTTACAGGTTTCCTTCTGAGTGAAATATAAGGCATCCCCCGAAAATAAGGCCCCCAGGCCCTGTCTCAGAATGAAAATGCCGTAAACTGGTCCCTAGGGCCGCCCCGACTGGCGTCTAGCAACCAGTGACGTCACTGCTGTGTAAATGGAGAGAAATCAGCGTGGAAACTTTGTGAAACCTAAACTGCAAGAAGTTGTGACTTGGGTGAAGAATTCATGGGAGAAAATCACTGACAGTTGCATTGCAAATGCACTGCGAGCAGGCTACCTTGACAAGAAGTACTCATTTAAAGACAGTGCTGTTGCTAAACATGAGAGATTTGCTCCACTGATTCTGAAAGAAATGGAGTCACAAGAAATTCACCAGGAAATTCAGGAATTGGATTGTTATGAAGATGTTCCAGAAGGTGATGACATGATTGTCATTGAATAAATGAGTAAATTCTTGATACTGTAGGATTCACAGTTTGTCTGGTTTGTGTTGACAACTACCGTACTACCATACCATGTACAGGTAATAAATTTCCTTTATTTTCATTTAACAATAAATGTGTGCCATATTCTTCTTCATGGAAAAATAAGACATCCCCTGAAAACAAGAGCTAGCGCATCTTTGGGAGCAAAGATTAATATAAGACACTGTCTTATTTTCGGCAAAACGGTATATCCATCAGTCCATCCTTTTTATTTAGAGCAGTTTAGGATTGCAGGTGGATTCAAATAAGGTAGAGATTTCCCCTATACTTCCTCCCTCCCTCTCTCCACATAGCCTCCCTGTTATCAGCATCCTCCACCAGAGTGTCCATTTGTTACTTGATGAAAAACTACAGTGACACGTCATGGTCACCAGGCCGTGTTTACATTCGGGCTCGCTCTTGGTGTTGTGCATTGTGTGGGTTTGGGCAGAGGTTTCCATCATTACGGTATTTTCACTGCCCTCAAAATTCCCCTCCCCCGACAACCACCCATCTTTTCACTGCTTGTCAGGTTTTGACTTTTATGAAGTGTCCTGGTTGGAATCATCCAGTGCATTCAGCCCTCAGAGGTGTGGGCCGGCTCCATGCACCAGAGCAGCGAGTCCGGGCCTGTTGGTTCCCGGCACAGAAACGGTGCACTCTGGGAAGCTGCTAGCGCAGGTGTCCAAAAACAATGCGCATGCCTTAGTGAGAAGACACTCTATTGCTCCAAAATGCTAACCACCTGAGTATTCAGAAAATAGGTTTTTTGTTTAGGATTTAAGTTTACAATCTTGTCCTCAATTTTTTGCCTGCTTTTCATAAAATGACAAAGTCAGACTGTGCTTCTCTCGGTGTGGCTGTACCCCAGCTGAGTCAGTCCCCATTGCCACTTTCCTTTTATTGAATAGAAAATAAGAGTATCTTATGTACTTGGGGATGGGAGGGGGGAGGGTTTGGTGAAAGTTTTATTATTATTATTTTTAAAATATAATTTTATTTATTTTTTACAGAGAGGAAGAGAGAGGGATAGAGAGTTAGAAACATCGATGAGAGAGAATCATTGATCAGCTGCCTCTTGCACACCCCCTACTGGGGATGTGCCCGCAACCAAAGTACATGCCCTTGACCGGAATCGAACCCGGGACCTTTCAGTCCACACCCGGGACCTTTCAGTCCACAGGCCGACGCTCTATCCACTGAGCCAAACCGGTTTCGGCAGGTTTGGTGAAAGTTTTAGAAACCCTTATTTTGATTAAAAATTTGTGTTATGTGTGTATTGGGTAGTAGTTTGAACAGGTTGAAAGCTAATGAAATGGGAGGTGCGTGCTAGGTTCTTTAGTAAAAGTGAGGAGTTGTCAAACATTTAATTGTGTAGACATTTAGTTTGAACTGAAACCCAGCCATGTTGCCTACTGCTCTCTGCTCTGCACCACTCCCGCCCCCCCCCCCCCCCCACGAAGCCCAGGGCACCCCCCCAGCAGTGTGTCCTGCCCCTCAGTCAGAGGTCCTTCCTGTCCTGAAGTCCTGCTCAGCCCTGTCTCCTGTCCCCTTCCTCTTGGTTCTCAAGGTGTTTCCGGGCTTGAGGTTGTCTGGACCAGCGTGGCATTTCCTGCCTGCACGCCGCGCCGCCTGAGAGGCTGCGGAGGCCGCGGAGGAGGGTGGGCCGCCTGCTCCTCCTCCTCCCGCAGCATCTGCTCCCCCTCCTCCTCCTCCCCCCCCCCCCTCCCCGCAGCGGCTGGCCGGCAGGGTCTTCCCTGCGGAGAGAGCTGGAGGGGGCCAGCCCCCCCCCCCCCCCAAGGCTGTCTCTGGGCCGGATCAGGAAAGGGAAAGGCTTGTTTGCATGGTTTCTGCTTTTTTCGTTTACTTTGTATCCAAAACATTTTTTCCATGTTTCTTATGCATCTAGCAGTTTGAAATGTCTTGTGTGGCACCTTGTGGGTTTCTGCCATTGGGATATTAGAGGATCGTTTGGTAGGTGGTTTATTTCGGGATTATATTCATAGTTTACTTTTTCTGTTTTCCTTTGGTTGTGAGAGATTTTGTGATGTCATGATTTTTAGTCTAGGGTAGAGGGGTGTGCAAAATTCTTTTGTTTTGTTAATCCTCATTTGAGGATACTTTCTCCACTGATTATTAGAGAGAGTGGAAGGGAAAGAAACATTGATATGAGAGAGACACATCCATTGGTTGCCTCCCACAAGTACCACGACTGGGCTGGGGATCAAACCTGCAACCCAGGTACATGCCCTTGACTGGAGTTGAATCCTGGGCCCTTCCGTGCACAGGCCAGCACTCTAACTACTGAGCAACACTGGCCAGGGTGAGGGTTGAGTAAACTTGACCAACAGGCCACGTCTTCCTGACTGAAAAGTCCGCCTTCTCATTCCCTCCCCGCTTTGGATGGCAGGGGACCGTTTCTCAGGTGTGTTGGCTACAGCAGGGAGGAGAGGGCGCTGAGCTCAGGGCAGGGAGGCCTGTGTAAGAAGGCCGTCCGGGAGGTCACGGTTGCAGGTCCCAGACCCCCGGCCAGGCCTTCAGGACTTGGGTGCGTGCCCATGAGCACGGGGCATGTCTCTGCAGGGCTTGCTCCAGTTGTGTCTAGAACAAATAGAAAAGGTTTCAGTGTGGTTGAGGGCACTCTTCCTTGAGGACGTCGTAACTTCTTAAAGTTCAGTTCCTGTCATTCACCTCAGAAGTATGTCAGAGAACCCGTGTCCACTGATTTGGACGGGATAGTGCGTGTTAACATTAGGAAGAGCATCCCCAGAAGGTGTGGGTGGCGTTGGCACGGCCACTGGCACTGATGGGGAGACGTGCTCAGCGGCGCAGGTCTCAGGGCAGCGCTGCCCCAGGCTTTGAGGACACCTGCCTGGCCACCTTATGTCACCTCCTGGAACCTTCCTTCCCCCACAGCACCCAGCCCCACCCAGACGAGGCTGTCCCTGACCCGTGAGAGTGAGGCTGTCGAGACCGCTGTGCATCCGCTGTCCACCAGCCTCAGCGGCCAAAGAGGCGAAGCCTCATGCCCACGGCTTCACCCAGCAGGTGGTGGCAAGGCTGAACTAAGCTGGGGGAAGAGCAGTGGCTTCAGGTGTGGCCTGTGGCTGCTGATGTGGGAGCAGCAGGTACCTGGCCTTGGGGTGAAGGGAGGACTCCAGGAGGAGGAGGAGGCGATTGGCCCGTCAGCCCCCCGTGCCTCTCACCTTAACAGGCCACAGCTTGCATGGGGCAGCGGGGAGCACAGAACAGGAGTTTTGGAGCCACTCAGACTGAGATTTAACTATCCTTCCCGCCACTTCCTATCTTGGAAACATTGAACAACTTACATGTATTCTCCCTGAAGTTTCTTTTTCTTCCTGCAAACCATCCCATCACCCTTTACTTTGCAGATGCAATGCTGTGTGCAGGCGGCCTTGCACAGCGCCGGCCCTGCCGGCCCCTCGCGGCGGCTCCTTCGCAGGCTGCCTGCCCCGGGCTAGGGATGGGCTCTACTGTGAGACACTGCAGACTGAGAGTCTGTTTCTGAGTCACTTCCACTTCTTGCACATACTAGCTGCATGGCCTTGTAAAGCTCACATCATGTCACCTCCTGGACCGGACCGGGCATTGCGGTCGGACCTCAGAGTGGGAGGGCTGCAGGACAAGCCTGGCTGGAGGGGATGGCATCCATCAGTCCGGCTGGGCTCGTCCCCCTGGAGTATGTGGTAAGAATTTCTTTATCATTTTTTCTTCGGTTGTTAGGGAGACTATTGATCGAAAAGAGATCCCACAAGTTAGTTGAGTCATTACACAGGTAATCATACCATAATTTAATAGAGCAGATTAAAATTTTGAAGATACTTTTTCTAATAATCCTTACAAGATAAAACATTTTTGGAAAATATGAAGAAAACAGTGACCTGGTGACATGTGGTATCCACCCCACCCCTTAGTTTTCGTTTATACTGTGGCACCTGAGAGTTGCAGGTACCAAGTTTACTGTTGTATTTAAAAAACTGACAAGATAAATCTGTGGCCCATTGTTCAGTACCTCTGTGATGCTGTTATGCTGATTGGTAATTAGGCACTAATAATCAGGTAGTTTACCTAAAAGATTGCAATTAACCTTACTATAATTATATTCTAATTGCTTATAAATTACTAGAGGCCTGGTGCCCACCCCTAATCAGAGTGGGGAAGGCGGGCAGGGGGAGAGGAAGGAAATCGGGCAGGGCCAGCCAGGGGGAGTTATTAATGTCAAAGGCTGTAGACGCGTTTGCTGCTGGCTTTTGGATGAGTTGAAGCTTGAAAGGCACTTGAGTGTCAGGGACACTTACTGCTTCCGTTTCTAAGCCTTTCCTTAGATAGGCCATGCAGTTAGTTCCCCTGACAGACCTTCTGAAGAGAGGCTGTGGTGTGATGTGGCTGCCCTCTTTGGTAGTAAGCAGCGGAGAGAGAACACAGGTAGATGGTGGCTGTGTTAGAAATAAGATGAGCCCCCAAGTCAGGGGTCCTGGGAGAACACAAAATATACTCGGGAGCCAGGCAGCAAGGCCAACGTCTTTACTTCCATGTAGAAGGGTGTGCACAGTGAGCAGGCGGTCTGCTTAGCCTTACCACTCCTGAGGCACATGACCTGTCCCTTGTTCTTGATTGGAGCTCAGGTGCACAGTCTTTTGCAATTGGCTAATGCAAAGGGAGGGATGGGACTTTGCCATTTCAAGATGGCGGCCCCCAGGGGAGCTGCAAGCCATGAGGCCAACATGGTGGCTGCCAAGTCACGCAGTCCAAAATGGCGGTTGTCTAAACTGTTCCTTGACAGAAAAGAGGACTTGTTTATTCTCACAGCTGTGCTGGGCACCTCTCCTAGACACCTGACTGCATTGGGGTTGGGGGCTGGGAGGTGGGGGATGATGATCGGGGCCGGGAAGATGGAGATTGTGCTGGACACCTCTTCTGGACACCTGACTAACGGTCCAGACCATGAGCAGTTTTCCTCTTGACCACTCGTCACTCAGGTCCTGGTCTATGAAGGCTGGAGAGCATTACTTACTTAGAATCACTGAAGGGCACACTTCAGTGGTCGAGGTGGGGGGTGGTGGGGCTGAAAGCGGGGGAGGGGCTGCAGGCAGTTGGCTGGTTGGACCCACCCTTGATTGGGCCATTTGGCCACCACAGTGCACATCATAGCCACTGGTCATTCTGGTCGTTACGCTGGTTGGTCACTTGGCTTTTATATATATAGACTAGAGGACCAGTGCATGAAATTAGTGCATGGAGGGGTGGTCCCTAAGCTCAGCCTGCATCCTCTCCAATCAGGGACCCCTCTTACAATCCAGGACTGCTGGCTCCCAACTGCTCGCCTGCCTGCCTTCCTGATTGCCCCTAACTGCTTCTGCCTGCCAGCCTGATCGCCCCCTAACCACTCCCATGCCAGCCTGATTGATGTCTAACTGCTCCCCTGCCAGCCTGTTTGCCCTCAACTGCCCGCCCCTGCCATCCCAGTCACCCCTAACTGCCCTCCCCTGCAGGATTGATCACCCCCAACTGCCCTCCCTTGCAGGTCTGGTGCCTCCCAACTGCCCTCCCCTGCTGGCTATCTTATGTGCACATGGGGGCAGGATCTTTGACCACATGGGGGCAGCCATCTTGTGTGTTGGAGTGATGGTCAATCTGCATATTACTCTTTTACTAGATAGGATAGAGGCCTGGTGCATGGGTGGGGACAGCTGGTTTGCCCTGAAGGGTGTCTCGGATCAGGGTGGGATTCCCTTGGGGCGTGGAGTGGCCTGAGCGAGGGGCCTGTGGTGGGTTGCAGGCCTGCCACGCCCCTTGGTGGAGGCCCTGGTATCTGGAATTTATTTACTTTCTACAATTGAAACTTTGTAGCCTGGAGTGGAGCCAAGCCTTCTGCTTGCTGTGTGGCTGCTGCCATTTCTGTTTGGATTTGTTTACCTTCTATAAGTGAAACTTTGTAGCCTTGAGTGGAGGCCTAGGCTGGCCAGGTCAGGTGGAAAGCTTGGCTTCTTCTGTTGCCTGGAAATCCAAGCCTCCCTCCTGCTCTCTGTGGCCTCAGCCATCTTGGTTGGGATTAATTTGCATATCTGCTCTGATTGGCTGGTGGGCGTGGCTTGTGAGCGTAGTGGAGGCGTGATCAATTTGCATATTATTCTTTTATTAGATAAGAATTCTTATTAGATAAGATAGCAAGCCAAATTTACTTCTATATGTTTTTTCCATTTCCCTGTTTTATACCTGTAACTGTATAAGGTCGGCCCTCATGGGCTGCTAGGCGGACAGTGTGCAGTTGCCACCCACTCCTCCAGGTGCATACTGGTGAGCGCCGGGCCCTGGCACTGCTCTGAGGACTGGCCTGCCTCTGCGCACTCCCTGACCTCGTGTGCCGGACTTGTGTGGCTGACACATCTGTCCTTTGTGCCCCCGGTGTGGTTCCCAGGGCCCGTGGTCTGGCTGGAGCTGGAACAGGCTGGGGGCTGTGGAGGGGAAGGCTCCCAAGAGAATGGCCCGAGTTCTCCAGATCCGCCTCTCGGCACAGAGTGCTGCAGATGGGCGAGTCCAGCCTCTGTGGGCCGGTCTTGTTTATCTTCACTCTACCAGACAGGTGGGTGTTGGCAGGGCAAAGGTGGGCAGTGAGAGGCTTCCTGAGTGCCCGGCCAGGCACCAGCTGGGCACCACCTGCTTTAGCTTTGTTCTAGAGTTTTCAGCTGAGGCTAAATGGAAAGTCTGTAGGTTTGGAGTACTCACTTCCCAGAACACCCTAGGTCACTTCTCAGTCATGTGTTGGGGGTAGGGGGAGGCCGAGACAAAAAGGCAAGTGGGGCCAGCTGGCCCACAGGAGATGCTGTGCGCCAAGCCAGGGACCCCGTGCTTTGTCCTGAAGCTGCAAGATGAAAGGCTTGGAGTGGGA
Source organism: Vespertilio murinus (assembly GCA_963924515.1). Lineage (NCBI taxonomy): Eukaryota > Metazoa > Chordata > Mammalia > Chiroptera > Vespertilionidae > Vespertilio > Vespertilio murinus. The sequence continues at coordinate 6,956,672 of OZ004713.1, forward strand.
GAAAGAGACAGGTTTGCACTGGGAGGTCTCCCAGCAGCAGGGGGGGTGGCGTGGGGCAGTCCACTCGAAGGCAGGCAGATCAAGGTGGCGCTGGATATAGAAACGGAAGTACAGGTCCCCTTTACCTGCGGTCAGATGCGGTCTAAACTATTAAATGGAAAATTCCAGAAGCAAACTGTTCATGAGTTTTAACTTTTGCACAGCTCTGAGTAGTGTGATAAGGTCCGCGCCTCTGCTGCATCCTACCAGGACAAGAGTCACCTCCGTCCAGCGTTCACACTGCGCATTCCTTGCCTCACTCAGCAGGTCGGCTGTCGAGGGGTCGCAGTGATGTGTTCTGGTAGCTCTTACTTTACTGCACAGTGGCCCCGAGCTCAAGAGGAGTGATGCGGGCAGGGTGGACATGCAAAAGAGAAGCCGTGCAGAGCTTCCTTAAAGCGAAAGGGGGAAGTTCTCAACTTCCTAAGAAAAGAAAAGAAATCTTATGCCGAGGTTTCTAAGATCTACGGTAGGAGCGAATCTTTTATCCCTGAAGCTGTGAAGAAGGAAAAAGAAATTCGTGCTAGTTTAGTTGTCACACTTCAGACTGCAAAAGTTACAGCCCCAGTGTGTACAGAAGTGCAAGTAAAAGACGAAGAAGGCGTTACATTTGTGGGAACAGAAAACGTGTTGTGCCAGGAAGCATCGAGCCTCGATGAAGACTTAAGGGATCCCCTATGATGAGTGACCCTCCCTGCTCCACTTGTCAAAAATCTCTAAACTTTTGACAACCCCAAACTCAGTCACAGTCATCCCTCCGTATACGCTGGGGATCAGTTCCAGGCACCCTGCCTGAGTGGCACCCCAAATCCTGGGTGCTCAAAGCCGAGTGGCGTGTGCAGCAATGCCTGAGCCAGCCCTCTGCGTCACGGGTTCCCAGATGGGAGCTGGAAACGGTGTCCAGTCTGCTGCTGGTGGGCCGAGGGCCAGCTGTGTATTGATCAGAAGACGCCATGTATAAGTGGGCCCGAGGGTTTCAAACCGTGCTGTGCAGGGGTCACTGAATATTATTGTTCTGTCTAACTGTGCTTAGTTTATAAATTAAGCTTTATCATAGGTATGTACGTATAGGAAAAAGCAGACTGTATAGGGCTTGGCACTGTCCTTGGTTTCAGGCCTCCACGAGGAGTCTTGGGACAGTCCCCGCGGACGGGGAGCACGCTGTAGGTGGCAGTGCGTCACCGTGAGGGTTGCGTGAGCTCTGGTGAAGGTCATACTCGGACAGACGGCGGTGTCTCGGCTTACACTGCTGCGGAGATGCTCTTGGGATGGGTGACCCTTCTGCTGAACAGAAAAAATCCCCTTTCCCACCTTACACTTTCCCGAAGCCTGTAATTCCAGATGCTGTATTCTGCCTAAAACAAGTTGCTATAATACTTCCAAAGCTAAAAATCCTAGAGCTGCTGCTGCTGCTGTCAGAATTCCTTCCCTCTGTTTTCCCATCTCACCAGCCTCATCATGGCTGGCCTCCGCGTCCCATCTGTCCCTACACTCGGCTGTCGGTCTGTTCAGACAGAACACCTTGGCCATGCCCCCCTCCAGTGGCTGCTGCTCCTGGGACGCAGGCCCACCTCTGTCTGACGCCAGCCCTCGGCCAGGTACCATCGCCCCCCTCCTCTTCATGCTGCCACTCGCTGGCCGCCGTCAGCCCCGCCTCTTGTCCTGTCCAGCCTGCCGGGCACCCTGCCTGCTGGGTCTCCCTGGCGGTCGCCAATCCCGGACTTGGAGCACAGTCTCTCACTGTCAGAGCACGTGGCTCAGCCGCATTTTCACTTGTGTCATCTGGGTCTAGTTAGTGTTGGAGAGGGACCACCACAGGGTGTCCCTTGTTACTACAGCTGACACAGCTGGTCTTCAGCCTTAGCCGGAAGGCCGCAAGGTTATCCGTCCGTGTGTCCTTTGGAATCTAGCTCTACCTAGTGCATTACTGTAACTCATTCTGCTGCTGACCCTCAAGTATTCAGAAAAGTTACCTTCAGTGTTTATTCTGACTGTCCTACACCAGATACCTACACCTTTGCAGGGTGATGGCATCCCGCGCTCCCAGTTTGCCGCAGTGGTTGTTGGCCAGCCTGATGGAGCTCTGTGAGGCAGCGGGGCTAGTGCCCCTGAACCCCGGAGCCGGATGGCGCCAGCCGGGAGGTCGACACCTGCTGGGTGTGGGCTTAATGCAGGCTCAGCACTTTAGGAAGGTTTCCATCCGAACTAGCAGAGGAAGCTCTGCTATCAGAAAAATTAATCCTTCTCTCTCCCCCACGTCCACATTTCCTTCCTTCTCCTCCTTTGACAGCTCATTTTTACTATCTGGGCAGAAGCTCTGTGCTTGCTGCGTTATCGTGCGCTGTCCACATACAGGGAAAAGGGCTGTTGTGCAATGAGGGATTTGATTATGAAAGGTTAGTCATTATGACACATCCGTGAAGCACAGAGGAGAAGTCTCCCAATAAAGTGGGATCTTATGAAGTTATTTGTCACCTGGAAGAGCTGCTATTCTGACCTTCAGAGCGTTTTCTTTGGGGGGGGGGGGGGTGTTTGTTGGTGAGATTGTGAATGGGGCGTTTTTGGGAGATGCGAAGGGGGGCAGGGCCGTGGGCTCACGGTAGAGTAATAAGCTGCCCCCTTATTTGGGTAAAGAGGGCTGCGCCCTCTTTCTAATTCTTGGATCAAATGAAATTGGCTACATGGTGCCAGAGAATTTAGGAATGTACATTATTGCTTCTATTACTTAAGCCACTGAGGCCTTATATATATGTGTATTCCCCTGTTCCTGATTGTTGTCTCTGCGGATCGGAGAGGGAGGCTGGAAACCTCAGCGGGCAACGCGTGCCGACAGGCCCGGCGTGCGTGCTCTGCAGGCGGCTGCTCAGCGCTTCCTTCAGCAGGACGCACGCCTCCCGGATGACGGGCGTTTCCTCTCCTTTCTTCTCTCCACTCCTTTTGAATTGCTCATGGCCAGAGCTTGTGTCTGGAACAGGTGACTCAGATGAAATAAAGATTGCGAAGGAAAAAAGCTGCCATTTTCTGATTACTCACTGTCACCCAGGCCCCTATTACACCTTTCTCCTTCCGTGCTCCTTCATTTAGATTTCCGTCTCGATGCTTTAACCTTCTCCGACTTAAACGTCTGCCAATAACAAATTGAAATGGAATTGAGTGGCAGGAGCGAACATTGTTGGTCCCCTGCTCTGTCAGCCTCGGAGGCAGGACATTCAGAGAGGTGGGCGGTGCAGAGCTCCCTTCTGCTGCGGCTCCCCACCGGGAAGGTCGCAGGAAAGTGACTCCCCCACCCCACCCCAATGGATGAAGATCCTTTCTACTTTTCTTCTGTGAAGTCACTAAAACTCATTTCTAGGTAAAGACTGGGAAACTTCCAACACCAAGGTCCTCACAGACCCGGGCCCTCTCAGTCCACTGACGGCCAGAACTGAGCAGAGACAGAAGGTAATGAACACCGGGCCGGGGGAGGGACACAGCACGGAGGCGCAGTGCAGTGCGGGGAGAAAGGCATGTCTCCGCCGCCTGGCTGGCTGACAGTGCAGGTTACGACAGGCAGCAGGGTGCCTTTTTATTCAGGCCAATTGAAGCCAGTTTCGGTTGAACAGGATTGCTAGTTGTTGCCTCTGGGAGGTGATTTGGTGCTTGAAGGTGAAGGTTTGTGGTGTGAAAGAAATAGGGTACTGATCTGCAGAAGGCTGTTGGGTTCAGAGATTTTTTCCTGGACACCTTGAACCTGTCCGTCTCCAACCCGTTCTGTCGCTTGGGGAGTGCCCGGGGAGAGCCCGGGGCTGGGCTCTGCTCCTGCCACTGCCTGGCTCTCTGGCTTCCCCAAGGCCCCAGGTAGTTTAAAGGAAGCATTGAGGGGCGGAAAGATCACTGCCTGGGCTGCCGTCCAGCAGGTGTGACCCTAGGAACCCATGTTTCCCTGCAGGCGGGGCTGGCCGCATAGGGCCCGAGAAGGGGAGGTGTGAGGGTGCTCAGACAACTCAGCGGGACGCTGGCGGGGTAAGGACAGCCACCCGTAACAGGGAGGAGTCCCGCCTAAACTGGATTCGGCCTCAGCTTGCAGAGGTGGCGGGGGCACGAGGAGTGGGTGAGGAGGGCTCTGGAGTCGGATGGAGATGGGGTGGTGCGAGGCCACGGGGTATGCCGGCAGCACTGGCTGGGGTTGGGCTCCTGGCCTCCACTGAGGCTGGGACACGGGCGTTGGCTGGAGTTTCCTCAGGCGGCACTTCGGCCATCCGGGGCTGCGGCCCTGAGCTGTCCGGGGAGCTGTCCGTGTTCTCCGAGCTCAAGGCCCGCTGAGGGAGGGCTCGGAGGAGCCTCGCCGGAGATTGGTCAGAGAGAGTCGCTGTCAGGTAAATCAGGTCTGGATCCTGGGTGGCCGTGTCAGTGTGGTGGCTGCTGGCCGTCGTGTTCCTGGCCCCTCGGGTAGGGCGCTTTGCTTCTTGTCCTCCTATCATGGCTGTCTCCTGTTCTACCGTGGTTCCTGGCGGGCAGAATCTGGGCCTGGCCTGGTGGGCGGAATCGGTGACTGCTCAAACACAGCTGACACTAGCACAGCACTTGCCTTTCTGCACACAGTCGATGTTCAGTAAATAAATTGGCACAGTACTTGGGATGGTAGTGCTTTCTAAAAATATGAAATGCCAGTGAGGGATACAGATCTCTGTGGGCCCAGTGGGGGGCTCAGTTCTGTTCTGGGGACGACGGGCTTGCGTGGCCTTCTGTGACCACCTGGATCGCCCTGGAGGAGAAAAGCGTAGATGGAGACGCTGTGTGTAGGATATAGATGGGAACAGTTTTCTTCATGGCTAGGAGCCCTAAAGTGTTGTCCCCCTTAAATCTCATTTGATTGGAAAGGTTTCTTGGCTGTGTTACTTTTACAGTAATTCAGTGCAACTTAAACACTACGAAAGCAGAGGGCAGTTAGTTCTGCAGGAGCTGGTGGGCTGTGCTCCGGTTCTCAGTATTGTGACTTAAGCTCCCGGGAGGTGCCAGCTACCCCCTCAGTCTGAGCACTCGGTGCCTAATCGAGCTAGAGCTTATATAGATTTACTTTGTGGACTGAAAAAAAGGTAAATAAATAAACCTGCCTCTGAAAACTTGTTTCTTTACACAATGGCAGGCAGAATTTCCAGGGACTGGAAATACACCCCCTCTCTCCCCCGCACCGGACTCGGGTGGTCCTGAGTCGGTAACTGGCTCGGGGCCTTCCGCTGGGGCAGCGCCGATTGGAGAACTGCATTGGGGGACCAGCCTTGGGATTCCCAGGGGGGCTTCTGCCTCTTTTTTTAAATCCTCATCTGAGGATATTTTTTCCAGTGATTTCTAGAGAGTGGAAGGAAGGGAGGAGGGGGACAGAGAGAGAAACATCAGTGTGGGAGAGGGACATCTGTTGGATGCCTCCTACACTACCCTCCTGGGGCTGGGGAACCTGCAGCCGAGTATGTGCCCCTGACTGGGAGTCAAACCCGAGACCTGAGTCCGCGGGCCACTGATGGTCTGATCACTGAGCCACACCTCCCAGGACGGCTTCTGGTCTTAGCGTATAAATATCACAGGGCAGTCAGCCTCCTCTCCTCTTTCCTTCCTCTGTATGTCTGAGACTCTGGCCTTCCTACGCTGCAGGGGAGGCCACTCATCATTATCCACCCGGGAAACTTGGGGTGTGTGGACATAGACCCCTGGAAGCAAAGCTTGAGTGTCCTCGGACAGGGGAAAAGACTGGCACCTTCCGCCGGCCACCTGCCCGCGGAGTACCTTGATCGATTCCCACTGGCCTTCGTAACCTGCAGCTTACTTGATTGTCATGTGACTAGTTCATTGTACACACTAGCGCCAGGCAGTCAGGGTCACTGCTGTCTCCAGCAGAGTGCAGATGGTGGTGCTGACCAGGTGCCAGGGTTGCTGTGAAGACAGAAAGGAGTTAGACATTGAATGGGAAAGTGCACATTTGAAGATAGGTCTTGCTTGCACTGTCAGCACCAGCACGGGATGGAGATGGGGCGGCCTGGGACCACGGGGTGTGCTGGCGGCCCTGCCCTTACTCACGTGGAGAAGAGCCTCGTTTCCGAGGAAGAGAAGGAGGCAGGCCTGTGCAGACCCCTGGCGGAGCCTGCGCCCTGCTGGGTGGCCAGTCACAGGAGCAGCATTTGGGTGTTGATGTGCCAGACACCCTGCTGAGTCTTCACCCTGAAAATAGCCCATTAGTTGTTATTCCTAAAGCTACAGGCGTGAGGCTGCGGGCGGCCTGCAGAGGTGACTCATCTCACGGAGGCCAGAAAGAGGCAGCAGTGAAGGAACTGGGATTCCGACACAGCGTGTGCGGGGCACTCACCCCATTTAATCAGCACCTCAGGTTTTGATGGGGACGGGAGGGAGGGAGCTTGCTCTGGGAGCATGGCACCTCTGCTCAGGAGGGATTCCTGCCCGTTCTCTAAGCCAGATCAAAGGAGTGTTACTGCTCCTCTCCCTCTGCTCCCAGTGCTCAGCTTTAATTTCCAGTGTGGTAAATATTGGCACAGCCCACCTGACCAACAGCCGTGTGGAGTCTTTACTGTTGGTGAGTGTAAAGAGAGCCGAGGTTTTGAGAACTGAGGGCCTCGAGGTTGAGGTGCAGGCTCTGGGCCAACTGCCCTCTCCTCGCGTTTGTTAGCGTGGGCCGTGGGGAAAGAGGGGATCCCATCAGAAGCCCCCGTGCCGGAGAGGGGTCACAGGCCCATTTCTCCCAGTGGTCCAGTGTTTACGGAGCCCAACTCTCCTCGGCAGCAGGCCCTTCGGTAACGTGGTGCCTGACCCCTGCCCTGCGGCCGGCTGCCCCTCGAGCCCTGGGATCTCACCCTTCATGCTGCCCCGCCTTCCCACCCAGACCAGTCACTGGTTTTGTCCAGGGATAAAACACCCCCCATTTTGCCCAAACCGGTTTGGCTCAGTGGATAGAGCTCCAGCCTGCAGACTGAAAGGTCCCAGGTTCAATTCCGCTCAAGGGCATGGACCTTGGTTGCGGGCACATCCCCAGTGGGGGGTGTGCAGGAGGCAGCTGATCGATGATTCTCTCTCATCGGTGTTTCTAACTCTCTGTCCCTCTCTCTTCCTTTCTGTAAAAAACACACACACACACACAAAAAAGTTAAAAAACAAACACCCCATTTCCTCCAGCAGTCCAAAATAGCACTTGAAGGAATAAAGCCGGGAGGGTGAAGGGCTGGTTTCTCAAGGTGTTTCTAGCACTTGTTTCCTTACTGCTCTGCGAGCTGGGAGGAGACCGGCTGGGAAAGTGATTCCAGTGGGATTGTCTCAGCACATGAGCCAGGAGAGCACAGGAGTCTTGAAGTGGCTTCTGAAATGGACAGAGCAGATTTAGAGAGTGTGGCCTTATTAATGAAACGTTGGTTAGTTATCCCCTTCCTTAAGGGATGGTAGACATCCTCTGTGCAGAGTCTGCCCTTTGGTGCTGTGCCGCTTGCTGTGAGGAGGGAGGAGAGGGGAGCTGGTGTGCGGCTGGTCCGCAGGCTTGGGGTGCATGGGGCCGGCGCGCCCAGGGCAGAGCCCTGGCCGGGGGCTTTCGCTGCCCTCCCAGCCGCCTGCAGGGTCCGCCTCTTGAAGACCTGGGTGCAGGCAGCATTTTCTAGCCTCACTGTCTGCACATTGCTCCTACCTGAGAGCTAAGTGGGTTGCTTCAGACTTCTATTCAGTGAGCGTATGGTTCTGAATCTCTGAATCCTAATTACTTGAAAAAGGCAGGAAATGAGTTATTCTGAATAGTCAGTTTCCCAGAGAGCAACTCTTTAAGCTTCAGAAGTGTATTTAGTAACTTTTATGGTGGGTAGGGTTCTAGGTACTTCTGTCATCAGTAACATGGCAGAAAACGTCAATTCCGTCTTATTGCTAGGCAGCTCTCCATTGTCATCTCCTGTTTACCGACGAGGAGTAGGCCCGGCAGACGAACGCACCAGGAGCTGAGGGGTGTGAGGAGAGCAGCACCTGCTCGGTTGAGAAGGTGTTTGGTAGTGGTTCCTTTGGTTCATTTGCATAAATTTCAAAGGTGAACATGGCAGATACAGCCTGCAAAGGTTTGTAGTTCTAGCTTAATGATCTCCAGGTTTTTACTACAATCTATCTTATATAATAAAAGGCTAATATGCAAATAGACCGAATGGCACAACAACCAGTCGCTGTGATGTGTGCTGACCACCAGGGGGCATGCACAGAACATGTCAGGCATTAGCCGTGGGCTGGTGGAGCAGGTGAGTGGGGGTGCCAGACCAAGGTGCCAGTTGCTGTCATTGGGACGAACCTCTCTGGTTACTGAGAATTCTTTGTTCCCGTGCACCACTGTCCCACCTGGTGCTCACACCTGCTGTCGGCACTGCCTCCACTCGCACCACAGCTGGCATCAGAGCCACCTCTCACACCGCCGCTCACACCGGCCTCCATCACCGGCAGGGCCTCTCCACCTCCCTCTGCTTCTGAGAGGTGATGGAGACAGCAGTTCTGCACCCACTGATGGCGTGCTGGCAGAGAGGTGATTGCGGGCCGTGGCAGGAGGGCCCGAAGGGGTGCAGAGGGTGGGCCGACCCACCCCTGTGCCCACAGCCTCATGGCCCACAGTTCCTTTCGAGGTGCATGAGTTCGTGTACTGGGCCCCTAGTGTGTGTGTGTGTGTGTGTGTGTGTGTGTGTGTGTGTGTAAAAGGCTAATAATGGTATGCTACGTGGCTCTCCTACCGTCTGGCCGGTCACTTATGATGCACACTAATCACCAAGGGGCAGATGCCCAGCACAGGAGCTGCTGAGCTGCAGTGACTTGGCAGCTGCAGTTCTCAGGTGACACACCCCAAAACCAGAGAGGAGGGAGCCCAATTCTTCATAGGGCCATGTGATTCCACCATCGGTCATGGGTTGTTGCTGGGGCACTGTTGGCCCCGAATCTGCTTTACTGCACACTGCGTCTGCGTTCCACACCCTGTATGACAGCAGCTGTGAAGAGTGCCCTCTCAACTTCCGGGACCCCTCCGTGGCTTGCCCGGTTGGTGTGGCTCAGTGGTCAAGCATCGACCTGTGAATCAGGAGGTCGAGGTTTGATTCCTGGTCAGGGCACATGCCAACGTTGCGGGCTCAATCTCCAGTGTGGGGCATGTAGGAGGCAGCCCGACAGTGATTCTCCCTCATCATTGATGTTTCTATCTCTTTATTCCTCTTCTTCCTCTCTCTCTAAAATCTGTGAAAACATATTTAAAAAAACGAAGTGACTTGATTGTTGATCTCACAGAACTGTACATTACATATTCTGGAGAGCCGACTGCTTCTCAGGCTGAATCAAGGCAGGGAGCTGGCTTTTATATCCTATCTTCTGGAATTTTAATTTTGTGGGATTACTTTTTTAATTTTAAGATGAGAGCTTGCTATAAAAATGCTGTTTTGGGGATCTTGTACATTTTGGACTGTGCCTTTATAAATGTTCATTTAAGGAAATTTAAACTCATATTAATGCTAAATTACATTTCACTTCTGAAAACGGTACAGACATTTGGGAAAAAAGGTTTAGGCCACAACGTGGACCTGTTTCCTTAAGCCTCATCTCTCCCTCCCAGCCCCGTCTTTCTTGACTTAGGTGGTTTGAGTTTTAGAACCATTTCATTTTTTTTCTTTTCCTGTTTTTTTTTTTTTTTTTTTAATAGAAACTTGAGATTTCTTGTGTAGGGGTGTATTGGTGCTAAAACATAGGTAGTATCGAGGGATCCAGGGTCACAGGTTATTAGCAAGTATATTAGGTGAATAAAAATACTTTGTCCTTATGCCCTCACCCTTTTACCCTCAAACACATTTAGGTTGGAATCCGAAGTAAAGTTCACTAGGAGAGTTTAGGGTGAGACCAGGAGAGAAATCTCAAGGCTTGTGCTGGGCTGCTTTTGTGCACATATCCTTTCTTGGTAAAGGTTGGTGTGCGTTTCCACCAGGTTTGGGTAGCCAGAGTGGTGCCTCCGGTCTGTCCTGTCCGGGGGCAGACATTTCATGGTGGAGGAAGTAAGGGAACAGATACTTCCACCTTCTCTTTAGAAGGTCTGCACTGCAAGTGACCACATACTAAAACAGCACAGTTAGGACACAAGATTAGATGCATGTTCCAACAGCCTTATCCAGCCAGCTTTTCTTCCAAGGAATGTTTTTTCCTTCTAACTTTGATAAGGAGTTAGGAGAGTTTTCTGAGGCATTGAACACACTAATCAGCAAACAAAAACCTCCTCAGGGATGTTCATCAGGAATGTGGGCCTGCAGTTCTCTTTGTAGAGTCTTCATCTGGTTTTGGAATGAGGATAACGCTGGCTGCATAAAAAGAGGTTGGAAGTGTTCCTTCCTCTTGGACTTTTTGGAATAGTCTGAGAAGTACAAGTGTTAGCTCTTCTTGGAACTTTGGTAACACTCTCCTGTGAAGCCGTCCGGACCCAGGCTTTTGTTTGCTGGGAGCTTCTTGATTACTGGTTCTATTTCATCAATTGTTACTGGCCTATTCAGATTTTCTGATTTTTCCTGGTTCAGTTTTAGGGAGATTGTGTTTTTCTAGAAATTTGTCTGTTTCAACCACACTGTCCAGCTTGTTGGCATGTAGTTAGTAGTTCTTACAAACCTTTGTATTTCTGTGGGTTGGTGGTTACTTCTTTGCTTTTGCTTCTGATTGTATATATTTGGGTCCTCTCTCTCTGTTTTTTTCATGAGTCTGGAAAGTGGTTCATCATTCTTGTTTATCCTTTCAAAGAACCAGCTCTTGGTTTTTTTTATTGGTCCTATGTATTATCTTTTTTTCTTTTTTTGTGGGGGGAGGGAGGGAAGGGTGTCTCTCAGGACTACTTTTGTTATGTTCCAGAGATTTTTAGTTGTTGTATGTTCATTTGTTTCCAGGAGGTTTTTAATTTCTTTCTTCCTTTTTTTTTTTTTTAAATCTCATTGGTAACCCACTCATTGTTTAATAACATGCTATTTAGTCTTCATGTGTTTGAATGTTTTGGTGTGTTTTTACTGTAGTTGATTTCTGATGTCATTCCACTGTGATCTGAGAAGATGTTTGATATATTCTTGAACTTTGTAGAGACTTGTTTTGTGTCCTAACATGTGGTCTATCTCTGTGAATGACCATGCGCACTTTAGAAGAATGTATATTGGGGTGAAATATCCCATAAATGTCAGTTAAATCCATCTGATCCAGTGTGTCATTTAGAGTCAATGTTTCCTTGTCAATTTTTTATCTGGAAGATGTATTCAGTGAAGTTAGCAAGGTGTTAAAAGTTCCCTACTATGACTGTATTGTTGATTTCTCCCTTAAAGATCTCTAGAAGTTTTTTATAAAGATATATATTTAGGTGCTCCTATTTTGGATGCACATATGTTTACCAGGCTTAGATCCTCTTGTTGGATGGATCCCTTTAGTATTATGTGGTGACCTTCGTTGTCTCTTGTGATGGCCTTCATTTCGAAGTTTATTTTGTCAAATATGCTACCCCAGCCTTTTTCTTTCTTTCTTTCCATTTGCATAGAAAAACTTTTTCCATCCCTTCACTTTCATCCTGTTTGAGTCTTTTATTTTGAGGTGGGTCTCTTGTAGACAGCATATAGTTGGGTCATGTTTTTGTATCCATTCAGCTAACATATGCCTTCTTGATTGAAGCATTTAATCCATTTACATTTAAGGTTATGATTGATAGGTACTTATTTATTGCCTTTGTAAGTCTATTTGCCTATGTTTTTTTCTTTCTTCTTTTCATTATAGCATTCCCTTTAGCATATCTTGTAATGCTGGCTTGGTTGTGACAAAGTCGTTTAGCCTTTTTTTTTTTTTTTGTCCTCTGGGAAGCTCTTTATTTTGAATGATATCCTTGCTGGATAGAGTAATCTTGGTTTCATATCATTGCTGTCCATTACATTGAGTACTACTTCATGACACTCCCCTCTTGCTTGTAGAGTTTCTGATGAGAAATCAGGTGTCAGCCTTGTGGAGCTCCTTTGTAGGTAACAGTTTGCTTTTCTCTTACTGCCTTTAAGAGTCTCTTCTTCTTTAATTTTTGGCATTTTAATTATGATGTGTCTGGGTGTGGGCCTGTTTGGGTTCTTCTTGCTTAGGATTCTCTGTGCCTCCTGAACTTGTGTGACTTTCTCCTTTACCAGGTTAGGGAGTTTTCTTTCATTATTTCTCCAGCCACCTTCTCTATGCCTTTCTCCCTTTCTGCCTCTTCTGACACTATTCTAATATAGTTATGTTTCACATTGTTCCACAGCTTCCTTAAGCTGTACTCCTGATTTTTAATTGTTTTTTCTTTTCTTTTTGGTTCTCTGATTGAGTGATTTTTTTTTCAACCCTGTCTTCTAATTTACTGATCTGATCCTCAGCTTTCCCTAATCTGCCATGTATTCTTTCCAATGTGTTCTTTATTTGTGCTATGTCATTTTTTATTTCTGTTTCAGAGTTACTATATTTTTTTCTTATGCCATTAAGCATCTTTGCCATGAAATTTATCTGAACTCTATGTCATATAAATTTCTTATCTCTGATTCATTTATCTCTTCTTCTGGAGAATTTTCTTGTTTTTTCATTTGGGGGTTGTTTCTTTGTCTCTGCATTTTAGTTGCCTGTTTGGGTTTGTAACTGTATTAGGAAATCTGCTGCACCTCTCAATCTTTATTACAGGACACTGTCAAATGCTGCTTCTGAATAATTAGATCAGGCAAAGACTCAAAGTTTTCAGAGACCCTCTGTCTATAGACTCAGGACTTTTTCTTGAATTGACCTCAGGCAATTGTCCACAGGTATGAGAAGAGTTTTTTCAATAAAATGGGGCAGTTTCTTCTGCCTGGAGGCCAGTTGTTGTTCTCATTCTCTTAATGGGCCTGAACAACTTCATATATGGAGCAAGGTGATGTCCAAAAGGGTGGGTCATCTGTCTTCCTCCAGGCAAGGTTGCCTGTATAGCAAATGTCTCTATGAAAAAGATGATCTGTGCAGTGTGATGGAATGACTCAGCATAGGAAACTGGTGTGTTTTTCTTCTGAGCTTTAACCCCAGAGCCCCCAGCCCTGGCTTCTGCTCCCACAGCTTTTGTCCAATCTGCCCTCCCTCTGCTGGAGCCCCAGGTGAGTGGCTGCACAGGGAATTTTGTGCATTGGCCCTTTATTTAACCTGAATTTCCAGCCATGTCTCCCTAGTAGACAGCAACCCTGCAGTTTTTCACAGCCAAGTGTTATGTGGGCACCCTTCTCAGTTCTGGTGTTCTCTGCTGGGGGGCCCAACTCGGGGACTAGATCCCAGAGTTCTTAGTGGCAACTCCCAACAGTTGAGATATTAGTCTCAATGCGGCCTTCACTTCCTGTCCTCGGGTATCAGGGTTCTCTCCAGCGAGTCTTCTATTGATTATTCATGAAGTTTTTCTGTGTTTTAGTTGTAATTCCAGTCTGGTCCCAGGAGCTTGTCTGTGCAGCACCCACGTACTCTGCCGCCGCCATTTTTAATCCTACGTGCAGCAGCCCTTTGAAGGATGGAGCGCTCAGAGGGGGCTGCTAGCCCGCAGGCCGTGCCGGGAGAGCTGTGGAGCCTGAACCCCAGCCTGAGCGCCGGCGGAGCTGAAGGCAGAGGCGTTTTCTTTGGAGAAGCCTAGGACTCTGTCTCTTTAGCGTGTGGTTAGCATGTGTGGTTTCAGATCGTATAGTTCAAAGGAACAGCTACAACCTGTTGTTGTAAAACAGAGCATCTGAGTAATTTATGGGGTTTTCCAGAGAAAGTTGGTGGGTACTGTATGTGAATAATAAACCTTGCCTTTTCTCTTTTGAAGAAGAGTCTAGAGCAGTGGTTGCCAACCAGTGGATCACAGGCGGCCTGTGGGGGCCGAAAGGTTGGCGACCACTGCTCTAGACCGCAGTGAGCGAGGCTGTTCGAAGCAGGGAGGCCCGGAAATAGAGTTCCATTTGCACACCTTGAAGAGCTTGTGGAAATAAGTGCTTCTGGGCATTTGCCGTTTAAAAACAATCAAACACAACCAAAATGTTCCCGCTATTGTACTTGGCGACTGAAACCAACCAATGACTATCAGATAAATTTAGTGAAGAGGTTTCATACATCCCAGTAATTTCTATGTGCCATTTTTTGACTGTGAACTTGGAGTATATGAGTCAGCCTTTAGAAATAAGGAATGCAAACAGGTTGGATACCCTCACAAAGGGGACTGGATGCAGATAGTATCTTCTGCTCCTAACCCTCTGTTCGTTCGTTCTTTCTTTCTTTCTTTCTTTTTTTCTTTCTTTCTTTCTTTCTTTCAATATATTTTTATTGCCTTCAGAGAGGAAGGGAAAGAGAGATAGAAACGTCAGTGATGAGAGAGAATTATTGATTAGCTGCCTCCTGAACACCCCACAACACTTAGGATCGAGCCCACAACCTGGGCATGTGCCCTGACTGGGAATCGAACCATGACCTCCTGGTGCATAGGTCGACGCTCAACCACTGAGCAACACCGGCTGGGCCCCTTTGCCCTTTCTCTATCTCTGCCCTTTACTTTCTCCACCTCACAACCTGGGATGCTCTGGGCTACACTGGTCCCTGGAGCTGGGAAGCCCGCGCCTTTCTGGTTTGGTTTATGTGCCACTCACACCTACCTCCCTCTGGTGTGTTGAAAAATCTGACTGTAATACCAGCTCTTCAGTTATGAATTAGCACTTTTGTGAGGAATTCAGTGTTCCATAGGTGTGACGTTCCAATCAGGGTAAGGAGCATGGAGTCACCTGAGAAAGGAGAGAAGAAAACCCACCTAAGAAATTGGTTAGACTTTCAGTAGAATATATTGAAGAGGATACGGACTTTGTAGAAATGCTCTTTCCCTTCCCTTTTCATTTTTTTTAAACCGAGAGGCAGAATGCTCGAATGAGACCAGTTCCCGTGGGCTTGCCAGTGCTGCTTCTTAGTTCCGGTGTGGTGGCCTTAGACCCAGCCAGCCGCCCGCCTGCGGAGGGGGGAGTCGCTGGCAGGTACCTGCTGAGGGCGAGGACGCCAGCGGTGCCGGGAGTGTGGCAGAAAGTGGCCCCAAAACAGGACCTCCCAGGTCTGGGACTGGCCATGCAGGTTGAGGGACTGTTCGGAGGTGCGAACTGAAACCAAGACAGCTGTTCAGAGACAGGGAAGTTGTCTAACTTAGGGCCCCGCCAGCAGCTGCAGACGGAGCCGCCTGGGAGGAGAGTCTGGAAGCTTGATGGCCACCAGTGCCCCTGACGGTGCCGGTGCTGTCCTGGCCGGGTGCCCGGTTTGGCACACTGGAAGCTTCTGGGTCAGCTGCCGTCCTAATGCGGGTGTTGCTGCGGTTCTCCGGCTGGCCAGCCCTCGTCCGTCTGCTGCTTCTGTCCAGGTCACTTGCGAAGGGGTCCTCTTTTCCTGAGTGGCAGGCCAGGTAGCTTTTAGCCCACGGGCATTTTTTTGTAGACGTCATTTTTTGTTTGATTTGAGGCCTGATGTACACACGGCCTGGGAAAAACTGTCATTGCTTCCAGGATAATTTTAGCTGAAGAGAATTGTCGGAAAAGTGGAGGTACTTGTGTTGACATTTGCTTTGGAATGAAAAGTTTACCATCTACAGGCTAGAAATTCACATCAGTAAAAGGGTTTTCTTGCCTGAAGTCCTCGGACAGCTACCTGTGGGGGTGCATGGCTGGCCGGCTATGCGAATGGGCTGGGCGGGCACCACTGCAGGAGTCGCGTCAGTGACCCGCTGGCGTCTGTTTCTCCGTTGGACACAATGAAGGTGCAAACGTTTGGCCTGTGTCTTCTCAGGATGGCTCAGTGAGCAGCGTGGTGTATGCTGCCAGGTGTCCGCCCCGGGGTCCCGGGGTCTCAGGACGGCCAGGGCGGGGGGGGGGGGGGTCGGTGACAGCATGGTGTGTGCGGCCTGATGTCTGTCTGGGGTCCAGCAGTCTCCTCGCCGCGCAGGGCACACGGCACCCCGAGGCTCAGCAGTCCGTGGTTTGGTGGGCTTGTGGGGAGTTACTGTGTGCGGGCTTGAGTGGCCTGTGGTCAGGACATCACCCAAAGCATGAGCTCTTCTGACTTTTGTCCTCTGAGTGAGCACCGGCCCTAAGCTGGGGACTTGTGTGATGGGCATTTCTCCGAGCACATGCCTTTTGTTAATGGGCCTCCTTGTATGTAGAATGGGGGGATGGTTAGTAGAAGAGGCAAGCCATCTTTTTTTCCAGTGTCTTTTTTTTTTTTTTTAATGTTCTTTTTTACCTAGCTCCCCCAAAATGGGTTAGGAAGTAAAATTTGGGCATTGAGGGGGTAGAGAGGAAAGGAGTGGTGTGGGTGGGCACATTTATAACGGATTCAAAACCCCTTTTAAATGGTTCCTATTCACTGAGTCACTTGAACCTCTGATTCCCTCAGATGTGAGCCCTGGCTCTGGCCTGGACTGTGCCACACGCACTTACCACATGGCTGCCTTCTGCTCCCCCTGCAGCCGGCCTCATTCCGTCCCAGGAGCCAGTGCAGGCCCCCCCCCCCCCCCCCCCCCCCCCCCCCCGCGTCCCTCGCTGCCACTCCCCGTCAGCCGGGGCCTGCCTCGTCCCAGGGCGGGACTTCCTGGTGTCCAGCTCCTTATTTGTCTGCTGTTATCTTTGTCTTTCGAACCTCCCTTCCTTCCAGGTTTGTAAATTAGATGGACATTAATTTTATATTGAGATTAAAATTTTTATGACATAAGGAAGGATAAATGAAATTACCCTACAGTATTGGAAACCTGGCCTGAATGAAAGATTACCTGAAAGTCAACGAAAACAAACTAGCATAGGAATCACACAGCCACTCGGGTTTGCATTGCTTAGGCTGCGTCCACCGTGCAGCAGCTTGACTTTATTGCACGGTTCTTACCTGAAAGGTGGCGTTATTTCATTATCCAACTGCCCGTTGGTTCACTCTTGATTCAGGAGAGAAGCCACTTCCTGTATCAACCTACATTTTCTCATAAAACACCCATGCCATTTTCTGGTTATCACAGTTGGCAAGCTCACGCCTTATACCAGCAGGCGCTTAGCATTAGGAAGTTACAGGAGGAAGGAGCTGGGAAGGAGAGGATGGAGCACGGCCTACTGAGCCGGTGCGCCGTTCCCATTTCTCCGCAGAGAAGATGAGGCCGAGCAAAGCTAAGCTACCTGTCTGTGGTCACAGCTTTTGAAGGTGCTGAGTCAGAATTCAAGCTTGTCCCACTAAAACGACAACCAGTGTTTTACTGGCCATATCCAGATTGTGGTCGCTGCCAGCCACTGTAGGAAACCATGTCAGTCTCAGGAGACCCAGCCCTGGTTCTGCTGGTGCCAGGCTCCAGCTGCCGGAAGCCACGCACTGTGGGCAGCAGCCAATGGCAGAACAGTGCCAGTTCTGTTTGCTGCAGAGTCCATGATGGGAGTAACAATAGCCAGCATGCTCAGTGTGGTGAGGCTCAGTGTGGTTGATCATTGACCTGTGAATCCGGAGGCCATGGTTGGATTTCTGGTGAGGGCACATGCCTGGGTTGCAGGCTCAATCACCAGTTGAAGCTATATAGGAGGCAGCTGATTTTCTCTCATTGATGTTTCCATCATTCTTCCCTCTCTTCTTCTCTAAGATCAATAAAAACATATTTTAACAAAATTATAAGAGAATAACAGTAGCCAGCGCTGACTGCGTGGACACTTGTGCACACACTGTCTCATTTAGTCCTTCAGATTATTGCCACGAGGCAAGCATTGGGATTATTTTCCCTTTTGTTGACATTGCATCTGAGGGTTAGAGATGTTTTTGCAATTGGCCTGAGATTGTGTGCATCTACAACTTTCTTGCTAAGCTTAACCGCTTTCTCAAATTTGGATGAGTAGCCAAGAAAATTCAATGAGGAATTGACCTTATTTGCTAGATTTTGAGAATCACTAATGAGTTAGAGTGACAAGATTTGTCAGATGCCTTTTAAACATTTAATTTGCTGTCTTTTTAAAAAATTAAGTGAAAAGTTCTTATATTCTAGGCTAAAATTCTTTTAAAAAATATACTTTCATTAATTTCAGAGAGGAAGGGAGAGGGAGAGATACATAGAAACATCAAAAATGAAAGAGAATCATTGATCGGCTGCCTCCTGCACGCCCCACACTGGGGGTCGAGCCCACAACCTGGGCCTGTGCCCCGACTGGGAATTGAACTGTGACCTCCTGGCTCCTAGGCCTGTGCTCAACCCCTGGGCAGGGCTAACATTCTTTAAGGTTTTCTTGTGGGCTTCCTAGTCAAGGCCCTTTGTGTGTGTGTGTGTTGGGGGGCGGGGGGGGGGGGGGGGGATGACTGCTTAGCCACAGGATGGGCTGCCTCTCTGCAATGATCCTGAGCCCCGCGGGCTCTTCTCCCAGGAGGGCTTGTCTCCTAGCGGCCGAGACCCCTGCTGCCGGAACAGGCTCTGCACAGTGACAGTTCATCGCCTCTGTCTGCACAGAGGAAAAGGTTTTGGTCCAGCCCGTCTCTCCTCCTCCCCTGTTTTTTGCATTAATCCCTTCTTCCCCAGCCTCTGTCTCTTCTGCCCCTTACCTTTGCTCACTGAGCAGAGCTGGCTGTCAGTGGAGAGCACTGGCAGGCATCAGAGGACTTCCGAGTGGCATGCTATCCTTGAAGTTGAGAGCTGGTCCAGGCTGTGCCAGGCAGGACAGGGCAGTTTGTGCAGACTAATTCTTGGCTGTAATAACCCTTGAACCATGCAGGGCCTGACCCTTGTGCAGCCGGAAATCTGTGCATACGTGTAGTCGGCCCTCCGCCTCTGCCTCCGCCAATTCCCAGCCGCGGACTGAACACGCACTCTGGTGTGCCCTGCCTGCTTCTGCACGCGGCGGCCTCGTGAGCGCACGGCCGTCTGCGTGGCTTTCCACCCTCCCGGGCACTGCAGGGGGGCTTGCTTCTGAGCGCGGTTCTGATGTCACAGGTCTGGGTTAGCTCTGGCCACTTTATCCAGTTGTATATTAGCAAAGCCTGTCGCTCCAGCATGGATGTCAGTGTGTGGGTTTCCCAAATGCATGCTCTTCAGACTTTGTAGAACAATTTGCATTGTTTTTTTTGGGGGGGGATTCTTTAAATGTGTTTGAGGATGCCATGAAAGGAACTCTAACACTGAATTGTGTGCCTGAAGCAGAGGGTGCATGTCTGAGCTGCCTCATTCATCTCTGAGGATGCGATTGCAGCTTTCTTCCAGTAGAAAGTCAGTATTAAAATACAGCCCACCATTTGTGTGGAAGGAAAAGTATTTGCCCTTTGGAACACTTTGGAGATCTGAGCCATAAGCACGCGCCTGAAGTGGCAGTTCTTGGCCCTTCTCCTAGCTCCCGGGCTGAGGTAGACACGGCAGCTCCGAGGTGTCTCCTTGCTTCACCGGGATGGGGTCTGCGCCCTTCTTGGCTTTCGTGCTGGAATTGCACCCGGCGGGGGCGGGAGGGGAGGCGTGGCCCTCCTTTTACTCTGCCGACTGTGCACAGGCTTTCTGGGGACATGGCATGAGTTTCCTGGGCTTTGCTTGGAGATTTAGTTGTTTTGGGTTTGGATGGAGTGAGGAGTTCATCATGTTGATGAGGTAGTTCACTAAAGGGAATGGTTTTGAGTAGAAAGGTATGCTCACTTTCAGCCCAAGTTGCAAGCAGAATTAGGTCCCCACCTCTCCCTATCTTTGGCTTGGCTATGTTCCCGGAGGTCACTGAAGACACAGGGTCTCTGTGAAGTCCGCATGCCCAGGGGGATTCCGCAGACGTCAGTGGAGCCTTGGAAAGGGTCTCCTGGAGCTCAGGGGGACTCTGGGAGCACGGGACCCGTCCCGTTCACGCTGGTCTGTGCTGCAGCGGGGATACCAGCGCCGGCCTCGGCAGGCGAAGGATATGGTTAAACTGTTGTGGGAAGTCAGAGGCAGAGAGCTGGCTAGTGACAGGGCTGGGTGACCTGCTGGCCCAGGTCACCGTTACCACTGGACGGCCCCTTCCTTCCCTCACAGGGAAGTCCCCGCTCCGCACTCAGCGGTGTCACGTGGCGGGTTGTGTTGGGATCCGATGCTGAGCCTCACAGCTGTCTGTCTGTCCAAGGATTCCATGCCGAGCTGGGGACCTTGGAGAGCCCATTCAGCTCAGATCTCTTCCCTAGCACCTGAGTGTCCCGGGGTGAGGGGTGAATGGAGGTTAGGTCATAAAGATCCTCCGGCCTTTGTTTTACAGTTACAGTGCTCTCAGAAACTCACTGACACAATGACTTCGACATTCTCTATTATTCACCTCAGAATGCTCTGTACAGGTTTTAAAAAATAGTATATATAAATATGTTTCTATATCTTTATCTCTCTTTCTGTAATATTTGAGAACATCTTCCTGGTAAATAATAAGTACAACAATAAATAGTAAGTGAAAATATTGGATCTATAGAAAAGTAACCTGGACCTTGCAAAGGGTAAAAATAAGACTTGAACCCAGGACAGCATTTCCCCCAGTGAGTCAGACATTTAGTAGTAGTGATGGGTCATGTAACACACACTCCATGGAAAAACAAAACCCAAAATAGGAATGGATAGAGCCCTGGAAGCGTGGAAGATGAGAAAGCAGACACCTGTGTGTTAAGACTGTGGTAACCAGTCACTTTATATCTGTTATTTACCAGATTTGAGGACACACTGCACATTTTCAGGGACATGCTGCTCCCCTCATGTTAGTCAGTGGTCAAGGGCAGAGAGGTTCATTGTTTACTACAATCCTCCCAGGACTCAGGCTTTCTAGGCTCTTTTCCTTGACAACGTAACCCTGATGGACCCCAAAGCTCATCCTCTCGGGGGAAACGGAGGGTCTGACCAGGCAGCAGCACTGGGACGTGGCGGAGGCGGGAAGGGCGCCGGGAGACGCACAGGGGAGACGCACAGGGGCGCTCGGCCTCGGGGGCTGTGTGGGAGGAGGCCGCTCTCCGCTCTCCGCAGGTCTCTCACTTTTAGTTCCTACTCGGCTGCAGAGGCTCCTTAAATTCGGTCCACTTCTCTCTGTTTGGATGAAGCTTGCTTCCTTGGGTTTCCGTGGGCATTTTTCTCCTAGAAGGAGGTCTTACCCATTTTCCTTTTCATTGAGGAGTCTTGTCTGACGCCATTTCCTTGGCATTTCCTCTTGAGATTGCTGCTCTGAGTGCGCCGGCCAAGAGGAACAGTTTGTTTGGGAAGGAAGGGGCGCTGCTGCAGTGAAGTGAAAACTAGCTGAGTTTTCTTTAATTCCTTTAGAAAGATTTGGACTCTGTTTCACTTAAGCCTGTCCCGTCTGCCCCATGGCGGGGTGGGGTGGGGTTACTGCCAAAGGGAGTCGCTCTTGGGTGGTTTTCCATGAAGAAGTCGTAGCTCCCAGATTGATTCCCAGACCTTCTTGAGCTCTTAACGTGAAACACCATGGAAACCTGCACTAGCAAAGACATTGTGTGAGTTCATTTGAGCCGTACCACCAACATATGCCTGAAGCAGAACCTCAGTGAACTAGGCAATGCTCCGGAGACCAGCCGGGAATCAGTGACTTACCGTCTGGGTGACGTCTGTGTCCTCCTGAGAACAGACGTTCTTGAGGCATGGAGAAGGCAGTGCCCTCCCTCTGCTCTCCCGGCAGCCCGGCAGCCTGCTGCCCGTCCCCCACCGCGCCCTGGCGGCCCCGGTCCGTGTGGGCGTGCGGTGCCCGGCCTGCTGGCCCGTGTCGGGGAGGTGACGGCTGGTCCGGTGTGGGCGTGCGGTGCCCGGCCTGCTGGGCCCGTGTCGGGAGGTGACGGCTGGTCCGGTGTGGGCGTGCGGTGCCCGGCCTGCTGGGCCCGTGTCGGGGAGGTGACGGCCGGTCCGGTGTGGGCGTGCGGTGCACGGCCTGCTGGGCCCGTGTCGGGAGGTGACGGCTGGTCCGGTGTGGGCGTGCGGTGCCCGGCCTGCTGGGCCCGTGTCGGGGAGGTGACGGCCGGTCCGGTGTGGGCGTGCGGTGCACGGCCTGCTGGGCCCGTGTCGGGAGGTGACGGCTGGTCCGGTGTGGGCGTGCGGTGCACGGCCTGCTGGGCCCGTGTCGGGAGGTGACGGCGACGCGCCTGTCAGCGCAGTGTGGTCCTCAGCGCAGTGTAACGTGCTCTAGGGTGAGCGTGTGGGGGGATGGACTTTTCATTTTTATTGGAACATGGGTTTGGAGGTGCATACTAGAGGCTTCCTGACATCCCTCAGGGGACCATAGTTGCAGTTATTCTGAGTAATTTGGGGAAGATTATAAAATATGCACGCACAGGCCCCACTTCTAGAGATTTTGATCCAGTAGATCTCAGAGAGACCCAAGCATATATAATTACCAACAGAACAAAACACATCGCAACCACAACCCTCTGCTGGTGACTGACTGCCAGCGAGAGCGCAGACCCAGCGGCCCCTGATCCGACACCTGCCTGCCGCCAGCCCGCAGCCCGCTCGGGCCAGTGCACACACTCCCCCTCCCCGGGAGCACCCAGCTTTAACAAGTCTGTTTTTCAAGAGAATGTAAAAACTGGGCTTTAGAAACTTTGTGTCTTCTTACTTTTTGGAATGTTCATTTTAAAAAAAAAAAAGACACCCTCTCCTCTTCCCCCCTCCCCACCCACACACACAATCTAGTCAGGGAATCACTGGGGAGAACAGCCTGGCTCTTTATCAGCGTCGGGGGAGTGGGTTCTGGCCATAGACCCCGAGGATTGCCGCGTGCGGGCAGAGGAGCCGCTCTAACGAGACGGCAGAGACGGCTCGTCACTGCTCAGCGTTTGGGTTTATACTCACAGGCCGGGTAGCCACGTACCCACAACAGCACGCAGTCCAGTGCACAGACATGTGGGGCTTTGTTTCGGTGGAAACCACTTGTTTTCCCTCTGACTGCTGTCCTTCTAGAGCAGTGGTTCCCAGAGTGTGTACCCCAGGGGCACGGGAAGAGTTGGGTGGGGGTACTCGTTGCCCCGGAGTTGGGTGGTGATATGCACTGCACCGTGCTTAGCTGCGCCTGATTCTATGTTCTCATGAGTCAAGTCAAGACAGTCTTGTGAGGTGTGAGATGGTCCGGTGTGCAAATAAATGTTATTTATAATACAACTTTTATTTATATTTTATTATGAATTATTTTATTTTTCGTTTATTATTATTTTATGTACCAAAAAATAAAAAATATATTTTGATTGTTATTAAAATACATCCATTTTTTTTGATGAGGGGTACTCAGCGTTACAAAAATTATAGAAGAGGTACACCTATGTCAAAGTTTGGGAAACTGCTCTAGAGGAAGGCCGTGTGTCTTCAGTGCGGTGAGGAAACCCCGGAGCCGGAGCGCCGGAGGGTGGGTCTTGCTGAAGAGGAGCGGGCAGCAGGCGGTGAAGGAGGGCTGGAGGCCTTTCGGCCAGAGCCTCGGCATTGCTTCCGGCAGCCCTCCCGCTGGGACCCAGCTCGCGTGCACCCGGTGCACCGGGCGTGGTCAGGGCAGGGCTGGCGGTGAGGCCGGAGCTGGCCGCCACCGCCGGTCGCTCCTAGAACCTCCCTGAACCTCCCTGCTGCCTGCCGCCTGCGGTGCTCTGACTTCTCTGTGGGGTTAATTCAGGCTCCGGGGTCCTGCAGGGCCAACCTCCTCCAGTCTGCCCACGAGAGGCAGTGTGAAGCCTCCTCTCCCTCCGGCCGGCCCCGCCGGGCTCTTCCTGCAGCCTGGCCACTCCTCCCAGTAGTCAGGCAGCAGCCCGCGCGGGCCCCTGAGCACGAGCCACAGGCGTGACATCACCTGCTCGGGGGCTGTGTGTCCCCGTGGCCAGAGCCGTGCTCCGTGCCTAGTGAGAAGTGGTGGGACCCCCTCATGGTCAGGCGTTCCTTTGTGGGGAGGGCAGCAACTGATTCAGAGGATCGAAGTTCCCTTTCACGTTTAACACCTGAGTTTATGGTCAGAAAGCAGGTTTTGTGTATTTGTGCCCAGGAGAGTTTCAGGTTACTGCTGAGACGGGAGGAGAGTACTTCCCGGAGCAGCGGCCCCGGGGAGGGCGTTGATGGGAGGGCGCGGTGGGCGTGGGCTGGACCGCCCCGCAGAGCTTTGTGTCCTGAGAAGAAGGAGGCGCTGGCATGTCTCCTCCTCCCCGGGCAAGGGTCCCACACACCAGAGCTCCCGAGGCTGCGAAGTCTCTGCTCCCCTCCTTCCTCATCTTTCATCTGGTGGCCCCGGCAAAGCCTGGCCGGCCCCGGAGGCTCTCAGGCGTTCTCAGGTGGCACCGGACAGGAGTGTGTGTGGCGGCGGCCGCGCTTCGGGCACCCCTTTTCTCAGTATCCCCGTTGCAGCGCCAGGAGTGGTGGCCCAGCGGTCCCTGGAGTAGAGGGGCTGGGAGGGCTGTCCTGGAGGGCCTCTGCAGGAGGCGCCGGAAAGCAGGTGCGCTTGTGGGAAGGGCACGGCCACCCCCGGCCTGCGCGCCTCCTCACGGCTTGTCCGCCTGCCCGGTACTCCTGAGTGTGAGGGGGCCGTCCTGGGCTGCAGCCCTCTTCCCACCGGGGCCTCGAGGGCATGCGCTGCTCCGGGGAGAGGCCTTCTCCTGCTCCTGGCTGGGCGCCTCCGCTGGTTTCCTAATCTCATGGAACTGCCCGCCATGGCTCTTCTCTGAGAGGTGGCTGCCTGTTGCATGTTAAAGAAGAATGAACATGCGCTGCCATCCTTTGCTAAGTTCGGATGGGCTTTGGGAGGAAGGAGGGCGGAAGCCCAGGCCTCTCGACCCCTCTGCCCGCTCACCTCCTCGTGTCACGCAGTCACGCTGGCCTGCGCCTGGGGAGTGAGTGGTCAGAGCACTGGCTGTGCCCCGCAGGCGTATGTGCCCTAGCCAGGTCCCAGACCTGTTCTGTTATTGCGTTTACTTGTTCAGTCTTTGTTACAATTCTTAGAAAGCTAGAATGGACATGCACAACTCGAGAGGAAACCGTCTGTTCCTCAGAGGAAAACCCATCTGTGCTTATGATACGGCCTTTGTAAATATGTCATGATTTTCAATATAAGATGCTTTGAGGAAAATTCTTGTTTTCAAATATCGAGGCACGAGCCCTTCCTATTTTCTGTGGAAATAGCTCTTAAGCCACCAATGACTTGTTTTCATTCCACAAGTTAGATTTTGGTGAACGCGGTGTGAGTTTGCTCTGAAAACTTGGGTTGGTGGAGTGGCTGCTCACCTGCGGGAGGCCAGGATTCCCCGGGGGAGGGCGTCTCTGAGGAGTGGCAGCACCAGCCGGGGAAGTGCCCATGGCACACAGGCTGGAAGCCGGAGGAACAGGGGCGTTTGGTTAGAACTTTGATGAGGTGCCCTGGGAACTTACTCTCATTCATGCCAGTCGGCCTGTGGTAAACTGGCTTGGTTATACGTTGTGTGGCTTGAAGTCCCAGGCCTTATCCGTGATGTTACATGAGAGACCTTGCTGTCCTGCCCTCGGAGACCACATGCTGGGTCGGAATCTCGCCTCTGGTGGTGCCAGCGCCAGGGCCAGGACTCAGCACTGTTGGGTGCTGCAGTCAGACCATGACTGTGTTTAGGAACTGTCCAGGGAGACACAAAGCTGTTTACAGTGTGACTTTATATAAACACTAAATATATCCATGTTCAAGGGCATTTTATTTTAGAGTCAACTTTCTTGAAATTCTGAGAAAAAGTAAGGAACAATTTTAAAGCCTTAATTGAAGGTTGGGTTGGTGATGAGTGGAAGGCGACGGTGGGCCGGTCAGGAGCCCAGAATGGATCTGAACTCCTTGCATCACTTAATCTGAAACTTTCAGCTTTTCCTCTAAGGCAAGCATGTCAAACTCCTGGCCTGCAGGCCGCATGGGGCCCACAATGAATATTTTTGCGGCCCAGCCAATGTAACGGATGTAAGAAACGTTTTAATAAAAATTTTATAACTTAATTTTTACAATATCCTGTTATACATAATTATTAACAGCGACTAAAACATTCGCTATAACTGATTACTATAGTCCTATTGCCTTTATTTCCCTTACGTGCTTACTCGCAGGCGCACCATTTCTCTCCACTAACACCAGCAGTGAGCAATTTAGCAGCCCATTGCCACGTCATTAGTCTTGTACTTGTTGGGTGTTTGCACAGGAAATATTTAGCTTTCGGAGAATAAGAAAAATGGGTTTATTTGCATTATACTTATTAATTTGTGCAGTTATTCAGTGTCTGGCAAGTTAATGTTCAAGGAAAATATTAATTTTTATTAAAATGTTCTATTTTATGTTAATGATAATTTGTTTATTTCAGCCCTTTTTAGTCAGCATGTCTCTATTGAAATAAACATCTGTTTCTATGAAAATTGAAACTTTTGTGTGTTTTTTTGTGGCCCATATAAACTTTAGCATTGTTTATTTGGTTCCATGTTGGGTGGGATGAGGAGCGGCCACTCAGATCACTGGGAGGCCCTCTTCCCACCTCATAGGAGTCGGACGGCACCTCCGGACCGGGCAGAGGAGGACCGGGGCCGGAGACAGCTTCTCGCCCTGGCCTGTGGGGGACTGCACACCGGCCCCTCTGGCATTTGGCAGGGTCGTTGGCAGCTTAGATCTGAAGGGGTCCATGCCCTGTCTGGCAGCCTCCTCCCCCACTAGCCTCAGTGTGGTGTTTGCTTCCTGTCCCGGAGAGCGATTGGTCTCCTGTCCTGGGTGTTCTCTGTCACGCGCTGTGCGCCTCCGCGTTGGTTTTCCATGCCTCTGAATCTGATTTAGGTTAAACTAAGCAGAAAGAAAAAGTATTCTGATCTCCAGTATTTGTTGGAAGAAAATTTATCCTTTCTAATAAAGAGAGAATATGCTAATTGACTGCCACACCCCCACAAGATGGCGGTGCCCAGTCCCCTCAGCCCTGCAGGGGAAGGCATTCGGGCCAGCAGAGGAGGGCAATTGGGGGCCATAGGGCTGGCAGGGGAGGGCCGTTAGGGGTGATTGGGCTGGCAGAGGAGCAGTTAGGCATCAATCAGGTTGGGAAGGGAGCAGTTTGCAGGCTATCAAGCTGGCAGGCAGAGTGGTTAGGGGCAATCTGTCAGCCAGGCAGGCAAATGGTTAGGAGTCAGTAGTCCCAGATTGGAGAAGGTGCAGGCTGGGCTGAGGGACAACTCCTGCCCCTTGCCCCCTCCCCCACACACAGACGGATTTCATGCACTGGGCCTCTAGTCTATGTTTAAAAGCCTAAGAGACCGAACCATTGATCAACTGGTTGCCATGATGTGTGCACTGACCGCCGGGAGGCAGACACTCAATGCAGGAGCTGCCCCCTGGTGGTCAGTGCTCTCCCACAGCAGGAGTGCCGCTCTGCTGACCAACCCGTCCCAGTGGCCCACTGCCTGTCGGCAGTCACTCCCTCCCTCAGTAGTCCTGCAGGTTTAATCTCCAGAGAATGGGCCAGGCACCAGTGGACCAGTGCGCCCCCCCCCCCCTCCTGGAAGTTGTCCTTGGGCACAGTGGCCACTTCCCCTCCCTCGACACTCTGCAAGGAAGAAACCCTATAAAAGCAGCTGCCAGGTGGTTCCCGGCAACCAGTGCGAATGTCAGCAGGAT